>CM053791.1:348731667-349931667 GCA_028749045.1 Cupressus sempervirens
TAAATAAATATTATCCTGTTCTAGATTTATCTTTGAACTTTAATCTCCAAATTTAATTCTTTTATTTAATTAATTAATTAATTAAATATAAAGATATCATAATAATTCTCTATTAAATTAAATCGTTAATTAATCTTTTTAATTAGACTTAATTAATAGAAAATACACCAAGGACTCATAAAGCAACATACGAAAATCCATCATAGAAAAATACATACCAAATCAAACAAAAGGGTTATAATCACGAAATTACATCATTTGATGCATTCCGAGGGTACTTAACTCAGATACTTGTCCTAATTATTAATTAGAACAATTGGCTAAAGGGTTTAGGAATTGGACTTAAGAGTTATCTCCCCTCTCTTACCATTGAGACAATGCGATAGGGTACACTCATCCTGGCAATTCAGGGAAGTCGATACCTGGTACCTGCAACCTGCATAAAAATCCACGCATGTACAAACACAATATTCTAAGCTAAACAGTTAATGGCAGGAAGTGGCGCATCGTGTAGATCTCGACTAGCAGGTGACTACGACTCCCTTCCTTAACCACATCAGAAACACCATACATATATAAAACAAACACGCACACCATACACATGCAGTATGGGGTAAGTATCCATAAGAAACACATGGAATAATAAACCATCTAACTAAACATCATTGTTAACTGAAAATATTGAATAATCATCATACATGCATGAAATATAGAGTACCAAGTAATCTCATCATATAATAAACTGAGTGTAAAACAACATCTAATAATCTCTAAAATAATAATACTAATCATCAAACATAAATTGGCCTAAAAGAGTTTGGCAATGATATCAGAAATGTAGCTCGAAAATGTAGACTAGGGGCAGGCACTACATAATGATGCTTTAATGATGATTACTTTATATTTGTAACGATGCATAATTTTATCTGAGCATTTGATGTTTGACTTATAATTATCATGGTACCTAACCCATACTTGCATGTGTATGGTGCATGTGTTTGTTTTATCTTTCTGTTTGTTGTGTTTGATATGGTAAAGGGAGGGAGTCGTAGTCACCGGCTAGTCAAGATCTACACGATGTACCACTCCCCACCATTGCTTGTTTAGTTTAGATATATTTATATACATGTACATGATCGTCTTTTATGCAGAATGTAGGTGCCGAGCATCAACTTCCTTGAATTGTCAGGATGAGCATGCCCTATCACAATAACTCAATGATAAGAATGGAGAGATAATGTTCTGGTCCAATCCCAACTATAGCCTAAATATTTGTCTTGCAAGGAAGACTCATAACTGACTTTCCACCCTTTCTAAAACCCGTGAGTTTATCTTTTTCTATATTGTTTGATTTTGAGTTTCGGTTTATTTTGGTAATGTTTCTTTTATGTAGATTTTGCTATGTGATTAATTTGGTAAATTATTTAATTATAATATTTGGGTTAATCATATAATTAAATATTATTTAATTGAAAAGAAAATATTAAAGCATGAGAATATTTAATTAATTTTAAAAACTAATTAAATGTGTGCTCTAATTTAAAAGTCTTAATTTAGAAGTCTAAATTTAAAAAATTGATTAAAGAGAAAATATAATATGGTGATATTTAATTAATTATAAATTAATTAAACATGTACTTCAGTTTAAAAAATTTAATTTAAGAAGTTGGACAAAGACAAATAATTAAAATATTAAAATACTAAAGATTTAATATTGTTTTATTATAATTATTTATTTATAATAATTAAATTAGAGTTGCATTTAAAAAATGAGCTTTGATTATTATTATTAATTTAAATAATAAACTATGCTTTAATTAGTGCTTGCACTAATTAATAAGTGGAGAAAAAAATATATAAAAGAATATTTTAATTAATAAGATTTTTTTAAATGTGCATGAAAGAATTAAATTTAAAAGATTCAATTAAAGTTATAATTTAGGCATATTTATATTTATTTAATTTAATAATAATTTATTTAAGAGTTTTCTTTTTAATAAACTCTAAATAATATTATTAGTTAAATTAATAAATATTAAATTAATAAATGTCGCATGATTTAATAAGGGAGAGAAAGTTTTAATTTAATAAAGTTTATTTCAATTAAATTGCATAAAGTGTGTGCATGAAAATTAAAATATAGTAATTAAAGATAAAGGGTTTTTGCATAACTGCATGATCAAAGTCTTGATTTGGAAAAAAAAACTCTTTATTAAGAAAATTAGAGCTCATTTCTAGGTTCACAAGTTTTAGGAAGCAAAATTTAGAATTGGATCAAAAGAATTGTTAAAAGTTTCAAAGGGTTTGGATTTGCATGCATTCACAGATTGTCTCAAATCTTAGCTATGATTTTAAGGTAGGGTTTGAAAACTCATTATAGAATTTTATTGAAAGATCTATCTTCATGTCTTCCTCGGTGTTTGCATATTGCTTATTAATTTACTGTAGTGATTGTTGAATAAGGAATTATGTTGTAGATTTTGAAAAAAAAGAAAAACTTATTAATCAAGAAAACTTGACTAAAAAAAAATTATAGAAAATTATTGTCATCATATTCTTATAAACTCTTTTCTAATATAACGAAAAAAATTTGATTATTGAAAATTGGAAAAAAATAATATATTGAACAGTTAGAGTTTCAACTTTAAATTTTCCATTAGAACTATGAGATTGTGATGAATTTTCTAAATATAAATAAATATAAAGAAAAAAGATTAATTGAGAGGAAAGCATGTTGTAATTAAATTTATGCATGCATGTGAAAATAAATATACTAAAAATAGAAATTAAGTAGAATATAGTTGCATGCATGCAAAAACAAACATGCTAAAAATAGAAATTAAGTATAGTAAAATTACATGCATGTAAAAAAAATATGCTAAAAATAGAAAGCTAAATATAATATGGTTACATGCATGTAAAAATAAATATGTTAAAAATAGAAAACTAAGTATAGTATGGTTGCATGCATTTGAAAATAAATATGCTAAAAATAGAAAATGTATGGTTGCATGATTTGAGAGATCAAAAACATGCAAAAATACTAATTGCATGTGTATTTTTATTTTATATAATTTAATTTTTAGATTTATTTATTTAAAAATTATAATTAATTAATTAATTAAAAATAAATTAGTTAATTAAAAATAAAATTCTAAAATTATTTATTAATTTCTAAAAATTTAAATAAATATTATTCATTTAGTTAAAGTGAATGTTAGTAATATTAGTGATTCTTTAATTAAACTCTTAGTTGCATATAAATAATTTAATATTTATTAATGCATGAGGGAAGTTAATAACTAAATATTTATAATTTTATTATATTTTAAGAGAAGTTGTGGTAGAATTCACTTTGTAATCATTTAGTTAATAACTATTTAGTTTTATGAGAGAAATTATAAATAATAAAATAAAATTTATAATTTTATCTTTACTTGCTTTATGAATTAAAGAAAAAATAAATATTAATATAAGACTAAAATAAAAGTCATATTAATATTTTAGAAATTGAAATTAATATCAATATATAAATATAATAATATATATTTATGTTATTAATTAAAACATATATCATTTAAGATTATTTAAATTAATAACATGATAATATTACATGATATTTTATATACACAAAAAGGTTGGATATTTAAATACTTATTGTTTTAAATGAGTATATTAGTATAACAATTTATATTAAAATATATATTTTTATTTTTATTCTAAACACATTCTTATGACCCAAACTAAACAAGAGAAATTGATTGAATTAAATCATGTTGCTAAAAACTGTGTTTTCTAATATTTTATTTATAATCTTGTGATGTTTATTTTCATGATTATTATTTTTTGTGAGTTATTTAGTCGGCCAAGTTAGGATGTAAAATAGAGGCAATTTTTAAAATTTATTTTCTGATTATTTGACTGGATGTTATGATGAACTTTATTATTTGAATTGAGAATTATGTTATATGAGTTTTATGCAATTGAGAAATTTTGAGAACTTGGGTTTTGAGAACCAATGTTATTTTTTTGGTTTCCTGTTAAGGAACCAAATTCGATCAATATTACTTTTTTTGGTATGAGACACTATTGTGGTTTATAATTTTTGGGAAGGTAGTATAGGTGCATGTCTATGGGAGTGGCTTACAATGGGGGTCAGGGCCCAAAGTGGCTAACAGGGTAACTCATTGTAAGTTGTGTAACAAGTGATAACATAGTAATTAAAATATCTTGCCTAGCCCTTTTCCTTGAGATACATTAGAAAGATAAGTTAGAGATTTTTTCTCGTCCATGCCTTGAGTGCTTTTATAGACTAAGGATGAGATGGAGATGATACCTTGAGAGGTATGACTAGTTTTTTCTTTATCATGAGAGGGTATTCTGGTTCTGCATAGAGTCACTAGGGGGTCGGGGTCCTGAGAGACTACCAGGGTAACTCTAGAGTTGGCTCATGTGATGACACTCCATAGTATGTAGCCTGAGTCTCCTTCATAATTTTTTTAATATTTGCCTCTAGTGGTTTACTTGTTGGATATTGTTTTTGATGGTATATTTATTATGAATTGTTACTTATTGATTAGATGTCATTTAGTGTTGATAGTTGACTTTTATTAATGAATGATCAGTTATTCATTGGTGGTGGGTTTATTGTTAGAGTTAGTTATTGGTAGTTTACTTTTATTGATGACAATTGTTATCTGTTGGTCATTGTTCTTGTGACACTTGACATTGATTTTGAGGTGGCTGTATATTTTTTTTCTTGGTATTTATATGTTGACTTAGTATGTGGTGTTGGTATTGGATGGATGTCTTTTTTATTTTGATTATCTCTTCTTCTTGAGTAGTTTGTGTTACCCTTGATGTAGATTTGGCTATCAGAATTCCTCACCTAGGATTATTTTTATGTTTTGATTATTTGTGTGTGGATCATACATTATCTCTCCTGCATGTTAGGAGTGGGAGTCTGATAAGGTGACCATGCGGTTGGGAGGTAGTGTATTCTTACCATTTGGGTCCCACTCAGATTGACAATTGTTGGATGCTCCTTGATATTGTGGTACCATTATTATTCTTTCTCTTATCTTGAAGACTTTTATTCATTTGATGTATCTATGTATCATGTGTTTTGAGATCCTATGGGATATTGTATTGTATATTGATGTACTTGTATCTATTTTCACATACCTTGTGATATGTGCAGTGGGTATTATTCATTAGATGTGCTTTCATATTATTAGTTGTACTTATGCATTTTCTTATATGACTATCTATGTGTTTATTTATTTTATTATTATGGACATTGTAATTGAGACTTAAACTTTTTAATAAAACTTTTTTAAATGTGACTCAGTACGAAGGAACCCTTGAAGAATTGAAACTGTATTTGTAATTGATTACATGTTTTTGATGTGTATGTATATATTGTTTCCACGTTGTTATTACTTTGATGTTGCTTAAACTTTAAAAAAGAAAATAGTTAAGTAAACTTTGTAACATATTAGGTTTATTTCTTTTGGGTTCCCAAGTGGGGCGTTACAAGATATCGAATTTTGAAGAATGAAATGCAGAAAGAGGTAGCAAGTCCTTAATGCACAACCTAATAGAGATAGTAATGAACACTAAGAGAGAGATGATATCAAGATAAAAGAAGAGTACTAACACCAAGAAAGGAAGATAGATTAAGAGAAAATGAAAAGATCAAGTATATGCTCTTGAGAAATAGATAGTTGCAGTAAGCAAGTAATGGTAGAATATCTCTGCCCCCTCTGGATTGAATTTGAAATGAGGTAAAGGGAATGTAGAAATGAGGTTGATATGAGAAAATAGAGATATAGAAAAGTCCATGATGACAAATAAGTGATTAGAACCCAAAAGTGACCATAGGAAAATAATAGAGCTCTTATTTTATTTCTTAGTAGGGGTTCAATGCCTTTCAAAATTTTGTCCAAGTCTTCCTTGGTGTTTACTTCACACAATTTGTTAACCGTGCTCTCTCTTAGCTTAATGTCTTCTTCTATTACTCTCCTTTTTATATTTAGTAACCTGTTATAGAGATCTTCTAGGATCTTTCCTTGTATACTATCAAATCTTTTGTTCCTCGAGATCATATCACTTACTATGGCATTCTCTAATTGCCTTTCATCCATATTATTATACAACATATAATACTTATTTAATTGTACAAAATTATCATCATTAATAATCTACATGTTCAGATTTTATATCTTTGGTTTCCATGTCTTCTTGTATGTTGGTGTTCTTCCTTCTTATGCTTCTTGCTCAACCGGTTTCTCCTCAAATTCATCATTAGATCCCTTAGAATCGATGATTTTCAATGTCTTTCTTCTTTCCTGGGTCCACTTGTGGTTTTCTTGACCCTTTTCTTTGAGGATGGTGTAGGTTATTGCTTTGTCTTCACCAATCTCTCAGATTTTCTATGCATAATAGGTGTTTCATCCTCTAATTACCTCCTTAGTTGATCATGTTGAACTCTGATTGGTTGCACTTGCACAACTATTTCAAAGGGTGCAAGTGTCTACGAACTAGGTTTTACAATTGTTACCCCGTCAGATGGGGTTGCAATAGCAATTGGCATTGCTACTATAACCTTAGTTTGTCCACTATTTTTCATCTCTAGTGCAATACCTTTAATCTCATTAAACTCTTCTCAAGCTATACTAGATTCCTTAAGGACGGAATCTATCTTCTTCTCCACTTTCTTCTTAATTTCTTTACTATGAAGTTCGGAATGAACTTCCCTAACCTTCTTCTCATAGGTACCCCATCTAGGGCATTCAGTGTCCTTTGACTATAGCATGATCTACACATACCCTTCTATGAGTTTTTCACTCATCTCATATCCCATACAATGAATTTTACCCTTGGTTCTACTACTTCCATACAAATATTATTAGTCTCCACCATGAAGCATATCTCATCTTTATACTTTTCCACCATGGAGGGAAGGATTCTATATCTTTATTTCATCTTAGATTTAAATTTCTTCATCTTTCTGTGAATGTCACTATCTCTAACATTTTCCTATCTCACCCTATATCATCGTGTTACCATATTCATAGTATATTCATCACTATCCCAATTTTTCATTCTAGGGAATAGTTTGGTTGCATAGAAGAATAGATGTGTCAACAAAGACTCAAATCTAAAGACTGCATTCTCGATCTTCTTTATCTTTGCAATGTTGTCCAACAGTTGTGTTTTGACAATCTCACACATGTTTACCTTGCTTTTCTCTACAACTATCACATATGTTGTATGCATAAATCTTGTTGGCACTAAGTTCACTCTAGCACTGTGATTCAATTTATATCCAAGAATTTTGCTCAATACTTTAATTCCTTTATCCTGAATAATGTCAACTTTCATTTTTTAGCGATCAAATCTAGTGGACAAGTTTTTCTCAAGTTTTAATCATTATCTAGGTTGCATCCTTCATTGCTTAGACCTATGACCTTGTGAATTAGGTCATTTTCAATTGTGACTGGTAAATCACCTACCGAAAACATCTCATCATGAACTCTACTAAAAATGATTCTGGTCCACTCATGATTGTCAAACTTTGTGTAGAACATATACTTGATCAAATTCAGCTCACTTAGGTGTGCATACTCAGATTTAAGGGTTAGCTCACTATTACACATGACTCCTAAATCCTTAATTATATCCTCATCTCCAATGCTTTCAAACTTACAATGACTTTAACTTTGAGCATCCTCTACGTGAAGCACATTCAAGAGGATTTGTGAAAATGATCCTAATGGATCATTCACTAAAGAAACAAATGGGTGTTTCTTGAACTTATACCTCGGTCTATCACTTACATCATAAACTATCTAACTTTCCATAATTCTTAATTGTATACACTAGAATTTTAATCCAAACTTTGTAAAATGCCTTAAAATATCGCATTTAAGGCTTTTGTAACTTTACAATTCAAACACCTTTCTTCACACTTGAAATCATTGTCAAACTACTCTAAACTCTTTGCATGATCAAATGATACTCACAGTCTTGTTTGCAATCTTTAAATCACTTCAAATCAGTCTCTGCATTAAATACACATCTACCACAAATTCAAAAACTATCACTGATCACCAATAAACTCGTTGTATGTCTTACAATTTCTATGATCATATCTAAGCTTGTGCACTTGACCATAGCTTCCTCTCTATGTCTTCTACATCCTGTTAACTATGCAACTTCTAATTCACTCTTTAACATCAGTTCTAGTTAACTGATGCTCTATCTCTACTAGAACTAGTTAATTTAGATAGGATAAGTCACAAACAACTTCTAACTTCAATTTTCCTTCAAGTGCATCAAAATACTATTCTTCCAACACTAAATAAGAACTCTCTAGATTGCAAGCTTTCAAAAATGCTTCTTTGAATTTATAAACATGCTCCTTGATTGCTTCCTTCTAATTGTTATCACTACCATTATCATTTCTTGTTTTATTTTTGTTATTGTTCCTTCTATAATTAGGATTCCTATTAATTTTCCTTCTATCCATTCTGCAAATATTGTTGTGTATCCAAAGTTATTGTATAACTGACATACAGGTGCATTCCTCCTCTGATTGGTTCCATTTTGACTATCAGGTGCTCTGCAATGTGTCCAAGATTGTTACATTTGTAGCATACAATATGTTTTCTTTCACCATTAGATCTTTCACCATCATTTGATCTGCTATGTGATCTTCCTCTTTCATTACCTATAGGTTTAGTATTCATAAACACTCTACTATTTTCATTATTACTATCAAACTTAGGTTTCTTACAGTCTATTGCTTTATGTCCATAGCCATGACAATTATAACAATAGAAATCAGTAATAGGTTTGGAAGACTTACCTGTACAATCTCTTTTCATATGATCAACTTCATTATATATGAAACATTTACCTTTGAATTCATGTCTAACTTCATTTGGTGATTCATCTTGCTTAGGTTGATCAACTTGCTCTGTTATCTTAGGTTCATTAGATTTCTTAGATAAATAAACTAGTTCAACTCCTTTAGATGACTCGATCTTATTCTGATCATTTTATTTAAGGGTTTCTAAAACTAGATCTGGTTATTTCCTAATTTCAACTTTCTTGGCTGACTTTTCTCCAATAAGATATCCAAGACCTATTTTGTCATGAGAGGGTCTCTGAAAAAATATTTGCTCATCAATTTTCTCACTACTTGTATAAAGTTTCTCTAATTGTTGTTTACCCTGTGTCAACTTTCCTTTCATAATAGTGTTGTATTTTTCTAACTCAACATGTTCTATCTTGATAGAATCTAATTAAGATGTTGCTTGACTCAACTAGGATCTAGGGTCTACATTCTCAAATTTCATATTAGGTTCATTCTTACTATCATTTTTCTTAAGGCTCAACTTAAGTTCAACAATTTTCAAGTCATGTGTCAAAGTCTTATTTTCTTTCTTGAGATTTCCTACATCATTTTCACTAGTCTACACATTTGATTCATTACTAGATTTTAGATCATCAATCTTGTCTTTCAGTTTGCCAATGTAAGCTTTTGCATCTTCATATCTATCTTTCAGGTTATCTCTTTCTTTTGTAAGAAGGTCAATCTACTCAAGAGCTTCTTCAAGATTTTTCTTTAACTATTCCATATCCATAGGGATCTTACTCAATTCGTTAAGCCTCTTCAGAGTAATAGTGCTTTGATACCAATTGTTAGAAATATATAATATTAAGACAGGGGTGAATCAGTATTCTACAAACTTTTGCCCACAACTGAATATTGTTATTTACTTTATAATTTGCATATAAAAGTAAACCAACAATTCTAAACAATAAATATAATGATACAAAAAGAGAAATCATAACACCATTATTTGCTAACTAGGGAAACTTTGGCCAAGGTAAAATCCTAATGGGGATGATACCCACTAGATGATTCATTAAACAAAAGAATCATGTTAAGGATATTGACCCTGTTAGGAGTCTGTGAAGTACATATAGTGTCTTGAGTCCTTGTTAGAGGACTAGGCCAAGTGAAAAGCCTCAACACTGTTAGGAGTTTCTTCAACCCTATTAGGAGTTGGTGGATCAAAATAATGTATGGAAGAAGAGCCCATTGCCCTAACATGAATAAGAAATAAAGTTCTTCACAAGTATAGATATACATAAAATACTTTCTCACTACTAAAACTTTCATTTGAATTAATCATACATTAGATTTTGTATCACATAAGGATCACATATATTTTAAACTATCTTCACAATATTTTGCATGTCACACATCTTACACATTGTTTTCGCAAGATATGATCTTTATTTATATCTCACAAATTAATAAATCTCTTCTCAGTCAACCTTCATATCTTCACATGCTTGACTTGATATAAAGTCACTTAGGAATTAATATATGTAATGTTATCCCATCATGACTTAGTAATTATTTTGTCACCAAAATAATTCCTTAAGTTGTACAACTCATATTTTTGATATGCTTTGTTGTGTCATGTTAGATACTTGAACTAGTAAATCAATTATAGCTTGTGTCATACTATCTATACACATCTGTGCATTGACCTACATCATCATGACATTGTCATATAGCTATCCTCAATTGTGCGTGAGCTAACTCAAAGTGTGTCATCCATACACATCACATTTGTCTCTATACTGTTGCAAATTGTCTAACACTCAGAAAATTTTCTAACTCTAAATACATAAATGAAATATTGAATACATGTTACCATAAATGACAACAATGTAGACATCCAACTAACCATATTGCCAACATAGTTTTCTAGCACCAGACTATTGTTGGGTGAATGAATGTTTTCCATGTTTGTTGTGTTTGTAGTAGTATATATTAATCAAAAAACTCAATGTTCGTGGGGTGTTGAGATTGTAATGGTGCCTCTACTAACCGATCAACAATAGCTTTTCCTTTGATAGCTTTTCTCTACACATAATCGATGTCGAACTCACTTAGTATCATTACCCATTTTGCTAACCTCCCTATGAGAGTTGTTTTGCTCAACACGTACTTTAATGAATTAATCTTTGTAACTAGCTTTGTAGAGTGAGTGAACATGTGTTGTATAAGATTCTAGAAAGCAAGAACAATTGTCAAGCATTCCTTTTCAATGATGTTTAGTTCATTTCATAGGATATCAACATTCGACTAATGTAAGAGATTATTCTTTCTTTCTTGTTGTGATATTCTTGAGCCAATAGGTTGCCCAAGGGTGTGTATGTTGTTGAAATATACATGATGAGAGGCTTCCCTTGAATAGGAGGCATCAAGATAGGTGGGTTAGCAAGATATTATTTTATCTGAGTGAAGCTTCTTTCACATTCCTCATTCCATTTGTATTTGTTACTCCCTTATACAAAGTCTTAGTGAATGGTTGTGATTTATCTACAAGCTATGAGATGAACCTACCAATGGACTTGAGTTTTTCTTGCAACCCTTACATCAAATTTATTTTATGAGGTGGAGGTATTTCCATGATAGCTTGAACTTTCTCAAGACCTACCTCTATGTCTTTGGCTGAAACAATTTACCCTAGTAGTTTGCTTGGTGTAACTCCAAATGTGCATTTCTTAGCATTTAGTCTAAGAGCTAAATTGTTCCATGTATTCCAAGATTGGGCCCAAGTATTTGGGATGATTATTTCTTTGCATACTTTTAGCTAAAGTGTCATCAACATAATCTTTCATTTATTTATGTATCATGTCATGGAAGATTGTAGTTACAGCTCATTGGTATGTAGCTCCAATATTCTTGAAGCCAAATGACATTACATTTCATCATAAGGTAGCCCAAGGACATGTGAAAGTTATTTTCTCTTGGTCCTTTGGGGAAATTTTGATATGATTATATCCATAGAAACTATCCATCAGTGAGTACATTTCATATGCTATCTTCATATCCACTATCATGTCAATGTTGGGTAGTGAAAACTCATCCTTCAAACATGCTTTGTTTAAGTCTCAAAAATTAGTGCATACTCTCATAGATTTCTCATGATTGGGAATAGACACAATGTTAGATATCCATTCAACATATTCAATGGCTTAAACAAACATGGATTTCAGTAGTTTCTCTAATTAAGCTTTTATCAAGAGTGCCACAATGGATGCATCTTCTAGATTTTCTATTTCACAAGATCCACACCTAGTGTAATGGACAAATGGTGTATTATGAGATTACAGTCTGCACCTGACATATCAAAGTATACCATGCAAATTTTATTTTATTTTCGTAGAAGAAAGAATTGAATTGTTCTTTCTCTTTAGGTGACAATGGTTGTGCAAAATATATGATTTGTGGATTTTCCTTTGTGCCCAAGTTCACAGATTGTGTTTGTTTGATCAAAATAGATGATCTTTCTTGTAAATAACTTGGAAGTGCATCAATTATCCCATATTTTGGTGCCTCAAAAAGCTTTTCACCCTTAGATACTTTTACTATTTTAGGCTCTAATACTGCCATAATGTGGTTTTCACCATCAAAGCACCTTTTCTTTTTTATTTTAATTATATGACTAAGATATTTAAGGTCAACTTTGGTCATGCTCACACTTTTTTTAGTAGTGGAAGACATTAAAGATTCGACAGCATTAGATAACAAGCAAGAGCATGGTCATTTTGGAATGTAGGGACTTCACTGGATGTAGAATCAGACTTCTAATCTATGAGTCAAGATGGATGAGTGAAAGAGAATCAACTTGTTCTAATGTGTTCATGGCATAGCCATCAAAAGCATAGACTAATAAGTCAAGGCCTAATGTGATTTCATCCAGAGGTATGTTTGAATCCCTCAAATCAAAAATAATATTAGAAGAGGACAAGTTGAGATCAGTGGAATTAGACTCATCAAATCTAACCCTTGACCACTCTCCTACTTTGAGTTGGTCTTCATATATATGAACCATGCCTATGTCTCTATCAACAGTAGTATTAAACATAAAGTCAAACTCATACTCATGATAATCAGTACTACATGGAGGTAGATTGAAGTATTCCCCTATAGTCATGGGTATCCACTCTCCACTTTCATTATCTTCTTTATCTCATCCAACTTGTTCAACAATGAGGGCTTGACTAGATTCTCCTTGTTCAAGTTGTGTCAAATTAGTGATAGAAGTAGTTTCATCAGAGTCATTGTTAGTTTTCAGCAGTACCGACACACAAGACAAAGTCATTAGGCTCTACAAGTAATGTAGCAAGTCCTATAGGAATGGGAAAAGGAAAATTATCCTCTCCACCTAAGATTTCCAACTGATTCTTAGGTTCTAACTAATCTTTAGGTTCATGTATACTATTAGGTTCTGGAACAAATTTATTGATTCCTAGGTGAAATGGTACCTTCTTGAAAACTAGACATATTATATCTTGAGGTCTTTTGGACTTAGCTTCAATTAGGTCAAGCAATCCTTTTTGTTTTGTCCAAGGTGACCATTTCCCTTACAGCCTACTCATTTTGTGAGTTTAAGGCCTCAACCATATCTCTCAGGGGTTATTTCATAGTTTTAAATTTTACAATCAGTTATGTCTTCTCCATTGTATATCCAAGCTAAAATAGCTCTATTTTCATCCTCATCTTCTAGAGGTACAATTGACTGAATAAAAGTACTATTATGAATAGTCTTAAGTAGTATAGAAGAAGGTTTCATTACTTCAGAAGATCTCCCATAGTATCAAGGAGATAGGGGTAGTGATGTCAGAGATAGCTCAGGTTCTATCTCGTATTCCTCTGTGTCGGTATCTTTCACTTTGAGGGACTTTCCCATGTCTTTCAACTTTTCTTCATAATATTTATTAGCCTATCAATTGATTGGTACAAGACTATCAGTAGCTTAAGTAAGAGTATTGCATCGATAACTGACATTGGTAGGTGTGGTTACTTTTGCCCCTTGGAAAGGGAATTTTGTGCACAAGTGGTATGTAGAAGGAACCACTTGCATCTCATGAATCCAAGGTCTACCTAGCGGTATATTGTATGCTAGTGAAATTTTAGAGACCTGACATATGACATCTCTCTCTATTGCTCCAACTCTGATAGGTAACACAAAACTTCCCTTAGATTTTCTTTCTTCTTTGTCATATGATTTGATGGTAAATCTTTTGCAAGGATCAATAAATTCCTTATCATAGCTTAGTTGGGTCAACAGAATAGTAGAACAGATGTTAAGACCAACACATCCATCTATCAGAGCATGACGAACACACATCTTATGGATCATAACTTCAATATATAATGCTTGATTATGAGGATGACTTGGAGAGTGATCATCCTCCTTGGAGAGGGACATATAGTGTGGTGAGTGACACACCATGATTGAAACCAATCAAGATATAAGTCCTTGGGTATGCTAGACTTAACAAGAACTGTATGAAGGATCTTCTTATGAGTATTTGATATTTTTAGCAATCCAAAGATTGTGATCTAAGCATTGGTTCTTTCGAGTTGATCTAAGATGCTATGGTTTGAATTACTATGGGAGCTTGTTTAATTTTTGTTTTTACTACTAGTCCCAATAGTAGGTTTGTCTTTAGTTTGTTCTTTTTCAAATTTAGAAGATGTAGGACTTTAGATCACTATTTTTGCATGAGATTGTATGAAAACATTTGCAAAGAATTATATTTTTCCTTGATCACCTTCAAGAGATGTAACTCATTTAAGAACAAATGGAGTTTTTAGATTTTTTGTGTTGTCACTTTTCCCTTTGATTATGATAATGTCAAAATATTCAAATTCCATAGGTTCAACCATATTGATTACATTATCATCATTGGCATATGTATAGTTAATCTTGGAGTTATTCTTAGGTTTAGATGTCTCTCCCTTTTCATATGGAGGAAATGGTTCCTTAAATGCCTTGTGATCAAGATTTTGTTATGTCCACAAACAACTACATGACCATCGTCAATAAGGTCCTAAATTTTGTGTCTTAGTTATATGCAATTGTTTTTTTTATGTCCCTTGTAATAGTGGTATTCATCATAGTGGTATTCATCATAGTCTTCATCATTCCACCACTTAGATCTAGGTTGTGCATCATATGGGCTAGAGATGTCTAAATGACTGATGATTTAATTTTGGAGAAGTATCTTGTAGACCATTCCCAGAGGTTTGCCAAGAGTTGTATAGTTATGATTGGGTCTCAAAGCCCAAGGTCAATCTTTGAATATATTTTCAATTTTATTAGTTTTAGCAACAACCTTTTCAATAGCTTTAGCTTCTTGTATATTGTTTGATAGATTAAAAGCAACTTTAGGAAATTTGGGAGTGATTTTGTCCACTAATCCATCATTCACCACATTGATATTTTGTTGATATATTTGGAATTTTATTTGTTTGAGTTGGACCCTTGTTTTATTTTCCTTTTGCAAGGTCAACTCACCTTTATTAATCATGAATTCCTCTATATGAACACCTTGTTTAATCATCTCAGTAAATTTTGTGGGTCTTTGGAGTTGTAGTTTGTACCTAAAATCAAATAGAAGGTTTTCAATGAATGTGACATTTTTTTCATTTTCAAGTATCTTGTAGGAGTACTTGGTATACAGTAGTCTCCATCTCTAGAGGAAATTCAAGAATGGTTCTCTAGTTCTTTGTTTGAGGTTGCAAATATCTTTGATATTAAATGGATGTTGGATGTTGTGTGAATATTTTTGGATAAACATGTTTGCAATTTTGTCAAAGATTTTGACCCTAGTGGGTAACCTTGAAAGCCACTCAATAACTTGTCCACCTAGACAATGTAGAAACAAGCACATAAGATATGTTTGATCATGCGAAAATGCCATGGATAGGGTACCAAAATCCCTTAAGTGATCTTAGGAATTATAAGAATATGTGTATTTTTCCTATTTAGGTAGCTCAACTCCTTTAGTAAAAGTAGGCTTATAGAGATCTTTGTCAAAAGGAAAGGACAAGAGGTGTCTACAGTGTACTGTTTAATAGGTTTGTTTTCCTTTTTTATCACTTGCTACAATTATTCTTGCATGGCTAGGATTTTCTTTTGGAGTCTAGATGTTTTAGTTTCTTCCTCCTTGGTTAAAATGGTTTCTACATCATAGTTTGGAGGTAGCTTGGCTCCCTCCTTGGCTAGTTCAAGGAAGTATTTCTCTTTCTCTTCTCTCATCAAGTTTTTCATCATTTTCCTAAACCCTTTTTTTGCTTGACATATTTCTTCTTCTTCTTCTTGGGGTACCTCTTCATCATCATCACCTAAGATATATTAATATTGTTGTTCATATATTTCATTTCTATTATTTCCCCCTTGATTTTGATGTTGGTCGATCATTTTTTCTTCCTGCATGTTCTCAGTATGTAGAGGTTCAATATGATAAGGTGTTGTGTTTGAAGTAGTAGGTAATGTTGTTTCATTTTGAGTAGAAAAATCTAGTTCATAAGGTGACTTGTTAGAGGTGTGATCTTTAGGATGTTCTTGAAATAGTGGGTTCTAAATATGGCTAATATTTATAGAAAAAACATGTTTGACATAAAGTTTATCAACAAGAGAATGAGATTGTAAAGATTTTGTACTAGATATAGGAGACTGTGTGATAGAGGGAGAAGATCATGAAGATTCCTTAATAAACTTAAAGTGTCTCATGTACCTGGTATTGTAATCACCTAAAAATGGTCATTTAGACTATTAGCCCCCTTCTCAAAATTTTTGCTAAATTAATTGATCATTTGCATATGCCAAAATTTCTAAAAATCAATTAATTTGACTATAACCTATAGTTTGACTATATCATCCTAAGTTCATATTTATGTAAAAAAACATGTCCCCTTTTAATTGAATAAAAGACCCCATTCTCCTAACCCACTCAATGTGCACAAATAAAGTCCTTTTTCTATTTTCAAATTAAAAGAAAGGGCTTTTTGTCACACATGAAAAGTTAACTCCTTTTCATTAGTTGACTTGTTCTTGCACATGGATCATGCCAAAAGTCAACCTCCACCCTTGATCACCCATCCCTTGATCACCCATCCCTTGATCTTGATCTCCACCATCTATATACCTTTAAAAGAAAGAGCTCTCTCATTCTCAAAGGATCCACATTCTTAAGTATTGTTATTGTAAAAGTTTATTAATCGATCTTCTTAGAGCTTGTAGAGAACTTCTACTTCTTATCTAAATTCTCTCATCACCATGGCATATTATCTTAGAATCAAATTGTATTATCTTAAATCACATAGTTTAACTAGCTTGGCTATTGTGACATTCTCATTTGTTTAACCTAGTTATATTATGCATATCATTCTATCTCTATTTTATACATGCATTACATTATTTGAGAATTCTCTAGGACATTTGGATTCTTGACCTAGTCTTAAGAACCTCACATTGTGTGGTTTACTAACAAGGGTTGTGTCTCAAAGATTTAGCTGAGAGCTATTCATATTGCTCAAAACACTCCTTTGCACTCCATGGATAGGGAGTTCTAAGTTGTCATTCAAGCATTCCAACTCATGGGATCACTTGGATAGAAGGGTTTAGAGTGGTGCACAATAATTTTGACCTATCATTTTAATGCTTAACGGTAGGAATCCTTTTAAACTCCTCTCTTGAAAAGCTAATCTAGGATCAACTCTAAGGTTTCAGGCAATATTGCGACCTACTGAAATTTGCTCAATTGAAGATAATTTTTTTTGTTCACAAAGAGGCCTTTGTTGGCTCAAACCAATTTTAGATAAGATGATCAATCTGTTTGTTATTTCAAAATTAACCACAAACAGAAATATGTTTTTTGGTATTTTCTATTTTTTAATGAATGCAATCTTAAAATGCAATTATATGAATTTCTAATTTAACCAAGGGTTAACAAAGAAAATAAAAAAGATAAGGTAATGAGAGATAAAATTAAATCGCAAGGCCATGGAAAGTGAGCTCATGCGAGATGAGAAGCTATGTAGGAACAAAAGGGTGATCTCTTCTCCAACTTTTTACGTTAGTGGAATTTGTCAACACATGGAAAACACTAAAATTGAAATATCACACAATTAAATCAACACAACAAAACTATTGGCTCCATTATTATCATCAACAAGAATCCACAAAAGTAACACACTCTAGCAACAATAACTACACTCATAATGAGAGCACCAAAAGCATATATTGTTGCATCAAAATATTGGCCTAGAATACATGTGTTCCTAAATTTATAAGAAATCATCTCCTCAATTTGTGTTGAGGGTGAGAGATCTCTTCATGCAAATATATGCTTAAAACTAATATAAAAAATCTAATTATGTACAAATTGACTCTCTAAATGGTGCTAAGTAGGACTCCACCCTTATTTATATCAATTAATGGGTGTATGAGCCTTTACATGACTTTAAAACATTGAAATCATGAGAAAATAAGAAGAAGGAAGCTATCAGATGATGTAGGAGTCTTTGGAGATGCAAAAAATAGAAGCTCAACCTTCTCTATATCTTTGTAGGAGTTAAACTATCGTCAAAATGCATTTCTAGTGCATGGAAAGTTCTAAATTTGGAACTGGCAGTTAACTATTGGCGCACCTCTGACTTCTTCAAAAAAATTCTAGCACACCTTTGGAGAGGCGCACCTTGCACCCCTTGTGAGAAGTGCACCTTAGTGGTAGATTCAAAAAATGCAAAATTTTCCCCAAGTGTCAAAACTAAAATTCTAGCTTCTCGGTTTTCTTCCCCTTCATACTAGAGCTATGTTTGGATGTTTTCTCTTGAATTTCTCTATGATATCCATCACTTGGGTTGAATCTAAAAAATATAAAGAATCATACTTATCCTTTACTACTTGCTGGTAGTTGCCCACTTCTATGCGAGTTTCCTCAAAGTCTTCTAGCTTTACATCCAATTCTAGCAATGCTTCCTCTATCTTAAATGCTTGTATAATGTCTTCATCAGTCAAAGCTTCTTCAAATTTCTTCCGAAACTATTCAACAATTATTTGCATAGACAGGAGTTTATCCCTTGACTCATCTTCAAAAAAGTTAAGGCAAGCATCATTGTAATACTTCTCAACTTCCAAATTTTGCTCTTGGGTTTAATCCTTGAACTTATGAATATCTACATGTAATGTCTCCATTGCTTTACTATCAACATCAATCTTCTTAATCCAATCATCTATCTTATCCAATTCATCTGTCGTATATACATCTATGAGCATACAATACCTTTGGCCCTTTATTGACTATAATGCTTGAAGGTCTTTACCCTAGGTATATACCTCATCCATCAACCCAAAATCTTAGTTTAGTATAGCAACCAGCTTGTCTGTATTATTTTGCATATGGTGCAATAGTTTAAGGTTTCCTTGTATTATCTATGCACCTTTTTCCTCAAAAATTTCCTGCCATAACTGAAATGCCTTCAAAAATGGAACCAATTGTACAACTGCATTCTCCCTCCTATCAAGTGTCACACCTACAATTTCCTTAGGATGATCAGGGTCTAAAGGACCAACCAGTTCATGCAAATAGTCACTTAGAAGCTCATTATATTTCTGGAGTTTCAACAATTTAGACTCATCTTGTTCTAGGTGGTTAAACACTTCCTTAATTCCTATACTGACCATCAATTTAGCTATGTCCACAGTTGTCTTTCCCAGCAAGACCTCTTTAATCTAATAATCTTTGAAGTTAGATCTTCAGTATCTGCATGTAGAGGACGGATGGAACTATGAGCAAACAAGTCCTAATTTTGGTTCTTCATAATAAAGGCCAATGCACGTGCATCACCCTTAGGTAACTTATGTTTCTTGAGGGCTTCAACTAATTATTTTGTTCCCTCATCCTCATTAAAATACAGATGCCTTTTATGCCTAACTATA
The DNA here is from genome assembly GCA_028749045.1 of Cupressus sempervirens. NCBI lineage: Eukaryota > Viridiplantae > Streptophyta > Pinopsida > Cupressales > Cupressaceae > Cupressus > Cupressus sempervirens. Next base: position 348,751,497 of record CM053791.1, read on the forward strand.
ACCTCTTTATTCAACCATCTTGGAGTAGTTTCCATCTGAGACATATACTTAGATGAAGAGGGTGTTTGTTCTGCTAGACCCTTTCCCTTATCGCTCCTCTCTGGAGTCCTTTCTTTCTATAAGGGATCTACATTAGGCATCCCTATGTCTATTGAGTCCACAATCCTTACCTTTGTATCTTGAGAAATTCTTTGAGTTTCTTCATATATATTCCAAACTTCTAATAAGTCATTGACGGGTCTTTGTTGTGGCTCCTCTTCCTATACACCTTATACTTGCTCTTCATTAATAGGAGGGAGAGGAGTAGTTGAACCTTTATCCAATAAAGATAAATTGATGGAGAGACAACCAAAGAATAGAATGAACACATAGGAAAAGGGAAATATTATTATCAATGAAAAATGCCTATGGGCTTACAATAGTATGATTTTGGAGAAAGAAATACTCCACATAGTACCTTCTCTCTAACTCCGCTGAGAACTGCCTTTACAATGCCAGAAATGTTCTTAAATAGACCCCAATTCATTTAGGGTTAGGAATACATTCTAGAATATGTCAGTTGGCATCCATTGCCAAAATAGAAGATTCCAGAAGTCACATTAGAAGTCAGTGTAAAATTAGAAGAATCCAAAAACGATAGTCCAACTTCTGGGAGGCATAACTTTTGAACTGGGACTCTGATTAACAAACTGTTTACATTTTTGGAAAGCTCTTGAAGTACTCTATAGCCCTATGGACAAGCTTTTCTTGTCAACCATTTTTTTTCCCTATACAAGGCCGTTTAGTTCTCCAAATTTGACTTTGAAGCGCTCTTAAGAGGTCTCTAGGAAACTTAAAACTGCAATAACTTTCTAACCGTAAGGTCTTTTGACCCAATTATTTTTCTAGAGCACTTTAAATTACAAGTACAATCATCCTTCCAAATTACACCCTCTAACTCATCATAATTTTGGCTCTATTACAAAATAACCCATTTTCTACATTTACATGTATCCCAAGGTGCTTTAAAACTCTAACTTAGAAAACTAATAGTGGAACCGTGAGAGTTGGAACCTTTATTTGACCCAAATGGGTTATCCAAAAATAAAAACACATTAAATAGAAACTATCTCTAAGCATATTTTTGGGTGATGTAGGATTTCCCTTACACTACTGAATGCTCCTATATCATAAATCTTGACCTAGTGATGGTGGGGCACCTAGAGGTCCTTATGGAGAAGGTGGAAATTGAATCTAATCTTCTCCCAAAGGTTTCTTCATTGGTGTATCCCTTATCTTTTCACCTATGAGTTTAGTACCTACAGGCATGAAGTTAAAATTTGGCATCTTAAAGACATCAACCCCTTGGTCCTCTTGTTCATCAATCCATTGGTGTAGCTCATCCTCTGAGGTTGTAACCTGAATAGGTTGTGTAGGAATAGATGGCGACGTTATGGTGGAACGCCTTTGTTTTGCTTTGGTAGCCCTGGCTAGACAAGTCCTCTGACTCAAGGCAAGTTTATCCTCTTCATCTCCTTCATCCTCTTTAAGTTCTTCAAGAATGGTTTCTGAGACTAAAGGAATAAGAATAACCTTGCTTTGTACTTTTTGTCTTCTAGTCCTTTTGATTGGATTTTTAGCCTTTTTTCTTTTAGGAGCTGATGGAGAGGGTTCTTATTCTTGAACATGTGGGGATAGCTCTTATGCTTCCTCTTCAAGTCCCTGTCCCTATTCTAGTGGTGGTACTTGTAGATTATCTTGAGCTTTAGTGGCTTCTTGGGCTTGAGCTACCTCTTGGGCTTGAGTCCCTTCAACTTTGGGCTCAGCTCACTGAGGAGAAACTCTTTTCCTTTTATTCTTGTCTTTCTATGCCTTGAAGTATCCAACTCCTCCATCATGTTGATACACCATTTCTATCCTAATTGGAGATTGGGCTATGAATGTTGGTATTGCAACTTTCGCCCCTCTTCCCTTTATTGGGCGGGTTGTAGCTTGTAAGACTACTTTTTTAGGAACTGGGTCCAACTTGAATAGCTTCTTAATCCATTCCTTGGTCAACTAGATGATATGCCTTGCCCTGTGATTGATATATACATTTTCTTCTCTATCAATTTCTACATCCATGATCAGTTGATCGTATATCTTATCTTGATTATACAGGGGATCTAAGACATCTACAGTGTCTTGTTGAAAAACCTTCAATGGGACCTTTATTTTCAAGGCACTTCCTGTCAAATAAAGATCTATCCTAAAATAATCCCTTATCCAGATATTGTAGTCATCTACTGCATTCATCCAATGATCCTCTATGGAATCTTCATATTTAAATTTTTTCGTGCCAAGTATTGAACTTTGCCAATATTGTCAAAACATGGATGAGGGGAGTTGTAGTCCTCCAAGGGATATTGATCCCATTCCAAATCAAAAGTCATGATATCTTTCTTTTTCTTGACTCCAAATGGACCTATGGTGTTGGGCCATACCCAGGTCTTCTTATGTTATTTTCTCACTCTGTCATATGCAGATGTGAGTTTTCATGGAATCTCCAACAAAATGAGTCTATCACATGGATACCTAGGGAGCTTCTTAGGATTTATAGTTTTACCTACCACCCTTAGGTAGGTGAATGTCTTGTATTGGATGTAGTAGGCGCCTATTTTTGCAATTCTTGTTGCTACCCCTACTAACATCCTTTTTGCATAATCAACTTCAATGAATCAAATGATTGCAAAAATGAAAGCATCATTTACTATATTGTATTCTTTACTCTCATCTAATAGCTTTTCTTTACTAGCTGGGGGTATACCACATAAGGCCATGCCTCAACATCTTGCATGCTTCCCCTCTTAAACAACCCTAGGTAGTCTGTAGTCCTTGTCGGTACTAGATATACCAAATATGAAGTCATATATAATCTAAGGTTGGTTTTAACTACCACCAATTGTTCATCTAGATTCTCACTGAGACTTATGGCCCAATCAATTAGAATTTTAGCCATTCTGATAGTCTTGAGGAAATGTACCATCCAAATGTTCAAGTGCCCTACTATTGTTAGACCCATAATCTTGCTTCAAAGAAAAATGGAATATCTGATATCATCCTTCATATACCCTCTGGTCATGTCAAATTTTCTATTTTTTCATCCCATAAGTGTCCTATCAATCAAATATGATGATTGAATAACCTCTCTAGCTTCTTGTTCATTATCCCTATACCACCTTTCTGCTTGATGATAAGTCAACCTAATGTATTGATCTACCCTTGGAAGATGGAATACTTTCTTGATGTTCTTTTTCCTTAGATCTAGGATGATCTCCCCTATTATTCTCTTCACAACTCTCTCCTCTAAAACATAATTCTCTACTAAGGCCATAACTAGCTCTGAAGATCGCACTGATATAGGGTGTGAAGCTACGTTTACCAATCCCAATCTAATAAGTATAGTAAGCATTAGGGATCTTTTATTTGGCTGGTTGTAGAGTAATAAGAATGCATTCCAATTAGTATGACTTAGTTTAGTGTCCCAAATCTCTGAATGTGCATCCTAGAATCATGATTTCGTTTGTAAACCCTAAAATTTGAAGACAACTAGTTTTAGAGCAATCTTTGTTGTGAGTGAGGATGAGGAGGAAGCTATTTTATTTGTACAAAATAGAAAAAAATTAGTCTAGAAGGTAGAATTTTAAGTCCTAAACAAACCCTAATTACTAAAAAACCATACCTAGAATGCAAAACCTAGCCAAAACACTCAAAAATCCTATTTTAGCCTCTAATATGCAGTTTTTGGTGCACCCTATGCACCTTGAGGGTGCGCTAGGTGTGCTTAAGTATTTAGTCAAGATTTCAAAAGTAAGGGTGCACACATGCACACCTTGTGGGGTGTGCATGTGCGCACCCTTTGCTTGTGCAAACTGTGGAGGGTTTAACTTTAATGGTGACTAAGAGTTAATATTTTTAAGGTGCACATATGTGCACCTTACATTTAGATGTGAGTTTTTTAGCTTTGTTTATTGTGTGACTTAAAAGATGTGCAAGTTGTGCACCTTCCAACTTAACATTTTGTGTGTATGTGCAGGAATTTGGAGATTGGGTGCACCTCGATAGGTGTGAAGGTGCGCTAGTTTGCAGCTCAAGGATGAGAATGAATAAGTAAGGAGGTGTTCTTGGATGAAGCACACCCTTTGGGGGTGCACACCTAAGCATGTGTGCAAGTGCGCACTTCCAAAGGGAAGTGCTCTACACTAGCGCACCTTAAGGGGTGTGCTTGGTGCACTAGTGTGCTCCTTTATATACAAAGTCACATTTTCACCTTAAAAACTCCCTTTTTGTCACATGTGTTTTTCTGGGTAGAGGGCCAGACTAGATTTAGACTTTCAAACAACCCTAAAAGACTCCAACCCTAGACTAGGGGTCTAGAAAAATCAAAAAAATTACTATGGGGTCCCCATTTCTAAGAGAAATAGGCTATGCATTGTGAAACCATAACAATTAATAGTGTACATTTTTTGTGCCCACCGTGGGGTGGAACACTCTATTTTTGCTCCTAATCTGCATTTTCTGCTCATGTCTACTCTTTTATTTTTTTATAGTCATAATTATTGGGCAATACTTTCTCAATATTGTACGATATTTGTCAGCATTGTCAGACGATACTTTTTGAGTAAAAGTATCACACACCCATACTAAACTATATCGAACCAATATAGTAAGTTGTATCACACAACTATAGGAAAAATTATCCCATGAGGAAAAAGTATCATACTGCTATACTAAAACATAACATATGATACTCTTCCAGCATGAAATATCACCCAACCTGAAACTACTTGTTTTTCAAATTCTTTGATCAATTTTTTAGTTTGTTGTTGTCATAGCCCCATTTTAAGATAGAATTTTAATAATAATTAGATAATACAATGTTATTAAGTAAATAATAAATTTATATTAGGACTAATACTAAATTATAAAATAAGAAAATAATAATTATTTGATCTATATTATTATTAAAATAATATTTAGTATGATATTTTAAACAATTAAAAACAATAATAAAATTTCAATGAGTAAAGAAATAAATAAAATTAAATACAAGAGACAATATTGTAGAAAGTATATTAAATTTCTAAATAGAATTTCATAATAAATAATAATAAACACAAGTAAGTAAGTAAGTAAGTAATATAACATAGAATGATATAAATTAACTAAATCTAATAAAAAGTCAAGAGAGATTTAACAAATAGACATGACTCCTTAAAATTAAGATATAAAAGTGAGGAGAGTTTATTTTAGAAAGGGAAGAAAGGAAGAGGAGAAGAGAGGAGTTCAAAAAGGAAAAATGGAAGAGGAAAGTAATATCATGAAGAAAATGAGGAAGTGACTTTTTGAAAAGGTATGAATGATATTGAAAGGATGTGAACTTTTGAAAGGGTCATAATTATGAATGGTTGTGACTCTTCAAAAAATATTTTGATTATAAAGTATTGGAATTTTTCCAATGGATTTTAGTTATGAAGTGTTGTGACTTTTCAAAGGATTTGTATAATGAAAGGTTGCGACTCTTGGAAAAGAAAATTGGTAATAAGGTAAACATTTATTATTTTAAATGTTGTTTAATATTAATTATAATAATAATGAGGTAACATAATTATATAGAAATATCAAAGTAATAAGAATGAACATTTTATTTCATTTGACATAATTAAATAAAAGAAATAAACATCTAATCAATATAATTGATTAAGAAATGATAATGACTTGAAACAATCCCAAGAATTACATTCAGTAAGAGCAGAGGTGGGTAAGAGGGCAGAAGCTGAATCCTAAGGCAAGAGGAGGGAAAAATGCCCTCTTGGGTTTAGGATTGTCAAGCCATGGAACCCCACCACAATGTTCGAGGACTGAGGTATGGTATAGCAACTAGGAATGGCAAAGATGGGAGGCTCACATTTGAAAGGCAGGGACCTAGAGTCTTGTCAAGCCTTTAATGTATTGTCCTGGCCTAGTCTTTGGATGACCTAGCCTATACGTACAATGTAATAGTCTGGGAAGAGAAAAAAATATAAAAGAAAAAGAAGAAGAAAAGAATATATAAATAATTATGTTATTTTAATGCAATAATAAAACTAGGACTGATTATCTGGAATGTACAAGGTAATTTGATAAGTCCTTACAAGGAGGGACATTACAGTTGTTGTCTATTTGTTAGGTTTTTCAGGTCCATTACAATCTAACTGAGGTTTGGTTGCAGGTTTAATATTATTTTTGAGACTAACTCATGTTGGACTAACAGTTGTGCTTGTAGGTCTTTTCCTTAAATGCTTCAATACTTACCTTAAAATTGTGCATGTCAAAGCTTCAAATGCAAAAAGGCTACTAACGATTGTAGGGCTTCCTAAAAGCATAAAAACCAAACAAGTGCTTGTATTTCCATTATTTTTTGTGCAACATTTTGACAACTGGCTAATAGTGATATGTAATTGTTATCATTTATGGCAACAATGATGTACATGCTGACAGGAAACCTCAGAAATAAAGATACTTAGTGTTTGGTAATCATAAAATTGTCTAAGTATAGAATTTGGTTTACAAAAAAGTATTGCTTTTTATTAACTTGTTGATGATGTCATATTATGACTAGTGAAGTAACATGGAGATAGTATACATGTTGGTGATGATGTGTATAACCTTGAAAGTTTGTATGGGTTGTATAGAACAGAGATAATCATGTTTTAGCAAAACAAGACAGTGGAATTGAAGGAAAGAATTATTTTATTTACAAAATAATTACTTGTCCAATTAGGGCCAACATCCTAGATGTTTACCCTAAGTTGGAAAAGTGAATTGTGGTCCTAGCCAACCTAGCATCAATTTGTGTAAAGGCATGGTATTTATGCAAAGGACATTTTGTGATGAGTAAAGTAATTGTGAAGTGCGTAGTTGAATTGCAAGTGTTATCTTGTAATTGTGATTATATGCGAACTTCTATGAAAGTGATATATGCAAAGTTTTATATGACTTATTTAGTGATCAGAGATTGAGCTAAAGATCAAAGATCAGTCGACGAAGAAGATAAAATACTTATATCTAATCTGATTACTTGTTTAAGCAGTGAGCTCTTCTTATGATTGGAAGTGCATGTTTGGACAGTGGGCTCATCTTGAATCTACTGTACCACAACTCCTAATAGGGTTGGAATCTCCTAACAGGGATTCAAAGTCTCCTAACAGGGACCTTTATACTGAATTTTCTTATTGACTCCTAACAGGGTCCATCCTCTAACAACTTATATATCAATATATGATCTAGTGGGTATCATCCCCACCAGGGTTTTCCCTAGTTAACAAAATATGGTGTTATGAGTTATCTTTGTGCATTGTTAATGTTACTGTTCAACATTACTTTATTGCTTGTTATGCATGGTTTAAAGTAAGTAATAATATATAGTTGGCAACTAAAATTTTCAGATTACTGATTCACCCCCCCCCCCCCCCCCCCCCCCCCCTTAGTAATCCCTATTTCTAACAGTTGTTATTAGAGCACAGTTACTTTGAAGAGGCTTAATAGCTTAAGTAAGATCCCTATGGAAATGGAATAGTTGATGAAGAACCTTGAAGAAGCTCTTGAACAATTTGATCTCCTTACTAAAGAAAGAGATAAATTGAATGATAGATATGAAGACTCCTAAGTATACATTGTTAAATTATTGAACATCTCAAATCAAAGCATGGATCTACTAAATCTAGAACTAGTGACGATGACTATTCAAAGTTGAGAAAAGAGTACAAATATGAAGTTTACTTTGAGACATGATCCTAGCAAAGTTGAATTTGATTTGAAGACTGAAAATGGAGATTTGAGAGCAAGTCTAGAAAAGAAGACACCTGAGTTTGAAACATTGAAAGAAGATCATGAAGAACTCCATAAGTACAATACCATTGCGAAAGGTGAATTAACACATTGCAAGTGGCAGCTTGAGAAGCTTTATTCTAGCAAAGAAAAGCTTGATGATTCAATATCAATATAGAGACCTACCTATGATAAGACTGGTCTTGGTTATCTAATTAACATGTTTGCAAAGAAACCTTAGATTAGATCATATCTGAAAGAAAAAGATATATCTGATGATAAGATTGAATCCAGTCAATCTTTTGATAAACCTAAAGAAGCTAAACAAAACAAGGAAGTTGAAATCTTGGATGAACCTAAGCATGTTGAGATTCCTAAGGCAACCAGGTATGAATTTAGAGGTAAGTGCTTTTTATGTAATGAAATAGGTCATATGAAAAAAGATTGTACAAATAAGTCATTTAATTATGTTAAGAACTTTTATTGTCATAATTGTGATGGTATGGGTCATAATGTAATTGATTGTAAGAAACCTAAGTATGATAATGATAGAAGAAATAGTAGAATGTCTAGAAATAATATCCCTGTAGATAGAAGAAGACCTAATGAAAGGACACTAAGAGAAGGAAGATCTTATGAAGACAGAAAATAAGTCGTGTTATAAGTGTAACAACTTAAGACACATTGCCCGTAATTGTCATGCACCTGATGATCAACAAAATCCTAGAAGTAGAGCACCAGTATGTCAACTATGCAACAACTTCGGACACACAACAAAGTACTGTAGAGTGGGAAAAAACTTTGAAGATAGAAGGAACAATGGAAGAAACTTTAGGAATAGAAGGAATGATAGAGTGAACCATGAAAGGAACTCTGAAATTAACACAGACAATGAGGAACACAAAAACATCATTAGTGAACTTCGAGAAGAACTTAATGAAGCATTTGTGAAAATAAAAAAAATCTCAAAAGAAAAGTTAGATGATGATGAAACAGGAAGATCAAAGTTAGTTGTTGAGTTTGATTTAATTAAGTTGAATTAAGCTTGTTCATGGCATTAGAATTTGAGAACTTCAGTCAGAAGTTGAATTAGATGTAGCAAAGTTGGGAAAAGTTGTATCTAGTTGTGTTTAAATGGTACCTAAGCTTGCTTGTAATTTGGAGCTCATCTAAATAAGTTATGAAGGAATTCAGAGTTATCAATATTATAGTAAAGGTTAATTCTATAGCAAAAGATGAAAAGTATGTTTTTGCAGAGAATTTTGTGATGCGAAGTCTCACAAAGTTTTGCCATGATGAAAGTAGGCTATAGTAAACCTTGAGTGACATCTGAAGATCAAATAGATGATCTTGAGAAGTTATTTGATTATATAATGTAATTGATAGCTTTTTCATATTTGCAAAGTATGCAAGTTCAAGTTGATGGAATAAATGGAGTACAAAATTGATTTTCGCTTCATTGCGAACAAATTCAAAGTGAAGAGCATTCAAAAGTAGCTTGTCAAAGCAATTTCAAAGCAAACCCTATTTTTGAAAAGATGTATTTCATCATTTTTCCACAAATTTGTTCGATAAAAGATCATAATTGATAACAATCATGGATATGTTAGTAGTACATAGTGTTGAGAATGAAGATAGACCTAAGTTAAAGATTCTTTCTATAAAACCTAATGAAGGAAATCCTAACTTAGCATTGTCTATCACTTCGAACAACGTAATTTATCTTGAAGATGTAGGAAGTTATTTGAATAGAAAGTTTGAGTCTATTGGTAGTGAAGTCATGAACAAAGACATGGAATTGGTTTTCAACCATGGCATGAGTATGAAGCCTGAATTTGAACATCTAAGCAAATTAGACTAGTTTAAATACCACTTCTATTGTGAGTTAGACATAGATGAATGGACACATACTATACTGAGTAGGATACATGATGGAAAATTATGGATGCAAGATAATGTAGTTGATATTTCTGTTGACCTTATTCATGAGGTAACTGGTCTTAGTAAACAAGGCAATGTACCTATAGGTAATAAATTGGTAAAGAAGAAAGTTAAAAGCTATGCTAAAGCAGTATACGATAGAAAGGCTATGGTGATCAGCACCATCAAGCAAAATGATGTGAAATTTCTAAGTAGAATTATTACTTATACTATTTGTGCAAGTTCTAAGATTGATGAACTTTCAGTAGGAATCATATATGCAACATATAAGAAATGTGTAGAGAAAGAGCAAGTGAATCTTAGTAAAATATTGAGAATGCAACTCTTGGAAAACTTGGAAAAGATCAAGAGAACAAAGAATGGTATGTTTAGATAACAGACATTGATAAATCACATATTCTATCATGTACTTAAAAATTTCCTTACTTATTAGTCACAAACATAATGAGTAATGACAGATGCAAAATGGAGAAGATTATAGAGGTATGCAGAAGGCACCCTGTAGATAAAATATTGGACAATGGCAATTTGATAATGAGTACATTTCAGAATGAGATAAAATAGAGATTCAAAATTGCACCTACAATTATGGACAAATTTAAGGAAGACATTTGCATTTTGGTTGATACAAATCACACTTATATTCAAGCAGTGGAACCTTGGGAAACATTTCTTGATCCCTTAAGCTATGAATTGAATGATGATATAGTAGTTTGTTACATTGATTTGTTTTTGAATTCAAATAAAGATAAAGTAGGGTATAGATTTGGTACATATGATGAGATCACACAGAAAACTCATCAAGCAATCTTAGAGAGGGCATCACATAAGAAGATAGAGTCTATAATGAAGAAGGCATTATTAAAGGCCAAAATGATAGAGAGTGAATCTGAGGTCATAAGACAAAAGCAAGGTATACTAAACATTCAACCTTTGTCAGTATCAGTTGCTGAGACATATTTGAAACAGAGCATTCTATATGTAGCAGTGTCTGATGTTCAACCTAGTGAATAGAAAAGAATATCTGAGAGATTGGTGGAAGCAGTGTCTACCAAGACAAAGAGGGTCAAAAAATAGGCCACCGAACCCAAAAAAAGATAGAAAACATTGCTAAAAATTGATTCTAATGATGAAGAAGATGAGGAACAAGAAACCAAGCAAGCAGAAAAAAGTGACTCCATCTAAGCAAGTAGCAGGAAAAGCTCAGCAACCTTGGAAGCCAAAGATAGAAAAGATCAATATAGCTATTGCAAACAAAGGAAAATTTCTTCAAATGAAAAAGTTTTATGATTTGTACAACAATTTTGAGAGGGACCAGATTGATATATCTACTATGAGATATATCATAGAAAACAATATAAGTTTGAAGGATATTGAAGGAGTAGTGAACCAAAAAGTCTATGAGAGATTTATAGATAAGAAGAGTCTTGCAAGAGAAGAAGACCTTGAACTTTGAAAGTCTATGCTTAGAACTATTTGCAAGACTGATGATGAAGATGAAATCAAAAGATTGTTGAATAACCTTACACTATACTTGAGGAATAAGTTAAGACCATTTCTATTTGTGGTTGGTGAAAAGGATAAACCGAGGAATGAGACTACAATAGCTATCAATAAAATGTTGATAGAGTCAAAAGAAGCATCTCCTCCAACTCCTAAAACCTCAGAAGTGTCAGTATGTGGTGACACTATGTAAATTGATCAAACCAATATTACCCTTAATATTGATGATACCAATCCATTTGGTGGTTTCGAACCAAATGAACCAAACACCAAGGATATTAAGGATAAGTTGAGACAAATTGAGAAAGAGAAGAGGCTACTGGAATAAGAAAAGAAGAAAATAGAAGAAGCCAAGCAGAAATTGCTTGAGGAAGATAAGAAAAGAAAGGAAGAGGAAGAAAAGAGAAGGATTGCAGAAGAAGAGATGAGAAAGAAAACTATAGAACATGAAAAGAAAAGATTGGAAGAGAAGAAAGAAAGAGAGAAAAAGGAAAAGAAAGAAGAAGAAGAGAGAAGAACAAAAGAAGTGGTGAAGAAATAGAGGGAGGTTGATACTAAACCATCTAGTTCATCTATTCTACTTTCTCTTGCTAGTTTAGCTACTGATGATGATGATCAAAAAAATCTAATCTCATCCTTATCTAAACTTATATAGAAGAATAGAATAGTGAAAAACTTACAAAAAACATTAATGGAAGTGGTAGACAGATTGCATAATACATTGGCAGTTCAGCATACTGAATCAAATCCTAAATAGAGAGCACAAGTAGTGCTAAAATCATTTGATGAAGAATTTTCCAATTTGTTGAATGTTGCAGAGGTAGAGGCACAGATTTCCCATGATGCTAACTTGTTTAGCACCATCTATCAGAATATCAAGAATGACTTAGTTAATCTTGATACTTGTATAAAAGAACTTTGAAAATGCCAGCAAGAAGGGAAAACTTTGTATATTAAGTGTACCCTATCATACAAGTTGACTAAAAATATTGTGTTAGGATTAAACCTTAGATAGAAATATCAATTACATGCAAATATAACCAATATCAGAAAATAATAGATCACACAGAAAAGAACACAAGATACCAAGATTTAACGTGGTCCACCCAAACCTTGGGCTATGTCCACCAAAAACAAGTCCAATATTATTACAATCCAATGATTACAACCTGATTACAATCTGTAATCCCTTACAACTCAATACTACCACAAGAACCAATTTTTGCATCACCTTATGAAATAATCCCTAACCCTAAGCCCTTTTATACAAGTATTTTTGCCACTTTAGGGTAAAAACTAGTTACAACATGTTAGCCATAAATTGGTGAATATAAGCAATAACCAATTGGTGAATATTAGCCATTGGTGAATAGTAGCCTAAAAAAAAAAAATATAGTACTTCCTCGATAAGTCACCACAAACTAACAATCTCCCACTTGAGGACTGATCAAACTCCACGCTGACAATAATCTCCCACTTGGAGATTGATCTTGTAGCAATACCACTACCACATGGGGTGCCCACTAAATCAAACCACCTTAGACTCTATTGTTCTTTTATTCATGTTCAATCTAGAAGACCAACCGAAACTGGAGAGGAATTCAACTTCTTCCTTTTTCACTACCTTTGTAAACATATTCGTTGGATTTTCATCTATATGTATATTGTCCAACTTTAACTATCCACCATCCAAAACTGGCTGAATGAAATGGTACCACAACTAAATGTGTTTTTTCTTTGAATGTAGAGCTGAATTCTTGGCAAGATGAATGACACTCTGGCTATTTATAAACAAATAATTATCCCTCTGAGGGTGTCCCAATTCTTCCAAGAAGAACTAAAGTCATATCATCTCCTTGGCTACCTCTGTAGCAGCAACATATTCTGCCTTTGTAGTGGATAAAGCATTAACCTTATGTAACCTAGAAACCTAGCTCATGGATGCCCCACCAATAGTAAATACATAAGCTATAGTACTCCACCTAGTATCAATAACCCCTACCAAATCTAAGTCAACATATCCCTGTAAATCAATAGTAGAGCCCCCAAAGTGTAAACACTTACTAGATGTTCCTCTCAAATATCTGAGAATCCATTTGACTGCATTCCAATGCTCAATTCCTAACTCCCATTACATGTGCAATATATGGCCTTGTACATACCATAGCATACATCAAGCTTCCTACAATTGAAGCATAGGGTACCTTGGACATCTTATCCTCCTCTTCTTGTGTCTTAGGACACATCTCCTTAGTCAACTTCAAATGACCAAGTAAAGGTGTGCTAGCTTTAGCATTCTCCATAGAGAAATGTTGCAACACCTTCTCAACATAATTAGCCTGAGATAGTGTCAATTTCCTATTCTTCCTATCTCTGCAAATCTTCATACCAAGGATTTGTTTCACTGCCCCCAAATTCTTCATAGCAAATGCATGTGCTAACTAGCATTTCAGCCCCTTAATGTGATCCATTTTAAATCCAACTACAAGCACATCATTAACATATAAACATAAAATGATGTAGCTGTCATCATCCAATTGCTTAAAATAAACATAATGATATGAGTGACATATGTTATATCCATGCTCATGCATAAAACTGTCAAATTTTTGATACCATTGCTGAGGTGCTTGCTTCAAGCCATATAAACTTTTCTTCAATCTGCACACTAAGTTCTCCTTACCTTTGACCTTAAAACCCTATGGCTGAGCCATATATATCTCTTCATTCAAATCACCATGAAGAAAGATTGTTTTAACATCAAGCTACTCTAAAATGCATATCTTCAGTAGCCATAATACTTAAAATAGTACAGATAGAAGTCATTTTAACAATAGGAGAGAATATCTCATCAAAATAAATTCTTTTTTTTTTGGTGCAAATCCTTTTACCACTAACCTGGCTTTAAATCTTTTCTTACCTCCATCCTCTTCTTTTAACCTATAAACCCATTTATTTTGTAAAGCCCTTTTACCTACAAGCAATTTGCATAAATCCCATGTCTTATTTTTTAACAAAGAGTCCATTTCATCTTTCAGTGTAGACTCCCATTGAATCTTAGTATCCACCTGAACAGCTTCATCATAAGATTTAGCTTCACCAGCATTTGTTATTAAAATAGAATACAAAGAGGGAGAAAAAAAATTTGGAGGTTGAATTAGCCTTGTTGACTATCTAACATTCACTGGTGTGTGTTTTATTTATTGTTGCAATTGTTGCACATAATGAGGAATTTTTGGAACATCATCTTTTAGAGTATCACCCAGCACTACATAATCATCTTCTTTCTTCTCATGTTGTTGTGTCAGATCTTTGTACGACACTTTCTCATTGAATATGACATCCCTACTTCTTACAATTTTACAATTTCCAAAATCCCAAAGCCTATAACCAAATTTATTAATGTCATATCCAACAAATACACATTTCTTTGACTTAGCTTCTAGCTTGGTTCTATTTTTAGAATCTATATAAGCAAATGCTTCACAACTAAAGGTTTTGAGAAATTAATAACTCACCTTCTTACCAATTCATGCTTCCTCTGGAATACCATAGCCCAAAAGAGTAGAGGGACCTCTATTAATCAAATATACAGTAGTATTGACAATCTTCACCCACATGTGTAAGGGAAACCCAACAAGAAACTCATGCTCCTTGTATGCTCCATTATAGTCTTGTTCATGCATTCAGCCACTCCATTTTCCTATGGAGTCCTTGGAATAGTTTTCTATCTACGAATACCATTAATGGAGCAATAATCTTCAAATTTGTGACTACAATACTCACCACCATTATTAGATCTAAGAGATTTTAATTTCTTACTAGTCTCATTTTCAACCAAGCATTTCATTTCTTAAAAGTTTGAAATACATTAGATTTCTATCTAAGGAGATAAACCCATACTTTTCTAGTTGCATCATCAATAAAGATAACATAATAATGAGAGCCACCAAGGGAAGATACCTAAGTCAATCCCCATTCATTGGTATGCACAAGCTCTAATTTCTCTCTTTTATTTTCCTTCCCAGTCTTTACAGAACTCACTCTCTTTTATTTTCCATACACACAACTTTCACAAAAATCCATATTAACACATTTTAGACTTGGTAAAACTTTCTTTCAATGAAGTACTTTCATACCTTTCTTACTCATGTGCCCAAGTCTGTTGTACCACAAAATTGTATCAAAATCTACAATAGTTATTTGTTCTCTCTACTCAACTACAAAAACTATTCCTGAACATTCATTTTTCTTTGAAACAATTAAAGTAGAAGGAACAATATGACCTGTACAAAGATATAAGGTGCCTACTATCACACCTTTTGCTACTACAAGGGAACATTTTGAAACCTTCCAATTTTTATCATTAAAAGTAACTACACAACCCTCATCACCGAGTTGCCCTGCTGAAATGAAATTCTGACTCAGCCTTGGAACATGTCTTACCTCGTGTAGTAGCCAATGATTCCCATTCTGCAACTTAATCTTAACTTTTCCCTTTCTAACAATTTGACAAAGTTCATTATCCCCCAAATAAACAAGCCCAAAATTCCCTTGGACATAATCAATGAAATAACCTCTATGAGGTGTAGCATGAAATGAAGTACCCGAATCTAAAACCCATGAATCATCAACACTTTATAAAGATAGAAGCAAAGCATCCTCCTCAAATTTGTTACTTACCACATTTTCCTCTTTGTATGCATCTAGTTTATCTCCTTCATTTTTCTTTCGAGTCGAACAGTCATTCTTTTTTTGGCCTGATTTCCTATAGTACTAGCAATCATTTGGTCCTCTCGATTGAGACCTCCTCCCCTTTGAATTTCCTCTTGATTTCCCATGATTTTTGTAATTATTTCCTCTTTTAATCATTCTACCTTGACTTTGTGCATTCAAAGCACTTCCAAATGTAGATCTGCTTGAGGATTTCCTACGAGTTTCCTCGCTCAAAATAACATCGATCACATCATCATATTTTAGGGTACTAAATTCAGGAACAAAATTACTCATAGCCATTACCAAGCCATTCCAGCTTTTAGGCAAAGAACACAAAATCAAGAGAGCCCTAATTTCTTCATCAAAATTGATACCCACAGAATATAATTGACTAGTAATAGTATTGAACTCATTTAAATGATCTACAATGGATCCACCTTCTATCATTTTCATATTAAATAAATGCTTCATGAGAAATACCTTGTTTGAAGCAGGGGCTTTTCATACAATTTTGCTAGGGTTTGCATCAACTCTTTTGTCATCTTCACTCTTGTAATATTAAATATCATTGATGGTACTAGGCATAATCAAATGCTTCCAAGTGTCTTTCTGTCAAAAAGATCCCAATTGTCATTTGACATAGATCCCTGATTCTTGGTTTTTCCTTCCAACAACTTCCATAAATCCTTTTGATAAAGATAGTCTTCCATTAGCATCTTCCATATCTAAAAGTTATGCCCATTAAAGTTGTCAACCCTTAGCTTACCCTCATTTTCCATCACTCCCACTCAACCATGAGACTTTTTACTGAGGATAACTAAAAAAAACACAACCTCACTCTGATACCACTTGTTAGGATTAAACCTTGCACAAAAATATCAATTACATGCAAATATAACCAATATCAAAAAATAATAGATCACACAAAAAAGAACACAAGACACCAAGATTTAACGTGGTTCACCTAAACTCCAGGCTACATCCACCAAATAGCAATTTCAATATTATTACGATCCAATGATTACAACTTTATTACAATTTATAATTCCTTACAGCTCAATACCACCACAAGAACCAATTTTTACATCACCTTATGAAACAATCCTTAACCCTAAGCCCTTTTATACAAGTATTTTTGTTGCTTTAGGGTAAAAACTAGTTACAACATGTCGGCCATAAATTGGTCAATAGAAGCAATAACCAATTGGTGAATATTAGCCATTAGCAAATAGTAGCCCAAAAAAATTTAAAAATAAAGAATTTATGAAGTATGTACAGTACTTCCTTGATCAATCACCACAAACTAACACATTAATAGTTAGATAGAGATAAAGATGAGTGAGCTAGAGGCTTTATCCAACCAGATCCAGCATCCATCTTGCAAAGTAGATGATTTTGAAGGACAAGTTGCCAGTATTCACAGTGTTATCAAGAAATTGGAACTTCAGAAAGAACATATTTGCAAGAGGATATAAGATTTTAGAGAATCCATTGCTCTAAAATTATCTTTTGTTGAAAAACAGTTAGTGGAATGTGTCAAGGCCAAGGACACATATTCAAACTTTTTGTATTAAGATCTAAATGCAATTGAGATTACATTATATGCCTTATGTGCAATTCTCACTTCAGCTGAGTCAACCAAGGAGACATGGACCAAATGTATGGATAGTCTGGAGGCTAATTTTGATGATTGTATGAAGATCATTTTAGCATAAGAAAGGACAACATTTTTGGATAGGTTTTGGACAAAATCTTGACATTTTGACCTTTCTCATTGATGTCAAAGGGGGAGTAATAGTTGCAAAAAATTGGAGTAATAAGGGGAGTAATAGTAAAGGGGAGAGATACAATTGGGAGTAGTAGTTAATTGGAAAGTAGTAGTAGTTGTAGAAGAAAATATTGTAAAGTATATTATAAGGGGGAGCATATGTAAAGTTGAACAAGTTGTAATAGATGTAATGTTTACTTTTATATAGTTTGTTTTTGTCACTTAGCCATTTTTTCCTATTTTGTTGCCATCAATTCCAAAGGGGGAGATTGTTGACAATTAGCTAATAGTGATATGTAATTATTGTCATTTATGACAACACATGATGTACATGCTGATAGCAAACCTCAAAAATAAAGATACTTAGTGTTTTATAATCAGAAAATTGTCTAAGTATAGAATTTGGTTTACAGTAGTTTATTATTTTGTTTATAACTTGTTGCTGACATCATATTATGACTAACAAAGTTACATGGAGATAGTATACATGTTAGTGATGATGTGTGTAACCTCAAAATTTTGTACAAACTATACAGAACAGAGATAATCATGTTTTAACAAAACAAGACAGAAGAATTGAAGGAAAGAATTATTTTGTTTACAAAATAATTACTTGTCCAATTAGGGCTGACATCCTAGATATTTACCCTAAGTTGGAAAAGTGAATTGTGGTCCTAGCTGACCCAACAAAAAATTGTGTAAAGGCATGGTATTTATGTAAAGGACAATTTGTGATGAGTAGAGTAATTGTAAAGTGTGTAGTTGAATTGCAAGTGTTATCTTGTAATTATGATTATATGCAAACTTCTATGAAAGTGATATATGCAAAATTTTATATGAGCTATTTGGTGATCAGAGATCGAGCTAAAGATCAGAGATCAATCAAGGAAGAAGATATAGTACTTATATCCAGTCTGATTACTTATTTGAGTAGTGAGCTCTTCTTGTGATTGGAAGTGCATGTTTGGGCAGTGGGCTCATCTTGCATCTACTGTACCATAACTCCTAACAGAGTTGGAATCTCCTAATAGGGATTCAAAGTCTCCTAACAGGGACTCTTTATGCTGAATTTTCTCAGTGACTCCTAACAAGGTCCATCCTCTAACAAGGAACTTATATATCAGTATATTATCTAGTGGGTATCATCCCCACCAGGGTTTTCCCTTGGCCGGGGTTTCCCTAGTTAAAAAAAATGGTGTTATGAGTTATCTTTGTGCATTGTTATTGTTACTATTTAGCATTATTTTATTGCTTTATTATGCATGGTTTAAAGTAAGTAATAATATTTAGTTGGCGACTAAAGTTTGTAGATTACTGAGTCATCCCCCCCCCCCCCCCTCCTTAGTAATCCCTATTTCTAACACAACAATCCTACTAATTGTTCATTTTCATGGGCACATAAGACTTGTGATTGTAATCTCTTGGTAGTAGGAAAGTATGCTCTTCGCCCTTGTGGTGAATCAAATCTTGACCCACTTTTAGATTTCAAAATCAAGAGAATTAATTGAACTATCTTGACATGCTTGGGGAAAACAATTGAGATAGGAGAGTATGCTCTTCACCCTCATGGTGAATTAAAAATCCTGACTCTTAAGAGTGGGTCCAATCTATTTTAGTTTAGAATCCTTTAGAGGGCCTACTCTTGAGCAATCAAGAGGAACGACCCAAGTGGGGACAAGCAAACACAGCTATTCCAACCCACTATAAACTCAAGGCTATAAAGGACACAAAACCTTGATAGACATACTACTTGTCTTTGCTTAGTGTGATTACTTGTGGGATTGGGACCATGAGGAAAATGCTTAAGGTGCTCTTGTGGCCATGAGATCTATTACTTGTCACAAGGCAAGGTGTCCCTTAATTGGGTACAAGAGGAGTATTATGAACGAAATCCTTTCTAAACACTCTAGGTTAGTAACTACCCTATTTTGTCACTCAATATCTTGGTTCGAGGATCAATCCTAGTGGACTACCCAGATCACCCCAAGATTTGACTCACCATATGTGTTCCTTTAGATATGGGTAACCCATCTACAAAAAATCCAATATATATTATGGGTAACCAATTTGTGTGA
Organism: Cupressus sempervirens; assembly: GCA_028749045.1. NCBI lineage: Eukaryota > Viridiplantae > Streptophyta > Pinopsida > Cupressales > Cupressaceae > Cupressus > Cupressus sempervirens. The sequence continues at coordinate 348,771,327 of CM053791.1, forward strand.
GGCAAGGGAGCATCAAGTTGTGGGCCAAGATATTGAGTAATGAACCTTGACTTTTAGGTAGATCTGCTTGGCAAGTGTTTTTGAATGTGTTGGACCTATGTAAATGTTCTTGAAAATAAAACATCTTGTTAGCATCGGTAAAAATATATTCTAATATCACAAGTGTATGTTGGCAAGGTTTCTTTGTCCCTTGTTCAATTGTTTGAGACATGCAAAAGACCCATATTGTTTGCAAAGCATGTTGTTCTTTGACAAAAACTAAGGTCATATAATGTTCGCACAACATTCTAGTCTAAAAACATTCGACTGCCAACCTGAAATACAAGTTTTTTTGGGTCAAAACTACTCTTTTTCATAGTTCACTATCATATGAATATTGGAGAAATGTCGTATGAAATTATTTTTCTAAAATTGTATCACATGACTACTATAAGTTCTATTATTTGGCTATAGTGAACTATATCACCCTCCTTAATGAAAAGTAATGCCTAAGAAAAAAGTGTCGCCTATATATTGAAAGCTCTATCATACGATGCTTTTTGTTGTCCTAATATCTTCTGGCTCTTAAGAAATATCACCTTGTTTCTGTCACTTCCAAAATAGAGTCTAAATTGTGTCTTAGCTGATCTAAGGGTGTTGTCACTTCACCTACCTGAACTTGGTCAAAAACCTCTGCGTTAAGTACAGTTCTAAGTAAAAAATATGGGTTTAGTGTATCGGATGTAAGCTAAAAATGATCACTAATGGTCACTTGTCAAAATATGGTTACCTTTTTATGCTAGCTAATTGCTATCAAGCTTCTTTCTCACTCTCTTGGCTTGAGTCACTAGTGTTTTAAATGCTTGAGCACTCTTGACAAGCTACTCACTTATTCTATCTTTGACAAGTGATCGTTCTTGACCCACAAGCTTCAAATTTGAAATACTTCTCTCATCCTACTAAATAAGGACATTCCCTTACATGTTGGTCGTGACTAGGTTCAGAGTTGGTAAAGGTATTCATCCTTCTTTCACCTTTGTGTTAGTTAGTGGTGACTGATCAGGGAAGTAATATACATACTCCATAATTCCTCGGTAGGGTTCAAAATTATGGCTATTTTATTAGCATTTTATGGCCAATATGTTGTAACTAATTTTAACCCTAAAGCATAAAAATACTTGTATAAAAGGGCTTAGGGTTAGGGATTCTTTCATAAGGTGTGATGCGAAAATTGCTTCTTACAGCGGTATTGAGCTGTAAGGGATTATGGATTATAATCAAGTTGTAATCACTAGATCATAATAATATTCAACTTGTTATTTGGTGAATGTAGCCCAGTGTTTGGGTGAACCACGTTAAAACTTGGTGTCATGTGTTCTCTTCTATGTGATCTATTAGTTTTCTATTATTGGTTATATTTGCATGTAATTGTTATTTTTTTCTGTGGTTTTATCCTAACACTTTGAACAATTGGAAAATCCATTTAGGCATCCTTGTGGAAAACCTTGTGTGGAAGATCTCACACAAGAAGATAACACTTGGAATAATCTGCTTTACAACTTTGAGAATCCATTTGGTACACCCTTTGATACACCTAGGGGTGAAAACAACATGTCGCTTACCATGCATCTTGAGGAGAGGAAATGTTGCCTAGAAGAATGAGGCCACATGAAAAAAGAAAAATTATAAGAGGTCATATATATGGCCACTAGAGAAAAGCCTATCAAAAAGATGAGCCTAATGCCCATGCACACAATGACGAAAATAGGTGAGCCTACTAAAAGAACCCATTTGATAACATCCCCCTCGGTGGAAATGATGGAAACAATATGCCTCCTAGGACTCATACAGTCAACATAGGAGAATGCTCATCAACACACAAACATTCACAATCACATTACAAAAGTGATGAAAAAATCACTAGTGAAGACATGATGAGATTTCAACAAGATGAGGTCTCCCAATGGTTAATGTTCAAAACCTTGGAACAAAATGGAGACCAATACTTTCAATATATGACAACAAAGTGATGGAGGCTCCCTCAAGACTTTGACGTGCAAAGGATAATGAAAAAATGAGAACCTGTTGAGGCTGAAATTTTGAGAGAGGAAATGCAAGAACAAAGAAATCAACTTGCACAACTATAAGTGTCCAAAGAACAACCTAAAACCTCCTTTGTTGAATTGATATATTCTCTTCCTTTTGATAGGAGTCTTTACATGCTTCCATTTCCTAGCAATATAGAGGTTCCCAAATATGAAACATATTATGGAAATGATGAGACTCATGATCATGTGAGGAACTTCTACACTATTAGCATGAACTTTATGCATGAAGACACTTAACTCATGAGGTTGTTTCCTAGGATTGTAAGAGGACAAGCTATGGAATGGTTTACAAAATTGACACCTCCTCTCAAAATGTTTAATGAACTTGTACAACATTTCATCCTACAGTTTTCCTTAACATTCAACATCCTGCTACTACGTTAGATTTGTGCAACATCAAATAAAAAAAGGAGAACCCTTTGTAATGTATCTCTAGCGATGGAGATCTCTACATTCTGGATACTCTCGACAAGTTCCTGAGACCGAGAAGATCAACATCTTTATCAATAAACTTGTACTAGAACTCTACTTTGACCTTAGAAAACAATTGTTCACATCCTTCAACACCATGGTTGAAAGCACATACTACATTGAGTAAAGATAAAAATGACAACAGAAATGACAAAGACAAAAACAAGCCTTGGAATAAAAAAAAATACATTGTCAATGATGGAGTAGTGTGTTGGTTCCCAAAATCGCAGATTGGAAATCCAAGAGCCTGTCACTTCTCCTATAGGATCTCTCAATCAAATTTTGGCCAACGAACGGAAATTGCTTAGATTCCCCTGCACTTTGGGCTTCGCTAAACCCAGGCGAGTTAACCTTCACCTTGAACACTGACTGCTCAATTCAAGGTTTTTCTATAGCGAATTTAAACTTGGAGCCCTTTGATTGGCAAGGTCCTCAAACTCGATGAAACTAAAATTGGATGCTAAATATTTGATAATTGAATGTTTTGTATAAATTTTGTAAATAGTGGAATTGATGCTTGTAGAAGAAATATATAGATTTTCTGACTTCAATAAAAAGACCAGTGGCGATAGAGTCAATTTCGGTGAATTTTTACATACAACTTCATAATGTTTAATGCACTTGTACTGCCAATAATTTTGATAATCCAGATGCGACAGACCAATTATAATGCAATCTTTAAATTAGTCCAGATTGAATTTTAACTCCACTGAGTCAAACTGGACACAGCTGCGAAAATAATTAAATATTTCACAACACCTATGATGATCAAATTTAAAATGCTAACTGACCATGCCCACTTATCTGATAACAAAATCATATATAGAATTTTAAAATATAATTATGAAGGACGACTCGCCTGCAGTTTAAATCTTCGCGCCTTTAAAGGTGAACAAAAGACATTTTTATTTTGTTTAAAAATAAAATAATGAACTTTATTACAAAATCATAATATTGCCCTTATCTCTCCATACAAATAAAATAAATATAAAATACTTCTCTCAAATTGAATAAAAATGTTCGGATATATCTCTTCCTTTACAAATAGCTTGTCCCTTATTTATATTTTGAATATAAGAGAGATGTGACTTCAAATGGAAAGTCATGTTACATTTTCTTTTTAAACGCACCTCTTATTTTAAATAATTACTATAACCTTACCATTTCATTTTAATATTCTTCTTTAGCCATAAGGCCATAAGGTTTTAATATTATTGGCTTTTCATCATCGGCATATCTCACTTGATAAATAAACATTTAAACCTTCAATGCTTGGTGAATGCAATTTATTCAAATATTTTAATTCTATGAAGTATAGGACATCTGATATTCAGAAAACCTCGTGCTTGCATGAACAAGGAGATGTTGAAGATACATCATTCAACAATGGACTTGATTTATTCTTCATCCTATTTTTTCCAATACCCTCGGCAATGAATCTATGGCCATTGCGTAACATATTTGGTGGAAGGAGGTGTTATCCAATGATGAAATTCCATTTCGAGTTTGAGACGAACGTAGTTCTGGACCACTGTCTCCAGAATCACATTTTTTATTTACTTTTTTGTGTAGCGCTCAGGCATACTCCTTAATCACTAACTTGAACATGTAACTTGCTGTGTGTTTACTGCATCTATGTTACTGTCGTCTATGGTGATGTGGATTCTTATTTTGACATGGAACCTTGGCCTTTGCAAGTCTCACTCCATATTTGTTCTAAATTTTCCAATATTCTGAGCCGTGGAAAGACACATCACCGACAACCCTTATTATGCAGAAACAAGGATAAGATCCTACATTCTAAGAGTGTCTTTGTAATCACTCGTCCTCAGGGCAAGTTGTACTTCTTCTATGTTTTCAAATCATTATATCATCACCAGTAGATTTTGAGATCATATTGATATTTGGCACTATCGTAAAGCACTCGCAATATGCACAATATCCTTTCTTCAATGCTTCTAAATTTTGCTTGAATATTGGAATCATAGATGGTCGCTTTTAAATTCTAACCATATAATCACTGTCGCAGCTCTATAAAAATATTAATGTTTATCCTGATTGGTATCATTGTATACATTCGCACTGCTATTTAATTACTAGAGTCACTTGGATTTCAGATTGAACATGTATTTCCATATAACGCTCAGTTGTAGCACATTAGCTTGCTCAGGTTGACTATTTGCTTTCTTTGTAGCCACCACGGTAATATCCAGTCAATTGAATTTTCATTTTATATACTGATTCCCTAAAAGAATTTCAAACTGTACAAATGAATGCTATAGGTGCTCATAGATTTTCACGGCCTTTCAAATATATATTGAATATCACTTCCCATTGATGTGGATATTTAATCTTGCTAGTTTTTTCTCATACATATTTCTTTAAATATTTTATGATTCACATGACAGAGACTCCATGGCAAGACAATCTGCAGATATGAACAAGTAAATTGAAGATCATCCTCCTGCACATTGTCACCACCTCAGATATTCCTCGTTGTCTTGTCCAATGCATCAATTTGTTTAAGTCCTCTATTTTCTTTCATCCTATGATCATAATCCTTAGCAATTGAAAGAGACCTTTTTCTTGCACATTTTTTAACATGGTGTACAGTGAGTTAGATGAATAGGATCAATTGGGTAAGCTTTTAACATAAATTCCCACCATTATTTCAAAAATGGAGACCAAAAATTTTGAGCTCCATCATAGTGGATGCTCCTAAGACCAAAGAGTTTGCCTTTAACCTTTATAATGCTATTTATGCTGTGAAACAACAAGAGGCTTCAAAATCTCAAACATTTGACAAAAATAACAAATTTGCTAAGAAAATACATGTTTACATAGCTATGGTTGAACCTTATGAAGTGTTCTTGAAGACCTTACTTGCAAACAAACTAGTCACACTTCCAGACAATTTATGACCCTATGGGCCACCCATTAGACCCCCTTGTTGGAGAGAGGACCATGTATGCAATTATCATAGGAGCAAAAGCTACAACACTAAAAATTGCTTGAAGCTCAAAGATGTCATTCAAGATCTCATTGATGCTAGAAACTTTTTCATAGATGGCTTAGTCAAAAACTATAATCACAAAACCTTTAAACAACCATTATTAGAGTATAAAAAAGGTGAATCATCCAAGACTAACAAGAAAAACCATGATGTAAAGATCAACTATACAAATGTTGATACTGACAATATTATAAACATGATAGAACCTATTGAATATCTTTGCATAATGGGTCCTAACTCTAACAAGGAACCCAATTATGATATGGATGATGAAAGACCCAAGGTTGTCTTAAAAATGTAAAATGCTTAACAACAACTTAGGGACAGTTGACTTAAGGTAGTTCTTAGAGTGGCAAAATCTTCCTCCTTGCATGGTAAGACACTTAATATTGTCACTAGGGGACAATCAAAAGTTGTCCTTAAAGTTGCAAATGATACTAAAAATGCCTCATTATCTAAACAAACGGCTACCTCAACAATCTCTAGTTATGACCTTGTTAGTCAGTTATAATGAACCTAACACAAATATCCATTTTTGAATTGTTAGAGCTATCTCCTTTTCACAATGATATTCTTGAAAAAACCTTGTGCTCCACTAATGTCACCATGAATATTAATCTAGAGCAATTCCAAGCTATGGTGAATCACATTTCTTCACCTCATTACCTCACATTTTTTGAAGAAGATGACATATCTCTCAGTCATCCCCATAATCTTGCCCTTCACATAGAAGTTAAAATATTCAATACTTGTGTTCACCGACTCCTGATAGACATAGGTGTAGGGTTAAACATTATCTCTTTCAATGTTATCCAAAAACTAGGTGTACACTCGAAAGTGTCCCACTCTAAACCCTTCTATCCAAATGATTCCATGAGTTCGGAATGTTCGGATGCTGGCTTAGAGCTCTCTATCCATGGAGTGCAAGAAGTTAGTATTCAAACATGAAGGCTCTCAGCCAAGCCTTAGAAATGTACTCTTCTTGCTAGTAAACCATGCAATGGGAGGTTCCAAAGACAAGATGCAAGAATGCAAATGTCCCAAGGAGTTCCTCAAGGATGCAATGTAAATAAAAATTAAGCTAGAATGAATATGAAAAGTGCAGCTATTCTAAGCATGGATGAGAGTGTTACAATACCATTATTAAGCTATGTGAGATTAAGCTACATGCAAAAATGAAAGTTAAACTAAGCTAGAATGCCATGATGCCATGGATGAGAGAATGTAGACAAGAAATAGAAGTTCTCCACAAAGCTCCAAAGAAACTTGTTAGAAAACCTGCAGCATAACAATATTCAAAATGAGGATGGATCCTTTGAGGGGGAAAGCTCTCTCCCTTTTAAATATGTACGGACGGTGGAGATCAAGATGAAGATTGTGGATGATTAACAGTTGAATTTGAAAATAGGAGTGATCCATGTGCACACACAAGTCAACCAATAGAATATAAGTTGACTTGTCATATAAGACAAAAGTCTCACAAGCCTTTTCTTTTAATTGTAAAATAGAAAAAGGACTTTATGTGTGCACTTTAAGTGGGTTAGAAGAATGGGGTGTTTTATTTAATTAAAAGGGGACATGTTCTTTTAATCAAATAATGAACTTAGGATAGCATAGTCAAACTATAGGTTATAATCAAATAAATTGATTATTAGCAATTTGGTCTAGGTAAATGATTTAATTAATTTAGCCAAAATGCTGAGAAGGGGGCTAATAGTCTAGATGACCATTTTTAGCTGATTACACTAGACATGTCTAAATTTTCCATCGACCCTAGGCGAAAGATCACTATCAAAACCTATGATGAGGTTGAAAGGCCTTCTAAAGGTCTCATTATGCTACCAATCTGCGTTGGTTTGGTTGAAAAAGATATGGTCTTCCAAGTATTAGACATCCCACTCATATATAATTTTTTGCTAAGAAGACCTTAGATTCATGATATGCAAGTAGTACCATCTACATACCACCAGTGTATATAGTTTCCCTTCAATGGTACTAAAATAGTTGTTCCTAGAGATAATTCTGTTTCTATCAATACGCTGTTTGCTGCTGACACACTTGTCCCTCACAATTGCTCTTCTCATGATCTTAAACCATACCTAAAAAAGTGTGAACAACAATTGAAAATTATGAGCCTAGGTATGGGTGAGTACACTTTGGATTCTATTACTGCTCTACCAGTTTCCCCTTAATCTTATGAGAAACCTTCTGCCAAATCAAAGCCCTCAGCTTTCGCTATGACCATTTTTTGAACTTTTGTTCAGTCCTCAATTCCCATAGAAGTAGAAAAATAAGGCCAATCTATCAGATATTGGATCTATAGGGAAGAGGAAGATATAGAAGAAGTCACAATCATTACTCCTATCTCTCCTAAGCATTATGGAAACAAATACAAATTTCTAAAAAACATGGGCTATCAGGGTCCTGTGTACTTAACTGGTAACAAAAAAGCTCTCATAGAACCCTTAAGTCATACTAAAGGGTCACAAAACTAGAAATGTTGTTGGCCTAGGCTTTGGGATAGAAAATGAATTACCAAGATTTGATAGAAGAGCTCCCATGTTTAGTGAATCAGAGGATGGTGAACCATCCTTTGCCACAACTGTTCTACAAGTAGAGGATTCTATACCTCCTACTTCTCTCCTTTGGGGAGAATAACTTATGGTTACCTCTAATGATGTTGAAGTTTCTACCTCTCAACAACACCAATCTAATGAATCTAATCATGAAGATCCAAAGAGAGGAAGGATAAGAGAGAACATTTCTCACTTGATTGCTAGGAACTAGAGTATAGATTATGGTGAATATGAATGGGAAAGTCTCTCAGATGTATCTTGTGAATCAGGAGTGGATGTCATCCATGCCTATGTTACCCAACCAAACATGGTTGAAGATTCTATCTTAGGGTCTGATGAGTTTGGTTTGCACGCTACTTTAATGGATCACGTAGATTCCTCTAGGCCTTTTCTTGAACTAGATGCCTTTGGAACTTTCACTATAGCCTCGACTTCTCATGTCCCTAGAGATGACTTCTACCATATCAACAATCTTGAAGCCTTCTTATCCCTCTCATTAATCCATCCTAATCTCATAGACTGGTCTACTATATATCAAAGACCTAAACTACCATATTTCTAGAACAACAATGAGATTGCTTGCTATCTCAACACTATTTAGCCTATGATATCTTCCACCAATGAACCTACGGTCAACATGACAAAAACAGATATCAAGTACCTCATTCATAAAATCAAAAGAAAAAATAAGCATTCAAATGACAAAAACCACTTTGTGGTGGTGTCTGAACCACAAAAAAAGTAAAAATGACGATGTACATCTAAGGGTGAAAACCTCTTTGAGGCACCTAAGGATGATATGCTTGGTAGTTTGCTAAGCTATTTTCAAGATAGATCTTTAGTTCTCATCAAACCCACATAGCCTATCAACTTGGGTGCAAAACAATCTCCCAAAATCATTCACATGGCTCAGTCTTTATTAGCTAAAAAAAAGGAGAATTTTACTCAGTTCTTTCAAGAGAAGCAAATCAATTTTGCTTGGACTTACTCAGATATGCTTGGTCTTGACACTAATTTCATTATGCATCATCTATCTATTTCTCCTAGTGTCAAACCTATTAAATAAAAGTTGAGAAAAATGTATCCGCATGTGGCTCTCTTGGTTAAGGCAACACTAGAAAAACTCTTTAAGTGCAAACTTCATCAGAGTCATTGATTATGGAGAGTGAATTTCCAATATTGTACATGTGTCTAAACATGACAAGTCTATTTGAGTATGCAGTGATTTTAGAGACTTAAATAAAGCATGCCCTAAGGATGATTTTCCACTACCTACCATAGACATGATAGTGGACACAACTACAAGTTATGAAATGTACTCTTTAATGGACAACTTATCTAGGTACAACCAAATCAAAACTCTTGCAGTTCAAGAAAAAATAGCCTTAACATTTGCATGGGGTACCTTTTGTTAGAATGTCATGCCCTTTGGGCTAAAGAATGCAGGAGCTACGTATGAACACGTTATGACCACCATCTTCTATGACAAAATGCACAAAAATATGGAAGAATATGTTGATGACACATTGGCCAAATCTAAACAAAGAAATACGCATCTTAATGACCTTAGTTTGATATTCAATTTATGGAACAATTTTAGCTTAGGATAAATCCAAAAAAGTACACCTTTGGTATCAGCTCAGGTAAATTACTAGGCCATATCATATTTGCAAAAGGCATTGAAGTTGATCCTCATAAGGTGCAAGCCATTATGGGAATGCCTCCTCCTAGAAACTTCAGTCTAAGAAGTCTTTAGGGATGTCTGCAATCAATTTGGAGGTTCATTTCTCAACTAGCTAATAAAGCACAATCTTTCAATAAAAACTTGCATAAAGGCTCCACATCTATCTAGAATGAAGAGTGTCAACAAAGCATAGATCATATCAAAGGCTAGATTTGGCTAAACCTCCAGTTAATGCCACCCATACCAGGAAAACCTTTGATATTATATATCTCAGCTATAGATTCCTCCCTAGGAGTGTTATTATCACAAAGTGATGAAACTAGAAAAGAACATGTTATTTACTACATCAATCACACTTTGGTGGCTTATGAGATGAACTACATCAACATTGAGAAGGCTTGCCTAGCAGTGGTTTTTGCCCCCCAAAATCTTAGACACTACATGTTGGCTCACACAGTCCATCTCATTGCTAAAATTGATCCCCTAGAATACTTATTGAGTAAAGCTATGCTTAGCGACCATCTAGCTAAATGGATGATGATTCTCTTTAAATTTGGCATTCAGTATGTCGAACACAAAGCTATCAAGGGGCAAGCCATAGTTGACCAACTCATTGATTTTCCATTAGAAGATAAAATCCTATGCACATTGAGTTTCAAGATGCTTCCACCATGTATATCAATGAAAGAACTTGGAAAATGTTCTTTGATGGTTCTCATACTCAGAATAGGGTTGGTGCAGGCATTCTGTTTGTCACCCCTTATGGTTACACAATCCCAAAGTCTTATAAACTCATGTTTCCTTGCACTAACAATATTGAAAAGTATGAGGCTTTAACAAATGTGATCAAAATAGATTTAGAATGGAGGATCATTGAGGTGCATATCTATGGAGATTCTCAACTTGTCATAAACCCAAGTCAACAATGAGTATCAAACCAAAGATGACAAGTTAGTACCCTCCAAGAATTTGATGTGTTCTATAGAACTACTTCACATTCATGGCATTTCAACAAATTCCTAGAGCATAAAATAAGGCTGCAGATGTTATGGCCACCCTTGCATCTATTCTCTAGGTACAAGAACACAAATTAGTTTTTGAGTTCCTAGTGGAAGAATTACATCACCTGCATACAACTCCTATGATAACCATGTGATCTGCACCAGGCTATTATTGACCAACCATGTAGGTTGATGTTGTTCGATATGCTAAATCTTGTAAGAAATGTTAGCTTCATAGTAACTCGATACATGCTCCTAGACATGACCACATACCTTCTGTTATATATTGGCCATTTCAATAATGAGCCTTTGACTTGGTAGGAAAGATTCATCCAAGTTCATCTAGTGCTCACAAGTTTATCATTACAGTGACTAAATACTCTACAAAATGGGTTGAAGATGTACCTTTATCTACTGCTATAGGAAAACATGTTGCGTTATTTATACTCAACCACATTATTTATCACTGCGAGACCCATCCTCTATCATTACTGATAATGGAGGATAATTCAAAAACAAGGACCTAAAATAGTTTTGTAAGAAACTCAAGATCAAAAAACATTGATCCTCAATCTACTATCCCCAAGGGAATGACTAAGTTGAGGCCTCTAATAAGACATTGCTCAAAATCCTACACATAATGGTTCACAAATCAGGAGGAGATTGGCACATACATATCAGTCTAGCACTATGGACCTATAGAACCACCATATGTACTCCTATAGGGTGTACACCTTTTTCTTTAGTCTATGGTTTTGAGCTTGTCTTACCCTTAGAAGTTGAGATTCCCTCACTATGAGTCTCCCTACATGGCTTGATAACTGATGACGACCATAGGGCTATGAGGATAGAAGAACTAGAAACCCTCGATGAGCATCACAAGGCTACTTTTAATCATAGAGGGAATATAAATAATTAATGTCTACTACTTATAGTAAAAAGGTTCACCCTCGTGAGTTCCAAGTGGGTGAGCTTATGCTGTGAAAAAATCCAAAAAATTAGCAAAATAGAGAGTAGATTGGGAAATTTGAGCCTAATTGGTTGGGTCCTTACATTATCACAACAATATTTAGATTTGGTGCATATCAGCTTTCTACTCCTAAAGGGGAACAACTTTTTGAGCCTATCAACATGCTACATCTGAAAAAGTTCTATGCTATTTGTATATATCTATTGATCCTAAAAAAATCCCAAAAACATCAGAAAATGTCCTAAAAAATTATCATCTTAGTGAAAACCTAGCAATAGGCATTTGATGTATCACTAAAAATATTGAAAATTTTGAAAAATGTCCTAAAAAAACTGCCAAATGGTGAAACCCTGGAAATAGGTGCTACTTGAGACCCTCACACCTATGTTTATCAGTCTCATCGATTCACTCTACAACACATTTCCTAGCTTGGAATTGTCCCTTGTCCCAATCTCACGGCCATGATTGCTTAGACTATCAGGATCTCCTTGTGCATTAGGGTTTCTTTGGCAACTCACAAAACAATGTTTCTCAACACTTCCACCTTGACATTGAGTGTTTCTCAACACTACTCGGATACCTTACCCATAGTTTAGGATGTTGCAATATTTCTCATTATCACATTCAAGTCTTGAAGAAATGGCCATGTGACATACACACACATACTTAAATATTAAACTTGGTGAGCTATGATGAACTTTATCTTCTTTGTGTGTTGTTAATGATGATTTATTTGTTGAGTGGTCCCTCCCTGATAGTCTTTTGAGGATGTCCTAGACTAGAAGACTAGGGGCATGGAGCATGTTTTACTTTGTTTCTTCTTGTGGGCATACTTTGTTAGTCTAAGGTGTTTAGAGGATTCATGCTTGTCCTACTTGACACTTTGGACCTACAATGTATCATCCTTGTCTATTTTCACAAGACCATACTCGAGGGTTATCCTGGCACTTATGCCTTGATATAGGTGTAAACTTGCTATATTAAACTTAGGGAATCTAGCTGCATTAGCCATCTTGATTTACCTATGTTTGATGCTTAGGTTGGACTCCCACATTCCTATCTGACATATATCATATTCATATCCTCATAGTTATACTAGTGATAATTGTATGATCTTACGATGTCCCTAATAAATGCTCAATGATGAAATTAGAGTCTAAAATTTTTGTGTCCCTTGCAAGAAAATAAATTTGTATACTAGTTTGCATCATAGGCTCATTTTAGCTTTGTTTCCCATTTTTGCATATGGGGAGAGCTCTTTCTTCATCTTTCAATAGACATATCAGCTATTTGCTTTCTTTTTTCCTTCGTATCTTCTCAATCATGTATTTTCATCCTCTCGATCTTTTGCTTCACCTCTTTGCTATCCTTTTGTCACAAAGGGTTAATCTAAAAATCACATTTGATCTATCCAAGAATTACATTTTCAAAACATGAGTCTAAATCATACACATGAGAGCTAAAACTATACATGAGAGAGATCCATGAGCATATAAACATGAACATAAAATTGAGCATACATGAGCAAGAAACTAAAACATCACATAAAATCACATTCATAAAATGAGGCAAGTACACAAAGATATCAATCAAATCTAGTATCTCATATATATTAAATATGTCACAATACATATACAATATGGAATCCAAAATCTGGATGATTCTCTCAAAATACATATGGTACAATAAAAGTGTCATAAAGACTTTAGCCTAGACTTAAGACTGGCTTCCACTCTCATGAGTAGGTTGTATTGGGGGAGGATCAGTTGGTGCCCTCAATGGTGGTTGATCTGATCTACTAGTCCTCTCTAAGTACATAGGTACTCGTCGATCCACCGCAACTGCAATAATGTACACACCGTGGAAGTAGGTTGCCCTAGCCATCTATCGCTCCACCTCCCAATGGGCCTCTACTAAATAATCCCTCAGAGATTTCTCTTGCCTGTCAACCTTTACTTGCACATCCACCAATTGTTGGTCTCTGACTGCTATGGTCATCCTCAACCCTTGTAGCTCTGCCTCCAAGACTCAGATCATGGCATCCTAGTCATCCTCCTCCCCATCTCCTTTGGAAGGCTACTCCTGACATGCCTCCACTTGCCCCACTCTCCTACATCTTAGTAGACGCCCCTCCTCATCCTCCTCCTCCTCTCTCATAGTCTAGGCCCGTGTTCATCTCCTCCCACCAGATTGAGAACTACTCCCAACCTCGTTGTGCCTACCAACCCTGCCTCCACCTCAACCACCATCTCCTCCATCTTGCCTTTTTTCTGCTACCATGGGTGGGGCATCTGGTGGTGTGAATCTAGGGAAAGGATGCCTCTACATCTCATACAAATATGTTGGGTTTGTTCCTACATCTAACACATCTGGGTGGTAGTCCCAAGGCTCTCACATCAAATTTGTTGTATCCCTCAAGACAACTTGATAATCTAACATGGGTAGCCAACCCTGTGCCTCCCCCTCGTGTAACTGTGCATAAGTGGTGGTCTCTATTGAGATCCCCTACCATGAAACAAATTGACACTATACTCAGCTAATCACAAAATGCTCCACTATCATTGAATGTCTCCTGACAAGTGGCCAACTATAGTACATATACTTAAGCTCCCATGTGTCATACCATCTGTGGCACTCAAGGTATGGTCGTCATACAAAATAAGTGAGCTCATCAAAGAGATGCTAATAATAACTCACATCTCTATTGTGAGTCTATAGAATGAACCTTATATACCTAAAAATGAAGGTTTTGTTGCGCTCTTGTGGCTACACCCACGGTCGAATCACAACAATATGCTCCCATGCCCATATCTAGGCCAACATTGTACCACATGCTCATGTTTTCCCCTCTCAATAGCCTATCTCGTAAAGCTACTGATACATATCTACAATAATCATGGGTCCCCATGCCATCCTCCAGGGCTGCCCCAACAAATTTGCTACCAGTCTGCCCCATCCTAATGGGAAGCCCTTCTAGCCCTTGTTGGTGGCCGAAGCCTGAGTAACCAATGAGCACAAAAGGCAAGGTAATGAATACTCAATCTCATACTCATCTATGAGTCTCTCCCATCTCAAGTGGTGATCCAAGATGGTCACATCTCAAAATATATGTTCTAATACTAATCTCCCCTTTGTCCAGGTTTGATTGTAATAAACCTATGACATGCAAAAACTCATGTCAGTACATCTCATATGCATATCATAAACTTAAGAACAAATGAGCAACCAAACATAATAACTCATTGGATCTCTATAGCATGGAACATAAAGGATGTGATATACATCCTCCAAAGTGATGGTAGCCTCACCAATCAACAAATGGAAAGTGTTGTGCT
Organism: Cupressus sempervirens; assembly: GCA_028749045.1. Taxonomy (NCBI): domain Eukaryota; kingdom Viridiplantae; phylum Streptophyta; class Pinopsida; order Cupressales; family Cupressaceae; genus Cupressus; species Cupressus sempervirens. Next base: position 348,786,464 of record CM053791.1, read on the forward strand.
CATTGTGCCACCACTTAGCTAAAGCACTCAATAATCCATGGTTTGCCTATATATGGGGCATATGTGTCACCCACTTCAACCCCATGCTCAATATAGCAGCCTTCTCAACATCATTTAGATGTTGAAGGACGTGTAACCCCACTAGTTTGGGGGCTATGATATTAAGAGTAGGAGAAATCATCTGCAAAACCAAGTCAAATGAAGATTAGAAACATCAAGATTTGCTATGAATATTCACAACCAAGCAAAATGACAAAAACTAGTACTTAAACATGCAAAAAAAAAGGCTACAAAATAGACTGTATGACGCTTTTCACTATGTTTTGGTGATACTTTATGTTGATTAAGTATCGTACAATACTTCTTATAATACCCGGGCAACATTTTTTGCCTAGGCGACATTTCACACCATGTATTACAAGATTCAAGCATTATTGATACAATATACCTTTTGAAGGGATGCGATACTTTGTGTTTGACAGAAGTATCACACGATACTTCTCAAAGTATTTGTCAATTGCTTTTTAAGTATTGCAAGATATTTTTTTCAAAAGCCCTAAAAATACAATAAAAACATGCTAAATAAGCCCAAAAGTGAAAAAATAATTGATGACTCACCAAAGCCTTGTAATCAGGTGGCCAATTGTGCAACCGACCATACTCAAAATGGTGTTTGTGGGTCAGAATTCCTGTTAAATCCATATTCTCTTTCCAAATAACTCAAAAGATCTCAAAAACACAAAAGAAAATGAATTGAAAATTACCCTTGGACCCCTTACATAGCCCTTTGACCTCATTATTTACTCATTTTTCAAACTCCTTGAAATTTTGTGAAAATTGCACCCCTAGCTAATTTCAAAGTCTTGGATTCATTTTTGGGATTGAAATTGAAATCCAAGTTTATCTTGATAGTCAAAATCACATTTCAAAAATCTACCTTCTTCTATGTAGTTAGCTGACCTTTTGAGGTCTAATCTTCAAATCTTCGATGGGGCATCTTTATTTCTCCATGTCTTCAACATTTGTATACTTTATATCTACTTCAATTCATAGTTTTCATTCCTCAATCATCTTTTTACTTGATTTGACCTAATTTGCATACCTTATCCTTCATGGTCAAATTTGGTCAAACTGGGGCATTCTATCATTGCTTTATGGTCACTCTTTGGTTCTAATCTCATATTGGTCATCATGGACTTTTCTATATCTTGATTTGCTCATATCTAGCTCATTTTTGTATTCCCTTTACCTCCTTTCGATTTTGATTCTGAGGGGGCAAAAATACTCTATAATCGCTTGCTACAACTATCTATTTCTCAGGAGCACATGTTTGATCTTTTCGTTTGCTCTTGATCTATCTACATTTCTTATTGTTGGTACTCTTCTTGAGTTCTGATATCGTGTCTTTCCTAGTGTTCAGTACTATCATTATTAGGCTATACATTCAGGACTTGCTATCTCTTTTTGCATTTTATTCTTCAAAATTAGATCTCTCTATCTATTGTTGCCTACTTGGCTTCTACATTCTTTGATGTCATGTATTTTGAAATTGATCACACACTAGTCAAAGAGGGGCAAATGTAATGACCCAAAAATTGTCATCTAGACTATTAGCCCCCTTCTTAGCATTTTGGCTAAATTAATTAATCATTTGTGTAGGCCAAAATTGCTAAAAAAACAATATATTTGATTATAAACTATAGTTTGGCTATATCATCCTAAGTTCACATTTGATTAAAATAACATGTCCCCTTTTAATTAAATAAAAGATCCCCGCTCTCCTAACCCATTCAATGTGAACACATAAAGTCCTTCTTCTATTTTCAAATTAAAGAAAGGGTTTTTTGTCTCACATGAAAAGTCAACTCCTTTTCATTGGTTGACTTGCTCTTGCACATGGATCATGCCAAAAGTCAATCTCCACCCTTGATCATTCATGCCTCGATATTGATCTCTACCATAGATACACCTTTAAAAGAAAAAGCTCTCCCCTTCTCAAAGGATCCACATTCTTAAGTATTGTTATGCTACAGGTTTATTGATCGATCTTCTTAGAGCTTGTGGAGAACTTTACTTCTTATCTAAATTCTCTCATCACCATAGCATATTATCTTATAATCATCTTGCACAGTACCTTCGTTCATCTTGTAATAGCTTAAATCACATATTTTAACTAGCTTTGCTATTGTAACATTCTCATTTGCTTAACCTAGTTGCATTGTGCATACCATTCTAACTTAATTTCATACTTGCATTACATGATTTAAGATTTTTCTTGGACATTTGCATTCTTACTTTTGTCTTAAGAACCTCCCATTACATGGTTTACTAGCAAGGGATGTGTCTCAAAGACTCAATTGAGAGCTATTCATATTGCTCAAAATACTCCTTTGCACTCCATGGATAGGGAGCTCTAAGCCACCATTAAAGCATTCCAACTCATGGTATCACTTGGATAGAAGGATTTAGAGTGGTGCACATTTATAGTGTACATGTATAACCTCTACCTTAGCCTCATCCTCTTCTAGGTTTATGTGAAGGAAACACTCTTCCACTCCTAGTTGCAACAATCATGGACAATACAAGTGTGACAGGTTTGGACTAAGACCAAGTTTGAACTTCATCTCAAGGATAAGTGGAGATGAAAGAAAGAGTGGCGCGTACAATTCAAAGAAGTTTAGACAAGATAGATCCAAAAAACACACTTTATCCCTGGAAAGAAAATGGTAGAAAAGACATAACCTTTGCTCACATCTTATGTGTATGCATGCACCTCACATAGTCGTGTCACCCCCTAGAGGGCACCCATATTTTTTGTGTTTCCAAGGACTCATTAATATATGTTCAAAGGTTACCCTTAACTCAAGGGCTAGTATCATAGACCACCTTCAAGCATCTACGTGTATAACTATGATGAGTAATATTCGAGAGAGATTCTTCCCCCTCTTTACACAAATATTATGCCCCCTTTTGGAGGTGAACTGAGTAAGCTTATAAATAAGAGATGTTTAATAGACTTCCATTCATGATAACCCCTAGTGGTCTTGCAAGTGAGATTAAGGCCTCTCAGCCATGCCAACACTTACAAGTGTACATCCTTGGCAAGCAAGACTAGGAGCGATGCCACTTAGTACAAAAAAAAAAAGTCTCTCTCAAGATATGTGGGATGATATCAATAGAGAGAAATTACCATGGCTTTAGAGCCTTTTCTCTATAAAGCCTCTTTATTATAGTGAGTTGGAATCGCAGGCAAAAGGTGTGCACTCACTTGGGTTGTTCTTGGAGGTTGAGTACTATGGCAAGCCCGCCAAAGGTGACTCAAGCACTTGGCTTAGATTCAAGGGTCAAATTTTTTAATTCTCCATAAAAGGGAAAAGAGTATACTTCTCTACATCTCAACCTTAACCAAAAACACCAAACACATTTATCACGGAGATAGCTTGTCTCCCAAGACATCTAAAAGTTTCTAGGTTTCTAATTATCCCAAAAGGGAAAAAAGCAATACTCCCCTCACTAAATTTTTTTCTAAAATATTTTACTATATTTCCTTGCCTTCAGAAGGATATGTCATCTGAAGAGGTCTAGGTTTTTATATTTATTCATGGACATTACTTCCAAATAAGAAAGAACCTTAAAGAAGTTCACAAGTCCTAATTAGACTATGTTTTGAAAGTGATAAAAGAAGACAACGTTTGAGTGGGCTTTAAATTGGTCTTCGATAATTGTTCTTTTACATGCATCCTACAAGAAAACCATTAGTAAAGATGTATAGGTTTCAAGCTATCTTTGACAATCATCCCGCAAGAAATGTTAAGTTGCATGAAACAAAACACAAAAAACAAACCCGCCAAAAGTGAGCATTAGAATCATAAAAAAAACATATCAAAAAACTAGATTTGGAAATGATACAAGTAAAAAGTCTAACAAGAACACTCATACATGATAGAAAATACCCTTACAAGGATCTAGAAACTTTGTATGACTTAGAATCAGACCTAAGATGAGGAATAGATCCTTCAAAACTTGTATGATCTAGAATTAGTCCTTGTATGAGTAAACAGAAGTCTCGTTATAATCAACATAGTCATTGCATGTTAGACTCATCTGAGAATGAACATGAGATTGTTCATCCTGAAAGCTCCAAGAAAATTGACCTATTGCCTTCTATCTAGTAGGGGTTTGAATGCTTGCTCTCAAAATCAAGAGCTCAGTGACCATAGACCTAGCTACAATGGAGAATTTGAAAGCATGAAGGTGAGTGAAATGCTTAAAATAGGTTTTGTTGGTATTTTCTATGCAATTAGAGGATATTTTAAGCTATATGAAGTGTAAATTTGATCTAAGAACAAGAAACCAAAGAAATCTAAGTGCAATATTAATCTATATTTTTGAGATTTTCAATGCAATAAAATGAGATCTAAGCTATGGAAACAAAGAACAAACTAAGCTAACAATGTGTGCAATATGAAAATGTGAAATAAATGCAACAAATTGAGTGCTAAAAGAGTGAGTGATTAATTTGATAGAGTTTGTCTACTCAAAAAAGGGATCCTTTATGAGGGATGAGAGCTCTCTATTTGTAGAGAAAGTGGTTCAAAAGTCCAAAGAGAGGAGTGGAGGGAATTTGACTGTTCTTGGGAGATTCTATAGGAGCGGGAATATGACATGTCTTCCCTCTTACAACATGTCCCCTTTTCAAAGATTCTTTTTGAAAAGTGTCCTTTATTTGAATATTCAAAAAGGTGTCTCATATTTGAATTTTTAAATTTAGATAAGTAGGTATGTGGAGACAACTTTATTTGAAATGATTTAATAAATCGCTTTGCCATGTATTATTGACCAAAGTGTATTAATTTATTAAAAAGTGTTGGGACTTCATATTGAATTATTCAATCAAAGAGGTTTTTAAATAGCCAATTTCAATCTAATATTTCAAGATTTTCAGAGTTAAATGACTATTGTAATTTATTATTGTTCAAGTTGATAAAAGCTCAACCCTACAGCTCCCAAGAATCACTTACATGAAAACACCTGTTACATAAAAGAGGAGCAAAAACTATGGAGGATAGAATTCCCAGACCCATAGATGAGACATTCTTCATGAGAAAAAAGACAAATTGCTATTAATCAAAAGTGAATGAATTGCGAATTGCAACAAGAGACCAATCCTTATAAAAGGAGATTAAAACCCAATCCAGAATCTAACCTAGGTTGCATGATAATATTTAATAAAATAATTAATTATTAGATACTTGAAGTTTAGCTTATGTAGAATAGAGTTAATTATAAAATATCTAATTACTAACAATTATTTTTTGTGCAATTGATATTCAAGTCGAGTAGCGTCAAGTGGGACTAGAAATGCCTAGCGATTTTAGGACTTTATGATTGATTTTAGAGGTTAGGAGCAACTTAGTTTAGGAGACCAATTTTGAGGTATTACACTAAGAGCCTCAACCTCACCATAGTCAAGATCTAACTCTAACAAGTTTATCCACGAAGGAGGCAAGACCATTCTCAAAATAAAACATGTCTTCAAGCATTCTTTGGATCATTTTATTTTAGATCTAATGGTTTGATTAAGGAGAGATAAATATATATTGACCTCATAAATTTTATAACTAACATTACTATTCTTTAGTTTTAGGTTTTAGTCTACATATTTTAGGTGTTTAGAAGTGTGTGATGATTTCCCTATACATAGGTCAAACACACATACACAAGTCAAATCTATGGGTGCATGTATCATTCTTGTGATTGAAACATTATCTATAATAAGGCACAATGACTTTTCTAGTTTGGAAGATACCATTTAGTATATATTTGAATAAGATTTATAGGAATGAATAGTCTAGATCCATACATCACTAAATATTACATCTTTGTTCATTATTCTAAGGGAATCTACTTGTCTTTTATCTTTCTTTTTCTTTGATGTAGTAAAAGGTTATTAATTTATTTCAACAATACAAAACTTTTCAATTTATCTAAGTGATTTAAGTGTTCCTTGTGTTGAATATGTATTAATATTAAGGACTTTAACTTTGCACATCAAAAAATGTACCTTTAGGGGATATCAATTATATATAAAAAATGAAGGCAATAATAGTTATAAAACTCTACATTACATCCAAACCAAGCGAGATATTATATTTACTTTGGAATTAGTTGTTCATGCTCTACTTGTTGAAGAAATATATTATCAAGTGATTAGATGGCTTATACATTGGTTAGAGACTCACATTCAACTCTAAAAAGTTCCAATCCCAACTTTTTCCTTTTTGGCTTATATTATATGTTCAATTCATGTATATGATGCAGATGACTATGATTCCAAGTTTTCTTTTTAATCTTATAACAAACTCTACACAAATAAACTAGAATAAGACAATTCACTTAATACAAGAAAGCAAGTAAAATTAGCTAGTAATATGTTTAGATTGATATGATATAATATTAAGACAATTTTTTTAAAATTTAGTAAACAAAATAATGTGTACTTCTACATTTGATGAATATTCATCACGATGGATGCCATAAAATAATGCACCACTTAGTTAGAAACTTGGAAGTAATAAAAGAATAACTTTATATCACTAATTTATTTGTTCGTTATTTGGTTTTGTTTAACAATCAAAGATTTGAACTTGTTAGAATAATAAAGTATTTTCTTGTTAATTAAATCATATTGATTGAATTATTAAGTCACTTATGTTAGAATCTGATAAGATTAATAACCCAGAAAACTAGTGCAAAGAATAAATATCTAAACTATGAATGCAAATGATACAAAATCAAAATAGCATCATAGAGTTAGTCTCCAAGAGAGTAATGCAAATGCTAGAAGCAAAATAGCATTAAGAGGATGCAAAAACAAGAGATACAAATACAAGCCAGGTAGCATGCTTATGTAGGCTAGGAAGAGGGAGGAGGTGGCAACACCAACCAATGAGGAGCAACCATCTATTGGACTAAAGATAGCAAGGTATCTTCCCAAGATAGCTAATGGATGCTCACATGTAGGAAGGTGACACCTCACAACCATTCACCTAATAAGACATGCTTTATTAACCTAAGCGAGATTATTAAAAGTGTAGTAAAAACTTAACAAAATAGGAAAAATAAAAAACTACACTAACACCCCCCCATAAGCGAAGCTTGGGAGGAAGCTAACCTAGCAAAGCTATGAAAGTAGGAAAATGGGTCCCGGTAACAAGGCCTGATCAGGTACCCAATACAAGAAAAAGAACTAGATGAAGGAAACTAAGCCTCCAATCTAGGAAATGTCCCAAAGAGAGGAACAAAAAAGAGCATGAAGCATCTCCGAAGCATGAAGCTGCAAACACTGTCAAAAGAAACTGCTGGAACCCCCACTGAAATAGTGCATGACCAGGTAGAGAAGACAAAGTCTGAAGAGCTGATCAATCGAAGAGGTGACCTCCAAAGGTAGGAATGAATGAGTGTCTATATAGTAGATGAACCATCTCATCGAAATGCATAGGTGCCTAGCCACTGCATCCGCCTAGTACATAAGAACAAAAATTGAATACGTAGATCACTCAACCGAACCAAGGAAGCAATAGAGCCAACAGGTGAACCCCCCCCACAATGTTGAACAGGGAGAGGGGTGACAGGAACATTGAAATGTAATGCCAAAAACATCTGCAAGAAGAAGAATCAGGAACACCAATAGTGCAATAGAAGTACAAGCACAGGATAAAGGGCGGTGTCACCGACACACTGCATGGGCTAATGTCGTGGAAAAAAAATTCACTTGACAAAGGTGGATGAGCACAAATTGGCAAAACATCATGACCCCCCATGGCACTTTATAACTGAGTGCGAGTACAAACAAACACAAGGTGTACAAGATCCCAGATATGCAAAACCAGGCACTTTATCTCAGTGCGTTTACAAAAAAAAGAATGCAACAGAACAGAAGCATACAATGCTCAGAAGTCAGAAAGAAGAGCGAGCCAAAAGAACAGAAGAAGAGATTTCAAGACCTTTAGAATCCAAGTAATCCGCCAGAGTGCGAAAGTGCAAAATTCAAAGGAGAAAGAACCTGGAGCAGAATCTGGATAAAAGACCTCTGCAACTGAATAACTCGTAGAACAAGCTTTCCAACGATATCTGGCGAGCCCATAAAAGAGTCTGAATGAGCAAGATATGGCTCTCGGAAGGCAAAATAGAACATCTAGCTTTGACTGCCAAAATAGGCAACTAGACTATAGCAAAAATAAAAAAAACCTGTACCATCATCTCCGTCTCAGAACCAGCTTTTCGATGCATTTTTTGGATCGAAAAAATACGTCCGTATGCTCAAGTTACGGAAGAAAAATCGACAGGGCCTCCTCATGAAGAGCATATGCTAAAAGTGAAACTTGGGCACAATAATCAAGGAAAGAACTAGCACCACTGCGATCTACTCAAAAAATCATGCACTTTCAAAAAAAGAATTGCCTCGATACGAGGTCGTATGAGAAAGTTATGATCCTCCGAAGTTTCCAAAATGAGAACTGTGCACAGTCACGGCTGAGAATCTGCAATTTCTGAAGAATTCATGCATGAAAATCAAAAACAACTCCACTAGTGGATAGAGCACAAAAAAAAAGCCAAGTTCATAACAAGAATCATCAAAATTGGAGTCCGTATGAGCAAGAACGAGACATTTGAAAACTGCATTCAAATTTGCGATTGCCAACAGAGAGGGGTATGGTTGTAGCTTTGCATGCTCGATTCTGCAAAATATACAACTTGCATGCAAAATCTAAAAGATACGCAGATGGTTTTTCGGGGCTGTAAACAAAACCCAGAAAGCGTTTTTCTTTTTGATGTACAGAAGATGTTGCTGTAGTGTAAATTGGACACCTTTAACAGTAAAAAATGGCTCCAAAAATCAAAAACCGACCCCAACAACCAAAATATGACATGCAAATGCTGGATCAGCTTTCCAAGTCCATCAATGGCATGCTGGAACCTGCAATACTGATTGAAAACTCCAAATATGCAAGTTGGTTGTCAGATTTGAGATTGAAACCCTAGAGAAAAACTGTTTTTGTCAAAACTTTTCTGATTCTCAGGATCATCCAAAGATGCAAGAGAAGAGCATACTTCATTTTTCAAAAAACTACAATAAAGTTTATTTGCCCCCCCCCCGAATCTCTCAAATAAGGAAACTAAAATCTACTCTTGCACATAGAAAAGCTCTGATACCATGTTAGAATCTGATAAGATTAATAACCCAGAAAACTAGTGCAAAGAATAAATATCTAAACTATGAATGCAAATGATACAAAATCAAAATAGCATCATAGAGTTAGTCTCCAAGAGAGTCATGCAAATGCTGGAAGCAAAATAGCGTTAAGAGGATGCAAAAACAAGAGATACAAATACAAGCCAGGTAGCATGCTTATGTAGGCTAGGAAGAGGGAGGAGGTGGCAACACCAACCAATGAGGAGCAACCATCTATTGGACTAAAGATAGCAAGGTATCTTCCCAAGATAGCTAATGGATGCTCACATGTAGGAAGGTGACACCTCACAACCATTCACCTAATAAGACATGCTTTATTAACATAAGCGAGATTATTAAAAGTGTAGTAAAAACTTAGCAAAATAGGAAAAATAAAAAACTATACTAACAACTTATTAATTGAATTATTAAGTCACTTATTATCTCTAGTTTACTTAAGTTAAACTTTGAACATATAATAATTAATTCTTTTATTAATTATTATAATGCAACCTAGGTTTTATCTGTTAGGGTTTTGATCTCCTTTTATAAGCATTGATCTCTTTGTAATTTATTCATTCACTTTTAATAATAACAAGTTCTCTTTTTGCTCATCAAGAATGTCTCATCTATGGATCTGGGAATTCCAACCTCCATAGACTTTGCTTCTCTCTTTCTATGATAGGTGCTTGCATGCAGGTGATTCTTGGGTGTTGTGGGGTTGATCTTTCATCAACTTCAACATGGTATCAGAGCTCCAAATCTTCATGCCTCTATTTTGTTTATGAGAGGTTTGGCTTGGTTTTCATATATGTGTGTTTTTTTTCAAAGGGTTTCATTTTTTAGAGGATTTTTGTATTGGATCTAGGGGGGTCACCTTTTTTGGTGCACTTTGAGCCAAAATAGTCCTCACGGTTGAGCTCATAGCACCCAAAAACTCCTATTTTCATATAAAATTTGTCCAATTTGGACACAGTTAGAATTTGAGGCAAACAAAATTGATTTCAAATTGGGCACATTTCTCAAGGTGGCAATTTTAAGATTTTAACATGAAAATCAAGATTTTTGTCATAGAAATTGAGGTTCTCTAACATTAAAATTGAGATTTTTGGCATAGAAATCAAGGTTTTTTGGTACAAAAATTGAGATTTTTTGGCATGAAAATTGATGTGATCTATGCATACTGGCATGGAAATCAAGGTGCATCTGCACAAAAATTGAGATTTTTTGGCATAGAAATTGAGGCAATTTATGTATGTTGGCACAAAAATCAAAGCATACTTGCATAAAAATCGAGGTGATCTATGCATATTGGCCCAGAAATTGAGGCATTTTGTTACAAAAATCAAGGTGTCTCACCTCTGTTTGCTACTCTAACTCTATTTGGACCTACCTTCACATTTTTCTCATATCTTCAGTATACAGACTCCTTTTTTTTGCAAACAAGATATCACTAGAAAGCTAATTCCAAGCCAAACACATTGGTGTAGGTTTTACTGGTAATTTTTTGTAGTATGGTACCTATTTTTGCTGTCAAAGTGAGGGGTTCTATTCTGCACTCCTTGAGACATATCTTGAGCATTTGATCTTCGATTTGAGATTTCTTTATATTGTTAGAAAGGTCTTTCTGTACTCTTTCCATTGATAGTGTATATTTTTCTAGATTCTTCTCTAGCTACATTCTACTTAGTTTTTTACATTCTGGTGGATATCTTGGTTGTTTCAAGTCTGAGGGTTGATTTTGTGCTTCAAATGATTCATCATTGGTTGTACTATCTATTGTATTAGTCTTGTGTCTGTTATGGTCTATTTAGACATCATTTCTATGCATTCTTGAAAACATAGTATGATAAAGTGCCATATTGTATCTATATTTTCATTTCAGCTATTTTATCTTATTTTGCCTTCTGATTTGAGAAGTGTCATCTAAGGACACTTGTAAAAATTATTGTATTCTTGGGACTCACCATGTCTTGTGCCTTATTGCACATGCACTACTTTGATTAAAGTACCATAAGGGGGGTTGATGTTTTGCCTTTGCTTGCCATCTTTCTTTGTCTAGTAAGTTTCTCTTCTGTGACATTAGCCTCATGATGTGTCTGAGATTGATCACCTTAGTACACACATATGTACTCTTTTGTGCATCTTGATCATGGTTCCTTTACATGGAATTCTATTGGCCCACTTCTCCAATTGCCTGTCACCTCACCCTTGTCTGCATTAGGGGGGTTCTTCTATTGTTTTTCATGCTTCCTTGGTTCGATGGAGTGAGCTATGTATTCATTATTTGTTCCTATGTACTAGGCGGATGCAGTGGTTGGGTACCTATGCATTTCAGTGAGATAGATCATTTACCATATAGACACTTTTCTTTTTGTTCCTACTTTGGTTGTAGTCTTCCATGTTCGATTGATAAGCTCTTCACGCTTTGGTATTTCATGCCATCTATATCTTTGAGTTTAGTTGTTTGCCTTTGTGTGCCTCCTAATTTACAACTACTTTTGACATAATGTTGTAGCTTCTAGATGCTTCAGTGGTGTTCTTCATGATCATCTTTTTTGTTTCTATCTTTTGGGACATTCCCTAGTTTGAAGGCTTCTTCAGTCCTTCACTAGTACTTTTCAACATTATTTCCATCTCTTTTTGGAGTAGGGTTTTTCCCATGTGGTTTTCTCTATTTCTCCTCTTTTCAAAGATTTGGTTGTGCTTGGGTATCTCATCAGGCTTTTTTTGCTAGGATCCAAATTTACTTTCAGTAGTAGTTTCTAGACTTTTACTTACTCCTTAAGTTTATCTTAAGGGGAGGTGTTAGAGTAATAAAATGTTTTCTTATTAATTAAATCATATTGGTTTAATTATTAAGTTACTTATAACCTCTAGCTTACTTAAACTAAACTTGGGGTATATAATAATTAATTCTTTTATTAATTAATATAATGCAACCTAGGTTTTATCTATTAGGGTTTTGATCTCCTTTTATAAGGATTGATCTCTTTGAAATTTATTCATTCACTTTTGATAATAGCAATTTCTCTTTTTACTCATTAAGAATGTCTCATCTGTGGATATGGGAATTCCAACTTCTATAGCTTTTGCTTCTCTCTTTCTATGACAGGTGTTTGCATGTAGGTGATTCTTGGGAGCTATGGGGTTGATCTTTCATCAACTTCAATAGAACCTTTTCAATGAATTTAATTTTTTCTTATACACTAAGCTCAAGCTTGAAGAATATTCTCTATAATTAAATTTAGGAATGGATATACTAATTTTTCAAATACTTCAAATTAATAAAACAAATGATTTAGTTTCACATATATTTGAATCTTACTTACGAATTTGAATCTTGCATACATAAGTAATCTTCATATAATGATGTTTGAAACCTTCTTTATTTAATTTCTTTAACTTACACTTGAAAATGGTTATGTAAATATATACCATTTTAGAATTTTATACGATATGATTATTTTTCTTTGGTCAAACCCCTCCTAACAATTTAATATTTAGGTGAAAATGATCAATGGAAATAAACAAAACATAGTGATGCCTAAGGTGCTAATATAATTGACATTCTATACATGTACTTTTTTTCCTATTTTATTCTCCTTGAAGAATTTGAAATGAAATAATGTTTGTCCTAAGATAAACACACACATTACTGAATTCACTACCCAAGTTGGCACATAATGATTAATAAGAGGGAGTTTATTTATGTTTAACATGTAAATCTAAATTGATAAATATTGCGACACTTTTACAACCATGAATGTGCATACAAGTTTGACCTAAGATAATAGATAGAGAAATTAAAAATCATGACTTATCATTATTAATGTTTTAAACTGACATTAATTTAATTTCAAGTCATTTACCAATCTTTAAGTGGAAATACACCATTTGTATCCTAATAATTATACTAAAAACAACCAATTAAAATCTCCTTTGAAAAATATACAAATATAATTTACACCATTGATTGCATTAGAAAACTTTGTAAATGAAGAAAAATAAAGAAATTGATGACAATTACACATTAAAAAATTCTTTTTTTCTCCCATTCATGTAAATCTTAAGATTAAATTATTTATATGAATTTGAGTAAGTGTTTCATAAGGAATGATAAAATATAGAAGTGTTTGCATATTATTTAGCATTACTCATCTACACTCATGCATGAAATTGCAATATGGAACATGGTCTCAAAATTTTTTCTCATGTATAGTTGATTTTGATCTATGATTGATGTAGTATTAAAAATGAATGTCTGAAAATAATAGGTAAAACAATAACTATGAAAATAATAGATAAAACAATAACTATCAACTCTAATTTTGATGAAGATTTATTGTGATGAACATCATTAATTAATCCACTACTAAGTTAGAGACTTTGGAATAAAAAATAAATCTTATACTCCTTTTTGTTTGTCATTCTGATTTAACACTTATAGATTTGAACCTTTCCAATGGATCTAAATCTCACATATATACTAAGCTCTAAGTTTGAAGAACATTTCTTGTAATAAATTTCATCAATGTAAACACCAATTGATAAGAGCCTTTAGAGTAATCAAACAAATGACTTTCTATTACTAATTTTATGTTTGTCACTTTGTCTTTTACACTTATTTTTGAATCTTATTTATGAATGTAAATCTTGCATGCACAAGTAATCAACACATAAATGGATGTTTATATTCTTTCTTGCCTCAATACTTTGTAACTTGCCTTTGAAAATGAGTAATACAAATATATACTATTTATGAGCTTGGTATGAAATGATTATTCTCTTGTGTGAATTGTACATGAAAATTGGTGGTGCTAATATATATTATTTCGTATTTTGATATTACATGATTATTCTCCTTTGGCCAAATTCTTGCTAAAAATTTAATAACTAGGTGAAAATGATCAAAGATGATAAGCAAGAATATAATGATGTCTATACTATTATTGTAAGTTAACAATTCAATGTTAATGTTTGATATTTGTCTTTTGATTTCTCCTATAATCTCTTTGAAGGACTTGTAATAAAATAAGATTTGTCCTTAGACATGACAATCTATTGCACAAGCTAATACATTCTATTGATAAATTAACATGCAATGACTAGCTAGAAAGAAAATTTAAGTCGAATGTTTAAATTTGAATTGACAAAAGTAAGTTAATTTTTATGTTCAATAAATGCACTTGCCAATTCGACCTAAGATAATAAATAGATAAATAAAGACATATAATTGATCTTTATTAATATATCAAAATGAAATCCACTTGATAATAATTAACCAACTTTTATATTAGAAAATATATTTTATATACCAACATTAATTAAAAATAACCTAATTAATTAAGAATGGACCTATATAAATTAAGAAAGATTTATTATTTACACTAATACACTAATAACTTTAATAAGGAATCAAAAGAAATTGACGGAAATTGCAAATTCAAAATTACTCTTTTTAAATATGAATTATTTCTTCCCCCACCCTGAAAAATGCACCAAAGGTCGACATGGATTTGAGCGAGACTTCCCCAAGGAAGGGGAAAGTACAAAATCATGTGCGTCTGTTTAACAGCATTCATCGAAACTTGCAATAAAACCCAACATGGGACAGGTTTTCATAAATCATTGATGCCCGTTTTGATTGTGAGCAGGCAGGCAAAGAGCTCTGCTCAACACTCCGCCTTGCCTATTGTGATGGACGGTGCGGCCGTGCCTTCTCAGTCTTATACTCCACAAGCAGAGATTAATTGGGACAGGTAAGTTTACAGAGACTCGTTTTCTGGCAGTAGTTTTCAGTGGCCAGAGCCCATTTCTTCTATCAATATTATTTTAGTTTTAGAGTCGACGGAAATGGGTTTAATGTATACCAGCCTACATAAAATGGGCAGGCGTATTGTTTATTTTGAAGATGCCCATAAACGCAGAGTCACCTTTTTCTACCGTTAACTTGTGTTCTATAGTATTCCTGTCACTGTTAACGTTATTTTAGTTCTGTTTTTTTAGGTAGAATGATTATTTCTTCTGAATTCTTTGTTTTATATTTTGGATTCCAAGGTACACCACGTTTAGACATAATTTGAACAAGCTTGAATGGTGACTTTTTCTTGCGGACTCCTGTGTGCTCAACTGGCATTTTCGCTTGGTGTTACCTTAAAATAAGAACTTTGCTTTTAATATGTGCCGACATCCTTGTATTGAAGCTGGTACACTTGAAATATATTTTTTAAACCCCTGAATACTTAATGGGAGCGAACCAAAAACAGCACATGAGCCCAATTCTTTGTGTATGCACTCCACCTTTTTCCACAACAAATGTAAATAAGTTCGAATGGCCTTCACTCACCAAAAAAATGGCTGGATCTCACCTGTTTAAAAAAAATTATCCTTTACATTGAACAACATTGTGATCCCACGATGAGAGGGAGAGCTTTCAAAGCTTTGATACGACAAAGGATTATTGACACAGGTACAACCCTTTGCGCTGAACAAAATTGTGATCCCACACATGTACATGCACGCACACATGCACACACAACAAAGGCACAAACACACACAACAAATGCAAATCTAAAGTTTGACTATGCCCTTTACTCACAAAAATTTGGGATATCTCACTTGTTTTTAAAAAATGGTCCTTTGCATTGAATAAAATTGTTTTTGATTGATGGTAAAAACAGGTTTTGAAGGGATCTGAAACCCTTTACAATCTCAAACCAGATAGATATTCAACATTTTCACCAGATACAACTGCTACCCCACAGAAAGGTAACCCCACACAGGCCGAAGCAACAAACTAGATGACCCACTAAGCACAAAACAGACTAAAAAACCAAAACAAAGCAGAAAATCTGAAAAGACCAGCTAAATAGGACCAGGAAGCACCCAACTAGACTAATTGCATTAGGAGAAACTCAGTCTCCTTTTCCAAATCCTCTAGCCTCTGCAGAGACTCAATAACTTCAGATTTCACCTTGGGCTTCTCCTTGATCTCAGGTTCAGATTCCATCTTCTTTTTAGATCTAGTTCTGTTACCAGGACCGGTATTCCCCGCACTAAAAGTAGCAGCTTGCTTGTCCACATTGATAACTCCCTTGCCTTGTAACTTTCGAGCACTTCATGTAGACTTCTAAGGTTAGCTCTTGAAGCTCTGAGACTTTCATGGTTTTGGGGCAGAATGTTCCTGAGAAGAGCTTCCTTGTTTTCCATACATTCCTACATTTGATGCATATGGACCTCCAAAATTGCATTGAAGTCATTATCCACACTGTTGGCAGGGCCCTTGCTATTGGATTTCTTCAACTTTTTTTCTCAAATCCTTCAATCCCTCGTTGAGATTCTTGATTTCGCCAACCATCCATTTATCAAATCTGAAAGAATAATTATACTTGGCCTTTACTGAAAGCAATATATTCATAGGACTTTCCGGATTATCATTGATCTCATCATTGTTACTATTTGGATTGATATTTAAGTTCCTTCTGTCTCCCATGGCCTCCTTGTGAGCACTGGTCTCCTCTTTCTTGTTGATATCGTCATCACAAATAGGGACCTTAGCTGAAAGATCATCCCTGTTGCTGTTGTTTTGGGTGTTATCCATTACATTTGTTCTATCAATACTCCTAGTATCCTCAACAACCCCAATTTCCCCAATTTCATTAAGAATAGCCGTCACCTCTTGTTCTTGAACAATAGTAACATTGTTTTCAACAACATCCTCTTTAGCAGTTCCTCATTCTTCCATAGTCTCGTTCTCCTCTTCAGCCTCCTTAGTGTTGTCCTCAATGTCGTCTTCTTGGGCTTCCTCAAGATCCCCATTTTCCTCATTATTTTCCTCTTTCTTAGATACCTCTTCCTTCGACTCTTCATCCTCTTCTGAGCACTTAGAATCCTCATAAGCATTATTGCTCTCCTCAAAACTTGAGTACTTGCATTTTTTTATTTTTGCCCGTTTCATCTTTGAACACCGAAGAAGACTCGTCCTCCGAGTCCTCAAAAGCCTCGTTGTTCTTTTTAGCCTTAGTTAAATTCTCACTCTAAGCTCGTTCCTCTTCTTTTGAATGGCTTCCATTTCTTTAGTCTAGTCTTTTGGCCCAAGAATCTTACCCACTTTGTGCTTTTCACAGTACTTTGAAATAAGTTTCATCAAACCCTCATGAGGGACAGGGTTGGTCTGATTACTACAATGCTTAGTTAACCCATTCACCAAAGAATTTTGCAAATAGTAAGGAAAGGAAATACACTTATCATGTCTGAAATAGACATCAAACAAAATTGTTTTCCCACAGTAAGAAAGTGAATTTTTAAAGATTTGATATGATAGAATTGTTGACATAGGTATGACCTTTTACATTGAACAAAATTGTGATCCCAAAAATGAGATGGAGAGTTGTTAAAGCTTTGGTATAATAATGGGTTATTGATTTTCATGCACTAACGCACCCTTGTGTTGAAGTTACTACACTTGCAAATCATATTTGTTTAAACCCCTGAATCTGTTACAGGAACATACCAAAAGCAGCACATGTGCTCAATTCTCTATGTGTGCACTCTACCTTGCTCCACAACAGTGCAATTCTAAAGTGCAATATGTCATTTGTTCATAAAACTGGATTGCGCACGTGCATAGCACATCCACAAACTTAAAACAAAGGTGTGCACACACGACAAATGCAATTTGAAAGTTAGAATATGCCCTTTACTTGCAAAACAATGGCTGGATCTTAATTGTTTTTGAGAAATGTTCATTTACATTGAACCAAATTGTGATACCACAATGAGATGGTAAGTTTTAAAGCTTTGATATGACAAAAGATTATTGAGATAGGTAAGACTGTGTACATTGAACAAAATTGTGATGCCACAATGAGATGGGGAGTTTTCAAAGCTTTGGTATCATAAAGGACTATTTGCACATAGCAAAAAAGTAAATTTTTAAAGATTTGATATGATAGAATTGATAACATAGGTATGATCTTTTACATTGAACAAAATTGTGATCCCAAAAATGAGATGGAGAGTTGTTAAAGCTTTGGTATAATAATGGGTTATTGATTTTCATGCACTAACGCACCCTTGTGTTGAAGTTACTACACTTGCAAATCATATTTGTTTAAACCCCTGAATCTGTTATAGGAGCGTACCAAAAGCAGCACATGTGCTCAATTCTCTATGTGTGCACTCTACCTTGCTCCACAACAATGCAATTCTAAATTGCAATATGTCATTTATTCATAAAATTGGATTGCGTACTTGCATGTACATGCCTGCACGTGCATAACACATCCACAAACTTAAAACAAAGGTGTGCACACACAACAAATGCAATTTGAAAGTTAGAATATGCCCTTTACTCGCAAAACAATGGCTGGATCTTAATTGCTTTTGAGAAATGTTCATTTACATTGAACCAAATTGTGATACCACAATGAGATGGTAAGTTTTAAAGCTTTGATATTACAAAAGATTATTGAGATAGGTATGACTGTGTACATTGA
Source organism: Cupressus sempervirens (assembly GCA_028749045.1). Taxonomy (NCBI): domain Eukaryota; kingdom Viridiplantae; phylum Streptophyta; class Pinopsida; order Cupressales; family Cupressaceae; genus Cupressus; species Cupressus sempervirens. Next base: position 348,805,199 of record CM053791.1, read on the forward strand.
ACAAAATTGTGATGCCACAATGAGATGGGGAGTTTTCAAAGCTTTGGTATCGTAAAGGACTATTTGCACACAGCAAAAAAGTTGCACACAAGCATCAACAACTCAAATCAACTTGCCACGATGGTGTTATACTCATTCTAACACGTATGTTTATTTGTATTTTGCTGAAATGGGCGGTGGAACACATGCCTTCATGGTTTGTAGTGCACATCTTTCCAATGCTACAGGATATCAAAGTAACTCTTAATGTTGTTAGTGTGTTGATTCAAGATTGCAATAAAAAGAATCTTTAACACCAAAACATCACCATGTTGATTGAACCTTTTATAAATCTCATAATGTGCCACGACGACAAATTTCCTTAGAGGATTTCTTTTGCACTTTTGACATCACTACAAAATTGGCTTTCATCAATATTGAATTGCATAGGTGATGTCCTCAAAATATGAGTCATTGATAGCTCAATCACTAATTCTAATTAATTGATTATTTAATTACTATTTGAAATTATATCCAAGGAAGCTTAGTATTTTTGCTAGGAAATATGAGAAGCGTGAGTGAATATATGTGAGTTGTGTAGCGATTATTTGCAATGTCAAGGTGCTACAAGTGGCCCCCCTCATTGTTATGTTGGTGGCTTAGAGTGTGGTATCTTGTGTTCAAAAGAGGCTTGAGCATGGGCTTGGGTACAAATGAAAGGAGAGGATGTAGTCCCCAAAGGGGTGGATGTAGGGATTCTTGCATGTTAATTAACAAAGCTAGTAGAGTTTGAGGTGATTTGTGTTGTCTTTGGAAGTTCTTACAGCTTAAAAATATTGTGTTCAACAATTTTTCCAAAATGTGATTGGAATATTTGGAGAAAGTTGTCTTCTTGAAATGACAAAGTTGGCTAACTCTAATGATATTCAAAATATAGGGGTGATAGTAGCAAACTTTTGGTGTCGATCTAATATTATTCTACTAGTTGAAGCAAAAGGTTATAAGGGGATGGGTTTCAAAGAAACAAACGGAAAAATAAATTAGTGCACTAGAAGAACAAATCACTGATCAATTTGATCCTCCTTTTAAAGTTAAATTTTCTATTTACATTTGTAGGCACAATGTGGTTGAGATTGCTTCAACTTGTTTTCATTGTCTTACTAGCAAGTTGCGTGCATCCCTCAAGCTAGATAAGTAGAATTATAGAGCAAAAATTCATCACATCAACTAAACTACTTCTATTAGAGGACCACAAGTAGATACAAGCACACAATTCAAGTATGAGGACCCTCCTAGGACAATATGTTGTAGCAAAATGTATAGATAATTTCATTACATAATGGGCTAAAAGAAAATTAAACGAGTGAAAAACCCATATTTATACAAGGGTAGCCTTGGGATCATGCCTTGTATAGTGACCCGACTGGTTGATGAAGTTTAGTACAATAGAAGAGAACGGAGGAGGGTAAATATCAAAAGGAGAGGAACATCTTGATTATTAGTTGCAAATGTTGAATGGATCACTAAAATGTGAGATAGAGATAGTTAGGTCCCCTTGATTTGAAATTGTGGTATTGTGGAGGAGCTCAATGAGAATCCACTAATGGAGTGAATGCGAGCATGAGATCTAGTGATGGGCAACTATTGGATGAGTTTGTGAAGGTTGGTCAATAGTGAATTTTTTCCATGATGCTCATGCTTGACAAGGTTGATGTTAAGTTGGGGCTATCACTCGTAGAAGGGAAGTGGAGTGATCGTGTTTGAGGAAGATGTAGTTAAGCATGTGAGTGATTGCATTCTAGAATTGTTAGATTGAGTGTATTGTACTTAAAGGTTCTCACGTAGAGATTTTTTGCATTTAAGGAAATGTGTTGTTGGAATAGTTGAAAGGTGGGGGGGAGGGTTGCACATTGTGGGATAAGCTTAGGAAGGCTTATTTACACCATTCAATTGGGATAAAGAAATGGTTGGTAGACTTTTGTTCTAATAGGGTCCTTGGTAGCTCCTTGAAAGTTTGCTTTGCTTTGAGGGTTTGACTTTGAGGGAGGATTTTGATTGCAGTTGTTTGTTGAAAAGTTGACAGGTAACTACTACACCCACTTTTGTTGAGGACATAATCCTATTCTTTTGAAGAGGAAATAGGGATTTGTTGAAGGATTCTTCTTGATCAATGATGTGTGTAAGAAATCGCAACATTTTGACAACTTTTGGGAAAGTTGGAAGAGAAAAACCTAGGACTTAATTTATTAAGTGATGGAATCATGGGGAGATAAAATGGGTTTATTGTTGAAAGCATGATTGCTTATGATGTTGGAGTATTTTTGTATTTTCCTTATGATGTTAGAGTAGTTTTCTGCAAGGTACTTTTTATGACTTGGTTAGGGAGCTCTTAGAGAGTGGAGTCGTGAGAGACAAGAGAGCTGTTATCCAGGGTTGAAAGAGGGGGAGGGTGGCACGGGAATGGGAACAGGGTGCACTAGAAGAGCTTCAGAGACTGCAGGAGACAGGCATAGAGGGATATGCACTGCATCAAGAGGAACATCTGCTAATGCAATTAAGAAAGTGGTAGTAGGCAAGCTTCAATTGGATACATGAGGGGGGAGAAGGCTGACCGAATCGAGTGGTGAAAGGACTTGTAGTCCTCGTCAAACCACTAATTCATGGGGCAAGAGCTCTAATGCTTGGGGTTCTCTCTACCTCAAGGGTACCATAAGCTCTGATAAAGAAAAGATAACAAATGTTGAAGTAACAATTGACCAAAACCAAAGCCACATACCAAATCCACAACCAAATACGAATTTCCAAAAGAAATACCAACACCAATGAAGAACAATCACTGAAAGAAATTCAACTTCCAAATCAAATACCAACCATCCGAAGGAATAGTAACCAATGGATAAATGACAATCATCAATAAGTATCAACCGCAAACAATAAATATCACCCAACAATAAGTAACACCCACTAGAGGCAAATACGAAATCTATGAAGGAGACTTAGGTTACATATTAGGGAGTGTCATCACATGGTCAAACTACTGTAGCTAACCCTGGATTGGTCTCTCACTAGACTTCGGATCCTCAAGCATTGAGTTACCTGGATTGGTCACTTTGGACCTTAAACCCTCAATGTGATCCATGTGGAACTAGAATACCCTCTCATGAAGGCGAGGAATAACAGTCATACCTCTCACTAGGTATCATCCCATTCCCATCCTTAGCCTATACAAGTACTCAAGGCATAGGCCAGGCTACATCACTAATTATCTTTTTAAAGCGTGTCTAAATATTTTAATTACTTTGTTATCACTTATTACACAACTTACGACAGGTTACCTAGGCATTGGCCACTTTGGGCCTCAAACTGTATTGTAAGCCACTCCCATAGGATGCACCAAGACAACCTTCCCTAAGCTCACAGATCACAAATGTGTTCTGTAAACCACAGAAGAAATGATAAAACATTAACACAATTGGGAATGATACCCTAGGAACACATCATTATCAAGTTCAACAAGTTCTTGCCACATGCAACCAAACAATGTGTGTTGAGAAATAAAATATCCAAAAAGCAAAAACAACTAAATAAATGAATTAATACCTAATACCAAATAAAATTGCTTATGAATAAACTTAGTAACTGGTTCGAGTTCGATTTGAAATTTGAATTCGAAGAATTGATTTGCTAGTACGACAAAATTTTGGAAAGGGGGGTTGGGGTTTGTTCGTACAAAAACACGTAAAAATTATAAATTTTAATATACATACATACATACATACACACATAAAGCCTAGAAAGCATAAGTAAAAATTAGAATGCCACAATCATTTCAACAAGCAAAACACCATAAACTTGTAATCATAGCATCATGAATTATGATCATACCATCATATATTTTAAGTTCAACATCAAAGATTCAAAACATTAAAACTAAATCATAGTTCAACAAATGAGTGTTAGAAGCCCACATAAGCCTTTCACTTTCACTTTTTAGGGTTAAGGAAGTCAAAATATTATAAAATATGCAAAAAAACACTTCTTTGTTCTCGGGGCCCAGATTGATGAAATTCGCAAGTGGTTTGATCTATACATGAGCATTTTGCTTGGGTTTGATCAGCAAATGGACCACTTCAAACTTGGGCTCTGCATTTCGAACCGTGTCTAAACCAATCTTCAAATTGTACTTGGACTAGGTGCTAGTTCGAACCCTGACCTGGTTCAGAGGGCATATAGCTGAACTAAGGTAATTAAGTGAATAAATAATACTAACCTATATATATAAAATAACTAATAAATTGAACCCATAATTTTAATATGCATTAATTAACATAAATATATACTTAACCAATACACAAATTACTTTTATACAAATAAAACTAAACTTAATACTTTAAAATCTTAATTAAATACATTTTAGTAAATAAACTTTAATTAAATAAATTATAATTAAACAAATTTTAATTCTTAATAAAAGATTATTATTATTATTTTCAATAATAAATACCTTCCCAAGGGGGTAGGGCTCGCAGGTCACAACCCCCAAGAGGCTCCTCATAAGGGGAGCATGACTGTAGGTTGTTGTAGACTAGGCTGCATGGGCACGGGGGGTTGGGGATGGGGTCCCTGCCCCCACCAAATCATATTTTTATTTTTTTCATTTAATTTTTTTAATAAAAATTGTAAATAATATTTTTTTTAATAATCAAGCCGATAGGCTTCTCCTTTGGAGGGAACCTCCTACCATAAATGCAATTTAGTGTCTCACGCTCAAACCATGTCTCACGTCCAAACTGGTTGTATTTTTTTATCTCACGTAGTTTTTGCTTGGCAAAATTGCCGGTTCTTTTGACTTGTTTAGCTAATATTTTTTTTGTTTGACAAAATCGTTTGTTCTATCCTTGCAGTTCAACCTCCATTAGTAAAAATCATCAACCAATATAAAACACCTCTATCCTACCATGTGACGTGGTAGATATTGTTCTCTTAGTTTCATTTGAGTTATACTATTTTCATTTGCGTCCTCCAAACAATTCTTCCTTCTCTCTTTACCTTTATTTGCTCCTTTGATCTTTATATTCTTTTGACTTCAGATTTGGCCAATTGTTTATATGAAAGATTAAGATTGACAAAATGTCTGTGAGCTTTAGTGGAATATTTTTGGAACTTTGTTGAAAATTTGGGTAGAACATTTCAAGATGGTTTATGAGGATTGATTAAATTAATTAAAAAAATTAAAATATCTTAACTTTTAAATATAAAATTAGAAATTATAGTAAAAATAATGACTATTAGTCAAGAAAAATGTTCAACATTTTCTAATATCTTTTAGAAATAAATTTTATAATCTAATTTAATTTTTTATATGAGCAATTCAAATATTTTCAATAATTTAATTTAAATTAGAGAATTACTATTATTCTAATAATAAAAATTTAAATAATATTTACATAACTTAATATATTCATTATTTAAAATTTATTCCTAACAAAAATATCCTATTTCCAACCTACTTATTTGTTTTAGATTTGTACTCATGTTTTTTACAATTTATAAAATTATCATACCAATATTTTTTTTTAACTTCAATCAACTTTATCAATAATCTAAAAAATATATATTTATTTAAAATTTAATTAAATCAAAATATTTTTTCAAAAAATTAAAATATTTCAAATTATATATATATATATATATATATATATATATATATATATATATAATTACTATCGAAAGCTTTTAACAAAAAAATAAAACCTTATGAAACTTATCTTTTATTTTTTATATGATTATTAATAGAAATATTCTAAAGCATTTAAAAAAAAAACTAAATTTTAAAAATGATTAAAAAAACAACTTATAAAAGATTAAATAACTAGTTTATTGAAATTAATAACAATCTCCAATAAAGTTTTAAATACAAATTTAAATTAATTTAATATATTAATGATTTAAGGTTGACTTATTTAGAAAAAACATTTGAAACATTTCATTGCTTAAGTCTATGTTTGGAAATATTATATAATAAAAATGTTTTCGAGAATTATAAAGCTAAAAAGATAAAAGAAATTGAAACAATATAGTTTCATTCATAATGCATATTGATTTTTGGGAAAGATTGTGTAAGAATTTTTTCATCAACGTTTCGGATCATACTACATGATCCATCATCAGGATGCCAAAGAGTCAATGAGAGCAAAGATTTTTGCTCTCATTCATAATTCATGGATTGTGGAAGTCTGATAGCTTTCATTCATAATGATTGAATAAATAAATGTGTCCTTTAAATCATGTTCTATTGGAAAAATATTCAACAATATAGTTACAAGATTTTCCAAACTCAATGGTGGTTTTGACTTTCTACTTAGTGGAGGGTAAGGTAGCATCCCTTGTAGAGTTTTTGATAATTTGCTCCATCATGAGCCTATCTCAACATGCCAACAAGCTTAATTGAAGGCCTTTGAGGCCATAGAGACAAACATTATGCAAGTCATTAGCACACCATTTGCTTGTTTATCTTCTGATGTTTTTATTATAATCAATGATTTGGAATCACACTTGGTAATTCATCATAGGATGAAAAAGTTCAAAAAGTAACCGTGAACTTTGAAAGTTTTCACACTGATGATGAATCATGCAATATATTTCCCAATATTGCTAATAAAATTATTTTACACAATCATATCTATAAGAATCAATATTATTAAAATGGAAAATATCGCTAATAAATTTATTTTACACAATCACATCCATACCTTAATCAAGAAAATTATAATGGGCTTTACACCACTTCAAAAACATGTCAAAAACTCACCTAAAATGCAAAAGTTAATCAAATCAACAATACACGATTTGTGAAAATGATAACTTGGGAAGTTGAAAATATAAGTGTTGTGAAAATCTCATAGGTAGAGATAACTTGAGGAGTTGAAAAATACCTTTGTTGTGAAGCACTTTCAAACCACCTGGCCATTACTGTTTCATGACCAAAAATCCCCTAAATCATAAGAAAAATATGTTGAACCCTTTAGTGATCTATGCATTTTCAGACAATGATTATATTCATAAAATACTCTATTGGCTTATCCCTTGAACCTCTTACAGGTGCAAGTGCTAGTTATATATATATTTTAACCAGTTTACTTTTGTAGTCTAATTGGACAAATTCCAACAACTTCAATTTATTTTTAAAATTATTTTATTTTCCAATCAACATTTGCATTTAAAATTCGTCTAATGAATAAGAAAGTACATATTTTACTCAAAGCATATTGAGTAATCCTAGGGTTATAATTAACATGACTTTTTGGTTAAATCCTAGCTGATTCAAATCTTCCATAAATCTTCCATTTGACAAATTTTCCATATCAATGAGGGTTTTGAAATGAGTAATAATTTAAATTGTTTTTAAAATTCTTCTCCAGGGTTTTCCAAACTTATTGATTTCAAATCAAGTTTTCTACAATAAAATCGAACAAGTTTCTCTCTCAAATTTGCACAAATATATTCATTTATCCAAAATCAAAACAACAATATTTAACAATCAATTTACAAGCACCTTGATAGATACGAGGTAGATAGTATTTTCGAATGAAATTCTACAATGGGTTTGTCAAACCCTACTTCAAAAATTCAACAACTAAAATATGAAACAATCTGGTTAATTCCTGCTAGCCAAAATACTCCCAAGCTTTCAAATATTCTTTAACTTTGATCCAAAACCTATGTGTGCTCAAATGACCCTAAATCTGCTAATAAAGAAAACCTAACCCTACCTAGGGTTTTCTAATCTTTTAATTTTATAAAAAACAACTTAATTTTAATCAAATATTAAATAATTTAATTTATTAATTCTTTTATGTACACTTAAAGCACTTAATTAATTAGATATTGCTTTATTTTCTTTACCCACTTTTTTTAGTTGTGCCAAACATTTAAAATATCATAATTATTATTTTCATAGTTCAAAATAACGGCGATATATCGCTAGTATTGCGAGATTTCACAAAAAAAAAGAGTGGCCGGTATAAACGAATAATAAACCGGAAACGAATTTAAATAAAAAATTGCTGCGATTTGTAAGAGAAAACTGCCAGGTTGCACGATATGTTCAACCAAAAAACGGTTGAAAAGTCATGAGTTTATTGTGTGTAGGCACTGTTAGGGTTTTGTGTCATTCACAATACTACATGGATGGAAGAAAGAGACCAAGAAAGAAGTCAGAGACCAGCAATGGAGGTTTGAGACAGAGACCTATAGAATCTCTATACTCTAATCATACATTTGCAACTTCAATGATATTATGGCACTAGCAAGTGTTAAGGTTGTAGCTTCTGTTGGATTACATGAGATAACTTGTTGATGGTAAATCATCTTTAAATAAATATCTTATATATAATATATATTATATATGTAATATAATATATATTATATATATTATACATTATATATTATTATATAATAATATAATAATATATTACATATATGGTTAACATATTAATATTACATTTATGCTTAAGATGAGTTACATATATGGTTATTTGATTACTATTATATTAATATCTTAACTATTGATGTTGAACCGTAGAGACATTGTCTCCTCCTCTCATATTTATAAGCCTTCATTTGCATTTGGAACACAATCAATACAATGACAATTGTTATTACATTTGTAGTGATCCTAGAAATTCAACATGGTATCAGAGCCAAGCAAATGTAAGATATAGAATGACCAATCTACATTTTGTGATATGATCGAATACCAAAGGTTATACACTTAAGTAAGACAAATAATATATAGAACCATATCCTGAAGAAGTTCACACAGATCAAAGCATGTATGTGGTGATTTTGAAATAAAGACACAACAATAAAATAACATCAGCATGGAAGGAAGGAATATATTGAGTGGAGAGCATAATAGTGGCTTATGTTTTCCATCGCCTACGTGGATGAGTTTGATAAAATGGAAGGACATGTTCGCATCTACTGTTAAACTAAATAAATGTTTGGACCTTGAATGGATGAAAAGAGCCATTTGGAACTGAGAAAAGAGTTTTCATATTTGATACAAAATTGTTCAACAATATAAGAATGAGTGGAAATTTTACATTGTGGGGGGAATAATAGTCAATGTTCCATTCCCACTTGAACCTTTTTTAGAGGGGAGATATTCTATTCTCAGATAATCTAAGAAGACAATTCTAAATCTTCATGTGCAGATAAGTATTCTTATTTCTTAAATTTATCTCTGTCTTATTTGTAATTCTATACATAAGGGTTATTTGCTTTGATCTTTTCCTTTATGGTTGAGGAAATTCCTTAGTTGCCAATTTGTGACACCAATCCGATTCGGGCACGTGAATCGGATTTGTGGATTCGGGATTTTTTTCCCCTAATTATGATTTGTGGAGGATTCGTGCACATATATCTATATAATATATATGCATTATATATACCTAAAAATAAGAGAAATATACATAATTCTAAAACTAAATCATTTCATAGTATGAATCTTTGATTATAGTATGCATCTATGAATCTAGTTAACATGATCAATGATAATTTATCTATTTTCACGATTACAAAGAAAATCAACACATTCACATTGAATTACTGAAAGTGAAAGTTTGTAACATTCAAAATATAGATCATTAAACTTATAGTTTGTAACATGATTTACTCATAAAAGAGTCAAGAGTTGAGACTAAAGTTTTTGATTTAATCATTAAATGGATTTTCAAGAAAATCTGCATCAGAGGGGTATTGATGAGTTGCAAGTGCTGCATCTGTATTAGTAGAGGAACCCAAACCACTAGTAGTAGAGGGGATTGTGAACTCATAATCCTTCTCATCATCCACATCAATCAAAGTGGATCTAGCAAGATCCCAGATGGTCATATCTAAATTAGGAGCCTCGGGTGCTACATCCCAAAGCTTTTCGGGCTTCTTCTTGTACATTGGATCCTTTCGTGACAACAATCGCAAATTGTTGTAAATGAACCCAAGGTCTTCTGATTTTTTTGGAGCCAACCGGTTGTGTTTGATTGAGTGGATAAAGGAGTAAGTACTCCATTTCCGCTCAGCTATAGAAGAGCTGGCAACCTAAAGAGAAATTAAAAATTATCAATACAACAAATTAAATAATAAATTCAAGGAATTGAGAGTGTTAACCTTAAGCTTAATTTTACAAACTTACTTGGGATAGGACCTTTATGGCAAGAGGTTGGAGGTACATGAAGGCTTGCCCATGAAGGTACCACCATTTGATGGTATCCATCCTACATTGGTCTGCTATGGCAATAGGGTGGAAATCCTCACCTGAGATGAAGGCAGCAAATTCACTCCTCACAATTGCCCCAATCTTTGGATCTTGGAATATCTTAGCTAGTGCCCTCTTATATCCATTTGCAACCTCTGCATCTTTAAATGGCAGCACTATACCTAGATGGTGAAGTACATCTGCACTATAGTACCTGGGGATAACAAAAGACAATTGAACACTATCAAATATCAATAGCACAAACATTGGATAAAATAAGCACAAGCATTTGATAAGAACTACAATACCTTGGGGATAGAGCATATGCAAGGAGGTGCAAAGGTGTGGTCATCTTGTTCCATCTATGATGAACAATTTTTTCCACCTTCTTGTAGAGGGTGTCCTCAGATCATTCTCCCTCCTCTGTATGACCTAGGATATGAGATATGAATAATAATTATAATTAGTGAATATGTCAATTTAAACTTTAGAATCTAGATATCTCTCAAATACAAAATTGTTGTAAAAGAGCATAGAACTTACCATTTTAATTTCTTCCAGCATAGTGTCCATGGAATCATAAATATCCTCAAGGCATGGTTCATCACTATCTGCAAAGCGAAGCATTGCCATTATTGGATCGGTGACTTCCAACACATAAGTCACAAGACCCCACCAATCCTCATCTAGTATCATTTTTCTCACATTTAAGGCCCTTGTTGTATTGGAATTCTTCCAAACGCCCCATTGGGGGCCAATGACCATATGTTTCAATGCTTTTGTAACCTTCACAAGTCGTCTCAAGATGATTGTGTGAGAGGCAAAGCGGGTTTCAACAACCTAAGACATGTTAAACTCAAGTTAGTAATACATTTAAAAATTAAAACATGTTAATGTAAACAACAAAAAAAATTATGGAATCCAATAATATTCAATTATATATTAAATATACAAATTTACCTTCAATAATTCCAAGTCCGAGAAGCTCCTGAAAATTGCTTGTGACATGTGGTGATTTGTCACAAACATTTGAATCTCTTCAGCTTCCTCATATCTTTTTCACCCAATCTATTTCGGTGCCAATTGCTTTCATCACTAAATTGAGAGAGTGGATGGTGCATGGTGTCCAAAAGATATGATCATATCTAGACTTTACAATTATCCCTGCAGCCTTGCAAACATTTGCATTGCTCGTGACCACTTGGACAACATTATCAAGACCCACTGACTCTATGGCATCAATGAGAATGCGTGAACTAAATTCTGAATTTTTCACTTGCCCTTAACAATCAACTGCCTTTAAGAACATTGCCCCCTCAGGGCATACATCAATAACATTAATCAATGGACGGTTTCTACAATCTTTCCACCCATCCAAAATAAGAGACACCTGATTGAACCCAATAATCTCTTATTGGTTGAAGTTTAGCCTCTACAGATTTCCTCTCATCATGTAATATGGTAGTGCACAACTTCTCATAACTAGGCAATTTGTAACCACGGGGTGCTTCATTTATTGCTTCCACCATCTCCCTAAAATAAGGTGATCTCACAAAACTAAATGAAACACCATTTGCAATTAAACAATGTCCAATTTTGTGATCAGCAATGTGTCTTTTTTCATTTTGGAATGCCCTATCTAGTGGGCCTCACTTGCGGGTGAGTGTAGATGGGTCTTCATCTTCATCATTTGTAGTTGGCATAGGCAAAAAAGGATGTGTTCTTGTGCTTTTTTGATTGGATGATGGTGTTGGTGTATTTGTTCTTTTGGAAGCACCATGTTTTGCTTTTGCAATTGTTCTATCAACATCATCTTGCTCTTTTGCTAACACAGCTATTTGTGTAGCGGGTAATCCCTTCTTATCACTACCCTAACACATGTTAATTCCTTCACCTGCAGGGCCCAAAAAATGTAGTTTCACTCGAGAATAGGAGCTTCTATGTTGTATATTGCAATAATCACATTTCCATATGTATGCCCCACCCCTAGGACATTGTGCGACTCTTGTTGAGTGTCTCCATAAAGGAGACCCCTTATCAATTTTGAAGCTTGGTGATGCAGCCTTGACTACTTATTGTTCTATTTTTGCAATCTAAGAAAAAAATGAAAGAAAACCATGCTTCACGCTTACACAAAAACTTGAAAATAAAAAATAAATCAATAATCTATGAAAGAACTCAAGAATATGGTTAAAATGCATACCTTAAACACTTCTTGCAAGGTATTTGGAGCTTCACAACCGATCTCCTTCGAATCCAAGCACTTTACTTCAAACTAGCAAGTATGAGAGAGCAAAATAGAGAGTAAATGAACTTGCATTATGACTTAGAGGGTTGTTTTTAGGGTTTAGGCAAAAAAAAATTAAAAAAATTGAATGGGCTTTACAACTTTTCTTGGCTTCTTCGGCGTGGATTCGTGCGGATCTGTAGTGGATCCTCGAGAATCCGTAATCTTGCCCAGATCCTCACAGATTTGGATCCGGATCGGACGTCCGAGATCTGATACATGAATCCGACAACTAAGGGAAATTCTTGCAGGAAAAGAAGGTTGATACTTTACACATGCTACCAAATATTGTGCAGACAACAATTCATTAGTCAATTGATGATCAGGATAAAGTGAGGATCTTGAAATGAATATCGTTAATGATTGAGATTATGAGTATCCTTCTAAATTAAGAGGGAGTATGACACTTCTTCGAAGACAATGCATGAGCTTAGAAGATTAATACTCAGAGAGAGTTTAGAAATACATGTGTATGACTGCATGATTTTGACGGGCCTACTGTTGAGTGCATCATGAGGAAGTATTGACTTATCACTAGAAAAAAAATTGATATAAGATTCAGAGTGAGTTCAATAGGCATCCTTGGCTGAAGAGAGTGTTTGACGATGTAACTATAGGACCTTACTTCCCAGGGTCATTGTTCAGAAGGAGAAATTTTGAGATGCAATCCTTTTTGGATGATATATCCTCTATGAGGAGAAGTTCTAAGTGAAATTCCTTGTAATGTGCTCTCCTCTATGAGAGAGAAGTCTGAGGTGAAAATCCTTGTTCCACCCTCTAGTAGCAGCTATGGTGGTTCATGGTGGATATCATGTAAGTTACTACATGATGTTGTTATGATATGTAATGAAAGGTGACGATCTTTCATTGGCATATAAACAAAAGGTAACCATTCTAAAGTGACGATCTTATAAATGGTAGACCTGTTATCATGACAGACTTCATTAAATTGTTGTCCCAGAGTTTTGGAAATCATGATAACGAATAGATAGAAGGTAACCATTGTAACGCGGCGATCTTATAAATGGTAGACCCATTATCATGGTTCTTTGGGCTGGATTTTGCCGAACACTATGATAATCAGCTTGTTATGGTTCCTTGGACCGGATCTTGCTAGACACCATGACATAGTTCTACTATAGATCACACTTAAGGTGGTGTTTTAAAGTTATGGAAATTGCTTCAATTGTTTGTTATGAAAGGTGAGAAATTTAGTGTCATAGTGAAATGATATCTCTTCATATTCTTGAGAGCATAATGTGTTCTATAAATCCTCCCTAGCTAAGAGGGAGTGTTAAGGTTGTAGCTTCTGTCGGATTGATTTTTACATGAGATACCTTGTTGATAGTAAATCATCTTTAAATAAATATCTTATATATATAACATATATTATATATGTAATATAATATATAATATATATTATACATTATATATTATTATATAATGATATAATAATATATTACATATATCGTTAACATATTAATATTACATAAATGCTTAAGATGAGTTACATATATGGTTATTTGATTACTATTATATTGATATGTTAACTAGTGATGTTTAACCATAGAGACGTGTCTCCTCCTCTCATATTTATAAGCGTTCATTTGCATTTGGAACACAATCAATACAATGACAATTGTTATTACATTTGCAGCGATCCTAGAAATTCAACAACAAGAATCTTAATTTAGTGTTTTTTAAATTCATATGATAAAATACTAAATTTTATTTAATACAAAATAAACTAATTATTATAACCATTTATGAAATAAATAGTCCAAATATATTTAATAAATAAATAAATTATATTGTAAATAATTTCATAATTATATAGATTCATAATTTCATTTACGGTGAAATAAAATACTAATAGTTAATAGATTTGTGATTTTTAATTGCATGCTAGTTGAGGGATAAAATTGTAAATGAATGTTTATGAAACAAATTATATTAATAAATACTTATTAATATATATATGTAAATTTACGAATATAAATTATTATGTGTAAGTATATATTTATGATTCATGATTATATATCAATAAATATAGATTTGATTCTTTAATTTTTGTAGGTTTACGATTCTATGTTTATTTGCTTAGTTCTAATTGCTATTTATTTAATTCAAAATTTTGATTAATATATGATGGAAATCTCAAATTAATATATGTTCTACAAATTTTTTTGTATATGTGCATTTTTCGGAATATTATAAGAAATAATATATTTTTAAATGTTTGATAAAAGTGCCAATTTATTGCCGATTTTTTCGCTGAGTTTTTGGCGATTCTGAGTTTTTCAAACTTTTGGACTAGCCGAATTATTGCCGAATCTGAGTTTTTCAACTATGATTATTTTGATTAATAATAATATTTATAATAGCTCACTAGTTACATGCAACTCTAAATTTATTATTATTAGTATTTTGCAAGGTTGCATGGGTACTCGTACCCACACCCTTGGTACTCGTACCCACTGAGTACCCACGTACCCAAGTATCGGGTACACGTATCCCACGTACCGGGTACTCGGTGGAGAGCATCATAGCTAAGGACCTTGATTAAGATTCTGATTTTTTTTTTTGGTTTTTTATTTTTGTATTAGCTTGTTGTTTATCAAACTTAATTCAATACCAAATCAGTCTGAAACTTTGATACTCATTAACAATAAACTTTATCACTGTTCAAGTCATAAGTTTATCATTTGCAATATATCATTGTTATAGGATTTAGGATCCTCTTGTTCATGTTTAAAGTCTGCCTTCTTTGTTATGCATCTAAGCATTTATCATGTATTATTATTTCAAACATATAGCAAATCTGAAACTGAAAACAATACATTACATTTGCAAACTTTATCACTGTTCTTGTTTTGAAAAACCATTGTCATGACTCATAATTTCAGATTTTTAATAAATATAAAGGTATAATTTTTAAATAAGTTTGACATACCCAAGTACCTCCGTCCCCTATTATGAAAAATACTTTAAGCATTAAACATTCAACAATAGCATATATATATATATTTCAAATTTCTTGTTTTGAATGCTCAATGTCATGACTCATGACATATATTTTGATTTTTATATTTTCTATAAAATATTACTAATATAGAAAAAAAAGGCATACACACGTACCCCCGTCCCCTATTTTGAAAATATGCGTACCCGTACCCGTACCCGTACCCGTACCCGTACCCGTACCTGTCCCCGTTCCCGTTCCTACGTACCCGTGCAACCTTGGTATTTTGATAGGTAAAGGGCCTATGACCAAATAATAATACAATGAATTTTCTTTTCAATACAATACATTATCTACTTAATCATAAATGCTTAATCGCTTGTTTATGAAGAAGGCACAAATTTGTCAATCCTTCTAGTCTTTCAGTCCTTTTCGTTTTCCTTCATAATAATCTGTAAGGTTTTAAGGCCTTGACTAAGATCAATTGTTAGTCTTGTAATTAAAGAGTAATAAACTCAAGAATAACTCTTTAACTAGTATGAGGATCATATGGAGAATTCCATTATT
Source organism: Cupressus sempervirens (assembly GCA_028749045.1). Lineage (NCBI taxonomy): Eukaryota > Viridiplantae > Streptophyta > Pinopsida > Cupressales > Cupressaceae > Cupressus > Cupressus sempervirens. The sequence continues at coordinate 348,821,252 of CM053791.1, forward strand.
AACTAGGGCAGCCTTAATAACAAAATATATTGAAGAGTATTTAATGCTTATATCAAACTAGAGAGGTTGCTGGATATATTAAACCATCATATTATGAAGAATGGAATATTGTCCATGCTATTTGTTTTAATTTATCGGAGACATTGACAGTCTTTATTAAACCACAACATTAGAAATTCAAAACTCTCTACCTTCTAATGACAATCACTTCTTCACTATCCTGATTAATAAAATTCTCACAAAGGAATCTCTTTCATAACTAAATTAATTTGAATATCATGGCTTAAAAGGTAATGAGAAAGGAGCCTAAGAACTAAACAGAAATTGATGATAAAAATGATAAATATTTTCTTTATAAAGTCATTTGACAAAGTAACATAGTTTTTCAAACCATGATAAAATTAAATCATTCTTCTGATTTGAAATGAGGGGAATGAAGCTCCTCGATTCTCTCTCTCCAATCCGGGTTCAAAGGTTCCAAAACCTCAAGATTTACTTCTGCCTTATTTTCCTAGGCTCCCACATCGTCATCCAAAATATATCTTTCTAAAATAGGGAGAATTATGGTCATAAAAGGTGCAATGATTGCTAATTAATGGACAATTTACAATAGGGATTCCCTAGACACGTATTGGGACTTAGGTGTAAGGATGCTGAGGCTCAAAAGAATGGCGCCTAATCTAGTTTAATAAATTGATCAGTCCTAAATTCAGATGAAGCTCCTATATAATTTTAGACTTTCATGTCCCCATCATCTATTCCTATATTAGCTAATTCATTGGCTCTTTGGTTGCCCTCTCTGTATATATGATTAATTATTACTAATTAAATAATTAGGGATAAAACATCATTTAATATACATTCATCTGTTGTTGGTGATTCTAACGAGGCATCACAAGAGATACCTAATTTTCTTCTTGATTGAGAACCCCATTTGCTAGATATTGGCTCATTATTTGTGGAGTCTCATATTTCAGATTTGGGGAGACACACTTGAGGGTACTTCTCTTATATTTGACAACTTCATTATAACTGGAGAATCATTAGTGAGCCCATCTTCCTTCGCTTGATATGCCACATTGCTTGGTTCAGATTGATCATAGCAATGAAGATTTCCATTTAGTTTTCTGAGACATCTCTTATATTTGCTGATAATTGAGGCAATAATGTTGTCACTTCACTTCATCTTTGTCTTTGGAGCTTGTTCACAATTAGTTAGCATTTGTTCCTTGTTTGTCACCTTCTTTTGTGATTGGGTATGTTCTTGATTTGTTCGTGGCATCTTTATTATCCAAGGATGTGGTGACACATGAGTAGATTAGAGATATCATCATCATACTTCATATAGATTCTACTTCCTAATTCCTATCCAGAATGGGAAGCGTTCTTGAATTTGTACTTAGTCTATCTTCTTCCAAGGGGAGTAATGTTGTTTGTGTAAAGTTTAATAGATCTTAGTTGGTGGTGACTTTCTAATCAATTTTCAGTCTTATCTATATGATATTGCAGACTGATGTCTTTCTGATATATCCTAGAAATCCTCTTGTTTATATATATCTGTTCTTATTGTAGAAGAGTCCAATTCTGGTCTGAGATCTTTATGCCATTGTATTGATATGATCTGCATAATAGATTGGAATCAATATATGTACATATTGAAGCACAACTAGTTAGGGGCATGAAACTATGTGGTCATGCCTCAATATTTACATACACCGATTCACAATATAAACAAACTATAACAACTTCAATAAATGTTATGGGTATAAGTTGGACCTGATAACAATATAAAACTTAATGCAATTTACGGGATGACATCCGCTATGACCGTTGGTGAATTAGTGATCAACAAGGATTATAATGGCTTTGGATTAGAGCCTGTTGTTACCATAAGACTATGCTCATTGGCAGTGAAACATATGTCAGATATTTTGAATGTTATATGTCGGAGAAAATTCGATGTATCATATCCGAATGTCTAAGGTTATAATGGTAACATATTAAAGCAGAAAAGACTTCACATGTTTCAATACATAATTGCTAACTTTCTTAACACTCCCTCTTTAGCAATGAGGGATTGAAACTTTAAGTATGAATTTAAGTCTGAAATAATGTAACAATTGATTTTCATGTTATTTGGCAACATCCCGCCCAATAACCATGATGGATATCAATATGTCCGGCAAAATCTAGCCTAATAACAATGACACCAATCATTTTCATGGTGTCTGGAAAGATCCGGCCTAATAACCATGATGGATATCAATGTGTTCGGCAAAATTTGGCCTAATAACAATAACACCAATCATTTTCATGGTGTCTGGCAAGATCCGGCCTAATAACCATGATGAATATCAATGTGTCCAGCAAAATCCGGCCTAATAACAATGACACCAATAATTTTCATGATGTTTGACAATATCCGGCCTAATAATCGTGATGGATATCAATGTGTCTGGTAGAATCCGGCCTAATAACAATGACACCAATAACCTTCAATACTTTTGGTATTAGAAGGTTGGTCATCTATTGATAAGATCGTCACCTCACAATAGATACCTTTAAAACATATATGAAAGATCGTCACCTTTCATTTAACAAGTTTGCAAACCATATAATTTAATATAATATTCATGAATAATTTTACAAAAATGTAATTACTAAATTGTCATACCAAGTTTAGTTCTAAAATACTCTATTTTGACTCTTGCAAGAGGTTTAGTGAAAATATCCGCATTTTGATCATTTGTGTTAACATAGATCAACTTGATCACATCCTTGTCAACCATGTCTCTGATATAGTGGTAAGGAGTCTCATTGTGCTTTGATCGATTATGGAATATTGGATTTGTAGAAAGTTTGATGCAGCTCTGATTGTCACAATAGCTCATAGTGGAATCTAACTTTTTTCTAAATAATCCAAAAAATAGCTTCCTTAACCAAACCGCTTCACGTGCTCCCATGGAGGCTACCATATATTCTGCTTCAACAGAACTCAAAGCAACTGTAGGTTGCTTTCTATTGAACCATGATATCATTGGTGATCTGAGACTGAAACAACATTTGGTGGTACTCTTATGATTTATGGAACAACCAGCCCAATTAGAATCAGTATAGCCTTAAAGCTTGATTTCAACATTTTTGTACTTTAGTCCAAGACCAATAGTGCCATGTAGATATCTCAAGACATGTTTTACAGCCATTAGGCGTATTTTCTTAGGTTCACACATAAAGTGACTTAGTACATTTGTAGAATAGCAGATATTAGGCCTAGTGTTTACTAAAAACATTAGAGATCCAATGATTTGTCTATAAAGGGTAGGATCAATAGATTCTGAATGTGTTGCTTCCTCTTTCAGTTTATGTAAATTGGTTTCCATGGGAATTGCAAGTGGCTTGTTGGCCATCATCCCAAATCTATTCAGAATATCTTGAGTATATTTTCCTTTATTTAAGAATATGTGATCTTCCTTTTGATGTATGTTGGTAAACAGATTTGTTCTTTTTTGATTATGACTCTTGAATGCCCAAATTATAAACAATATTTGATAACAAACAGTTGAAAAGCCACTTATGGATAGATTGGCTTTTCTTTGAATTGATAGGTACAACTCCCTATGGTAGATTTGTAGTGAATTATGTTTTATTTCTAAACTAATATGGGGTGTGTTCTTGACCCGAGAACATAAGAGTTAAAACCAAGCCAGACCTAAACATGATCTAACTCAGGCAGAAAAAGACTTCTGAAGAATCGATTAAGTTTATGAACCCACACATCTTATGAACTCACAAAGCTTAATAGCATAACAACTAATATTGAACTGAACCAATTAGAATATAAACTACAGAGAAGAAGAAGTTAACTAAAGGGAAAAACGTTTAAGGGATTCCTCATCGAACATGCAATGACACTACTTATCACATCTGTTTGCTGCCTTTAAACAAGGGAATGAAACTCTATTCTTTCCTTGCTTCAATCCAGATTAAAGAGAAACATCTAACTACAATTAACAGAAATGGAACAAAAAATAGTTGATACAAAATACCATTCAATTGACTCTGCAACATCAAGTACTTCACACCAAAAATTCGCCGACCTTTTATTAATCTTTCAATTTCATACATATAGGATTTTGAGATGACTGTTACAATAGAAGTTCAATCGGTTCATCTTCTAAAAAAAAATGACAAATGGCAAGAAACCAGTTTTTCGTATTACAATAATTACATAAGAAAGTAAAAAGGGGGCAAAATGTGAATCACTTCGTCTTCTTCCCCTTTTCTACTTTTGTTCTATAGGCCTTAGCAACAACTATGATTGGGATTAGCTCTTCATGCTTAGGCACATGTATGTTGGTGTATCTCAAGAGCCACTTAGAATGCTCCCTGGCCAACTCATTCACAGCATTCAATTGATTTGACAATTCCTCCGTGGCCACATGTATGCATCCGCTGAGTTTTTGGAGTTCTGCGACTCTGTTTTGATTACTGGAAGACACATTAGTTAGACTATCTAAGAATTTGGAGAAATTCTCCTTCATGACGTTTATCCCAATGAGTGCTTTCCCTTGGCCACTAGTTTGTAAATCTATATGTAGCCCCTTCATGAGTTCAAATCCCCTATCTTCAGTCTTCTTCACTTTATCCCCCGTTTCCTTAAGTCCTTTTTTTGCTAATAGGATCATTTCTGACTTGAATTGCATGCTCTGAAGCCATTCAAACAGAGGTTCGTCTCCCTTAGGTAAGATTTTTGCTTCAACGACTTCCTTTACCTTCATCTGGATGATTATCTTCAGAAGAGAAATACAATCCTCACACTTCGTTCTTTCACCAGTCAGAGTATTGCTATTTGCTAAGATGTTATCTTTCTTCGTTTCTAATCTTAAGATAACATTGCCAATTTGTTCTATAATAGCAGCTCCCTCTAATTTGAGCTTCCCAATCCAGTCTTTACCAATTTGGCCAAAGTGCCTATCTTCCTGAAGCTGAGAGATAAGGGCTTGAACTTCGGCGGCAGTAGGATTTCTTGTTACTGATACTTTGGAGATAGTTGCCAATGGAGTGACCAACTGTCTAATGAATCTATTCAACTCTTCTATCTCAGCTTTCATTCTAGCCTTTGATAACTTCAAGTTTTCCAATTGTCCATCAATTACTTCATTGGTCGACTTCCACAAGCCAACCTTAGTGTTGTATTTGGCCTCTCCAAGGTCCACCGAATGCAGAGTAAAATCATCAGCAGTCATATTTTCAATTCTTCCTTCTTTGTTGGGTTTGGCTATCTCCATTGTTAGGTGCCCTGTTTCTGGATCTTGCCCAAGTATAGACAAAGTTTTTTGCTTCTTTACCTTGGTTAATGCAGGCCTAGAACAAATTGCAAGGGATATGGTATCCTTGGCGGGGGCGCTTTTATCTTTCCTTTTTCTCTCTCTCCAGAGTATCCTCTTAGCAGGAATCAATACCTATCACTTTGGAGGCCGTCCCAAGTGATTCTATGCTAAACATTTTCTTCTTAACTAGAGTGATTATCATTGCAGTTGAAGAGAAGGGATTCTTTGGGGCTTGAGAAATGAGCTTGGAAGAGCTTTGGCCTTTCTCCACCTCTGAGGTTTTCTTCGTTGCCTCATTAGATTCAGTAGATTCACTGCTATTGCTCTTTCCATCTCCCAAATCTACTATCTGTATTGGGGAGCCACTCGGTTGCAGAAGTGTAGCACATGTTGGCGGAACTGGGCTATGATGGGGAGAGGGAACTGGTGTAACATGAGGAGAGGGAATTGGTGTAACATGAGGAGAGGGAACTGGTGTAACAACACTATCCTTTGGCTCCTCTGTCTTCTTCTCTTCAGCACCAGTTTGGGTTCCAATAATTGGGAGGGAGCCATCATGACAAGTCTTATCTATGGGAATGCTCTTGTCTGGAGGTTGATCACCTCCTTCCAAAGGTTGAGCTGGACCTTGAGTGATTGATGGTGTTACGCCAGGTGTAGCACTTTGGGAGAAAGAGGGAGTTGCAACTGCTGGAGAAGCTTGAGTGGTTGCGCCTTTACTCCCAACTTCTTTTGGCTGTCCGTTCAACCCATTTCCCAGTTCTTTTGATGATTCGGGCCATCATAATGTCTAAATCTTCCTCAGCATTCTCATAAGGCTTCGAACTGATAGGAGTGTTCCTTAACTTAGTCAAATATGTATTCCTATACATATTTTGCCCATCATCCTCCAATCCTTCAACTTTAAGATTGATATTATATGTTTTTATTTGCTCCATTGTGAGCCTGGTGAAAGCACGATCTCGGCTTTCAAACTCATCTTTAAAATCTGCCCAATAGTCTTCAACAGTGGTAATGTGTTTGATCACACTTCCAATCTGCAACACCTCCCTAGCATATCCATTCGGATCAAACATAGGTCTCAAGACCTCATACATCTCCAATTTGTATTTTATCTCGAACACTTTGAGCATATTCTTTGCATCAGAGCGGGACTTACAACTATAAGCTCCCTCTTTCATAGGGAACTCATATCCCTTCTTCTTCAAGCTTCCACTTAGCACGTTCACTTGGATCGCTTGCCTAACGATCTCTATCAGCATGTCACTCGGATACCTGGGCAGCTTCAAGGGGATCCCATCAGAAGCTGCAAGAAGCAAGTATGAGAAAGTTGAGAATTGGATAAAATAGCTTCCGAACTGACTAATAGCCACCATTGCCTCTGGACTGAATCTCCTCTCTAGGCATCCTTGGAATTCCCTACAAGTTCTCATTGTGAATGCATCATTAACTTTGACATACTCCGCATAACTATTTTGCAATTGCAAACATGGATAAAAATCATAACACTTCACATCATCAGGAAAGTTTTCTTTCTTGGAAGGCCTGGCCATAACTGTAGAGATGCTAGCATGTAAATTAACAAGGAAGATGTATAGAAAGTATTGTAGAACTTCGCGGCCTTGAGAGCTCTGGAAAGATTTTCACTTACCTCATGGGCCTAATCAATATATTGTGTATTTGAACAAATAATTTGTACCAGAAAGAAATACTGTTCAACAAAATTTAGAGCCTCCACCTCACCTTTCAGTTTGTGTAGGAGGACTAGAATGTCTACAATCTTAGGTTTGAGGTTAGTACTAAATAGAGTTTTGGGGACCTTACGTTACTCTTGGTGCTCTGCAGCTTTTGAAACCAGGATTACATAATTTCCTATCTCCACACCATCTTCTTCGCGGAGAACTCAGAGACTACTCCTCCTACTATCAAGTCCAAAAACTTCTCTTGTTCTGGAACTCGGAGGCAATTCACCACAGTTTGCCTATCAATGGAGATTAATACTGTATGATCAGGTAACACAATCTGTTTGGTATCCAGATTGTAGTGATTTATGCATTCATAAATCAATTCTGGAGCTTGGACTGCCACTGGGAAACCAACTGCCTCTACTAGTCCACTTCCTCGGAGCTTCTCAACTATGGGATGAATGGGCGCTGACTTCAACCTCCTTTGGAAATCTTGCATATCGTAAAAATGGAATGAAGTATCCGTGAAATTCTGCAATGTGGACTTGATTCCATTTAGCCCATCAAACCTCGCAAATCTGGTTGCCATTTTGTTTGAGAATGAAGTAAATTGAAATTTCGAATTTAGATGAGGAACAAGATATTAAATTCACAAATACAAAATATTTGAAGGCGTTGTGCAATTTAACAGCATAACAATTCAAGAAAAAGCGGTAGTTTGAATAACTTTTATGTTTCCATCTATATAGGAGTCTCAATTCATCCGTTGATCTTCAGGATTCGTGCCACACGAATGAATTAAAGGATAAATCCATTGAAACAGTAAATGCGGGAGCTCTAATGGATATTTCAGTGTCTTTTCATTGTTTTCGTTGGCCCAACGGTAACTTTCCTTTCTTTCATACCTACTTTTCCGTTTCCCATTAAGTTTCGAAAAATTAAGAACATAGCACCCTGTAAGGAAATGTCCGCCCAAATGAATTCTGCTTAGAATACCTTTCCCACAATGGTTAGATTGTTTCCATTATCATCTTAAGATGTTTTGTGTGTAATTTGTGGGCCCAATCTGCTTACAAAGTTGATTTTCTCTTGAATGAGGAAAATTGTTCTCGTGGGTTGAAAACCTGCCGAGGAGAAGACGATTTCCATTTTTCTGCCCAGACTTTCCTTTAAACTTTATTCTTTAAGTTAATATTTCCTTTGGGTTCAAAAAATCTTGAGAGGATTGCGAAAGTCGAAAAGGGGCCCACTTCCTTGTTTCTTTCCTTTACAATTTCCTTTGGCGGAAAATGGACTTCATGGGTCAAAAGCCTGCCGAGGAGAAGTCATTTTTGAGTTTTCCGCTAAAGGTGATTCTGAGCATTGTGATAAATCCGGAATGTTTCCCAAGGTAGAATATTATAATGAAAATAAGGATTTTCCATAAAATAGCTCATTTTCTTCTTATATAGGCTCGTAAGCATCATTTGTTGGTTTTCGCGAAAAATCACCTTCATGGGTTGAAAACCCGCCAAGGAGAAGGCGATGCTTGATTTTTTGCAAGCTTCTTTTTTTCATTGAAAGTCATGAACAAGCCTAGCTCTGCGAACAACTTTTGCATGTTGTAAGAACCTCCATCGAATTAGGTACTAAGCTACCCATAAACTCACAACATCAAAGGAAACCACCCGGCCATGAAATGTGGGAGAAGGGAATGATGGAAAATCCGATGGAGACTCTTTTTACTTAAGGGAAATTAAAACTAGACCCAGACATACCTAGACTTAACTAAGACACAAAATTTCCACTTTTGCAAAATGGTCACAAGGTGAAAAGTCGGGCAAAAACGTACTTCTAGACCCAAGAAATAATGTAGTAAACCTAGGTCTTTCATGTCAAATTCAGCAGCAAGATCTCGTTTGCATTTAGTAATAAGATGATCTTCACCTGTTATCAAGAGGTCATCAACATAAAGAATCAATATGATCATATCTCCATTAGAATTTTAAAATAGATGTTAGGATCAACTCCAATTTTAGAGTATCCTAATTTGGTGAGATAACTATCAATTCTTTCATACCAAGCTTGGGGTGCTTGTTTGAGACCATACAAAGCTTTCTTTAGTTTGCATACATATAGGTTTTCATTTTTTATTAGAAAACCTTTAGGCTGTTCAATGTAAACTTCTTCATTTATGATCCCATTTAAGAATGCAGTTTTCACATCCTTTTGATGTACCTTCCATCATTTTGCTGCTGCTATTGCAAGAATTGCCTTGACCGAAGTGAAATGAGGAACTGGGGCAAAAGTTTCTTCATAATCAATACCTGCCTCGAGCAACAAACCTTGCTTTATGTTTCTCAATGCTCCCATCTGCTGCATATTTGATTTTATAGAGCCACTTTGAAGAGACAATAGATTTGAGTTTAGGTCTAGGTACGATGTCCCAAACTTTATTTTGTAGTATTGATTGATGTTCTTCAACCATAGCATCTTTCCATGCTTGAAAAGTTAAATCTTCTTTAACAGATGTAGGTTCAGATTTAGTAAGCTCAGTTACTAGTGCAGTATAACATGATTTATTTCTAGTTTTCTGGACTTCCTTAGTGATTTCAGTTGGTTCAATGTCATTTTCTTCAAGCATTTTTCTTGCCCACAAAGGTCTCTTCTTGACATTAGAGATATTATTTTCTGCATCTTGTACTGGTCTAGCTTCTTCTGATATACTCTCCCTCTGAATTTCAGATAGAGGATTCCATCTAAGTTTGCATAGGGCTCATCATTTGTACTTGTAGATAGTTTTGAAGTAGTGTTCTTGAATATGACATCTTTGCTCACTTCTATTGATTTTTGTCCAGGAACATAAACTCTGTATCCTTTTGAGTTTTCACTATACCCAACAAATATTCCTTTCTTTCATGATGGTTCTAACTTAGTTCTCCTTTCTTTAGGTATACGTATATACATTGGACAACCAAAAATCTTGAGATGACTAAAGTTAGGTTTATTTCCTATAAAGACTTCTTCAGGTGTTTTATTTTTTAGAAAGAAGTGAGGATATTTGTTTTGTATGTATACCAAAGTATTTGTGGCTTTTGCCTAGAATGAGCAATGAAGGTTTTGATCATGGAGCATAGCTTTTGCTGCTTAGACAATAGTTCTATTTTTTCTTTCTGATACCCCATTCTATTGAGGATTATAAGGGGTACTATATACTCCCTCTTAATCCCAACGGATGCACAAAAAACTTTGAAAATTTCAAAAGTGTATTCTCCCCCATTGTCAGATCTTAGAGTTTTAATTTTCTTTGACACTTGATTTTCTACCAATTCTTTGAATTCTTTGAATTTTGAACACTTCATTTGATTCTTTTACTTTTAGAAAATAAATCCAAGTCTTCCTTGAGTAATCATCACTGAATGTTATATAATATGAGTAACCTCCTAGAGAAAGAGTTGGCATGGCCCCACATAGATCAGAGTGAATTAGTTCCAGAATTGATTTGGACTTGTGTTCACTTGGAGGGAAAGCTTTTTTTATGTTCTTTACTAGAGCACATCCTTTACATATGTGTTTAGAGTTTAGTTTTGGTATACCAGAACTGATTTTTTCTATCTTGGATAGTGAACTAAAACCAATAGGTCCAAGCCTCCTATGCCAAATTTCACTTGAATTTGTTATTTCATGATTAAGAGCTTGGTTTTGAATGTTACATAGTTTGTATAAGGTCCCATCTTTGGTTCCTATGGTAATAACATTTTTTAGATTTGAGTTTTTAGACCAGTACAAAACTTTGTCTTCGTCAAATGTAACTTGAAATCCTTCATCAGTTAATCCAGAGATTGAAATTAGATTCCTTTTTATTCTAGGTACAAATAACGCATCTTTCAGCTTTAATGTAACTCCAGTCCTTAGTTGAATAGAACAAGTCCCAATACCTTTGATTGGATGAGTGGAATTATCTCCAATAGTAACTCCTTCAGATCTGTAATTTTCAAGTGTTTCAAATTTTTCTTCGAATCCAATTATATGTCGGGAAGCACCACTATCTGTAATCCACACACTTTCATTAGAGTTTATCTCACTTGATAAAGCATTGTAGAATAATAGATTTTCATCTTTCTTACTTTCGGCTAATGAGGCTAAGATTCTTTCCCTTTCAGGACATATATTGAAGATATGTCCGAATTTCTCACACTTATAACATTTAACTTTGGAGATATCAGTTTTGTTGAATTTATTATTATTTTTCTTATAGTCATGTTTCTTTCCTTTAAATTTCCTCTTCTTATCTTTGATGATTAGGAGCTGAGAAAAGAGCTTGATTTTCTCCCTCTTGATTTGATACAATACCTTGGAAATTAATCTCGACTCTTCTGATGTACAATCAGTCTTTAGTTGATCAAATGATGGGATTGAGGGTCTACTTATGACTTGAATGAATGCTTCCCATGATATCCTCTAAGTGCTAATATAGAGAGTTCTTGATCCTCTATTTTGTTCCCAATAGAATTTAAATGATTTTTAATTTTAGAGGTCCTTCCAAAATACGAAGAGATTGTTTCTCCTTTATTCATTTTAGTATTCATTAGTTGATTCTTTAGAGCAATCAATCTGCTTGAGTTGTTGATTTCAAATGCATTTTTAATTGTGGTGAATACTTAAAAAGCTTTCTTCAAATCTGATATGGAAGGGAGAATATGGTATTTTATAGAGTCTACTATGATTTTCTTGGCTTTATTGTTACGCCTTTTCCAAGTGGCTTTTTTAGTTTCATCTTCAGGAATTTGAACATCAGATTCAATGAAAGATTCTAGTTCTAGTTCTTCAAGAATCGTAGTAATCCGAATTTTCCATGAAAAAAAGTTTATAGCACCTTCAAGTCTGTCTTCTACTCTTACGGTGTTTGACATGTTTGATTTAATAATCTCTCTACAAAGTAGGCTTTGATACCATGTAAAGTTTAATAAATCTTGGTGGAGACTTACTAATCAATTTTCAGTCTTATCTATATGATATTGCAAATTGGTGTTTTTCTGATATATCCTAGAAATCCTTTTGTTTATATATATCTGTTCTTATTGTACAAGAGTCCAATTCTGGTCTGAGATCTTTATGCCATTTTATTGATATGATCTGCATAATAGATTGGAATCAATATATGTACATATTGAAGCACAACCAAGTAGGGGCATGACCCTATGTTGTCATGCCTCAATATTTACATACACCGATTCACATTATAAACAAACTATAACAACTTCAATAAATGTTACGGGTATAAGTTAGACCCGATAACAATATTAAACTTAATCAATTTATGGGATGACCCCTGCTATGACCGTCAGTGTATTAGTGATCAACAAGGATTATAATGGCTTCGAATTAGAGCTTGTCGTTACCATAAGACTATGCTCATCGACAGTAAAACATATGTCAGATATTTCGAATGTTATATGTCAGAGAAAATTTGGTGTATCATATCCGAATGTCTAAGGTTATAATGGTAACATATTAAAGCGGAAAACACTGCATGTGTTTCAATACATAATTGCTAACTTTCTTAACAGTTTGTAGGCATTGGATTGTCTTTTGTCTTCAAGCACTCACCATCATTGTAGGACATTGTTCATTATGGGGGGTTCCAATTATCTCCTTCTTTCCTTCCCATGGAGCAATAGTTGATTGTATATACATGATGTATGTTGTCCTTTGGGGTCTTGACTCCTGAATTCTGCACTCAAGTATCTTGTGTGTTTTCTCCTCTCTATTTTTTTTTTTGGGGGGGGTGGGGGGGGGGAGAGTTTTGGTCCATGAAGTTTTCTCTCCATTTCCATTTTATGAGAAATTGCATCATATTGCATTTGCACTTGCATATTGACATGGGTACCTAACATGGCCTAGTAGTTGGGATCCATCTAGCATTGTCATCTAACATTGTGAGTTTAAGTGCATTCCCTTGGGGTGTTGGTGTAATTAAATATTCCTAATTACACTTTACTTTAGCTTACTTAGGATAATGCATACATAGTATTTTGAATATTAGACATTTAGGAGTTTGTACCTTTATTAGCATGTGGTGTAGTAGAAATTCCACTTTAGGTGGTGGTCTAGTTGTTATCACATTCCACTTTAGTGTGTGAACTTACCTTTAATGCACTTATCTTGTTATCATCCTGACATTGCTCCACATGTTGCACATACTCCATTACACAATGAAAGATGATCCATCTTTGGTGGATGTGATTCCACCTAGTGTGGATGATAAGTTATCTCTTACTTATCACCTAGTTATGATGCCTTGCTATATAAGTAGACACATCTACGTTGTACATCAATTGAATCCAGTTAGCTCAATTATTATTATTGATTTAGTTAATCATATTGGTGAGAATACAACTTATTTTTATCATATCATTTTGTCTTTCTTGTGCTATTCATTGGGCTTCTACGTTTTGGCATATTCTTTCATTGTAACAATTCTTACAACTTCCTTACTCTCCGTCGCTTACTTTCTTCTTCCATCAATCCTTAATTGATGTGCTTCTTTTTCCCTGTCTCCCCCTTTCAAATAAAGTTCTCTTCCTTATTTATCTCATGTTTGAGGGAGTTGTGTGTCCCATGAGGCTTTCTCCCTGTCTTTGTTTTATGAGAGATTGCATTGATCTGTATTTGCACTTTGTAACATGCTAAAATTTCCCACTTCTAAATAATCAATTAAATATAAACGAAATAAACAATGTCTTTCATATTCACATGAAATGGTTATAATAGCTAAGTTATGCATTCAAATGAAAGGGATCAATGACTATTACAAAATAATGAAATCTTAGTACAAGGAAAGAGAGCCACTGATCTAATAATATTAGCCTACCAACATATCTTTTACCGAAAATGAAATACATGAAGTACCCTTTTTAAAGAAGATAACTTGAATGTAGAACATATCCCTGTTTTGTGCAAGTCTTGGCATCTAGTGGAGAGGAGAAGCATCGTCAGGGGCCTAACCTCCCAACGCGGACCCTTTAGTATCCCCACACACTCTCAACTAAGAAACTCTCTCCCTGCCCGGGATTAGTCATGTAACACCCTTGTTCTGGCACTGAGCATCTTGGTGTTAGAGTGTCGGCTAGGCAGCCAACTAGTCTATGGGGTCCTTCCCATCAACCCATCTATCCAACTGCTAGCAAACCCTGACTTTCAGTGATCACAGCAGCAAGCATGCCACTAAACCTACCACTCGACTTGACAGCAAGAAGTAAACCCGTTGATCACCATGAGCTGACTTAGTCTACAATACTTGTTAAGTTCATTAAGTGTTTATTTTAATTCAGATTTCTTCCTTTTATCTTGCAGGAATAACTAATTTTTTATATAATATCAGCCCACACTCTTCATCTCGACCTTGCTAGTCATCCTGGATGAATATTAGTATGGTTGTCACTGAATATCACAATCAATTACTTTTTGCCCATCGTGGGCTTATGACAAATATTTAAATAATGAGTGCATGTTAATTATTATTAGTTCCCTTAACACACTGAGAGTGCTTCCTCTTACCTCAGAGGCATATTGAGGATGCCCCTGTATAAGTATTGCATGGGCTTAGAGATCCTTCCAATTCTGATTGAAGTTCTGGAAGAACAATCATAACAGTACACAGTGATTAAATGTGATCCTTATGCAGACTTAATGCTATAATCTTATGCAAACAAGGCATTCATTTCAGAGCTAACTGCCTGGCTCTATATAATACATAACAATATTTCTTTCTGCATTTCATACTAGAACTTTCAGAACCCTTTAAATATAACAAAACGGTAAGAGAACTTAGATAGAATTGCACGACTTGACAGGGGTATTATCAACCTCAAGTGCAAATGAAATCTGGATTGCCTGATATGGCTCCTTGCCTGTAACTTCTAGCAACATGGGTACAAATGATCTGCTGTCAAGGAGCACGCTGATTATGCAAGTACCAAAAGCAATCCCACAACACTGTAGGTGAAATCTTAGAAGAGCCGATGAGGTATGAATGTAAATAACAATAAGAGCATGACACAAAATGTGCGATTTGCAGCAAGGTATGGAATGCTACTGCAATTATTTGCATGACATAAATGTGCAATTTGCAGCAAAGTATGGAATGCTATTGGAATTATATGCACGACACAGAATGTGCGATTTGCAGCAAAGTGTGGAATGCTATTGCAATTATATGTATGACATTGTATGAACACAAT
This sequence comes from Cupressus sempervirens, assembly GCA_028749045.1. NCBI lineage: Eukaryota > Viridiplantae > Streptophyta > Pinopsida > Cupressales > Cupressaceae > Cupressus > Cupressus sempervirens. The sequence continues at coordinate 348,836,489 of CM053791.1, forward strand.
CATAGCAGAGAATGTGAATTTTATTGCGGGTATGGAGCACGAGAGTATGAAGTCTGCTGAGATAGGGAATTCACAGAAGGTATCATATGCGGACGCCCCTGCTGATATATATGAATCACAGGAGAGAGATCGTTTTACTTGCTCTTACGAGCATGCTCGGTTACGAGCAAGATAAGAAAGGTGGCAACATTATGAGTTCCATTCAAGAGCCTCTAAGAGACCGATAGCACATGCAGCTATAGTCAAAAAGAAGAAAATATTAAATAGGCCATTGGAAAATATTAAACATGGCCTAGTAGTTGAGATCCATCTAGCATTGTCATCTGACATTGTGAGTTTAAGTGCATTCCCCTGGGGGTGTTAGTGTAATTAAATATTTCTTAATTACACTTTACTTTAGCTTACTTAGGATAATGCATACATAGTAGCTTGCGTATTAGACACTTAGGTGTTTGCACCTTTATTAGCACATGGTGTAGGAGAAATTCCACTATAGGTGGTGATCTAATTGTTTACACATTACACTTTATGTGTGAATTCACGTTCAGTGCACTTATCATGTTATCATCCTCACATTGCTCCATTTGTTGTACATACTTCATTACATAATGGAAGATGATACATCTTTCGTGGACATATGATTCCTTCTAGTGTGGGTGATAAGTTCTCTCTTATTTATCTCCTAGTTATGATGCCTTGCCTATATAAGCAAACACATCTAGATTGTATTTCAATTGAGTTCAATTAGCTCATTTATTATTATTGATTCAGTTAATCATATTGGTGACAATACAACTTATTTTTATCATATCATTTTTTCTTTCTTGTGCTATTCACTGGGCTTCTAGATCTTGGCATATTCTTTCATTGCATCAATACAATTCTTACAACTTCCTTTTTCTCTACTTTTTCCTTAATTCTTCCATTATTCCTTAATTCATATGATCCTTTTTTCCTTTCTCTTTGTTTTAGATGAAGTTGTCTTCTTTTTATCTCATGTTTTAGGGAGTTGCAACTTCTTCCTTCATGTCTAAAGACCCTTCATTAATTTAACTAAATTAGTTGTTTTATATTTTAATTTTATTCTTTTGTATTTCTAAATCTAATTGAATTTTTAATTCTTTTATATATATATATATATATATATATATATATATATTGTTTTAAAATTATTAAATCCTATTTTGAAAAGGGGACATTAGTGTTCATCCTTCCCAAAATCATTTGCCCATAAGCAATAAATAATTAAATGATCACGGGAGCCCATCTGTAAAACAACGTTCCATTGTGCAACTGTAATATTATTATATATGTTTTCTCCCTTATTTGGAGTGTGACTTATGACCAACTCATATCTTGGAGTAATCAATGCACAAAAGGCATGAATGTCTAATCAAGACAAGATCCATCTTTAGGAGTAACAAATACAAAAGAGGCCTTGATGTAGCCCATGCCCATTCCACCACAACCTTATCCCTAGCCTTTGTATGATGTAGCATGACCCATTTCATTGCAGGCCTTATCACCTTTCCTTTGTATGATGTAGCTCATGCCAATTCCGCCATAGGATGTATTCCTTTTCTCTGTATGATGTAGCATGGCCCATTCCATTGTAGGTCTTGTCTCCATGCCTTTGTATATTGTAGCTCATGCCCACTCTACTGCAAGACTTATCCCTTGGAGACCTTTCCCTGGGTATGTGATGGGGACACAACCCAAGAACAGAATGGACACAACAGAAAAGGAAAAATTATATTAACTGAGAAAATAAGCTTAGTACAAACAGTACAGGAAAATAAACTTCAAAACATGCCCTAAGGGCTTACAATAGCATAAATCTGGAGATAATTTCTCCTTTTAGTACCTCTTCTCAAACTCCACTCCGAACTGCCTTTTACAATGCCAGAAATCTCCTTAAATAGACCCTGGAGGGTTAAGGACTAGGAGTACATTCCAGAAAGTGCTAGTAGGCATCCACCGACCAAATAGAAGGTTCCAGAAGCTGCGTTAGAAGTCGGTGCAAATCTAGAAGAATCCAGAAACGGTAACCGAACTTCCGGGAGGCATAACTTTTGAACCGTAGCTCCGATTGACGAACCGTTTACATTTTTGGAAAGCTCTCGAAGCGCTCTATAGCCCTATGTACCAGCTTCGCTCGTCCCCCATTTTTCGGCCCTTTTCGAGGTCATTTAATGCCCCTAACTTGACTTTGAAGCATTCTTAGGAGGTCTCCAAAACTCGAAAAATTGCAATAACTTTCAAACCGTGGGGCCTTTTGACCTGATTCTTTTTCTGGAATGCTCTAAATCACAATTACATTCATCTGGCCAATTTACACCTTCTAGGTCACCAAAATGATGGCCAAATTGCATGCTCCTATTTTTTCGGGATTTTCTAACACACTGATAGCTGAACTGTGAGAGTTAGAACCTTTATTTGACCCAAATGGGTATCCAAAAATGAAAAGACATGAAACAGAAACTAAGTCTAAGTACATTTTTTTGGGTGACACAAGATTGCCCTTATACCTCTGGATGCTCCTGCATCAGACACCCAGGGTAGATTGAAAAGTGACCCTGTCACTTTATGAATGGTAGAGGAAATCCCGAATGGGAAACCTCAGCTGCTGAAATCCAAGTTGAGTCCTCGATTGGCCGTCCTTTCCATTTGACCAAATACTCTTCATACTGCCTGTTTCTGGTACTCCTACCCACATGATGATCTAGAATGTCTTCTATCTCCTCCTTCTTAGAAGCAGGATTTGGACATGGCTCTAACACCAGCTCCTCATCTGCACCATCATCATGATACTCTGTTAAATCTGCAATGTTGAAAATGGGAGAAATGTGAATAGCATCTGGCAGCTCCACCTCATATGCATTTCCTGAGTCATGTTTCTTCAAAACTTTGCAGGGGCCAAATTTCTTCATTTTCAGCTGCTTGTAAGTCCCGACTGGAAATCTTTCTTTTCGTAAGTGCACCATGACTAGATCCCCTACTTGGAATTCCTTATGTCTTCTCCTTTGATCAGCCCTAGCTTTATACTCTTGATTCATCTTGGTAATGTGTGCTTGAACCTCCTCATGTAGACGCTTGATATGTTCAGCAAATTCCTCAGCTTCAGCACTTGTCCTCTCCCCTTGTTCTATCTTCCTCAATTTTGGTGCAGTCCTTGGGCTATTCCCATATACAATTTGAAATGGTGATTTTCCAGTACTCCTATTTATAGAGTTATTGTAAGCAAACTCTGCTTGTGGTAGAATAAAATCCCATCCCTTGGGCTTATCCCCAACTAAACATCTCAGCAAATTGCCCAGACTTCTGTTTACCACTTCTGTTTGGCCATCAGTTTGTGGGTGATGCATGGAACTGAATTTCAAGTCTGTTCTCAACTTTTTCCACAATGTCCTCCAGAAATACTCCACAAATTTAGTATCTCTGTCAGAAAGTATGCTCCTTGGAAGACCATGTAGTCTTACCACCTCTTTGAAAAACAAGTCTGCAATATGAATAGCATCATGAGTTTTGTGGCATGGAATGAAATGTGCCATTTTGGAGAACCTATCAACCACCACAAATACTGAGTCATTACCCCTTTGGGTCCTTGGCAATCCAAGAACAAAATCCATACTTATGTCCTCCCATGGCCTTGATGGAACATGCAATGGCTGATATAGGTCAGTATTGTGACTAAACCCCTTGGCAACTTGACAAACCTGGCAACTCTGTACAAACTTCTTCACATCCTGTGAAATTTGAGGCAAAAAATAATGTTCTCTAAGAATGGCAATGGTCTTATCTCGATCAAAATGTCCTGCCATCCCTCCACTGTGTTTCTCCTTAATCAGATTTTCCCTCATGGAACTCCTTGGAATGCACAATTGACTACCCTTGAACAACATGCCATCCTGAATCAAATAGTCTAACCACTTGGTTCTATCTACAACAACAGGTTCTTTACAAGCTTTCCATACTTCAGCAAAATCAGGATCCTCGGGGTACAAATTCTTGAGTTCATCAAACCCAACTACTTCAACCTGCATTACTGTAAGCAACAACTGTCTCCTACTTAGTGCATCTGCAACCCTGTTAGATTTTCCACTTCTATGCTTCAACACAAATGTATAACTCTGCAAGAACTCTACCCACTTCATATGCCTCTGATTCAATTTACCTTGGCTATTTAGGTACTGTAATGCCTGATGATCAGTATACAAAACAAATTCTTTTGGCAATAAATAATGCCTCCATTTCTTTAAGGCCTGAACTATTGCATAGAACTCTTGATCATAAACAGAATACTTCTTCTTTGCATCATTCAATTTATCACTAAAATATGCAATAGGCTTACCTTCTTGGCTTAATACAGCCCCAATAGCGCTACCACTAGCATCACAATCCACCTGGAAAACCTTTCTAAAATCTGGAAGTGCCAACACAGGCTGTTCTGTCACCTTCTTCTTCAGCAATTCAAAACTTCTCGCAGCTGCTGCAGTCCATTTGAACTCTTTTCTATCCCCTCTTATTGTATCAGTTAGGGGTGCACATATGCCACTGAAATTCTTAATAAACTTCCTGTAAAAACTAACCAGACCATGAAATGATCTTACCTCAGTAGCAAACCTTGGAGTAGGCCATTCCAAGATGGCTTTTACCTTCTCCGGATCCATTTTGAGACCTTCAGGTGATATAACAAACCCCAAATAGACTAACTCCCTTTTTGCAAAGTTACACTTCTTCAGATTAATTAACGGTTTCTCTTCCCTTAGCCTTTCAAGGACACTACGAATATGCAATAAATGTTCTTCCAAAGTCTTGCTGAAAATTAAAATATCATCCAAATAGACAATAACAAATTTTCCCAAGAACTTCTTAAGTACCTCATTCATGAGCCGCATGAAGGTGCTTGGGGCGTTCGTCAATCCAAAGGGCATGACTAACCACTCATAAAGACCCTCCTTGGTCTTGAAGGCTGTTTTCCACTCATCTCCTTCTCGAATCCGTATCTGGTGATAACCACTCTTCAGATCTATCTTTGTGAAGTACTGAGCTCCACTCAAGCAGTCCATAATATCATCCATCCTTGGCAAAGGAAATCGGTACTTGATGGTGATCCTATTTATAGCTCGAGAGTCTGTACACACCCTCCACTCTCCATCCTTCTTTGGTGCGAGTACTGCAGGTACTGCACATGGACTCAGGCTCTCTCGAATCAAGCCCTTCCTCAACAACTCCTGAACCTGTCTATTTAGCTCCTCTGTTTCAGTAGGAGTCATCCTGTGAGGAGCCTTGTTAGGCAAACTAGCTCCTGGAATCAGATCTATCTGATGACTAATTTGCCTTACTGGTGGCAATCCATCTGGAACATTATCAGAGATAATATCTCCAAACTCCCCTAGTAAATCTGAAACTTCAAGTGGCATTTCACTACTACCTTCTTTATCTTTCCTAGGAATCAAAGCATAGCACATATGCTGATGTTTCATGCCATCTAAAAACTTCCTTCCATCAACAAGACAAATCCTAGCACTGCTACATACCTTTTCACCTTCCTTTTTCATGGGCTTCAATTTGTGGCGAACTCCATCCTTTGTCAGAGAGTATGTGTTTGCATGCCCATCATGCACTGCATGTCTATCAAACTGCCATGGTCTACCCAACAATAGATGGCAAACATCCATCGAAATAACATCACAGAGAACTTCATCATGGTAACTCCCAATTTTGAATTTCACTAAACATTGTTCACTTACCAGGACCTTATGATCATCTTTTACCCAAGCAATCCGATAGGGCTGGGGATGTTTCTCCCTCTTGAGCTTCAGCTTAGAGACCATCTCTTCTGATACCAAGTTATCAGTGCTACCACTATCAATGATCACGTCACAGCATTTATCCTCACACTTGCATCTGGTACGGAACAAACTCCTCCGTTGTCCTGGTTCAATCTCACCACTTAGTAGGATTCTTTCATTTACCAAGGTCTCTCCTCTTTCTGCATCCTCTGAATGTGATGATTGTGCATCCTCATCCACATGAGCAACCCTAGCTTGGCCCTCAGCGCTCCTGTCTGTCCTTCCTTGTCGTTGAGGGCATTCAAAGGCACGATGACCTTCTTCATTGCAATGGAAACAGGTACCACGAAAGCCTCCTCTTCCTTGTCCACGTCCTCTACCTCTTCCTCTCTTATTTCCAAAGGAGCGGTTGAAACCCTCATTCCTTTGGTTCCTGCTAGTACCCTCATCTTCATTTTTCTTTTGAGTTTCATTGCGGCCTCCAGATGATCTACCGCTTCCCCTTCCTCCTTGACCGCGGTCTCTTTGTCTTCCTTCAAACCTTTTATTCAGCTTCTCTTCAACTCGTAGGGCAAACTGGTATGCCTCTTCAACACTGGTCATTCTTATCAGACTTAATTCCTCCTGGATGCTAGGTCGCAACCCACTGATATAACGAGCAACCTTCTCCTTATTTGCTTCTGCATGTCCCGCTCTAATCAAGAGTCGGTAAAATTTCTCTGTATATTCTTGGACTGATCTTCCTGCTTGCTTTAACTCATGCATCTTCTTAAACAAATCAAGCTCGTAGTCCACAGGAATGAACTGCTTCTTCAATTTGTCCACCATGTGATCCCATCTTGTGGTCTTCTCCTTTTCTCTTCTGTTTCTTTCCAATTGGACCTCTTGCCACCAGATTTTGGCATGGCCTTTCAGTTTGGCCTTTGCAAACTTAACCCTATCTGCGTCCCTGATATCCTCATATTCAAAGTATTCTTCCAGTTCATTGATCCAATCGATCAACTCATCTGGTTTCAGATTTCCTGAAAATACACCCACTTCAATTGTGGGTCTTTTCCCAAACTTAGTAATGGCCCTAAAAAGCCTTTCCTTTGCATGATTTAGAACTTCCTCGTCAAATTCCCCTTCTGGTTCCATTACTTCTTCTTCATTGTCATCCTCACTGTCGTCACCTGTGGCAACATTTGCTCCTCTACGGAGCTCCTCTTGCAATGCCTGCACCTGCCTTTGGAGGGCTCTAACCTCCTCAGGATTAATAGCTCTGGCCCTTCCACCACGCTCTCTTCGTGGAGGCATCTTCTTAACTCAAATCCACAACCACACAGTCCTAGTGCAAACTGCTTCACAGTCGGCGCTCTGTCTACACACTCAGGAAAACCTGCTCTGATACCACTTGATGGGGACACAACCCAAAAACAGAATGGACACAACAGAAAAGAGAAAATTATATTAACTGAGAAAATAAGCTTAGTACAAACAGTACAGGAAAATAAACTTCAAAACATGCCCTAAGGGCTTACAATAGCATAAATCTGGAGATAATTTCTCCTTTCAGTACCTCTTCTCAAACTCCACTCCGAACTGCCTTTTACAATGCCAGAAATCTCCTTAAATAGACCCTAGAGGGTTAAGGACTAGGAGTACATTCAAGAAAGTGCTAGTAGGCATCCACCGACCAAATAGAAGGTTCCAAAAGCTGCGTTAGAAGTCGGTGCAAATCTAGAAGAATCCAGAAACGGTAACCGAACTTCCGGGAGGCATAACTTTTGAACTGTAGCTCCGATTGATGAACCGTTTACATTTTTGGAAAGCTCTCGAAGCGCTCTATAGCCCTATGGACCAGCTTCGCTCGTCCCCCATTTTTTGGCCCTTTTCGAGGTCATTTAATGCCCCTAACCTGACTTTGAAGCATTCTTAGGAGGTCTCCAAAACCCAAAAAACTGCAATAACTTTCAAACCGTGGGGCCTTTTGACTTGATTCTTTTTCTGGAATGCTCTAAATCACAATTACATTCATTTGGCCTATTTACACCTTCTAGGTCACCAAAATGATGGCCAAATTGCATGCTCCTATTTTTTCGGGATTTTCTAGCACACTGATAGCTGAACTGTGAGAGTTGGAACCTTTATTTGACCCAAATGGGTATCCAAAAATGAAAAGACATGAAACAGAAACTAAGTCTAAGTACATTTTTTTGGGTGACACAGGATTGCCCTTATACCTCTGGATGCTCCTGCATCAGTATGCAGGATGGCAAGAGTGTCTTAGTGGTTGTTCTCGAGGTAGCTTCATTATCACTTATGGATTGGCTAGAGTTTGTATTCCCATCATTCACTTGGTTGGTTGTTAAGGTGGTTCCTATATTTTATAGTGCCTAGCTCCTATAGATTTTCCAGTAAGAGAATTCTCCATCCTAGAGGATGACCTTTCTATTATTGAACCAGGAACCTTGACAATTGTTCCCTTGCCTTCCCCTATCAGTTCCAAAGAAAATGAGTAAGAATGGAACGGGATTAATCATGTGTACTGATTAGACTATATATTTACCAGTTTGAATTGCATTTTCAAATCTAGACTCTGGTTTCATGATTTGTTGAGACCTTGACAGGCCATGTTATCATGTCTTTAAAACTATCATGCATGGTCAGAGAGGCATTTCTAGTCATTGATGGGGCTTTTAGTTATAAATATTTGTACTTACTGGGACACAAACATATTTCCTAGTAGGTTCAATTTGAGGGAAACCAACTAATATTTTTGAATATATTTTATCAAGGTCGTGTAGGTTTGCTACTTTTCTTGTAGAGAAATATATGTTTGTGATCATGAAGATTCTATGATTTCATTTTAACTTCTAATTATTACAATGGCCAATAAAGTTTATATTTAAGCAAATTTGGAGACAAAAGTCTTCTGGTTTTTCTTTTATTATATTAGTTTCATTCATCAACATGGAAATCAGAGTTAACAGAAATGCTTAGCAATCATCAGCTATACTTGTTCAAAAGATTGTCATTTGGATTTTAGTTGCTATTTATTGAGGAGTGTTTCTGCTGATTAGTCCTAACTTTCACCTGCAGACTTGATAAAATGAAATTCTATGCAATTGGGGCAGGGTTGTTTACAAGTGTCACTGTTGCCTTGTATCCGATATCTGTTGTTAAGACAAGACTGCAAGTTACTTCAAGACAAGGTTCAAATCCATCTGCTATCTCAATATTTAGAAATATATTAAGAGCAGATGGAGTTTCTGGTTTGTATAGAGGATTTGGAACAGTTGTCACTGGTGCAGTTCCTGGCAGGATAATTTTCCTAACTACCTTAGAGACAACAAAAATTGGTGCTCTTAGAATCACAGAGAAGCTTAATTTACCCGAACCAACACAAGCTGCAATTGCCAATGGTGTTGCTGGAATGATTTCATCACTGGCTGCACAGTCAGTATTTGTTCCTCTTGATGTGGTAAATTTTACAACTATTACCATTGTGTGTCTATTGCTAGGCATATTTTGTCTGCCTGCAAAAATTAAATGCAAATTTATATACTGGATGGATAAAAATTCTTTGTTAATATAACATGATCTAATCAATGCCATCATACTTTTAAGGATTAAATAAATCCAATATGCATGTGTGGTGTTACTTGGTTCTGGGTTTGCTCCAACATAATTTCTAAGATCTTGCATTCCCACTTTCAATGATTTTTTCAGGTTTATTCTATGGAGGAACCATAAAAATAAATCTTCTTCCTTGCTTCTATCTTATTAAATCAGCAATACAGATTTGTATAAAATTGATGGTTTAAGTGCTGTTATGTAGTCCTTTAATAGTAGGCAGCTGTGTGTCATGGATGTTCCTATTTTCTTCTTATTCACACTAGGAACATCTTCTATGTTATGCATTTCTGTAGCAATATAAGTAAAATAAGCAGTTCTAGTGAATTTTGGCTGTGCACATTCAAGTGCAGTTTGATGTGGGAATGATTGGCGTAGCTCACATTTTTCTAAATTTGGGGCTGACAGGTTCTCTGTGTGTAGCAATACAGGGACATATAGACATAGGCTTATGGAGAGGCAACTAGTTTTCATGTGACAGTCCATGACTCATCAACCTCAACACTGTGGTGACAGTTGATACTGGTTACTCTGTTCAACCTCTCTCTCCATCTCTTTGGTTGGGAGGGAGAATAGTTAATATCAACTACGACAATCCATTGCCATTATTATAGCCTTTAGTGTTGCAACCTGAAAACATCAGTGTACCATATGGTTAGAACTAGGCCTTATAAATAGCCAAGAAATTGTGTTCTTAACGAAGTGATATGTACAATGCATAATGTAATCTCCTTTTTTGTTGGAAATTTGTTACCATGGTCGCATAAAACCCCAATTTGACATGGTTATGCAAATGCTGTGTATTTATTAACTAAATGTGTGCCTAATATCTCCAAAGAGAACTTTGAATAATATTTAGCTTAGTTGCCGATTCATGACATGAATCTGATTCGGGCACGTGAATCAGATCCGTGGACTCGGGATTTTTTTCCCCCCAATTATGATTCGTGGAGGATTCGTGCATATATATATATACTAAAAAATATTAAAATAAGAGAAATATACATAATTCTAAATCTAAATCATTTCATAGTATGAATCTATGATTCTAGTATGCATCTATGAATCTAGTATACTTGATCAATGACATTGATAACTAATCTATTTTCATGATTATAAAGAAAATCAACACATTCACATTGAATTACTGAAAGGGAAAATTTGTAACATTCAAAATACAGATCATTAAACTTAAAGTTTGTAACATGATTTTCTCATAAAAGAGTCAAGAGTCAAGACTAAAGTTTTTGATTTAATTATCAAATGGATTTTTAGGAAAATCCGCATTAGAGGGGTACTGATGAGCTGTAAGTGCTGCATCTGTATTAGTAGAGGAACCCAAACCACTAGTAGTAGAGGGGATTGTTAACTCATAATCCTCCTCCTCATCATCCACATCAATCAAAGTGGATCTAGCAAGATCCCGGATGGTCATATCTAAATCAGGAGTCTCAGGTGCTACATCCCAAAGCTTTTTAGGCCCCGTCTTGTACTTAGGATCCTTCCGTGACAACAAGTGCAAATTGATGTGAATGAACACAAGGTCTTTTGATTTTTTTTGAGCCAACCGGTTGCGTTTGATTGAGTGAATAAAGGAGTAAGTACTCCAATTCCGCTCAGCTGCAGAAGAGCTGGCAACCTAAAGAGAAATTAAAAATCATCAATACAACAATCAAGATAAATAAATTAAATAATAAATTCAAGGAATTGAGAGTGTTAAGCTTAATTTTACAAACTTACTTGGGATAGGACCTTTATGGCAAGAGGTTGGAGGTACATGAAGGCTTGCCCATGAAGGTACCACCATTTGATGGCACCCATCTTGCTTCAGTCTGCTATGGCAATAGGGTGGAAATCCTCACCTGAGTTGAAGGCAGCAAATTCACTTCTCACAATTGCCCCAATTTCTGGATCTTGGAATATCTTAGCTAGTGCCCTCTTATACCCATCTGCAACCTCTGCATCTCTAAATGGTGGCACCCTACCTGGAAGGCAAAGTCATTTGCACTATAGTACCTGGGGATAACAAAAGACAATTGAACACTATCAAATATCAATAGCACAAACATTGGATAAAATATGCACAAGCATTTGATATGAACTACAGTACCTCGGGGATAGAGCATATGCAAGGAGTTGCAAAGATGTGGTCATCTTGTTCCATCTATGATGAATGATTTTTTCCACCTTCTTGTAGAGGGTGTCCTCAGGATCATTCTCCCTCCTCTGTATGACCTAGGATATGAAATATGAATAATAATTATAATTAGTGAATATGTCAATTTAAACTTTAGAATCTAGATGTCTCTCAAATGAAAAATTGTTGTAAAAAAGCGTAAAACTTACCATTTTAATTTTTTTCAGCATACTATCCATGGAATCATAAATATCCCCAAGGGCTCATCACTGTTTGCGAAGCAAAGCATTGCAATTATTGGATCGGCGATTTCCAACACATAACTCACAAGACCCCACCAATCCTCATCTAGTATCATTCTTCTCACATTTAAGGCCCTTGCTGTATTGGAATTCTTCTAAACGCCCCATTGGGGGATAATGACCATATGTTTCAATGCTTCTTTTACCTTCACAAGTCGTCTCAAGACGATTGTGTGAGAGGCAAAGCGGGTTTCAACAACCTAAGAACATGTTAAACTCAAGTTAGTAATACATTTAAAAATTAAAAATGTTAATGTAAACAACAACAAAAATAATGGAATCCAATAATATTCAATTATATATTAAATATACAAATTTACCTTCAATAATTCCAAGTTTGAGAAACTCCTAAAAATTGCTTGTGACATGTGGTGATTTGTCACAAACATTTGAATCTCTTCAACTTCCTCATATATCTTTTTCACCTAATCTATTTCAGTGCCAATTGCTTTCATCACTAAATTGAGAGAGTGGACAGTGCATGGTGTCCAAAAGATATGGTCATATCTAGACTCTACAATTATCCCTGCAGCCTTGTAGTCTTTTGCATTGTCCGTGACCACTTGAACAACATTATTAGGACCCACTGACTCTATGGCATCAATGAGAATGCGTGAAATAAATTCTGCATCTTTCACTTGCCTTTCACAATCAACTACCTTCAAGAACATTGCCCCCTTAGGGCATACAACAATAACATTGATCAATGGACGGTTTCTACAATCTTTCCACCCATCCAAAATAATAGACACACCCGATTGAACCCAAAAATCTCTTATTGGTTGAAGTTGAGCCTGTACATATTTCCTCTCATCATGTAATATGGTAGTGCACAACTTCTCATAACTAGGCAGTTTGTAACCACGGAATGCTTCATTTATTGCTTCCACCATCTCCCTAAAATAAGGTGATCTCACAAAATTAAATGAAACACCATTTGCAATTAAAAATGTCCAATTTTGTGATTAGCAATGTCTCTCTTTTCATTTTGGAATGCCCTATCTAGTGGGCCTCTCTTGCGGGTGACTGGAGATGGGTCTTCATCTTCATCATTTGTAGTTGACATCGGCAAAAAAGGATGTGTTCTTGTGTTTGTTCGATCGGATGATGGTGTTGGTGTATTTGTTCTTTTGGAAGCACCACATTTTGCTTTTGCAACTGCTCTATCAACATCATCTTGCTCTTTTGCTAATGCTGCTATTTGTGCAGCTGGTAATCCCTTCTTATCACTACCCTGACAAATGTTAATTCCTTAACCCGCAGGGCCCAAAAAATGTAGTTTCACTTGGGAATAGGAGCTTCTATGTTGTATATTGCAATAATTACATTTCCATATGTATGCCCCACCCCCAAGACATTGTGCGACTCTTGTTGAGTGTCTCCATAAAGGAGACCCCTTATCAATTTTGAAGCTTGGTGATGCAGCCCCACCCTCACCCACTGAGCTTTGACTACTCATTGTTCTATTCTTGCAATCTAGAAAAAAAAATTGAAAGAAAACCATGCTTCACACTTACACAAAAACTTGAAAATTTGGAAAACTAAACATAAATCAATAATCTATGAAAGAACTCAAGAATATGGTTGATATGCATACCTTAAACACTTCTTGCAAGGTATTTGGAGCTCCACAACTGATCTCCTTCGAATCCAAGCACTTCACTTCAAACTAGCAAGTATGAGAGAGCAAAATAGAGAGTAAATGAACTTGCACTGTGACTTAGAGGGTCGTTTTTAGGGTTTAGGAAAAAAAACATAAAAAAACAAACTTGGGCCCACCTTTTTTCATTTTTTATTGTCCCTTGCCGCGGATTTGCGCGTGGATCGTCGAGATCCGTAATCCTGCTTGGGGATCCGTCAGGATCCGCGGGCCGCAAATGTTGACGGATCCACAGGCAAGATTACGGATCCTGCCCATATCCTCATGAATCCATACGCGGATCTGGACCCGAATCAGATCCGAATCCCGTTCCGGGGGTGTATGCACGAATCTGGTAACTATGATATTTAGAAAATCTTCTTAGAAGGAGCCCAATTGTAATTCAAATCTGCACTTTGTGTTTTTTCTAATGTCTTACTTCTGCTGCTGAGATGCTGCAACTGGTATAGAGAGGTTTCCCAGGGACAGTAAGGTATTAGTCAGTAATAAGTTTTGAAGACATGTACTTATATCAAAGACTCAGATACCATGATACCAGGTTACTTAAATACAGGGATCTTAATCCTTCCTTGAAGATTTTCACTTATAAACATGGGCTCATTCTCATCAAGTGTATAGCTTTGATTTAAGTCGGAATTGAAGTATTGCAGTCTATCTCAGGGTATGCAATTAATTGCTCCTCTGGGGCATTTGTTATGCGGACTCATGCATGCCTAGAGTGTACATATTGCTGTACATTTCATTTTGTTGACAACATGGATATAGATATTAGAATGTTGTTTTTCTTATCTTGTTGTTTTTGTTCCAATGGAGATATTATTATTGGTAGTTCTTCATTAAATGTAACATGGTATCGAGTTCCTAGGTGACGAGGGCAAGTAAATATATCATATGTGGTGAATAGTGGAGCCATTTGAACTTACCGTCATCTCCAAAAATCCAAATTGGCTAGGATCTAGTTTCATTTTGGTTGATTTGAATAGCTAGGAGCTTGCTAACAAATAGGTAGGATTTTATCTTGATCTGTGCAGGTCATTTTGTAGGATTTCTCTTGGTAAGAGATAGACCTGACTGCAGCTATGAAAGCATAACAATGCTAGATAAAACCATAAACTCAATATGCTCTGTCTATTCTCCAGCTTCCTTGGTTGCACTCCCTTGTTGCATGTTTGTTGAGAAAGACTTTTGATGGTACTATTTGTAGTATGATGATACATTTTTGATTTTTTCCAAAGATTCTAATATTTAATTTATCGAATCTTCAAAAAACACAGAAACCCACAAGGCTCATACTTGTTAGTGTACCTTGACATATGGGTAGAAATGATTGCACATCCTTTTGAGTAGTGCTCTTCTTCATTTAAGGTGTTTCTTGGAACTAAGCTGTTGTTTAGCTCCTTTTTGTCAAAATCCACATGGTGTATAAAAATGACATAATTGGGTGCACTTTTTTCTTGTAGAAGTGGCATATTACAATTGGGAGCTTCACATAAATACTATCTCAGCCAAACATGTAAGTTATTGAATCGTTCCATGCTATTACAATCACCATTGGCATGGCATTTTGTGTAATATTCTGATACTGGATATCTTATGAAAGTTGCAATGTTTTCCCATTTTTAGAACTTACTGGCATTTTGTCAAACAGTTTGCATGCATAACCCGAGAGGTTTTCTGTTTTGCAATAACTGTCTAGGGATTTGTCTCACATTGCATCGTCATTGTATCTTATAAAAGCTCAAACATTCAACCAGACATTTACTACACCTTCACACAAATTATGAAATAGTGTTAGGACTTATGTTCTGCCTAAACATAGCTACAAAATGGCAGATTTACAATTGATAATTTACTATGATTCTGAGACAGCTTGTAGATTTCAAATTATGATGATATACGTTCCCAAAGTGCCTTGCATTCCACGCCTTCCTCCCTAATAACTGTTATTTTTTCTTCTGCTCTTTAGTGGCCAGTCATGTATATTATGCTGCCTCTAATCTCCTACAAAATGATCCAACCCATAGATGGAAAAATCGCCGAATACTCGGTGAGTTTTAACAAATCGCTGATTTTTTCAGCCTGGCAAGTTTTCCACCACTTAACTCGCGGGTCTAAAAACTTGGCTGCACCATGTTTAATCGCTGATTAATCGGCGAGTATTTTTCAAAAACTCGTGAATTGCTTGATTTTCAGATTTTTGCTTAATTTTCAGTGGGAAAATGCATTAATCTGTTCCTCAATGCTTCATATATTTCGACGATGTAGAAATGCTGAGCTGGAACGTAAAGGAGCTTATGAAATTTGTCACATAATTTCATTTGGTCTTTTCAATCATGGAGTGCATACCGACTCTTACATTAAATGCTAACACAAAAGAAAAATATCATAGTGAGGAAGTAGTGGAGCATTACATTAAGACATGCATATTCTAGCATGTATTTAAAGTATTAATGTATTAACAACTGCTAGAGATTGAATGCATGCCTATTCAACTATCATTGTTTGCAACTTTGCACAATAAACTGCATTTTATTGCAATCTTAATCTTTTTTAGCTTAAGTTAAATAAGCATTTGATGTGTATTGTATACTCCGCTGAGTCCAGTTGTGTTCTAACAATTTTAGTTTCCTTGCAGTTTGGTACCTAGTTTCTTTGTTTGACTTCTCCATGCATTTGAATGCATGACATATCTCCTTATTAGATTCATTAGGTAATAATATCTTATTCTATTTTAGTTCACCCACAGTCAAGACTTCAACTGCCTCTCTTTATTTATTGAAGCTACTGATACAGCAGTTTGTAAGCAATTCAAATCAGTACAATTTCAATTCTTTTAACTTCGCAATTCAATATCTCTGCTGTATGCACAGTGAGACCAATCTATTGAAGTTTTTTCTCTGTATTCTGAGATTGGTTGTGGAATTCTTTTCTGATTTAATCTTCGGCATAGCGTAAGAGCTGTTATGTTTTTCTTTTGTTTTCTCTTTAATTAACTTATTAGATGCATCTTCTCATTAAATTTTGCAAAATAAATAAAATTTTAATTAAATTTCAGCGGTTTTCTTAGGTTCCCGAGTTTTCTCGAGTTTTTTTTTTAAATCGCCGAGTTTTTCCCGATTAAACTTTTCGGGGGCTTGGCAAGTTTTTGCCTTTGGCAAGTTTTCCAACTATGATCCAACCTGGTGTCCATCTAAGTTGTCACCAGCTAAAGAAAAGTTTCATGCTGGCAAGGGGAATCAAGTGCTCGGCCAATACAAGTTAAATCCATGCCAAGAAGAGGGATTCATGCTAACAATAACAAAATCCATGCCAACAAGAGGGCTTCATATCCGGGAACCAAGGAAAGCTATGCCCAGCACTAGGACAATCTTACATCAAGCAATTTCTGAATTCCTTAGATATATATCATCAAATCTTCATATTTAATGTCTCTTATTATATTCTGACAATCAGCAGAAATGGCACCTAGGAAACCAAGACATTCTCATGCCTCAACAATAATCTTCAAGTTCTGGTGTCTAACCTTACCTGGCAATCCACTTGAAATCTAGTTACAGTAATAATCTTGGAAACTTTTTTGGGAGCATGATTGAATGTAGAATCAGCAAATGGGCAGAGAGTGAAGGTAAAAGAGCAAGAGGGCGGGCAGGTTTCAGACCCAAACACTCCACCATTGACCATTGCATCACCCTTTGGCACATAATAGGGAAAGTGTGGGACAGTCAAGGGGAAGAAGCTTATTGCTGTTTTGTTGACTTCAAGAAAGCCTTTGACACGGTACTTAGAGACAAGCTATGGAACAAAATGAAAGAATTAGGCATCCCAGATGAATATAGAGGAGCAGTGTATAGATTATATGACAAAGTCAGAGTCAAAATCAGATCTAGTGATGGTATGTGCGAATGTTTTGGGAGCGACATTGGTGTTAAATTGCGATGCCCTTTATCCCCTACCTTGTTCGGGTTATACATCGATAAACTAGAAAATTTGTTAGATAACACGAAGGGGGAGGGTGTTCAGTTGGCAGGCAATGTGGTGAAGCTTCTTTTGTACGCGGATGACCTTATTTTGATAGCAAAAACAACTCAAGGATTAAGAGATCATTTAGGGGTCTTAGAATTTTTTTGCGAAGAAGTTGGGATGCAAGTGAATATCTCCAAAACCAAAGTCATGATTTTTTCTCTAAAGGCAGCCCATTGGAAATCGTGAAAGAATACAAGTACCTTGGGATTGACTTTCATCATAAACTCAATTGGGAGACATGTAGAATAAAAATGATTCAAGGGGGTTGGAAAGCTTCATTTTTGCTTCAGAATAGATGCAGGACAACAAAACTATGGGATTGGAAAACTAAAAAGACTCTCTTTGATTTGCTGGTCACGCTGGTGGTTCTTTATGGCTGCAAGGTGTGGGGGGGCAGCATATCAAATTGTCGATGGAGGCTAATAGAGAAAATTCAAAAACACTTAATCACAAGCAATCTCAAAGTCAAATCCTTTATTCCTTATTAAATTCTTTCGTCAGAAGTCGACACTTGTCCGTTAGAGGCTACAACATGCATGATCATCGGTGACCGAAAATTTTGAAAGAAGCTCTTAACCGTAGGAAGAAAACATGGATGAGGCAAAACATTAAATGGATGGATAAATGGAACATCAAGGTGCATGAGTGTTCGCATGATAATGTGGGCATAAAAAAGTTTGTTAGGGAAAAGTTTCAAAGTGCCATGTGGAATAATAACATTGGCAGAAAAAAAGCTTATTACATTAAACAATTCAGCCCAACAGGGGATTACAGTGAGAAATCGTACCATGGGGCTGCTATTAAAGGTAAGGCAAGGTTGTTATTGGCTTAGTTGAGGATTGGATCCCATCACCTCAGATGCGAGATAGGGAGATGGAAGAGGCCCAAGGAGGTTTGGGAGGAGAGGATATGCGCATTTTGTAAGACAGGAGCTATTGAAACAGAATGGCATTTTCTCTCCAAGTGCACAACTTACAACAACATCTGAATATACTATAATTTCATACAAAAGGCGGTCAAAATGCATAGTTTGTTTGAGGTTGACAGGATCAAGCAAATGTCGGGCTTCTTGATTAAGATCCATATTAGAAGATTGGAAATGGAAAGAAATATGGAATCTGCTTAACGCGTTGTGTTGGACACATAGACTGCTGTAATCTCGTGGACATCATTAAAACCACGTTCATTCATTTATTCAATTAAATGCGCTAATGATATAGTTAGAAATGTTGTACTAGGGGACTTATGCATATCCTTTTTTGGGGGATTTAGTAATCATGAAATAAGAGAGAATTCCAACTTGGGAGTTTATTTGATTTTCATTTTTAAACATTCTGACTACATAGTTCCTGAGGAACTTGGAGAAAGTATGAAAATAAGATTGGGAAATAAAGTTGGGCTCCCTTATGGATAAAAGCATGGAGCATCATCAGTCTTCACTATTGTACTTGCATCTTCGTGCAATGAAATCACATCTAGTAGGTTATCCAGTCCCTTCCCTCCCTCCCTCGGAAGTTGTATCATTGTACATGCATATTTGACATGATCTCATTATTGAGACTCATTTTTTGTTACTTCCTAAAATACACTTTAGGGTTTTGTGTAAGTCTTATACTTCATAGTATATTATCCATGTGTAATTTTACAACTAGTTTTTATGTTTCCTTAAGGTGTTAGTTTTTTTAATTCACATAGGTAGCCAATAATGATGTGTACATTTTTGACTTGATGTTCTCAAGTGCCTTGCTTTACCAATCCTTGATTAATGGTAGATAGTTTTCATCTCTATTTAGTGAAGGGCACCTTCATTTTAGTTATATGGAGTTAACATACTTCTTGGTTAGGAAGACACAACATCTTGGACATGTCACTTCTTTGAGTCATGCATCCAAGATGCCAATATATTTGCATTTTATTCTGTATCAATGTTACATCGACATGGGGGTGTGGTGGTACGGGGGGACAATCGAGACAAGTTTCAGGTGCGGGAAAAAAGGGCCTCAATTTGGGGACGGTGGGGGTGCGGCAATGGGGTGCGGAGGGCAGGAAGACGAGGGGGGAGGGGGTTGCTAGAATATATATATATATATATATATATATATATATATATATATATATATATATATGTATGTATGTATGTATGTATGTATGTATGTATGTATGTATGTATGTATGTATGTATGTACATGACTTGAAATGCTAATTTTGAAATGATACTTCAATATATTATATAACATACCAAATATAGTTGAATAGAGAAAATTGAAATGCGATTCACAAACCATAAGTTAAAACTTGAAACTTGAAACTTCATAACCATTACCAATGACCATTTAATTTAGTAAAATTTAAAAATACTAAAATACTAAAACTTTAAAACATAATAATGATAATGAGAAATGAAGAATATAAAGTTGTAAACCACACATAGTACCATGTATGATGTAAGTCAACCATTGACTATCAATTTATCAAATGACAAAGATGCAAGATTCAAAATTCATTGTTCAAATATGAATATCATATATCATAAAGATGCTCATGATGGCAATGAGCCGGGTAGCGTGAAACAATGAAATGAAATAATGTATCATAGCCATATCAAATAATCAAAGTTAGTACAATCAACAAAATGACAAAATGTCAATAATGAGAATGGAATTATCTCAAATGCTCTCTAATCATCCCTTATATTGAAGTCCTCATCACTGGAACTACTAGACTCCTCGTGGGTAAGATTCTGATCCTCTAAAGGAACACCAATTAGCCCTACATTGGCTTCTGCTATATTGTCATCCTCATCAATTTGAGCTGGATCTTCTGGCTCCTCATCCAATTGTGTTGCAAAGCTCTCCTTGTACTCGAATGTCTTGCGATCTTTGAGCCACAAGAAACCATGTATAGCAACAAACTTCTCCGCTCTCTTAGAGGTAAGTTTATTCCCCTTAACAGAGTGGATGAAGCTATAGGTAGACCAGTTCCTCTTTGTAGCTGAGGAGTTAGAGACTTGAGATAACAAAGTTGAAAGTTACAAATTACAAACAAACATTCATACAATTTGTAGCAAATGATAAATGGTAAATCATTGAATCAATGAATCATAAATTAAAAATAGTAAAGTAAAACTCTTAAGATTATAAAGGGGTGGAGTTACAAACCTAAGAAAGTAGTAGGATGGCTAGTGAGGTGATCTTTGACTTTTGTGACCTATGACATTTCCACCACAAAATGGTATTCTTTTGTGCCATAGTTTTGAGTTCCACCTTTGCAATATCCGAGTAGCCTACAAGTTACAAGTTTACAACATAATATTAAAATAACTTAAATAAAGTTATAAGTAACAATTAAAACAATTAAGGATTACTTGAAAGACTAGCAAATTCGGACCACTCGGTGCGAATCTCACTAGTAGTCTCAATATCATGCATCCTGGCAATGCATCGAAATAACCCATTCTTCACCTCATCATCCTGAAGTGGTGTGACTCTACCAAGCCTAGGTATGTACCAATTCGGGTTCAACGCATAGATGTGCAAAGGAGTGTTTAGCTTCTCCCACTTGCGGTGAATGATAGGCTCAATGTACCCCGTATAGAATGCTAGAGTGCGGTCTCTCTCATGCATAGCAGCCCTCATCTGCCCAAGCATGGAATCAATGCACTCATTAACCTCTCCAAGGCTAGGTGAATTTGCATCTCTATATCTAATCACCTGAAACACTGGAGTGATGATGGAGACTATGTATTTTGTGTCACTCCAAAACTGATCACTTTTCACTGCCTCCTTTACCCTTTTCCCTGCTCTATTATGGACTTAGGCCATCGATTCCATTCTTGTGTCATAACCATGAGTTGCAATGGCTCTTGCAATTCAATCATTCTCTCCAAGAGAATATAATATGATGCGTACTTGGTCTCAACTGGTTTTAGGAATTGCTTCTTTGCGAAGCTCCTAAAAAGTGCATGTGATGTATGGTGATTGCAGATAAACATCTGCACCTCTCTCCCATCATTAACCACCTGTCTAATCCAGACAATTTTCCCCATGTCTTTGAGTACATTGTTCATGGCATGCACACAACATGGAGTCCACCAAATATGCCTATAAGCTGCCTCAACAAGCCTTCCTGCAGCTTTGCACACATGTGCTGCATTTGTCACAACTTGGACCACATTTTGTGGCCCAACCTCCTCAATGGCTTACCTAAGAACATGAAACTGAAAATCAGCATCCTTATGATGCCCTGAACAATCAATTGCCTTCAAAAAGTATGGAATCTCGGTGCATGTAATCATAATGTTGATGAGTGGACAATGACTAATGTCCGTCCACCCATTTATGATAATGCTGCAGCCTGAATTCATCCAACATGCCTTCATCTGCTCCATCAAGATCCCAAACTTGTCATAGGCTCTATCCAACACTGTGGTCCTCAACTTGTGGTCACCTGGTGGCACATATTATGGCTATCCCTCTTTCACTGCCATGGACATCATCCTCACAAAATAGTGAGATCGAGCCACATGTGTAGGGATGCCATTGGAAAAGAAGAAATCACCAACAACATCATCTAACTGGTCCCTTGCGTGCATGTTGAATAAATGAACAATGGGTTTATTACCACTAGGACTTGTAGTTGCTTTCTATTACCCCCTGCTGCTATCCCTTGTTGAATTGTAGGTGAGGGAAAAGATGGTGTAGGTGACATAGTCCCTGCTCTTTGATGCAAGATATGAGTAGATGTATCTCGCTGCCCCTGTAACTGCTGTATACTCTGTATCTGTTGCCTAGCAGCCAAAGATCTAGGCACTGAGACTTCAATATCATCAGAAATGCCCCATAGTTTGTTCACTTCAATTCTATATTTCACATTTTCAGGATTTGCCAAGAATATGCATGAGCTCACACCAAAACCAGTCCAAAAAAGGTGTGCATTAACTCTTGTAATATTGCCAAACCATTTTGCGCCTCATATACTACACTTCCATTTACATGTGCCACCACCTGTAGGTGTAGAGCGTGTGATTTTCATAGCAAATTGTTTTAGAGGGGACTTTGGATCATAAGGACCCCTAGCATATTGTGCGAAAATCTCTGAAGGGCAATTAATAGAAGGCATCCTTGGTGCGACATAAGGAGGCTCTCCCTTAGATTGACCATCTATATTAGCCCCATGATCACTTCCCTTGGGCTCATGCTTATAATTAGATGCACTTCCCTATTTAATTTCTCTGTCTTCTGCGCTTTGGCCAGATCTAGATGCCATTTATAAAATTGCATTTCACAAAATAAAATTATAAAAATGATTATGAATCATGATACATTTCAGCCCAAGTAATAAATAATAAATTAAAAATACATTATAACAAACTAGTTTCAGCCTACTTAAAACTTTACTATTTAGTATTTAGAAATATTATATATATAAAAAAGGAAGCTAAATACGTTTCAACATATTTTAAGAACAAGAAATTAATATAGATAAAAAAAAATCATAGAACTATCAACTATCTACTATCAACAAGATTCAAGAATGAAACATTCAAAAATTGAAAGCTGAAAGTAAATACTAAATACTATTTTGATTTCTAAAACCAAAAATAGTTGTAAAATTAAAAAAACCTACCTTGAACTTGATGAGACACTTGCCAAATCAAATCTTCGTGCTCCTCTTTCTCCTCTTGATCTTGCAATCCCTTGCAAAATCACCCACTAAGCTCTCACAAACTCCTCCAAACTCTTTTGCTCACTTTGCTCCTTGCTGCTCCAAAATAATGAAATGAAATGGTGAAATGAAAATGAGGTGTATTGGCCTTATTAAACCTTGAAATAGACCACATGAGGCCCACACTCAATTAGGGTTACCCTAGCACCCGCATCTCGTGTCCCACTCGGGTGCTCGACCGGTGCGACTGAGGTGCGGCCACACTTTTTCAGCCGGTGGGGGTACTCAGGGGCACGACGCATTTGCACCAAGGATGTACGCGCACCTGATGCTTCATGGTTTTGACCCTGGTGTGCGCACTCGGGTTATACTATTTTGCACAATCTCCTCCATTATATAAAATATACAATATTGTATTCTTCATACAATCTATATATGACATAATGTCTACGAGGTAATTACAAATCCATATGAAGAATGAGATGTTCTATATTCAGTGTAATCTAGTTAGTACATAGTGTCTATATGCCATCACAAATTTAGATGAAAAACAAGATTATTTGTTTAATACAAAGGGGCAAATTAGGAAATGAAAGGAAAACTCCTTTCATAGTCCATGACTCCAGTTAATTAGTTTTGGCCCTTTTGGGTATACATAGGGTTACAGTGATATGGGATTACCTCATAGACCTTGCGAGAGGCACCTAATTGCGCTACAAATGAGGCATACATGCCCTACCTCTTGTGGGACTTGAACTCTTTGATGTTTTCATTCAAGAGTACACGTTCTCCACCACTAGGCCAACTCAAGCTTAAAGTACAATTAGTAAGATTACAAAGAGCAAAATACCTAAGTCACTAAGATAGTTATTAATTTAAGATTGATTTTGTAGGTATAGTTCATAATTTTAATCAATTTTTTTTTGGGTTGGTTTTATTTTAGGTTCATCCATACCAAAACGTATTAAAATTAAATGCACATTTTCTATTAAGTTAAGGGATCACTGCAAATGTAATAAGTACTGCCTATATTTTTGTGTATTCCAAGTGCAAATCCAAATGCATATATATAGGAGTAGAAGAGACATGTCTCAATGTTAATCAATATTGGTTATGGTGAGTTAATAATCATTAGACATAATTAACAGCAACACACACACACACACACACACACACACACAGACACATAATTTATGATTTAATCAAATGCAATAATGTTTAACCAATAACCATTAGAGATTTGACTCTAGATCAATTCAATCCAACTGAAGCTACAACTTTGACACTCCCTCTTAGTGAGGGAGGATTGAATCATTTATGTTTCATTACCTTAGTGATGTTCACTTGATATGTGCACTGATGTCAAACAAGTGATGTCTATCAAGAGAATAATGTATCTGATTTCTGACGCTCTGGGACAACAACTTAATGAAGTCAATTAGATAACAAGTAATTAGAATGTCATGAACTCTATCATGACAAGTATCATGATATCTGACAGTCTAGGACAACAACTTAATGTAATCTGCCATGATAACAGGTCCAACTATTGATAAGATCGTCACCTTTCAATAGCTACACTCTAAATATATATATCAAGGAAAGATCATCACCTTTCATGACATAATTCACATATGCAAAATAGTAACCACCATGAACCAAGTCAGAGGGTGGAACAAGGGCTTACACCTTAGGCTTCTCTCTCACAAAGGAGAGTACATTACAAAGAATTTCACTTTGAACTTCTCTCTTATAGTGAGGAGATCACACTTTAAAATTCTCCATTTGAACAATGATCCTAGGAAGTAAAGTCCTCTAGTTACTACCTTTGAGCTCTCTTCGCCTAAGGATGCCTGTTGAACTCCCTTTGAAGCTGAAATCAATCTTCTATCTTTATGGTGATAAGTCGTTATTTCCACATGATGTACATAGGAGTAGGCCCATCAAAATCACACATTCATATACATGTATTTTTAGACTCCCTCTAAATATCAATCTTTTGAGCTCCTCGTATAAGGTTGTTTATGATGAAGTATCAAACTCCCTCTTGATATGAAATGATACTTATAATCTCAATCATCGAAGATATTGACTTCATGAGCATTACTTTATCCGGCTAGATTTTCAGATGACTAATGAATTCTAGACCAAACAATATTTGGTAGCATGTGTAAGTACCAACCTTCTTTTCCTGCAAGAACATCCCTACACGTAAAGGAAAAGATCAAGGCAAATAAATCTTATAGTACAAATACAATTAAGAGAGGGAAAATAGTAAGTAGATAAATTTAATACTCAAAGCTAATGAATACTTATTTGTGCATCCTTGATACAAGTTTCTTTAATGGAGGTCTGTATCCATCAAGTTAGAAAGTTACTCTATATAATCATTGTCAAACAATGGGAATGGAAAATTGGTTATAATTCACCCTCACAATGTAGAATTCCCACCCTTATATCATTGAACAACTTTGCGTCACTTGAAATATGTTTATATTTATGCTTCATCTCTTTCCAATTTTGTATAGAGAGAAGTCATTTTTTCCTAATTATTTTTCTTCCCTCTTTATTGAATCATCAAATTGACTTTCTTCATATATCTTATATGAAGAGAGATAATTTTATTGGTGATGTAATTACCTTCCTTATATCTACTAATTCTGATATTATTAAATGGTAGAAATTTGTGCCAATTGAATCATTCTTGTTGGCCCTAGTATTTCTATACCTTTAGTATTTCTCTACTTTGGATATTCTTTTCTTCTTTCCATATAGATTTGGATCATTTGGTGGAACAAAAAAACAAGAGTAAGAAGGGAAGAGCGTGTCTCTTCACCACAACCCTAATACTAGGCTTTCCATCACAACTTTATAGATTGAACCTTTGTTAGTTTTGTAATTAGTTTGATATTCTTAAAAACTTGCCTTGTGTAAACATGTAGATGATTTGGTTAATATGTGTCTGAAAGTCTGTTTGTTGTCTGAACTATACATTATATCTCTTGTCATGTTATCTCTATCTCAACCATTAATTGTAGACTCGATACCCACCTTCCTACTGATTATGAGTTTGGTTCTATGCAAATTTAATACCTTTACAAAGAATATCAATTAGATGCGCATTTGGAATGGTGAATGTTATTGCCGCTAGCAGAGGTTGCTAGAAATGTTTCCTTGACAAATATTTGAACCATCATGATCCAAACACCTCTCTGCATATGATCATCCAATGCATGTTTTCTGACTGGCTCTTCAATTATTACTTTACTCCCACTTTTGTTTTGTCTGCTCATGACTATTAGAATTTAGAATGATTGTTGTGCAATACTATTGGTAGCTATTAAATTGGTTACGGTGAGTTAATAATCATTAGACATAACTAACAACAACATATATATATATAAAATTTATGATTAATCAAATGCAATAATGTTTAACTAATAATTATTAGAGATTAACTCTAGATCAATTCAATCCAACTGAATCTACAACTTTAACAATTTCTAGGTTTTCTGGAGGTTTCTAATTTCGCTGAGAGTATTCCAATGTTCTTGGTGAACCTGGTTCTTGTATAAATTCCATGCAATGAATCTTTGTCCCAAGATAGGGTGGGGATCAATGGCCTTGTGCGCTTTGCAAGCATTGACCCAAGAAAGGCTTAAGGGCTTGGGTCTGGAAACTTTGAGGGAATCTATTAATAGTGATGACTAGGCAACTTGGATAACATCAACTCCTTTCGTATTGAGTTGAATTAGTAATAAGGTTGGATATGAGTGTTAAAGATGAAACTAATCCTTTCAGGGAACATTATAATTAGTATCAAGTCCGAGAAGAGAGAATAAATGGGTATTAAGGGAGAGGCTAGTGTAAAGCCAACCAATCGATTATTCCCAAAATAGGGTAGGGATCAACGACCCTGAACGCCTTGCAGGCAAGTCCCAAGAAAAGATTAAGGGCTTGGATCTGTAAACTTCGAGGGAAACCATTGAGGTTAGTACCTAAGCAATCTGTTTACATCCTAAGCATTTCTTCTCAGCCAGAAAAATAATAAGAGCAAAACAAACTAAACATCCTAAATAAATACAAAAGCAAAACAAACATCCTGTTAAGTAGGCCACCTCGTGTGGATGCTTAACTCTTGCCACTGAGGCTAAAGGGGCCAAAGTTTCGGTCTTGGGCTTAGTATGGCATTGGCTTGGAGTAATTTATCGTGACTCGATATTTTGGAACTTATATATACATGTATGTACAAATGATCATTTGTGGTTACAAGATTCATAGCTAAAAGCATATTGAAGAAACAAATTTTGTAAATTATTATTTTGACCTTAACCCATTACAAATTGTGAATTGTAAGACATACTCAAGAATGCATTTATTATGTGTCTACATCATGCATGCTTCATGTCTTCTTGTATTCATGTGTCTACTTTGTGTCTTCATGCACTCATGTGTTTCCTTCGTGTTTTCATGCATTAAGGTGTATACTCCTTGTATCTCTTGTGTCTTCTTGTATCCAATTATATGCTTTGTATGTTGGCTCTATGAGGGAAGTTATGTACAAATGATCTTTGCATGAGGACAAGCAAAATATGAGAGGGGAGGACTGTAATATCCTGTCGAAATAAGATTTATATAATTAAAATATAAATGAATAATATAATATAAATAGTGATGATTATAATATTATAATATCATATAATATATTAAATAATAATAATATTAAGGTATGAAAATGAATCAAATGATAATTTTATATTATCATATAAACAATAAATTTTAGATATTGATTAAATTAATAATCAAAATATAAAAATTGAAGTATATAAGATGCATTACATATATAATAATATTATTAAATAATAACTTAATAATAATATTAATAACTAATAATATAATAAAATTAATCAAATGAAAAGACACCTTTTCTCATGACAAAGTATATTGGGGAATATTAACACAAAAAAATAGACATTCAAAAACTTGGATATTGAATAAGTCTACAAAAATCAAAGAATCAGTAAGATTAAAAAGAGTAAAATACTTAACTCACTAAGATAGGTATTAGTTTAAGATTGATTTTGTTGGTATAATTCAGAGATTCAATCAGTTTTTTTTCCAGGTTGGTTATAATTTAGGTTCATCCATAAAAAAAACCATAGTAATGTGACTCGTTTTGAGTCACCCGAGTTGATGAGTCGGGCCACCCCTGCCGAGTCAAAATGACCCTTGACCCTAACCCGCTAAGACATCAAATATCTAATATTTCAATAAGGCATTTTTGTTAATATACCTTGGCTTGCCGAGTCACGACCAAGTTTGAGCTGGGTCACGAGTCGAATTGTACTTGCCGAGTCAGAGCCAAGTTCGAGTCTCGTTACTTTGCAAAGAACATATTAAAATTAAATGCACATTTTTGACATTAAATAAGTTCAAGAGAGGACATCGTATCATAAAGTGAACCAGACCACTATATGTAACGTCTCCATTTTTACACCATTTCGTTTTGCAAGCATTGGCCAGTTTCTAGGGTTTCTCAGAGGTTTCTAGTTTCGTTGAGAGTGTTCTAATGTTCTTAGTGAGCCTAGTTCTTAGTTTTAGTGGGTTCTATAGTAATTGCTATTTATAGCGAGTGCTTGCATGTCACATATCTTTTTGGGGTTTCTTAATCTTTTTCGTTTTTAGTTCCCTTTGGTTCTAAAAAAATACTAATATTTTTAGTATGTTCTTGCATGACATTAATCTCTGTGGGTTTATTCTCTTTGATTCTCAAAGAACACTTCTATTTATAGTAAGTGCTTGCATGGTACTAAAGTTTTCGAGTTTTTTTGGGTTTTTTCAAATTGGTTCTTAGAGAACATTGGTATTTATAGCAAGTTGTTGCATGATGCAATCCTTTTGGGTTTCCTTGGGTTTTTTCTCTTTAATTCTCGAAGAAAATACTATTTATGGTATGTGCTTGCATGGCACTAATTTTTTGGGTATTCGTAGGATTGTTTTCTTTGTTTCTTAGAGGACAATACTTTTATAGTAATTGCTTGCATGACATAGGATTTTCAAGATTGTTTTGGGTTTATCCTCATTAATTTTGGAAGAATGCTTCTATTTATGGTTCAAGCTTGTGTCGGCACAAGTTGTCATATTACAAATTCAAATGGTTTTGGTCGTGTTACTTTTTTGTGATATTCGGTGATTGCATTAATGATCTTGGTGATTTATGGTTTTTAGAGACTATTTTAAATAATATTAAAATACTAAATTAAAATTAAATCTTTATCTTTACATTATTTAAAGTTATAAAGTGGCTCTATTTGGGTGCCCAAGGAGTTATAAGGCATTATTCCAAGGTTGCACGAGTATGCATACCAATACGCATACCCTTAGTACACATACTGGGTATTGGTACACATATTGAGTTTGGTACATGTTTCCCATATCCGACACTTATTTGGGTATATTTTGTGCAACTAGAAATGCCACCTCAAACTCACAACACTTTTTTCCTTGCAAAAAGTTAAGATGACTGCAACTGTAACAAACGGATTTTCATAACAAAATAAAGAAGAATTAATATCTGGTTTCACATAGAAATGAAAGAGTTTTCTTTAACTAACTTTCGAAACAAAACATCTTAAATCCTTTTCATGAGACATTAACTGATTTAACTACTAACAATTAACTGAGATAGCCATTCAACTGAAGTAATTGAAATACGATTAACTGAAGTAACTGAAATAACAATTAAATGAAGTAACTGAAATAACAATTTCCTATCTTTCCTTGCATATAAGTAAAGTAAATAAATGATTAGTTACAAGAGGAATATAAATGCATATCAAGATTGGAAAGACGAAACATACAAGAAGTAACTGGTGAGTCTTTAACTAGTTGTGCAAGCCTCGGCTTTTGGTGTTACACCCCAGCTTTCAACCCAATTTAAAATGTTCATATAGCCGTTGAGGTTCACATGAAGTCAATTGATAGTTGATTTTTTTATAATCCTGTGAAATGGTAAGAGGGTTAGTCTTTATAATTTCATATGAAGATAATATGCCAGTGGATTATTTATCATGAATTCATGGAATTGAAAAGGCGGTTGACCATTATGATTAATAACTTATGTTAAAATGATTTAATTGCGGAGAATTTTCTTGTAGGGAGTATGTCAAAAGGGTGGAAGCATTGTCAGAAAAGAATTGGGCACAGGAGCATCACCATCGCTAGGCAAATGGGTATGAATCGTGAATCACCATGGTTGAGGACCTAGTGACTGCATAATAGGATACACACATTAGACACGCATGAGCTATTAAATAAACATTTAAAATATTAACTTAATTAATGCATACCTCAAATGGCTTTTGGTTGACTTTTCCACCACATCATTATAATACATATTTATGTACGTACACATAAATAGAAAATTAAAGGTGACATCATAATATTATTCTTATACAAGATTTTATCTATTTAATACGTACATTTAGATGCATGTACAAGAAGATAAAATAAATCTTCCAAGATGAAACATGTATTTAGATATACATATTAAAAAAGGTAAGACCTTGGATAAACATTTACTATGTGCTATCTTAATAAAATATATTTATGTGCGAGTAAATAAATATGTTTATATTATTCTTTTGATTTGTAACCTTTCAAGTTCTTTTCCATATTTATTTATTTATTTTCTTTACTAGAAATTGAAATGTACACTTGGCATTTTATATTGGTGTCCAAGAAGGTGAAACATTTCATTAAGAGTTACGACTTCTTGAAACCCTGGATATATCGAATGACTATATATTTGGGAGCCGTCAGAAACCAAGATGATATTAGACCATTGAGTCTCATTCCTCATGATATATCTCTCTGCATTTTTCCTTTCGTTCTTTTCCCTACATATTTTCTGCCACAATAACTTCCATTTCATCTATTCTCTTGCTGAAATACGTGATTGGTAATCACACTAAGATTGCATTTGGAGTTCTTTAAGTGAAGGTGCCGGCTGATAGCATCCAACCAAGATTTATATTACTTTCTGATTTCACTAGGTTATGTGGTTGCTTTCCATATCCTAATGATTATAATATGTTTTATCAGATACTACTGCATTTGTAATTACAGCAGTAAGATACAGTTCCAGAATATGCCGTACATCATCCTTGTTTCAATAACATCGGATAGTTCCTCATTAGGACAGAACTTCTTATGATGGGTCAAGACCAAATATCCATGTCATGATTTCATATCTTTATTCTACTTGTGGTTTACACACTCGGCGAGTTCTCATCGAGTGTTTGAGTACTCGCTGGTTTTTTTTAAAAGCGAGAAACTCGCATGTTAACTCGTGTACCATTCAAGGCTGAAAACTCACTCTTAACTCGCTCTCAACTCGCCAGTAAAAACCTTAAAACTCGCCAAGAACGCGGCAAACATATTTGTTGTTAGGAAGCCGGAAAAAATGGGAAAAAGAGTGGGAAAGATGCAGATTTTTTGCTGTTTCCCTCTTTGCATAGTTTCTATTTTTTTCTTCATTCGAGTCTTTGAAAACCCTACTCACACAACAAAAAAAACATAGCACGATTTGAGTGTTCTCCCATCAGCAAAAATCAGGTTCGTATTTTTGCCGAAAGGTCTTGCCCGTTCTGCGTTCAGCGCACATATTTTTCAACATTAATTTTTTTTGTGTTCTGCGTTTAAACATGAAATTGCTGGCGACATGATTCTTGTCCGTTTTTTGCCATTCCATATAGTTTTCAATTTAATATGTTTGAGGTTGAAAAATTAATAGTCTTAGACTCTTAAGCTTTAACTTTTAAGTTTAAATTTAACACAGTTTAACTTTTATCTAATTTGTTTTTTTATGGCTTACACCCAGATCGATTATGAATAAATCAATTCAATATAGTTCAAAGGTTTTAAATTTAATATAGTTTGAACTTTAAATTTTAAATGTATACCATTCAATTTTTTCAAGTAGTTAGATTTCATTGTTCGTTACTTTTTTATACTAGGAGCAATTGATCGATTAATATTAAGATTAAAATTTATGAGTTCAAAGTTTAAATGTTATTATTTTTAAAATTGTTTTATGTTTAAATATTGCATAAATGTAAATGATTTCAATATTATTTATATAGGCTCAAATATTTTAATATTTTAGTATAAAATTATACATTTTGAAAGTATTAAATAATTTGGTAATAAAACATTTAAATTACATCAAAATATAATTAAAATTTATTTATTTTACCCTATCTTAAAATTATGTGTATTGCATTGACTATCTTGAATAGAATAACTATTTTTATTTATCTAGTACTTGACTAATTTTTATTTAGATGTGAAACTTTTGATCTCGGAGTTGTATTAATTAATTAATTAATTAAAATATTTTTTAACTGAATATTTTAATATTGCTTAATATATTTAAAGTTATATATATATATATGTTGAAATATTTATAATTTAAATTTCATTCCTTATTATTGTCTTTTTAAATTTTTTTAATATTGATGTAAATAGAAATTAATATTGTTTAAATCATTAAAATTGTAATGTGTACAAATTTAAAAATGTCTATAATGATTATATTAAATTTTAATCAATATAATAATATCTATTATAAATTAATTACAATATATTTTATTATACTTTTTGTGACTATTAATAAACATATTAGATTTAGAAGCATTTTGTTTCATTGCAAGTTGTAATTTAAGTTTGTGTTTCTACTTTGTACTTTGTAGTTGACTTAGCCATTGGTGAAGGTCTTGCGCTTAGTGAATGGTGAGAAAAATGTGATGGGATATTTTTATGAGGCAATGGATAGGGCCAAAGAGGCCATCCAACACTATTACATGGGGGATGCAAATAGATTTGCCCCTATTTGGGACATCATTGATCGAAGGTGGAATAATCAACTCCACCAACCCATTCATGCAGTAGGGTACTTTCTCAACCCCAAGTTCTACTTCTTTGAGTTTGGTAGCTTCACGGATGATAATGGGGAGGTTATGGAGTGTCTAATGACATGTATTGAGAGGATGACACCTGTAAGTGCAACAAGAGACCTCATCCTTTTAGAGTTGCAAAACTATAAGGCAGCTAGGGGTCAATTGTTTTCTTCCAGAATGTGTATATGAGGAAGAGGGATCCAAACACGAAGTAAGAAAAAGTGAATTCCAATATATTTCAAGTTATGAATTTCGATTATTAATAGAATATTGTTTATTTACAAAAAAAACTGAATATCTTATTTGCAGGTTCTTGGTGGGAAGATTTTGGTGGAAACACCCCAAATTTGCAAAGGCTAGCACACCAAATTTTGTCTCAACCTTGTAGTGCTTTTGGCTGTGAGAGGAACTGGAGTTTGTTTGATGCCATTCACACAAAGAAACATAATAAGTTGACACAAAAATGCCTGAATGATCTTGTTTTTGTGCAGTATAACCTTTGGCTTAGCACAAAAAAGGTGCAGAACCAGCCAGATGAACTCATTGATTTGGATGACATTGATTCCTACAGTGATTGGACTGTGTAGGATAATGATCCCTCCTTATTTACGGAGGATGAGATTGTTGATATGGAGAGGCAGGCTATGGAGGATTTACCTGCAGCAGAAGCATGGGAGATTGGATTAGATGAGATTGATGTGGTGGAGGAGCTAGTTCCACCTACTAGCATGGTGGAGCCACAAGCACAATCTACTACACCAAGTAGGAAGCCGGTTTCAAGCATTAGGACTGTACCCTCTGTCTCCCATTATTTCTCTAGGGCGGGGAAGAGGAAGATATGAAAACTTTTAATATCTAAGTGCCTAGATATGAAATTTATGATGGTGATTTTCAAATAAATTAATCATAAATTAATAATAGATATTATTTAGTAACTTAGTAGTAAGCTATTGTGTTCGTTTCCACTATCGAGCTTCATATGATGATGTCATTTTGTAATCAATGTGTTTTGAAGTTTGAACAATTAGATATTTGAAATGGGTACAATGTGAGAAATTGTGATATATGTGTATGTTTTATGAGATTCCTTTGTGTTTTCTAAACGTAAACCAATTGAAACCATTTGTAATGCTTGCACAAATTGCAATTAAGGGAAAACCACTGGAAATCTCTCAATGAACAACAAAGCTCAGGTCAGATGTACAACTATAGGAATGTCCACATTTTATTTAGTTGTGTAGCAAGTAGTTGCTGGTTACAGACCTACATGTTTTCCAAACAACACTCATAACTGCCCGAAGTATGAAGGAACAACAACAGTTTGCTGAAGGATCAGCTTGCTGACAATAGAAGACCTGACATGTTGGATCAGAGTCAAACACTTGATTTGATTTGTGCAATTCCTAAGCATAGTTTTCAGCAAATATAATGATGTGGTCCTGTGGATATTGGGTTCACTCTAAAAGTGAGATTGTGATGGATGGGTGCCTATATAATAAAAACATAAAAGCATGCAAAAATGTAGGTTGAAATTGCTGTGAAGGACTATGGATGTGCTACAACAGTGATAGAAATTTTCTTGTGTCACTGCCCATCTAGGTTTGAGATCGGGAAATGAATCAGAACAGTGCTGAAGGTCTGACAGTGAACACTTCTTTATGGTTTGTAAACTCATAGTCTCATTAGATATATTTTGTAATTGATTTTGAAAAATAGAAAATGTGTTTTATAAGAAATAATAAAGCTTATTAAGTTGTCGAGTCTTTGCCG
Source organism: Cupressus sempervirens (assembly GCA_028749045.1). NCBI lineage: Eukaryota > Viridiplantae > Streptophyta > Pinopsida > Cupressales > Cupressaceae > Cupressus > Cupressus sempervirens. Next base: position 348,871,414 of record CM053791.1, read on the forward strand.
AGTCAAAAAATTTGGGCTTGTTGAGTACTCTCCGAGTTCGAGTATGCGATCTATGATTCTACTGTTGAATGTTAGAATCAAATGGTATTTATTTTGCAAGTCTTAAGATTTTAATTCTCAAGTCACAGAAATGTGATATGCTGAAAACATGTAATATTCTTATGTCCATTGAGGATTAACACAAAGAGTTGGTTGCTCTAAGATTCAAACACCTGAGACTCACCTGGCTATATAGACAAGGAAGAGGTAAAGAGGTGAGACAGGAATCTGCAATAGCATCAGATGTGACAACAATTATTTATTATTTTAAAAGGAATCATTTAATAGCTCATGCATGTCCAATTCATTCTCTATTGTCATGTGGAATGGTGTGATTAAGTACCAGGATGCTTAGTGGCTGACAAGGTGTTCCATGTCATGTCCCCTTTCTAGAGTGAACATTAGAGACGATAGAGTTGGCCTATCATTAGAGTCTTGTAGGCTGGCAGTGTTGTTTAGGGACTCAGTCAGGGTAGATAGTGTTTGGATCTAGAGTTTTAGATAGTAGGAGAGCAGTTGAGAGTAGTTCCTTAATTGTAGGAGTTTTCTACATTTTAGGAGGTGGAGATGGGTTACATTTTTGAGTCTCTACGAGATCATTCTATGGTTTCAGTTTCGGGAGATTTGGAGATGTTCCTATTTTTTAGGAGTATCCCTAATTTTGAGGGATGAGATTATCAGTTATTTCAAATTATCTGGCATTAGTCACAGGAGGTGACGAATTCAGTTTCACCTTGTAGGCGTGTTTTGGCTATCAATTCGCTATTTTGGAAATATTTTAATATATTTAAATATTCTCCTAAGTTAGCATTTTAATAATTTAAATAAGGTTAAGTTATAGTCATTTTGGAGTAATAAGGGGTTTGTTGGCCTCATCTGGGTGAATATCCCTTGGTGTAATAGCTTATTGGAAAGGTCTTTAACTTTTCTAAATATTTCTTTTTTGACTCAGAGCAATTCGGTGAACATATTTCTTTCTATTGGGAAAAAGGTCATTTTTTGGATACTCGACCACTTTAAAAATGAGAAATATATTATTTTATAACCCAACGTCACATGGAGACACTTTTAGGGTTCGAGCTAAGTTTGGTGGGTTATAAGGAGGTAAAAGACAAAGATCGAAGGCATTATTGACATATTACATCTTGGATTTGTGATTTGGGTTTTGATTGAGCTTTCAGCACTTGGGATGCCAACCCCACTTGCTTTGCCTGTTTTGGATGTAGCTACCAAAACAGTGGTTTGGATTTGTTGCAGTCAGAAACATCTTGAAGATTTTGCATTGTTTCTTCTGGAAAATGCAGTATTGAGTTAGAGTTTTAGCTGAGGTTTGGGCATTCTATCCACGTGTACGCACTTTGCAGCTGTATGGCAGCACCTGGCAGCCACATTTGCAGCTGTGCGGCAGCACCTGGCAGCCATATTCCTTACCACATGCAGTATTAGAGAGCTGGAACCTAGCAGTAGCTTCCTTCTGGGCTTGTATTTCTCCTTCACACCTTCAGGTTAGGTTTATCCTTGGTTGTAATCATCTGGATAGTATTGTAAATCTTCATCTGGTTACAAATTGGGTTTTATATTCAAAAATCTGCTTGAAGCAAAATTGCTTTAATTGTATTTGGAATATATTTTCATAACTGATTCATGTTATTGTACTTCTGTTATTACTTATTGAAAAATCATCAAAAACATAACACAATCAAACTCTTCTGCAACTTCCGTCTAGTTCTGCAAGATAATTTTAATAAACAGGGAAAACAAATTTAAAAATAATAAAATTACAGCAGATTAGCAGAAGAGATCCATTAGGGATCTTTCATTCCATGTTTATTTTGGGTAGGGAGGGCCTTTCTAGCTAGAGAGAGTGTGGGGATAAGTTTTAAATGTGTGTCTATTTTTGTGAAATTTATAACTGTTCATGTGTCTAGTTGTCACAAGCAGAATAAATTTCAATAAGAAATTTCACAAACCTTACATGATAACCTTATTGGTAAACTGCAACAGCAATATTTAAAAGGTGTTGTTACATACTTTTGTTTTGACTTTGATCTCGAAAGGGGGGACCCTTGTTGGTACAAAAAGGATCTCAACATTATAAGTTTTGGGACAATGAAAAGGAAAGAAAAAATAGTGACGTTTGAAACACATCTTCCAACAAGGCATATCTATGTTAGTCAAACAAAGCATACTCAAAATGGGCTCAACTAAATTGAGTTATTCAACACCTTTTACCAAATATCATCTCATATTATTTACTTATTTTGTTGTTTGTACGAGATTGCCTCCATATGGCTCAATTTAAAACTAACGATGATGTTAAAATCTGGCTCCTGAGCTTTTACAAATTACAAGTCATCTCAAGGCAGTTATGTTGGAAGTAAAATGGGTCTCAGCAATGTATTAAACCCAAAAGAAAAAAAAGAAGAAAGCATAATGAAGCTGAGAAAAAGAATTGGTTAAGTGAACGATGAATATTAAAATGATTCTTATTGTTTCTTCTAATTTTAGCAGCTCCAATTTTGAGATTATTATGAATGTATCCTATGACAAGTGGTGGTTGGTTACAAACATTTGGATGTCTTGGCTTGGAAATACAACCATTTAATACAATCAATTTCATTGCCCATTATTTTTTAGTAATAGATTTGTGAGTGACTTTTTGCAACCAATAAACATGTTGGTTTGCAATTTTTTGCATTTTCTATTCAAACTTGAATGATAGTTTAAGTATTCACCAAGTACTTGTGAGTTTGGGTTGGGCTGTTGCATGGAAAACCTGCCGAGTTTTGTTTGGGGTTTTGGCGAGTTGTGGTGACTAAAGTAAGTTTTGGGTGAGTACTTCTTGATTCCGTGAAAAACAACTTAGTATGCATTTGGTAAATGTGAGAAAAAGGTCAAATAGACATTGGAAAAATATGATGTTATAGCTTATATGTTTTATCCACCCAAAGTAAAGGAGGGCACTTGCATTTCAAGATTTTTGATCAAATAGAAAGGATTTTAAAGAGAATTCAAATTATTGTTTTGGAATCAATAGGGAATGTGCTAAGGGCATTGCTCTCAAACTCAATGGGGCATTGCCCCTTGATTTTGTTGCAGGAGTTGTCCCTCAAACTTACTTGGGCTGCTACCTCCAACCCATACTGTACTTGTTTGATACATCTTGTAACTATATTTTTCATAAATATATTTTTTACAAGATAAGATAAATTTATCAATATCCAACAAGAGACCAAAAAGGGTCAAAGGGACTGCCAAGTACAACAATGAGAGGGAAGCTTGCAGCAGGGAAACCAAACAGTGTCCAAAGAAGAAACAACAACAATACTAGGAGCAAAAGCTAAGAAAACAAACCAGAGGAAAGAGAGAACCCTCCCAAATTCACTTAAGGGTTTTAAACAATCATGAAAAACTTCCAAATTGAAGGACAACCACTAAGACTAGTCAAAACCCTAGGCCATCTCAAAGTGATCGCTGGAGAGGAAGGTTGCAGTAGATAGGACATCATCTTGGACCTCATAAATCTAGATAAATGAGCAGTGTTAAACGATTGCTTGGTACAATGCATTGAGTGAGCCTCTATGAAGAAGGAAGTAATATGTTAACAAGGTAGAGGCATCACAGGACACCATTAGTGAAGCCTAAGGGCTTTTTAAAAATATAGGGCAAGGCACCTCTGGTCTATATATTTAAAGAAAGTGGAGAATGACCGTGCATCCCTAAAGAGGCAATAGAACCTCCCTTTGATCTCATAGTATAGAGGACAAAAAAAGAAGTGCTCCTCTGACTCAATCTCCCCAATGCTCCAAAAATGTCGAATCCTATACTTTGTGTCCACATGGTGATCAGTCTTGCAACAACTCCTATGTGATCCTGTCCTAAAAAAGCCAAGTGTGATCTTGAGGGAATGAGACTAGTTGTGTGATAGTTAGGAACAATAAACAATGAGCCCTTCCTTTAGCTATATAATGTTCTCTCTGTAGAAGGCTATCTTAGGGCAAAGGCCCTGGTGGGGGTTAACCAAATAGGATGAATGCATTGCTTGTAAATGTTATCTTTGATGCACCTATTCAACTCTTGGTGGAGGAAGAAGCTGGGGGGGGTTGGGGTTGCATTAAGAAAGGGGGGAAGACAATCCCAATAGAGCCAAGAAGAGAGTCTCAACAAACCAACCGTAAGACCAACTTGAAGGGAGAGTAGAAGTAACAATAAACTGTGAAGAGCAATAGGCTAGGTATGGGTATTTGTGACGACCCTTAGACAAATCAACAAAGTCTTGGAGGCAGTGAAGGTACCAAACTAGATTAAACATGGCCGAATGTATTGCTTGCATCGAATAATGTGCCAAAGGAGGAGAATCTAAACCTACTTGATAGAAGCCCAATCAAAATCCAATAAAGGAGGACCTCACACAAATGAACCAGAGAGGATAGTAGGTCTGTTAAGTGCATCCATAACTGTCATCTTGGACATAGTATCCTGAAATTAGGGTTGGAGACACTATTGCTTGAGGAAGGCCAATGAACCATAACCCTTATTGATCCATGGTTGAAGAGCGGGTCTTATGGTAAAGCAGGGCCCAAAAAACTTGACACCTAGATATGTATATGAGGACAAGATCCACCTCCAAACCTCTAAAGAAGAAATGGAGTTCAGGAGTCTTAAGAGCACTAAAGACCATCACCTTGGTCTTCACCAAATTAACTATCAAATGGCATGACTTGCAAAATGATACAAGATTGTCCATCTATCGTTGTCAACCCTCAAAGGAGGAAGCTAAAAGAACGATATCATCCGCCGTGAAGAGAAGAATAGAGATCAAAACCTAGTGAAGAAGACAACCATCCCTAGGAAGTGTGGTCTTGAATATACCTCTCAAGCTCATTAATGTAGATACCAAAGAGGCTAGGTGATAGGGGGAAGCCCTACTTGCCTTGGATTGTCGTCTTGGGAAAGTCTGAGAATCCAAAAGGAGTCTTGAGAGGACCCAAAACCATCTCGTAGAGTCACATGCTAGCTGCCAGAAGAGTCTTATAAATCCCAATATCTCAAAGCCTTTGAAAGAGGTCGTCCTATGAACATGGTCGAAGGCTATGCAGAAATCTACAAAAAAGCAATACATGTTTGAGGAGTGATGACACACCTCTTCAATAATGCCCCAGGGAGTCAAAATGTGATCCATATGTTGATAATCCTATTTGAAACCAACTTGCCCCTTGGCCTATAGATGATGGTGATCCAACTCCCTCGAAAGAAGAATATGAAATGGTGCTATATAACTTTGAGGTGTGCCCAATCTTGATGGTCCAGTTATTGTCGGGATTTGATGTCGAATCACCTTGTGTATCGAATGAATGATGTGGTATGATCAAGAGGGGGGAGGACTTGTGCAAACAACTTGGTTGAAGAGATCGACCAAGTAGGACCCCAAAATTGTAATGTTGTATTTGAAGAACTTGGCATGAAAACCTTTCTCATTAGCAACCCTACTAGAATGCATAGTTCTGATTGCCTCTCTGATGGTGGTGTAGGAGAAGAGGTGAAATGAGAGGGGGGTGCAACCTGGTAAGGCTGTTGGTTGAGGACATTGTAAGGCTTAGAGGTTAAGGAGACTAATAAACTGTGATCAAGAGTGAAGTGGGTTATGGCGGGGGAAGAGGGTATAGATTTTTAGGTAATTTTTGAGTTCTTGAGTTCTTCCATGCCAAAATAATTTTGGTCCACCAAATTCAAGTCAAGTCTGAGCATGCAAACAATGACTTGAATAAAATTTTCAGTCACCACTTTTTCAATGACCATTATGAGGACGAGATTAATAGTTGTACAATCCTTCACATGCTTTTCATAATCTACTAGCACGAAAGACTATGGACACCTTTGTCTCAATGCACAAATCCCTTAGTGGTTTTACTATGCCCCATAGTAACTTAAGCTCTGTTTTGGTGCTAAAAATATTCTCAAATTTGGGCTCTTATACTCTTGTGGAGCCTCATTAATGGCTTTCGTCACATGTTGGCAATTTGATGACAAGCAACATGGAATGTTGATCCATTTACATAATGATATCTTATAATGTTATAATTAGAAATCTCTTGAGGCTCATCGTGAAATGTCTTTCAAATGGGCCCTTTCATTTCTTATGGGTAAAGGCCTTGGGTGGTTGTTTAGGGAGAGCTAAAAAGCGGTGGCTTTACAAGTTCAGGAATAAATGTGGGAGAAGGGGGCCTAGTGTCCTTTAGTTGATTTCTTTAGCGAAGGATGATTTATCTTGCCACTTACCACTTGATTTCCATTTTTTTCTATCATATATGCAATGAAATTCTTTCATGGAATGGGCATATCTTTCCTTCTTGGATAAGCTTTGATGCTTTGTTTATAGATGCTAAGCAACTGAGAAAATTGGCTTTCACTTTATTGTATGATCTTGATAGCTAATGCCATACCCTTTATAAATTTATATATAACCCCCACCAGGGAAAGCTTTGATGCTTTGTTTATAAATGCTAAGTATTTAAGCACATGGGCTTTCACTTTACTGTATAATCTTGAATAGCTAATGCCACACCCATTGTAAATCCAGACATAAGCTCCACCACTTGGAACTTTCTATACCGTTTCAACTTCTAGAGTGGAGGGTATGTTTTGAATTTGTGTTAGTCCAAAAAGTCAGAACTGGTTGTTGTAATCCCTACAACAATGGGTTTGATAAACAACACCTATGAACCTATTGCCACAAGGATTACAATGGGAACTAATTCTATCCTTTTTGGCAATGATTTCTCTTTGAACTCCTTTGCAATAAATGGGCTCTTGGACACATAGATGTATACAAAATCAATCACTTTGGAACTTTCATCTCTATTATGGCAAGGAAGAATGAAAACTCAGAAAGGATGAATTATATTTATGTTTTTCATTCACAGTGAGGGAAATTTGAAAGAAACATTCAAATGAATAAATTATATAAGAAAACAATCCAATCAATTTTTTTTTTGAGAAAAGAAAGTCTCTTTGGCGGCAAACCTTCCAAAGAGGGTAAGATGATAAAAAATAAAATCAAACAACCTGCATCACAAAGAGTTAGAAATGAAGCTCATGCTTCTCTTCTTTTCTCAACAACAATGTCTCTTGAGATATGGTAACCTTCAAAACAACACTCAAACAAGGACTAAACTGCTTTGATACAATGAAATAAATATTCAAATGAAAAAAGTACGTAAGGAAACAATCCAAGTGGGCTATGTTAAGAAGATTGTTACCATAAAACCCAAAGCTTGCAAGTGTATTCCAATGATCAACACAACGAGACGAGATTTTTGAATGGGAAAAAAAAGAATAGCCCCTTGTGAATTCTTATGGATGTGGCAAATGCCTAAAGAATGAGAAAGAGAGATAGAGAGAGCATGTAACTCATTAGAATAAGAATAATGTGTAGTTACAAAGTAGCACATTACAATAAATAATAATAAGTAGCTCATCTCTTAAATAGAGATGAGGAGAGCCAATCTATGAATGCCATTATTCGTAATAAGTGTATGCAAGTGTCAACATCCTCTTAAGGAGGATAAACTATTTTCCTTAATAAAGGAAACACAAGAAATGACATCTTCTCCCACTTGGACTGGAGGGCAAAAAATTACACAAGCAATATCTTGGTTTATCCCAATTAAATAAATACAACTAAGGATAAGATAATAATATTAATGTCCAACGAAAAACCACCAGGGTTTATGGGACTGAGCTTACAAACTATAATGACCCCTTTCTCCATCCGTGTTTGATAAGATCAATTTTGAGTAAGTGATGATGTACTTCTTGATGATCCCCGAATGAATCCTTTGGACCCTCCTATTATATCTAATTAAATGAAATGATACACCCCTTCCAGATTATAAAAATAATATATTATTAATATTAAGAAAAGATTTTAGGGCGGGGGCCTTAGCTCGGTTGGCTAAATCTTCCCTGTTGCAGGGGGTTGGTCACGAGTTCTAGTCTCCCCCGTCCCCGTGGTACCGGTGGGCGTGTCGCGCCAGCGCTACCGGTCACGTTATAAAGTTTACCCGGCGCACTGCAGTTTATAGGGGGGGCCATGCTGCACCCAATTCCTGCAATCTAATCAAAAAAAAAAGAAAAGAAATGATTTTATTAAATTTTAAGATTTAATACTATTAGATTATAGTATTTAGTTTATTAAGTTTATGAGGTAGATTAAATATTACAATAACATCTATTAAATAAAAACATTATTTAGTTATATCATTTCATTTATTTATAGCTTTAATCATTATATATTACAATAGTATTTATTTATTTATCTATCTTTACTTAAAATAAAAATATTATTAGTTATTTATAATTATTATATATATTACTTATTTTTTGTATCTTAATAATTATTAAATATTTTTTTAGCGGGTCTATCACAGTCCTCCTCTCTCGAATTTTCTTGTCCTCAAGCAATTGATTTGATTTTTAATTTAATTCATAGTTCAAATTAATTTTCTTCCCTGCATATGTGTTGGACACTTGCAAAGTAAACATGTTAGTATATAATAGCATGTACAAGAACATATGAATGAAGACACAAGTAGACACATTAATGCATGAAGATGTGATGCAAACATGAGGTAGACACACAAATGCATGAAGACATGAAGAAGACACGAAGCAAACATTTTGATGCACAAAGACACAATGTAGAGTCTACATAGTATACATGTTAGAATTTTGCTTACAATTTAAAATAAGAAAAGGTAAGGAAATGTTTTACCACTTTGATCATGAATGTTGTGCTCCTTTGTCGTGTCTCTAAATCAAAAGTTCTCAAAGGTGTGTCTTTTAAAAACTTTTCTTTAAAGCTAATACTATAATAGGGTGTCTAATTCCCTAGTGGATGGTAGATTTACCGCTGCTCGAGTTTGGACACGCTCAGCTCGGGGCTCCTTTAGATCTTTATCCTTATTGGGATCCTTTTGCCCCAACCCGATTGATTTACTCCTCCCCCTATGCGTCCTCCCTACCCACTAGGTAGATGTTTAGTTCCATTGTGGATGGTAGATTTACTTCTGCTCGAGTTTGGACACACTCAGCTTGGGGCTTCCTCAGATCTTGATCCATATTGAGATTCTCTTGCCCCAACGCGAGCAATTTACTCCTCCCCCTGTGCACACTCCCTACCCACTAGGAAGATGTTTAATTTTTGATGTGGATGGTAGATTCATTGCTTCTCGAGTTTGGACACGCTTAGCTTGGGGCTCCCTCAGATCTTTATCCATATTGGGATCGATTTTCCCCAACGCTTATCCATATTGGGATTCATTTTCCCCAACGCAACCGATTTACTCCTCCCCTTGTGCACACTTCCTATCCATTTAGTACGTGCTTAATTCTATGGTAGATGGTAGTTTTATAGCTTCTCGAGTTTGGACACGATCTACTTGGGATTCTCTTGCCCCAAGTGAGCGATTTACGCCTCCTCCTGTACACACTTTATATCCACTACATACTAATAGAAGAATTCTTATAGATTTATCCATAATTCGCTGATAAGATTAGACTCAAAATTATACTTAATAATATTTTAAAAGGTAGAATCTATTTCTCTTAATGTGAAGATTAATCCAACTCTCCACACTAATTTTATAAACTTAATAATATTAAGAGTTAAGTCTCAAAATAATATTACAAACTATTGTTATAAGTTCAATGTATAATTCTTGTTTATTAATTCATTCTATAAATAACAACTCTAAATTTTTTATTATCATTAAGATAATTATAACATTAACTAATCATATTCTTGCATACCTTTTTAAGTCGACAGGTGATGCTGCTCTTCTAATAATAATAATAACAATAATGGTGGTGGGTTGCGGGTTACGTACAGACCCAGGCGGTATTGCCCTCACCTCCCACTTGGTGGGATCCACGTGGAACATCATTGCAACATGGCATTTGAATGGCTATACGTATATCTTTATTTGAAGCTCTCTCTCTCCTTTTTTTTTTCTTTCTTTCTTATAACTCCTTGTAGCCTTTTATCATATACAATCCGTGCATATATTAGCAGTTCAAAATATTAATGTTCCTCCTAATTAATAATCTTTTGACAGTACTTTTGGAAACTGACTACATCATTTTCTTGCTCTCTCCTCTTTATTTTTATTATTTTTAAAGGCCCACTTTCTCTTAATACTTGTCACGTGGCTATAAAGACATGTAGTGATAAATTAGTGGAGATAAGTTGGTCATTTAGTTTGAGCTCGGTCCCCACTTCTTATGTGTTATGTATAACACTGTGCTCCCTTTATGGATTACGGGAAGTGATGTTTGAGATTGACCAGTCATGATTTGTATGACTTGAGCACTAACTTGCAGGCCACAGTTCTGAAAAATAATAATTTATTCTTTCTTTAATACTGTCATTTATTTAATCTCATGAGTTGGATGTTTCTTATTGTTTGTATATTCAATGGTAATACTCTTCCATGGTGGCAACATCCAAGTTTGTACGTCGATGTTGTCATAATAATGTTATTTGCCAAGTAAACAAAGTAACATCACTGTTTGACATCACTGAGTGTTATGACTATATTAACTGCTCATTTATATCTTTGGTGAAATATACAAATGAACAACTAGGATGACTTAATATTTTCTGTAAAGAATATTGTTCCTTTTATAAAATATTAGGTTCTTATCTTTCATTGTCTATATGTGTAAATTTTTTGACTGTATCTCCAATCGTATACATGTCCACATTTCTCAATTTTCTTTATCACTCTGTCCCTGCTGAGTCATCATTAACAGTAATGCATTATGTTTTATTTTCCATTGCCTTGACCAATATTGCTTTCACTGATGAATCCACTACTAATGGTACTGATGAAACCCAATATTTCTTCTTCTACATCGTATTCAGAGATCAAACTCTAGCATACAACTTTCTCACTATTTTATCTATCATAGTTCATTTATAAATGACTATAATTTTTCACCAATTCTTTTTCCTTGAAATGGAAGATCATTGCTTTTCATTTGATGCTCAGCCTATTCGGTTCATAAAAGACATGGAAGGTGTGTATGATATTTGTGACTTTGTAAAATCTAATTTATATGCTGGAAGCAGTTGTCTTGCGCTTTTAGAAATTGCTATCTATTGATGTTCTTCCCATCAGGATGGCAGGAACATGCTGTGATACCAAATGTAATGATCCCTTTCTCCATCCGTGTTTGATAAGATCAATTTTGAGTAAGTGATGATGTACTTCTTGATGATCCCCGAATGAATCCTTTGGACCCTTCTATTTTATCTAATTAAATGAAATGACACACCCCTTCCAGATTATAAAAATAATATATTATTAATATTAAGAAATGATATTATTAAATTTTAAGATTTAATACTACTAGATTATAGTATTTAGTTTATTTATCAATATTAAGTTTATGAGGTAGATTAAATATTACAATAACATCTATTAAATACAAACATTATTTAGTTATATCATTTCATTTATTTATAGCTTTAATCATTATACATTACAATAGTATTTATTTATTTATTTATCCATCTTTACTTAAAATAAAAATATTATTAGTTATTTATAATTATTATATATATTACTTATTTTTTGTATCGTAATAATTATTTAATATTATTTTAGCTTGGCTGTCACACAAACAAAAGAGTCTGCCAAAGTAGGAGGACCAAACGGTGATTGAGGAGAAACAAAAGCAAGACACAAAACCAAAGAAAAGACAAGGTAAGGACTAAGGATCCTTGTTGCAAAGAAATCAGTAATAGTGAGATATAACCATGAACAATCCATAGTCATAGAACGTCGTCTAGAGCCGTTGTAGGAGTGTCGCTGCTTGGAGAGACTGGTGCAGTGTTTGACCGATCTAGAATGAGAAGTACTGGATGGCCTTTTCGGACCTCGTGGAGAAGACATGAGAGAGAAGGCGATGATGAGCTGGTTTGAAATACGGCCCTGAGGTATGAATGACTTCAGGGTATTCTCCTGAAGCTGGGTGGCCTCCTGAAGATAAACTGCAAGACACCGCTGGTCAATATAGCTGAAGAATGCTAAACGAGAAAAATAGTCTGAAAAGGTAGTAAGATCTCTCTCTGATCTCATAGTAGATAGGGCATCGAAATATAAAGTGGGTCTCAATCTCAACCTCTGCCAAAGTACACAGTCGACAAATCTGATCAGCCCGATCCATATGGTGATCAGTTCGAACCCTAAGCCAGTGAGAGCCAACTCTGAAAGAGCCTAAAGAGAACCGCAAGGCATGACTCCAACTCCAATAAAGATAAGCTGGGTGACCAATAATACCATGCTGAATCTTAAGAAAATGCTCAGCATAGAAGGCCATCATAGGTTGTAAACCCCTTGGGGGATTACACCAGGTAGTGGTAATGTACTGTCTCTTGTCTGACGTGCTCATTCAACTCCTGACGTGAGGGGAGAAGATGAGCAGGAGAATCCAACAAAAACTGGTAAGGAGGAAGACGATCAATCTCAATCTCGATCGAACTCAACATAGAGGTGGCTTGGGCGTACCAACAACGAGACCTAGTATCAGTGTTGGATCTCATAATCTCCACAGAAGAACAATATGCCATATGAGAGTATCTGTGCTGGTTGACTCCCGCCTCCATAAAACCATGAAGCCGATGAAGAAACCAAATCAAATTGAAAATGGCTGCGAGTTTGAAATGATGAGCTCCAAACTCGGCCAAGACAATGTTGAGGGGGGTGAGTATGTGACATTTGATGATATGCTGTAACAACAACGTCTGAACACGGTTAGTAGAGGCCCAATTAGAAGCAATAAGAGAAAGCCCCCAAACAATCGAACCATAGAGAACGGTTGGTCGAACCAAGGAGTTCAAGAGGGACAGCTTGGACGAAATATCATGGAAGTGATGTCTGAAGCATTGTCTTTCCAACATGGCTAGGGAACCCATGCCCTTACTAACTCTAGACTGAATAGCTGGTCTCAAGCTGAAGCACGACCACGAAAACTTCACGCCGAGATACATGTAAGAGGAAGTAATCTCAACCTCCTGACCCTAAATAAAGAAATGAAGATGAGATGTCTTTAAACGGTTAAAGATCATAACTCGAGTCTTAGACAAATTGATGACGAGCTTTCGCTGATCACAAAAAGAAGCCAAACCATCAAGAAGTCTCTGTAAACTATCGGAAGAAGAGGCCAAGAGAACCACATCATCAACAAAAAGGAGAATGGAGATCAAAACCTAGTGTGAATAGCATCTACCCCAAGGTTGCAAGGAGTTTACAAGGAAATCCTCAAGCTCATCAATATAAAAACCGAATAGTGTAGGAGAAAGAGGGCAACCCTGTTTGACTCCAATGGTGCTTTCAATCGGAACAAAAAAGCCCTCCGGAGTCCTGAGCCTACTAGTCACCTTCTCATAGAGCCTCATAATAACAGTTTGCAACATATCTCAGATCCCAATCTCACGAAGTCTCTGAAATAAAGCCAACCTAGGAATATAATTGAAAGCCTTACGGAAGTCCACAAAACAACAATAAAGACGTGATCCATAGTCTGATAGTTTTCCCGAAAACCAGCTTGCCCTTTAGCCCTACAATGTCTTCTGACAAACTCACTAGATAGTATGGTGTTCAGAGCAGTGGTGTAAAGTTTGGCAAAAGTATGCTCGATTATGATAGTCTTGTAGTTACCCAGGTCGGAAGCAGGCCCAGACTTATGAATAGGGTAAACCACATGTCTTGACTAGGGCTTAGGAAAACCAATATAAACCACTCTATTAAAGAGTGTAGGAAGGTAAGATCCAAGAACCAAAGCACCAAGCTTGGAAAGTTCTGCTTGGAAACCATCCTTATCCGCCGCTCTGCTACATCTCATTGATCTAATGGCCTCAATAATACTAGAGTAGGTGAACAAATGGCAATGAGGAGGTGGCTGCCCAGGAATGTCATAAAGTGTAATGATATGGGAGGTTAGAGAGTGGAAATCAAGGATGGAGGATGGCGTTGGGGGGGACATTGAGGGAAAAGGGTATGCTAGAAGATTTGGGGATTCTGAATAAGCGTGGAGCAAAGGGGCCTACACTGGGAAGAGGCAAAAGACCGTTTCTTGTGGCAGAATGTCGGGGTTGTGATTTAGAAAGGAATAGTTCATATTTTATTGTGGTAGACCTTTTGTATATCCATCCTAGAAGAGGAGTCAAAAAATGTGCTGGAAAAAAAATACACCCTTGCCAAATTCAACAGTATTAAAATGCATTCAAAAGCATGAAGAAGCAAAATAGAGAGAAGAATGTAGGCAAAATACCATCGATGCCACTAGCAATAGAGTTAAAAAAGAAAGTGGAATGAAATCCCACACAAATATTGTGATAAAAGATCATTACTTCTATACTACCTCAACTGCCCTTGATTTTGAAAATGAAGCACCCCTTATACACAAAAGAAAGGAACCACTAGAAATTGCATTTTTGAATTAGAGTAGGGAAATTGTCGACATTGTTGTGGCAAGATACTTGTATGCAAATGGGCTCCCTCTTAATGTTGTTTGCTCTCCATATTGGAAGAAGATGGTGATAAGTGCTAGTGAAGCTTCTACACGGTATTAAGCCCTGGTTTCGAGAGAGTATGAACCACCTTGTTGGATCAAGAGGTTAAGTTGATTGATGATCAATTGAAGCCCATAAAGGATTCATGGATTGAGACATGTGTAACAGTTGTTCTAGATGAGTGAAAAGATGCTAAATATTGTCCATTGATCAATATTTTGGCTGTTGCCTAAAGGGACATTGTTTTTGAAAGCAGTGGATTGTGAGAGGCAAGTAAAAGATAGGCCATTTATTGCTAATATTATCATTGCTGCCATTGAACAAGTGGGTGCAAGAAATGTTGTCCAAGTCATAACAAAAAAAACAAAGAAGCATAGAGTTGGGGGTTGGTTGAAGAGAGATATCAACATGTTTTTTGAACACCTTGTGGTGTCCATTCATTCTATCTGATGCTACAAAAGATGAGGAACAATATTGAGTGGATCAACGAGGTGTATGTAGAGGCTGATTACATTCAAATGTTCATCACAATCCACCACATGACTCAAAAAATATTCAGAATGTTCTCATGTTTGGAGTTATTGAAGGTAAGGGAACTTGAACTCTAGTTAGTAATTTAATTTAAAAAAAATAGTATCTTACATTTTCTGTATTTTTATTGTGTAATGTGTATTCTTTTCTAAAGTATGTAATAGATGTATTTTTTTTTGGCTCTATTTTATGTTATAGGTTGCTGAGACATGTTTTGCATCAAATTTAATCATCTTGAGATGACTTGTGTAACTGAAAGAGGCAGTTTCCAATATGCTAATCAACAACAATAGGGCTATATGGAGGCAAAGCAACAGTGATAGGGTAGCCAAAATAAAGCTTAGGATATTGGATGACTTTTGGTGGGAATGTGTGGAATATCTCAATATGTTCACCGAACCCTTTACGAGCATGCTTAGGTACATTGACATAGATAGGTCTTACCTTGGAGAGATCTATGATGGCATAGACTCAAAGCTTGAGAAGATCAAACAAATTGTAGATGAAAACGAGCAAGATCCTCAAGAGACCTTCAAATAATGGTTGTAGAACAATGGAACAAAATAACCACAACTCTGCATTTGCTTGCCTATGCATTAGCGCCCAAATACAATAGCACCCAATATATTGATCTACCATGAAGGCAACCACCCTATAGATTTAGAAGTGTTTGATGGATAAAAGGAAACATTTGAAAGACTCTTCCCCTATGATGATATGCGAGATTTGATTATGGATGAGTTCATAGAGTTTGTGAATGCAAGAGGTCTAAGTAATGATGCTCTTCTTATTTGTTAAGGAAGGATGCTCATAGTTGGTGGTACCTCCACGGCCAAAGATTCCAAACATTGCAGCCCCTTGCAATCAAAGTTATATCACAAGTAAGATTTATTTAAAAATATTACTATTAGTATACTTTGTCTTCATAAATTCCTAGAAATTATAAGAATCAAGACTAGCAATTTTGTTTTAATTGTTTACTTTGTTATTTCTCCATAGGTTGCTAGTTTATCTGCATCAGAAAGATATTGGAGCACATATTCTTTCATCTTCTTAGTGAAGCACAATAGGCTGCAATAAAAATAAAGAAAGAGAACTTGCTATTTATGGATTGCAACTTGCGTCTCGTTTCACACAAGAGTAAAAACTGCAAAGAAAGGGAGATAAAGAGGTGGGATGTAAATGCAAAGCTTGAGGACTTGGGTGCTTCCACTTCTCGGCTTGCAATTGAAGATTTTGACACCAATACTATTATTGCTGTTGTTGATCCCAGTGGCCTTAGCTCTATTGTTGAGTCAAGTAATGTCTAAGAAGAAGATGAATATTAATAAATTTTTGATCCATTAGTTGAACTTGAAATAATGATACTTGAAGTTGTCGTTATGATTTAATTTTAATGTTTTGAATCTTTGATGCTGAACTTGAAATATATGACGTATGATCACAATTCATGATGCTATCATTACAATTCTTAAAGTTTATGGCATGGTTACCGGGAGACCCGTCTCCCCCCTAAAAGTCATGTCTCGGAGACCGAGATGCATCTCGGAGACTTTTCGCGTCTCCGGAGACCTCAAAAAAGGTTGGAGACTTCATGACGAAGTTTCCTGAAGTCTCCCCATCT
The DNA here is from genome assembly GCA_028749045.1 of Cupressus sempervirens. Lineage (NCBI taxonomy): Eukaryota > Viridiplantae > Streptophyta > Pinopsida > Cupressales > Cupressaceae > Cupressus > Cupressus sempervirens. The sequence goes on from CM053791.1 coordinate 348,888,186, forward strand.
CCTAATCCAAAAAGTGAAGTCTCCCCGAAGTCTCCTGGTAAAATATAAATGTAAAATATAATATTAAATAATTTTATATATTTTAGCCCTCATTTTAATGTTTTTAATACAAAAATTAAGACCATTGACAATTTAAATGATTAAATCATTTAAAATATTTTATTTAATAAATTAATAACTTTAAAAACATTAGAAACACTTTTAAAAAATTATTTTTATTGAACAATTTAAATGATTAAATCATTTAAAATATTTTTGGAGAGTATGATAGCTGAAGACCTTGAGATGGATGATCACAACCTTGTGGAGTAGATGATAGTACCATCAACACACTAATAATACTAGATATATTTTTGTTTTTTGTTTATTGTACAAAGTGTTCATTTTTGTTTGCATATCAGCAATTCAGCATCAAACTATACTTTTTTGAATTTAAAATTTGAATATGTAATGATAATCTCAGCGATTATCAATCTGATATGATGGTGATCATATGCAATATTCGAAAAACAAATATGTCTATGAGATACAATATTGTGATCATGTGAGTTTTGAAATCTTTGACTCTATGAGTCTATTTTAATTTTTAATGTGACATTACTATTATTATTTACTTTAGTCTTACAGTATTACTATTTTCAAATTTTGTATTTACTTTTAGTATTAGACTCTTTAAACTATTAAAAAAATTTTTAAAAAAAAAAATTTGCCTTCTCCAAGTACCCCTGTCTCCTATTTGAAAAATTGCCGTACCGGTACCAGTACCAGTACCAGTACCGGAGACCTCAAAGTCTCCTTGTCTCCCGGTGACCTTGGTTTATGGTGTTTTTGTTTTTTAAATCATATGATTTTATGATACTATGTGACATTCTAATTCTAAGTCATGCTTTTAGGCTTCATAAATATGTATATATATATATATATATATATATATATATATATATATATATATATATATATATAAAATGTCTACATGTTTTTGTATGAATGAACCCAAACCCCTTTCCAAAATTTTGCTGTACCAGCAAACTAGGTCTTTGAACCCGTATTTAGGAACGAACTCAAACTTTCAATTTAGTTTTCGAGTCATTTGCTCTTGAGACATGGCATGTTTTGAAAACTTCTATGAAAGTGCATTATTTTAGTAGACGAAAGTGAATGTTTTGGCTAGAGTTCAATAGAAGATTTCACAGATTTAAAACAATAAGGTTTTCTATTGGTACTTATCAAAATAGCTAGAATACACTTGGAGTCATTTAAGTAAAGATTTCTTTGATCCGTGTTGGAGATCTATGTTTCTTTGTGCTCCTCAAGACTCACTTGGTGGGATTTCCTCAAAATCTAGGATACACACTACCGCATTTTTATCTATTTAGTTGTGTAATTAAGCATTCGCTAGAGTTGGAATAATGAATATTTGTTTGTCATATTGTTAGTGACCACAAAAATAAATTTAGATTCCATAACATGTGTCAATTATAGGAGTCCCATATTAAAATTAAAATTGGATGATTTAAAACCCATTCAAAAGAGAAATATATGCGTGTTTTCAATGGATTGATTAATTATTTGTTTATAGTGGGGATGTTAGTTCTTTGCATAAAATGGCTAAATTTAGCAAACATCATTGGGATGAGACCCAAAGCAAGTGAAACATGTGATGGCAGGGGATATAAAATGCAAAAACAATGGTCCACAGATTTTTTAATCTCACTAAAGCAATTGCGGACATGACTAATGATAGCAGATAGGGAGTGCATACCGTGGATTGCCCTTGCTGGATTCTATTCTTCTCAGCACCTGATACTGCTTGTTGAGTTTAATTGGGAGGTTTGCTAATCATCTAGAATGGTGCATAATTATGATTGAAACCCCCTGTGTGTAGAGTCAATCCACTTGGATTACACTACTGCTAACTACCTTGCTTGAATATCAGGATGATCTCAACAAATATATAAATTTTGATTGTGCAATAAATTTCATCAAACATACAATAAATTTGTATATAAATATCGGTTATCCAATGCATTTTAGTGTCACCTGCACAAAACCAGGCATTTTGAAAATATAAACAGTCCAAGACGAGGAGATGTAGGGATAAGTAGGGAGTGTTCCCTTGGTGTCCCCATGATTTGCCAATTTTTTAAACGATATCGAAAATAAGGGACATGTCAGAGAGAGAAAGGGAATGGTTGGATGTCCCTGAGATGACCAGGGATGTTTGAAAATAAGGGACATGTCAGAGAGAGAAAGGGAATGGTTGGATGTCCCCGAGATGACCAGGGATGTTTGTGGGCTAACTCGGCAATTGCCAACCTTCCTCGTGATGGTGCAACATTTTTCAAAAACAGATTCACTTGAATGTAAAATAATCTCTTATTTTATTTTGCAGTGATCCCCATAGCCCAACTCACCCTAACAAGGTTAAGAAGCCTAATTTTTATCATTCCTTTCTTATTTTGAGATTGAGGCTAAGGCAGTGGCACTAATTTACTATCTTTGTTTTATTCTTGAGTCTTTGACTCTTTTGAGACTTATGACATAAATGATATTTGAATACTTTTGTTTAAATTGACAGCCTTTGGGCATTTTGATATTCATATTACATGTATATTGACAATGATTCACTGAATTATATTAATGAATGCAATTTGAATTAACTATAGACTATAGTACAGTGTAATACTGGTAGTGGGGTATGTCGGGACGAGTTTCTTGGAAGGGGGGACAAAGGGCCTCAATTTCACTGCAAGAGGCAGGGGGTGTTGTATCCTGTACATGCAGAACTTAGGAATGCTAGTTATGAAATGATGTTTCAGTATGACTTACCAAATTGAAATACTTGAACATAGCAAAATTGCAACACTAACCCGACAATTTGAACATTTAACATGGTAATATAATACATATACCCAATAGTAACTTAAAAAAACCAAAATTCAAAAAGAAGTTCAAGTATCTGTCCCAGCTGCAGTGTGGTTGTGGAATGGCAGAGGTGGTGGTACTCGGGTACTCATACCCGGTGCAAGAACGTCTTGGGGATGGGTACTTCAAGTTTTTGGGAGGGGTGCGAGTACCCGTGTTTCACTGCTATAGCATTAACTATTAAAAATAAGCTACATGATTTATATGAATCTATGAATTTGAAATCTCATTTCAATTCAATTACTATGTATAATGTGTATGATGAATGGTTTATCATTGTTCCACACGAATATTTGAAACTGCCCTATATATTTTGTATTTTCCCTATTTTTTATATAACTGTCCCCTCTGTCATCCCGTTCCTCTCTGAAAATGGCCAACTTGGAAACTCCTCCCCACGTCCTTGCCCTGTCTCCCTATCTTGGAAACTTGGGGTAACGGGTGATTTTCAATGCCCATATATTTTAATTGGAATCTTATGATTTTTTATCCTATTTTGTTTTTCGTATTTACTTTATACATGGCTATGTTCTAGATGTGTTGGCAATTTTTCCAGTTTTCCTATTCTGTTTTTCGTGTTTTCTTTATACATGGGTATGTTCTAGATGGTTGGCAATTTTTCTAGATAGTGCATAACTATACTGCATGCTCATATAAAGTGCTTTTTGAAGCCTAAAATGTTTCATACGTTGTTCTTATTTGTTATCATATGAATTTTTTCTACATTGCCTAAAATACTTCAATAATTTCAGGTGAGTCAAAGGCTTATGGTACAAGGCACTTCTGGTGCTGCTAACTACAGTGGCGGTCTTGATGCAGCTCGCAGAATTATCAAGACTGATGGTATACGTGGGTTATATAGAGGATTTGGTATGTCTGTGTTGACTTATTCTCCTTCCAGTGCTGTTTGGTGGGCATCTTATGGTTCAAGTCAACGTGTCATTTGGAGGTAAAGAACAAGGAGACACTTATAGTTATAGTAGATATCTACTCTTTGTTTGTTTAGGAACCTGGAATTTGAAATCTCATGCACGTTTCCGTGTTTCTATATTCAAGAAAATTGCAGTGCTACAAATTGTTTTTTGGGAAAGTTGTGTCCTGACTCTTTCAGTCTAGTTTGTGTGCAAGATAATGAAGAAATTAATTTTCAACATGGCCAGTTCTTCGCTGAAATCGTTCTTCGCTATAAAGGATGTGAAGTTTAGTATTATATGGTTTAAACTTCATGCTATATACTATCAAACACTTCCTCACCAAAGGCTTAATGTCACAAATCATCTAGCCGAAATGCAGTAACAATTTTGTATCATGGTGTCAAGATTCAAAATTATGATGGTATATTGATTAAAATATTTTTATATTTGAAGGCTTTAGGTGCTAATTATGATCATGAAGTCCTTCATTGATCTTAGAAACCATGGTGGCACACCCTTAATCTGGAACATAAATAAGAATTACTTACCACAGAAATGAGAAAACTAATACTAATTTGGTTGAAGTGCATTGGAATACTCTAGGATATGCTGGCTGCAGATTTGTAGTTTGATAGGTCCGAAATCTGCACTAGCTGTTGTAGACCTCTTAAAATCTAAAACTTAAAAGGAACATAAATCTGAAACTGACAGGAAATATAAGAACTGTTGTAATGCTAAAAATAGGAACTGATATAATGTTTTATATAAGTGAAATCTGGAAGCAATTGTATATTACAAACTGAAACTTCTGAAAATTTGAAATAAATGTTATAAACGAATTGTCATCTTGTAGTTGTTCATGAAAATAAATCACAACAATTTAAAGTAGAAATATATGTACTTTTCTGAGAGGTTGTTGATACTACCGTAGGCCAAATGCATGGCTGTATGGATGCTACCTTAGCCAAACACAGTCTGTAGATCTGTCCACAAGATCTCTCCTCCAATTCATTCTTTACTACATTCTCCAAGAGTATATCATAGCATGTCCCCTACTTCAGCTCTTTTTCCTTTCACATGTGGGATTAGCAGTCTTCTTAAAAATTGTACATCTTTTGAACTTAAAACCCAAATGAACCCAGAAGACTAGGTCCGGCTAACCAATAAAAAGAGAAAAAAGCAAAACATTTACTAGTGGAAGCCAAACAATTAGTCCCTTTGAAGCAAATCTAGTATTGGGTGCTGCGATATTTCTGTAGACTCCACTGTGGCATCATCCAATGACATTCTTTGACCAAAACAGATATTTTTCATTGGACCTCATTTAATAACTCCTTTCTGGCATCAGTGAGCAGATAAAATAGAATTTATGTAATTAAATAAAATTTTCTTAAGATTGATATTTTTAAAAACTTGCATTTAATTAATTATATCTTGAATAGTCTAGTGACATTAGCTGGGGACCAAAAAATAAAAGAATAATATAAATTCATTTGGTGGAGGGAAATAATTATTTATTCTTAGGTGACTTTGAATTATCTTTTCCAGAAAGTTGGTGGGATGAGTATAAATAAGAGGATGCAGGGATTCATTCTTCATTTTCTGTCTGATATTTGGTTTTAGCGCCAGCTGTGTAGCTGAGCAAATAGTTTCCACGCAGGACGAAAACCTTCGTTTGAAGAGGCTTGGGTATCACAAGATTCTATCATAGCCTTTACGTCATGATTCACTCAGGATCATGATTTGTTTGAGAGTGGAGAAGTGGTTAATAGTTGCAGGTTTTGAATTTCCAGGTTCAAATTCATTGAAATTTGCAGCCAATAATAAATTTCTACTTACCAATATATGTGAAAGCTTCATACAATTTAGCTGCCATGTGTGCATTCAGAAACAAGGATAAATAAAGAATAATAAGTATTATAGTGTTCCAGCCATATAATTTAAAAAGGGGTTGAAGCTTGAACTGGGGCCTTAATTGGTCTTGCATTGCTTTTATGGGACACTTTTAGGAAGCGATACCTTGCTTAAGACAAATCAGGCGTACATGGAGTGCTGAAGAATCCTTTATAGGAAGTTAAGCTGCTATACACATCTATTTGGATAGTCAAAGGAGTCGAACATAAATTTTGAGAGGCTTGCTACCCTTTAAATTCCTCCATGTATCTCATGATGAGTTAGCTTAAGCCAAAGAATGATCAAGTGGCAAAGAATCACTTTCTTGTTTCTCTTGAATATAAATTTTGGGAGGTTTGCGATCCTTTAAGTTCCTTCACGCATCTCATGGTGAGTTGGCTTAGGCCGAAGAATGATCAAATGAGTGGCAAAGTATCATTGTCCTGTTTCTCTTGAAGTGTCGGATATACAAAAAGGAAAAAGTTTTTTAAGGGAAAAAATAATGAAAACCCATCAGATAATTTTTAAAGGGAAAATATTATGAAAACCCATCTGAAGAATCGTCATGCAGAAAAACATGAGACTTCGCATGGTTTTTGGAGATGCCATGATAATTTGAAAACAAAGTATTGGGTGATTTCCAAACAGTCTTATTGGATGATTTCAAATAGTTCTTTGTGATTATAATTGAAATGTCCCTTTACTGGTTTTGTATGATATTTCACGCCTCTAATCAGATTTTCAAGATCAAACAACTAATATCACAAAGATCCACCAAATTTCTCAAGAAACCCCAAATCGGGTACGCTGAAAATAGTGCCAAAAGCTTCACAACTTCACAAATTATTAATAAATCTGAAAATGGACATTTTTACAGAAATTTCAGCAGCATAACAGCCTACAAAATGACATTTCCAGATCCGTATAGCCTTTACACAACAGCTCACAAATGTAGGACAAAAATTATGCTCATCGGGCTCCCGAAATTAACACAAAAATGCCCGGAAACACCACAAAAACACTAATAATCTATCTCAGAAGTTTAATCACGTCTCAATACATATATTCAGCTCTATTTTAACACCTTAAAGTGTGAAATACAACAGCAACCCAAACTGATATGAAATACTCAACTGAAAACACCAAACTCATACAAAAAACACACCCAAAAACCCACAAATCTGCACTGTTCAGCACAAAGGCAAACTCTGTATGAGCATGCACATGGAATGGCTTCAAACTCCCGTCCTTAGCCTTCCTGGAAACCTGCAAACTCCCGTTCTTGGGTCTCCCTGGAAACCTGCAAACTCCCGTTCTTGGGTCTCCTTCTCCACAGGTTTGGCAGCCTCTGAAGAATAACAAAGAATGAGCAAAAATCAAGTTCTGGAATCAGCTCAGAATGCCTCCAAACCCCTTAAAAGAGGGCATAACCCTAACTCACGCCCAAGAGGGGTTAATGAAACATATTTTAATAATAATTTTTATTTATTAGTCCATTAGCTTCCAAAGATTATCCCCTTTTTCCAAAACTTCACCTTTTTGGGCTTGCCTGCCTTAGCAAAGATTATTATTTTTAATTATTTGAAAAGGGGACATGATAATAATATTGTCATGGTTTGAGTTGTGGAAATCTGGGCTGACCGATAGAATCTGTAAAGTTTAACGCAGATTTCTTTAACAGTGCTGATAAATGTATGGTTCTTGTTTCAGGTTCAATCTCCGCTAATGAAGGACCTGTTATGCTCCACAATATGTATATTGATAATGCAAAGATATGATAAAAGTTTTTCTTTAAACTTGATATCTGTATTACCGCCATCTGCACGCATTAATTGATTCCGATGCTTGCAATATTGGGCGGTAACAACATATATACAAGGGTGGTCGGGTATATGGGTGAATGGGCATGTCTCCAAGTGGAGACATGACCATTCACTGATATACCTGATTGGTGATTTGATTACACCCGATGTTTAGTTTGTAACAAAACTAATTGTTTCAAAGACTTAACAAAGCCCAAAGTAATCGATAATGATCAGAATGGAATGCGATCATTACTGAGATCAATCTCAGATATATATATATATATATATATATATATATATATGCACAGTCGGTTCTGAATACAGTGATCATGATGAATAATGCAGATTATATTCGTGCATATATACATATCAATATTCAAATCATATATATATTCTCATACGATCAGAGATATTGTCTGAACTGGAGCTACATGTTTCAACACTCCCTCTTAGCTAGGGAAGACAAAGCGCATATGAATTCTTCTCATAATAAGAAGTAATATCCTCTAGATATTTTAAGAAAATCAAGTCTCATGATATTCTTTCAATTTTGTGTGTACATAGATATCAAGTCTCTTGATATCTTCCATAAAAGATCATGGCATATCCATAGATATTAAGTCACATAATATCCACCATGAGTTTAAACATATTGATCTTCAATAGATATCAAGTCGCATGATATCCATCAACATGCTCTTTTAACTATTATGATTTTCAAGAGTATCAAGTCACATGATATTCATCATAATAGTTATTTAATAATTTAAAGTCGTCCCCTTATATTATTAGAGTCAACATTTCAATATAAAAGATTGTCTCCTTTTAATATTGAACATAGGGTAGGCCCATGAGTCATAGAGTCACACATATGACAAAAGAGTTTATACTTTAAACATCTTTATTAAATAAAACAAATTTATAAAGTTTTGAGACTCAATCTCATTAACTTACATTTCAACCAAGCCAAGTTTCTTTCTGAAATGATCAACCTTCAATTTAGGAAGTGCCTTGGTAAGAATGTCCTCTATTTGATCACCTATATTGATATATTCTAACTGAATAGCTCTTCTTTCCTCCATGTTTCTTACATAGTGGAAAGGAATTTCTTTATGCTTGGATCTATCATGAAATACCAGATTCATAGAACTTGATACAACTTTGGTTATCACAGTGAATAGTGGTAGGTTTCATAGGTTCACCAAACAAGTTAGAAAGTAGCTTCTGAAGCCACACTGCTTCTCTAGCTTCCATTGCTGCTGCAATATACTCTACCTCAATAGAACTCTGAGCAACCGAAGCTTGCTTTCTACAGATCCAAGAAATCATAGCTGATCCTAAACTGAAAGAACATCCTAATGTGCTTTTCCAGTCTTTCACACTTCCGGTCCAATCAAAATCATTATATCCATGCAACTCCAAGCTGGTATTCTCATATATAACTTCATACTCAATAGTACCTTGGAGATACCTTAATATATGTTTCAAAGCAACAAGATGAATCTCACGAGGTTCACACATGAACTGACTCAATGCATTCACAGCATAACAGATGTCAGGTTGAGTATTTACAAGATACATCAGGGACCCAATTATCTGTTTGTATAAAGTAGGATCAACTAGTTTGGATTTAACACTTGCTTCTTTTAGTTTGTGTAAGTTGGTTTCCATAGGTGTAGACATACGTTGATAGTCCCACATTCCAAATCTTTTCAAAATATAAACAATATGCTTTTGATGTAGAAAGATATGCCCAGACTTCTGACGCACCTTCAATCCAAGAAAGTAATGAAGAATTCCTAAGTCCTTCATTTCAAATTGAAAAGCTAAATCTTTATTACATTGATTAATGAGATGTTCTTCTCCTATAATCAGAAAGTCATCAACATAAATAATTAGAATTAGCATATCACCTTTAGTTACCTTGAAGTAAAGATTTTAATCAGCTACATTCTTGGTGAATCCAAGACTTAAAAGGTATTTGTCAATCCTTTCATACTAGGCTCGGGGAGCCTATTTGAGTCCATTGCCCTCATCAATTTACATACATAAGAGACAACATCACGTGTCACAAACCCTTCTTGCTGTTCCAGGTATACTTCTTCCTCAATTTTTCCATTAAGAAAAGTAGTTTTTACATTCATTTGATTGATTTTACAACCTTTGGCTGTTGTGATGGCTATTATAGCTCTAACAGAGTTGTACCTGGCAACTAGTGCAAAAGTTTCTTCAAAGTTGATTCCTTCCTTTTGAGAAAAACCTCTAGTGACAAAGTGAGCATTATGTTTTTCAATGCTGCCATCTGTAGCATACTTAGCTTTGAAGAGCCATTTTGAAGACACAACAAATTTTCCCTTAAGTCTAGGAACTATGTCCCTGTTGAGCTATTGTTATGCATGATGCTAAATGGCAAGAATTCTTGCGAACTCCTCTCTTGAAAAGCTGATCTCGTGAATCAACTCCAAGGTTTTGGGTGATCTTGCGACCTACTAGAATCCGTTCAATTGAAGATAAATGTGATTGTTCACAAGGAGGCCTTTGCTGGTTCGTTTTGATTTCGGATGAGATGAATCTGCACACTGCTTCAAAATAAAACATGCCAAAAGAACTATGTTTTTGTATTTTTATGTTTTTTATGAATGCAATCTAACAATGCAGCTAGCATGAAGTCCTATTCTAACAAAGGGGGTTAATAAAGAAAATAACAAAACTTTAAAGCAAATAGCATGAAATTGAAATCCCAATGTGCATAGGCTATGGAAAACAACACGTCTACGAGTTAAGCTTTCAAAGAAAATGAGTGGGTAACCAATGAAAGGAGGAGCAACGCTTCCTCGATTCCATTGATGCAATCGTCGGTGAGAAACTTAGTAATTGTATGATATTTCACTCTTCATCAAATCGCAAGGCCACGAAAAGTGCGCTCATGCGAGATGAAAAGTTATGCAGGTACAATTCGATGATTTCTTCTCAAGCTAGATAATTCAGCGGAATTAGTCAAAATCGTAGCAAACACCAGAATTAATGAATCGCACAACCAGAAACAAAGCAATAAACTTTTGGCTCAATCACAATTCCATGAACGTAAATTCACGAAACAATGACACATTTAGGCAAGAATCACGACACTCCAAATGCGAGCACCAAAAACAAAATTGTTTAATGCAAAATAATGGCGGCCCCAATTACATATTACAATGGAGTATTCATAAGAAATCGTCTCCTCAATTTGTGTTGAGAGTGAGAGATATCTTCATGCAATAATATGTTTTTAAATTAATAAAACAATTATATACAAGCTAACAGTCTAACTAGTGCTAAGTAGGACTCCATCCATTTTTTATTCATTAATTGGATGCATGAGCCTTTACACATCAAAAACAAAGAATTCATGAGAGGAGAAAGAATAAGAAAGCTTTCAGTGGAAGTGGAAGTGTTTGAAAGTGCCAAAAATGGAAAGCTCTATTTTTGGAACTGGTAGTTAACTGTCGATGCACCTCTGGAAATGCGACCTACGGACTTGCGGACCTGTGCAGCTCAAAAGGGTCCAAAATCTCAAAATTTTACTGAGTGTGAAAAATGAAATTCTGGCATCTGGGTTTTGTTGCCTTTCATCCCAAAGCTATGTCTAGATGTTTGCCCTTGAATTTCTCGAAAATCTCAGTAATCTTGGCCGCATCCGGTAAATTTAAAGCCTCATATTTATCTTTAACCTTCTGCCTAGAGTTGTCTACCTCAATTTGAGTCTCAACAAAATCCTCCAGTTTGGTATCCAACTCTAATAAGGCTTCCTCTGTTCTAAAAGCCTGCAGGATGTCCTCATCATCAGAAGCTTCCTAAAAAATCTTCCTGAATCTCTTCACCACTACCTCTATCGACAATAACTTCTCCCGTTCCTCATCCACAAAAATCTCTAAGCATGCATCACTATAATGCCTCTCTGCTTCTAAAATTCGCTCTCGGGCTTGGTCCTTGAGCCGGTGAATCTTCGCATGTAATGTCTTCATTACTTTATTATTGTCCGCAGTCTTCTCAATCCAATCATCAGTTAAATCCAATTCCTCCGCTTTATATACATCTATCAAAATCCTATATCTCTGCACCTTTATAGCTTGCAAAACTTGTAAGTCTTTGCTCCAAGCACACACTTCATCCATGATACTGAAATCCTGCTTCAAAATGGCTACCATCTTATTTACATTCTCCTACGTAGCGTGTAGTAACTTAAGATTCCCTTGGATGATCAAGACACCATTTTCTTCAAAACTTTCCCGCCACTGCTGACAGGCTTTCAAAAATGGGTCCAGATGCATACCCCTCCCTTCTCTGAGTACATCATTTAAGGTCTCCTCGAGGTGATCGGGGTCTAGGGGACTAATAACTTCAGCTAGACATCCTCTCAGCATTTCATTTTGCCTTCGAAGTGTTCTAAGTTCAGCCCCTTCTTGGTCCATGCTTCTAAAAACTTCTTTATTCCCATCGTCGCCATCAATCTGGCCGTATCCAATATGGGCCTCCCAAGCATGACCTCTTTGATTTGATAATCGTGTGGCTCGAAGCTTTTTCCATTTGCATCAGGAGGAGGGATGGCCACTTGATAAAACAAATCCTGATCCTGAGTGCTGTTGATAAATGCTAACGGTCTCGCTTCATGTGACGGGGACTCAAGTTTATTCAAAACCTTGGCCAATTCAATGATATCCTCCTCATTTGCATGGAATTGTGGTTTCATGCTTCTCATCATTTCTTTTCTCAGCCATCTTGGAATCCATTCACTTGAAGGCTTGCCTCTCGAGGATGGAGTATGTTCAGCTACCTCCTTTCCCTTATCACTTCTCCCCGGAGTTCTTTCTCTTTGGAAGGGCTCTCTTTCTGTGGTCTCCGTCTCTGTGGATCTTGTAGCTTGCACCTTGGTGTCTTGGGAGGCTAGTTGAGAATATTCTACTATCTGTCCCTCTTTTGACACTTCATCCGTTGCCATTTGTTGTGGCTCCTCTTTTGGTTCCTTTTGAACCGATCCTTTATCAACCACCGTGACTTGTGGTGGGGATGGGGGAGTAAGATTAGGACCCTGTGATTCTGGCGGCATCTGCGTCCAGTCTTCCTGTTGGGGTTCACCTGTAGGGGTATCCTTGATCTTATCCCTGACCAATTTCGTTCCCACGGGCATGAAGTCAAAATCTGACATCTTAAATATGTCATCGCCCTCTTTACTCTGCTCATCCACCCATTGTTGTACTTCATCTTCTGAAGAAGTTACTTCCAAAGGTTCCTTTGGGGCGGATGGCGGTGTCACCATGGAACCTCTTCTCCTTTCATGTTCTGTGGCTCTAGCTAGTCTGGTTCTTCTTTGTATGGGCACATCCTATTCCTCACCTTCCTCTTCTTCTTCTTTTTCTCCCTTGGGAACAGGTTCCGGGATAGATAGGAAAGGAACCGTTCTCCTAATCACCCTTTGCCTCTTCTTCATAGGGATCTTAATCTTCTTTTGTTTCTTAGAGGCGGAAGGGGATGCTGGTTCTGCCTGCAAAGGAGGAGAGACTTGTTGGATTTCACCCTCTTTTGTCTGGCTGGGCGCAATTGGCGGCAATTGAGGATCTGTCTGGTCTTGAGAAACCCCAGTGTCTTTTGATCCCTGCACATATTCTCCCTGTTGCTGAGGAGGTGCCTGTACTTCACCCTCTTCTGTATCGGCCCTTTGAGGAGATCTCCTCTTTCTTTTGCCTTTTCCTTTCCTCTTGGAGGGTGATAGTATCCAACTGGCCTATCTAGTTGGTATACTGTTTCTGGTCTTATTGGTGACTAGGCCGCAAAGGTAGGAATAGTAACCTTCTTCCCTCTACCTTTGTTTGGGCAAGCTTGTGCATGAAAAATCACTGTGTCAGGTATTGGATCAAGTTGGAATGGTTTCTTTATCCAATCCTGTGTCATCTAATGAGGTGCCTTGCCCTGTGATTTATGTCATCACTCTCCTCTCTGTCAACCTCGACACTCATTATGGGTCTCTCCAATTTTGTCCGTGTTGAATAGAGGGTCCAACAACTCCCCGGAATCTTGCTGCAATATCGCTTCAGGAATGCTTATTTTTAAAGCCTTCTCAGCTAAATACAAAGTCATCCTACAATAGTCCCTAATACAGACATTGTAGTCATTTGTCGCATTCATCCAATGATCTTCGATGGCCTCCTCATGGTGAAATTCCCTGCCCACCAGAGTCTCAACTTTCCGAATATTGTTGAAGCATGGCCTGGGAGAATTGTACTCCTCAAGGGCATATTGTTCCCACTCCCATTCAAAAGACAGAATATCCCGTTTCCGCTTCACCTGATATGGTCCTATGACCAGGGGCCATGTCCAACAGGGTCTTCGTTGTCTCCTAACCCTGTCATATGCAGATTTAATTTGTCGTGCAATTTCCAATAGGACAAGTCTATCACTGGGATATCCAGGGAGCTTCTTTGGATTTACAGTGGCACTTGCGACCCTTAGATATGTGAAGGTTTTGAACTGAATGTAGTAGGCCCCGAGAGCTGTTGTCTGTGCAATTGCATCATCAGATAATCTTTTTGCATAGTCTCCTTCTATGAATCAGATGATAGCAAAAATAACCGCATCATTCACGATTCTGTATTCTTTGCTCTACCTCGAGAGCTTCTTCTTCACCAATTGAGGGTAGACAATGTACGACCAAGCATTGGGATCCAGTATGCTGCCCTTCCTATACAATCCTGGATAGTCCTCTTCTCCTTAGGTACATGAACAAACATAGGACATCCAAATATCCTTAAGTGACCGATGTCAGGTTTCTTTCCAGAAAATGCTTCTTTAGGGGTTTTATTGTCCAAATACGAGTCAAGACATCTATTCTGAATATAGATTGCTGTTTTAGATGCTTTAGCCCAGAAAGACATACTTAAGTTTTGATCAAAAATCATAGCCCTCGTAGCTTGTACAATAGTTCTGTTCTTCCTTTCTGCAACTCCATTTTGTTGAGGATTATAGGGGACTGTGGACTCCCTCTTAATTCCAACAAGTTTGCAGAACTCTTTAAATATTTCAAAAGTGTACTCTGTCCCATTATTTGTTCTCAGAACTTTAATGTTCTTTCCGGAGGAGTTCTCAGTGATTGTTTTGCATTCTTTAAACTTAGAGAGAATCTCTTCAGATTCTTTGCACTTAAGGAAGTATATCCATGTCTTCCTTGAAAAATCATCAACAAATATCACATAGTACAATAACACTCCTATAGATGATAAAGGCATGGGTCTACATAGATCAGAGTGTACTAGTTCCAATACATCTTTTGTTTCGCTCAAACTATGAGGAAATGACTTTTTAGCATTTTTCCCTAGGGCACAACCTTTGCAGGATTCATTGTGAATATGGCTTAATTTGGGCATTTCGGTTACTAACTTCGTCATTGATGTTAGGGCATGAAAGTTGATATGACCTAATCTTCTATGCTATATTTCATTTAAATCCAAGGTCTCATGTACAAGTGTAAGGTTTGTCTTAGTGCATAGCTCATACAAAAGTCCTTGTCGTACTCCTATTGTTAGAGCCTTCTTTATGGTTGAATTCTTAGGCCAAGCTAGTACTTTACCTTCCATGAGTGCAATTCTATAACCATCATCTTCAAGTGCAGATATAGATATTAAATTCCTTTTAGTACCTGGTACATAAAGAACTCTAGAAAGTTGAATAGAACTTCCAGATTTCAATTTTATGGTGCAAGGCCCAATTCCTTTTACGGAATGTGCAGAATCATCACCAATTGTAACTTCTTCATCTGTTTCTATTTGCATGCTTTCTAGGTTATCCTGATAACCAGTGATGTGTCTTGAAGATCCATTGTCAACTATCCATGTATTAGATTTGGTTGAAATTTGACTGGACAATGCCGAATAGAAGGCATATTTCTCAAATTCATGTCCTTCATTTGATTTATCAGATTTTGCAAAAGATGCTTGAGGTTTAGATCGATCAAGACAATTTATTGCATAATGTCCATGTAGATCACATCTCAAACATTGGATTTTGGACAAGTCTTTCTTCTGTTTAGTTTGTCCTTTTTCATGTAAGTTTCTTTTCCTTTTGTTGTTCTTCTTCTCACCGTTCTGATGAAAGTTTGTGTTAAGAGCTTGAACGTTTTCATCTAAGGTTTTGTGTTTTCCTTTAATCATTAATCTTGATTCTTCTTGAAGACAATCTGATCTTAAACAATCTAGTTTTGGGATTTTAGACCTAGCACTTATTGCTTGTACAAAAGATTCCTAGGAGTTTGGAAGTCCTCCTAATGCTATTAAGGATAATTCCTGATTGTCAATCTCAATACCAAGTGCAGATAATTGATTTATCAAATCTGTGATTGTCATGAAGAAAGCATTTATGGCTTTTCCCTCACTTATTGGGTACTGTTGTTTAGGCCCAGGTCTTGGTACTGGTACAGTTTTGGTACTTGTTCTTCTATGGTACTTCATGGGTTCTCTATGGGTCCTTCATAGAAGGACAGACAACGAACGTGGGCACCCAAGAAGTACCCCAAGGCAATAGGTTAGTTTATGTATGTATTTCTGATTAGTTCATCAGCATACTCTTTGTATCAGCTTTAGATAGTGTCTTGGAACAGCTTGCTAATATTATTCAAGTTAAAATTGGTCTATGTAATGCCCTTAGTTTATCACTGTAGATCAACCTACTTCGATTCATTTGAAGCTCAGGGATTGATTTTTATTTATTTGAAGATTTGAGTATATTACTGTTGATAGATTTGTATAACCTAGCCAATAGTTATGTTTGTTGATCATGTTCAGATCAATGTCAATTAGTAATGCATGTAATCTGAAACTATATTAGTAATGCAATTATTTATTTATAATTTTATTGGCCAATATGGATTTATGAGTATCACCTTCTTTTGTATTTGTAACTTTGATGTTTGAACATAAATACATACATATATAGACAAACCTGAATCCGCAAGGGGGAAAAATTGTCATACCCCTGTACCTGAACCCGGTATCTGTACTCGAACCAGAACCCGAATCGGTGACTTAGGTTTCTCTTTTCTCCATTCTAACATTATTCATTTGCCTTTTAAGAGCAAGTTTTCTGCCAGTATTATTGATTATGAATGCATTTTCAAGAGCTTGAAACATACGATATGCTGTTGTATGTTTGCCACAATAGGTACTATGTGGTCTCGAACAACTTCCACAATTATCTTTATGGCCTTTTCATTAATCTCGTTCCATGTTGATTTATCAGGATCATCTTTAGGTTCCTCTTTTTTCTCTCTTACAAAAGATTTCAATTTGTTTTCTTCCAATAACAGCATTATACGAAGTTTCCAGGATTCAAAGTTATCAGCACTTGCAAGGTGATGTTCGAATCTCAATACGTTTGTCATCTTGGTAGAGAGAATGGACTGTGAATTTAAAGTGAAATCTGATCCTTATAAACTTAATGCGATCTCTCCTTAGCCTCGCTTTGATACCATGTAAAGTTTAACACAGATTTCTCTGACAATGTTGATAAATTTATGGTTTTTGTTTCAGGTTCAATCTTTGCTAATGAAGAACCTGTTATGCTCCACAATATGTATATTGATAATGCAAAGATATGATAAAAGTTTCTTTAAACTTGATATCTGTATTACCTCCGATCTGCACGCATTAATTGATTTTGATGCTTGCAATGTTGGGCGGTAACAACATATATACAAAGGTGGTCGGGTATATGGGTGAATGGGCATGTCTCCAAGTGGAGACATGACCATTCACTGATATACCCGATCGGTGGTTTGATTACAACCGATGTTTAGTTATAACAAAACTAATTGTTTCATTGACTTAACAAAGCCCAAAGCAATCTATAATGGTCAGAATGGAATGCGATCATTACTGAGATCAATCTCAGATATAAACACAATATATATGCGCAGTTGGTTCTGAATACAGTGATCATGATGAATAATGCAGATTATATTCGTGCATATATACATAACAATATTCAAATCATATTGACACACACACACACATATACACATGGATATATTCTCATACAATCAGAGATATTGTCTGAACTGAAGCTACATGTTTTAACAGAATCTAACCCCACTGTTAATATTAAAAATTGTTGGGTGCTGTGATCTTTCCCTGCTGGGGGATAAGACTGACTGATATACTGATATGGGAAATAAAATAGTTCAGGACATGAGTTTTTATCAGCTATGTGCTCCATTTGAGAAGGGTGTGATGGAGCCCAAAAATTCAATACTTTAGGCATCCATTTGAGCATATTTTATGAGTATCACCGTTGATGATTAAAAATATGAAGATATATATTCTTGTTCCCTACTGATGTTAAAGACTTAAGAGAGAAGTCAAAATATTGCAAGCCGAGAACAAGCATGTGAATTGTTTCTAGAGTTGGATGGTGAAATCCAAAACAATAACATAGATTCAAGCAAATGTTTGCAAGGGTGGCAAGATAGATAGGGCTACTGCTATGATAGCGTGTTTTCAAGCCTTGCTCCTAATAAGAAAAATCAGAATGAAGTAGCAGAAGCTGGAGATTTTTCAGAGTAAACATCAATCAGAGGCCATACACCTGATCTCGTCACCTACAGCATCCTCATTAACGGATTTTGCAGAGGACAGCTAGTGAAGGCTTTTGACTACCAAATTGAATGCTGATTAGTGGTTATGGTCCAAATGTATTAACATTTAAATACAGCTATATATTGCTTTTGCGGGGTAAGCAGAAGGTTTATCACCATTAAACTTGAAACAAATGATTGAAAGAGGCTTCTTCTGAATAACAGATGCAAAATCAAGCTCTTGCAAGCAAGCATGGACAATATGTGATGGGAAACAAGGTACTAATCTGACAGTTATGATTCTATAGGCAATACTTGAAGATTAATGGTAGTGATGCATATTAATTTGAATCCAAAGGACATACAGTTGCGTCAAACTCTAACCAGTAAACAGAATAAATATTAATCAGCTTTCATGAGAAAATCCCGCTAAATATACAGAAGGCTGTAAAAATGTTTTGATGGTCTGTGGAAAATGATTGCAATGAACAGTGATACTTGACAGAGTACAAAGTATATGAGCATGCAGGAAAAGTCTAAGCAATAACAGCGACTCCAATAAAGAAAGTATGGAGAGTCATGGTGAAGGAGAAACCCCATAACAACAACAATAAAAGTGCCGTTATTTTATAGCAACTATTATTCTGGAATTTGTGACAAAGGTGTTCTGTATAAGTATGTGAGGATATGGCATAAAGACCAAAGAGAGTGGAGATATGAATGGAAATCATCTATAGGTGCACACAGTGAATACGGAAGACCCCTGAGTCAGAAAAGTCAACATTGAGTTATACGGATGTCAAAATATCATCACAAGAGCATATTGGAATGCCTCAGATACAAAAGATTTAATTATGTGAAAAGTTTTTTTTTTGTGAAAGCGGATGGTGTTGGGAGTTAGATGCATGAAAGTAATCGCCCATATCAGAACCCCCAAGAGATTCGATGGCAAAGGGATCCACGAACCATACTTATGCGTTGGAAATAACAGTTTTAATAATACAAAATCTAGAAACATTTTGTGTATCGCAGGTTTGAGCATGGAGTCGATAGAACATCCCCAACGTTAGAAGCTTCTGCTCCAATACGGTTATCTGCAAGGGAAGATTGAGGCGTCAGAAATTAAGAATGTGAGTAAAGGAATGAAGAACAAATATCTTGCATATGGGAAAAGACACACGAGCAATCTCCAGATTTCCACGGACAGACTGCGAATATCTTCTTGAAGCCACTCCATAACTTATACCCTAGATTAAATGAATTGGGTGATTATAAGTTATGTGTTTTACAAACTATATTATAAATTTTATCCCTAAGCATAGCTTGAAATAGTTTTGCCAATTAGTTATTTGTTATGAAGGGTCACCTTGTTATGAGGAGAATTTAGTACCCTTTCATTGGCTATAAATACAGATCTAAAATCAAACGACAATTCATATATTCCTAAATTTTTTTATACCCCAGTTATATGTATGCACTGTGATATATTTTATTCGTTCATTGGTAAAGAAATGATTTTTTGAACTAAGCTTGTGAATTCGAATTATTGAGTAAATATATTTATGCGATTTTGGAGTCAAACTGCATTGGATGGATCATCCATAAGGAGTGTCTCCAGTGTAATTTTATTTCTGGCATGATCAATAAGAAATATATATTTTATTTGCATGAAGCTCTAGAGTTGAGATATTATATAGTTTCGTCCTTTATAATTATTATTTTAATTTTATAAATAATTTATATGATAGATAAGTGGATAGGATCAATTATAATATATTAAAATTGAATATCATAGATATTGAGAAATATTTAATTGTTTTCGAATCTATGTCTAGTTTGTCTCCGAACCACAGGAGTTAAAATACATTCCAGACTGTTTTAAAATTGTGTCCATATATTTGATCTGTCGCATCTTGATTGCTAAATTGTTTATAATTAATGCTCATAGAATTTTATAAAGTTGTATGTTTTAAACTTATAATACTGACTCTTTCGCCTTTTGGCACTGGTCTTTATATTTTCCATAATTCGTAATCCATATGCTGGCAATTGTTTAATTTCTTTCCTTTGAGGAATTAATATGTTCATTTGTTGCACTAATCTATACTCATTTATTATTCTTAATTCGTAATTTGCAATCTTAAAGTTTTCTGTAATCCTTGCCATTTGGAAAATTTTCAATATTCTCGCATTCTAATCAATTTGTTATAGGCGTCTTGGATTTAAGTGTTTTGTCCAAGATTAGGTACACCTGCCTTGGTTTTGCAGAGCCAGAAGCGCAGTGGATTTGGATCGCATTGATCAATTCCATCAAGTTGGCCTTAACCGGTTGGATAGCCCAACATCGAGTGGGCAAGGCTTGTAGGATTCCAATCTGCAATTTTGGGAACCAATAGGGTGTTCGACTATTATCTGCTGGAATGAGCAAGGAGGACTGGCTGTGAGTGTCTCAAGAGCCCCTATGGGGCATTTTGGTGATTCTTGTTTGGTAGATCAAGCTGCAGGGGCGTGCGTATTGTAGGACGACGATTTTAAGACTAGGAATCTTTGTTTTTGACAGGCGTAGTTGGCTTTTATTCCTGGGCAGCTAAAACAAGAATATTTAGCTGGGTTTAATTGCTTTGGTGTGAGTTTATTTTACACATTTCTAGGTGATCTGTCCAAGTTTAGGTGCGTGATATCTTTCAACATTGCTGGTTGAACTCCAGCAAATCACAAGCTTGGCATGGGAATAAAAAAAAATGAAGGCTCCTTGCTGCTGGATGCTAGCCTTTCTTTACTTTCGATGAGGGGTTGTGTGACTGAAGCTTCTTCATTGTTTGTTGTGAATGGTCCTTGATGCTGAGGCATTTATCCTTTTAGCAGTATTTGGAATCTTGACTAAATAAGGCAGTTTGATAGCACAAAGGATTTTGAGCATTTACCATAGCTGGAAGCTGATTCTCAAACTCTGATTTAAACCAAGGATACTGATGCGCTCAGTCTAGGGCAAGAGGCAGATGCTGATGCCTCCGGATGTGATATAACCCCTCCGGAGCAGTTAGACACCAACTGCCTTTACTAATCAATAATTAGGCATTTTATCAAACACTTGGCAATCATGTGCTGATACTTTCTCATGCTAAAGGATATAACTATGTTTGCTTTTGTCGGTATTAGTTAACTGCTCATTATTCAGACATCCATCATTTACATTCCCAACTCACTCAATTATAAAATTCACCAACACAGCTCAATTGAGAGATTTTATTCGAATAATGATAAACAGTGTGAAAATTCCCTCTTTATTTATAGCCTCAGCACAAAACTTGCGTTAACTGAACACGATACAAATATTTGTGAAATGTAACATAGAACCTGATTTGTATGATTTCCTCTCAGCTCCTCCTTTCCATTTAGAATCACAACTAATGGAAGAGTTCCCTACATGTAGATATAGCCACGATTGTGTGCCAAAGATAGGTGTTTGGAATGCAGAGATCAAACGTAGGTGAGAGAAGTGATTCAACAGTAGATTGCATTCAATGTGCCGAAATGAACATCAATGCAGTCCCAATATCCCAGACTTCCATGCAGCAAACATGCACGCGATGGATGTTTACCGCATAGATTAATTAAGAAACAAACAACGAATACGAACAACAAACAGCAGAACTATTATTATTATTCGCATATGCCCACAGTACATTATGCTTTGATGATATCCTCTGATGTCTACAATGCTTCCCGAAGGGGTTATAAATACTTTCCGAGGAACCTTCCCGAAGGAGTCCGTCGGCCAGATACATACTCTTTTCCGAAGGGTCCTGTTAGCTGATACACAATTTCTTTTCCGAAGGGACCCGTCGGCTGATACACAATTTCCTTTCCGAAGGGACCCGTCGGCTGATACACAATTTCCTTTCTGAAGGGACCCGTCGACTGATACACAATTTTCTTTCCGAAGGGACCCATCAGCCGATACACAATTTCTACCGACGACATCATCCCCCCCAAAAAGAAAAGTCGTCTCCTGACGACTATTACAAAATCTCTGAGAGAAATCAACAACCAAAATACATTGACTGACTAACTGGTCTTCAACACTGTCACCTTAGCCAATCTGACATCTGACCCTGATAGCCACCTGTGCCGCTTTCTGCCTTCCAATTTCGAGTACACTGGACTAAGTGTCGCTGCACTGCCTCCAACTGGATGATCAGCTCCTCCCGAGCTCTCTACGCATCCACCAAGACAGCCTCATGGCCAACACCTACTCTCAGTGCCTCTGATACACAGACACTCCATGCCTGCCACAGCTCCAAGTCTTTTCAACTGGTCAGACTCCCACGACTGATATCTGCAACGACTGGGGGTCCAGGGGGCAGTGCTCCTGGCGAGGTCGAGGGGCAGCGCCCCGGGTGCGCTCCCTGTCGCAGTACAGGGCGGGGTCGAGGGGCGCCTCCAAGACCAAATTAGCACTTTGCAACCCACACAGAAATGCACGGAACACACCATTTCTGTCATTATCTGCTGATTCTGCACTCTTTCTGGCAACCACGGATGCGTCCCCTTCCCTTTGACATCATCTGTCAGTCATTCTGAACAACTTGATTCTGTCGTCGTTTTTTATTTTTTTTATAGAAAACCTTCTGTCACCCTTCTGTGATGAAATCCTTATGGCTTCAATCTTGACACTGTCTGCTGATTGCATATGGATGTCTCCTTCCTGCACACGGGTTTTGATGAAACAAATCTGAAGGCATCTTCACTATTTCAATCTTCTGGAAAAGCCGTATTGCAATATCCTCTGAAGTCTTCAAAATCCGTACGATGCAAAGTAAAATTTGGCTCCAAATTCCATATGTTATCCTTCTCAGGCTCTTTAAAAAATCGTACACTACCACAAAACTGTACTACCATCTTGAAAACCGTACCATAGTTTGGATTGTCTAAAACCCGTACACCATAAACCGTACACCATCCTTCAGATATCAAAAACCGTACGGTAGTCTTCTTCCTAGATATCAAAGACCGTACGGTATTCTCCTTCCTTTAGGTGTTAAGGACCATACGGTACTCACCTTCCCTCAAAAAGCCGTACGGTACTTGCCCCTTAAAAACAGTACGAACTCTTTCCTCTAAAAACCGTACGACACATTCCATCGTGTGAGAAATCCGTACGGCGCTCCTTCACTGTGAAATTCGTACGGTGCTAAACCGTACGGTACTTTTAAATTTTTTATTTTTATTTTATTTTTAATAATAATGAATAGCAAAGTCAGTTTTCCCTTCGACCGTCAGTCTGCAATGACGAAGGGGTCTCCCGAAGGCCATTTTGTGACGCAGAAGTCTTCCGGCCGTGGTATACCTTCAGCTTCGAGCCATTCACCGCCTGAGGCACTTCCTGTCCATCCAAAGTCCATAATTTTGTTGCTCCATTGTCCCCTACTTCCCAAATTTGATACGGCCCAACCCACTTAACTTTGAACTTGCCTGGTTTGATCTCATTCTGGTCATCGTAGTTCAACACCCACTATCCGAGTTGAAACCTGCTACGCCTGTTCTGTGTCATCTCCATATCGCCCAGTTTGTTGCCGAAGCTCACTACCATGGACTCCGTCAACTGCCCCTTCTGTCCGTCAATAACACATTCACTCTGTACTGCTAAAACTTTTATTGAACCCTTCCTCTTTGTTGCCTGTGCAGATCGTATCGTGTGTCTTCCTTGCTGTTGGTACCTTTCTGCTATATTTGTGGTTCGACGTAATACTTTCTTCCGGCACAATTGTACAGTAGAATCTTTCCTTCTTTTGGGTTCGTACTATATGTTCTGTCCTTCAGCTTCAGTCATATCCGCGTTTTCTTCTTCGGCTTCTCTGTGTTGCTTCGAAAATTCATTTCTTCCTTCGGCTTCTCCATGTTCCTTCAAACATTCATTTCCTTCGTCGGCTTCTCTTTGTTCCTTCGGACATTCATTTCCTCCTTCGGCTTCTCTTTGTTCCTTCGGACATTCATTTCCTTCTTCTTTCTTACCTTCGTCGATCCTTAGCATATTACAACTTGGAAAGAGCTCGTAATCGTTCATCTGCCAGTGGTAAAGACCATATACTGAATCCAGATCGTCATCTCCTTCCAATCGTAGGACTCCCTCTTGATCGGGTTCCATACTTTGCCTCCTCTCATCATCTTCTCCTTCGGAATCCGACGATAGAGCTTCTTCTCCAACCATCTGAGTGTGTAGATCGATGACATACTTTCGGCCTTTGCTTTCAAGTGATAAAGTATTTTTCTTCCAATCGTGTTTTGCCTTGGCTTGTATCAACCACCCCCGGCCCAGAATGGCATCATATCCTCTCCGCTTCAATGGGATCACGACAAAGTCCAACAGGAACGGTTGTATTCCAATCGTCACTGGTTGCGTTGTGAGTACTCCCAATGGCTTGATTCCATGTTGATCGGTTGTTAACAATTGGAAGGTAGGTGGCCACAATGTCGGCTGTCCCAACTTTTTCCAAGTGTCTTCAGGCAACACATTGACACCGGACCCTCCGTCCACAATTGTTTCCGTCAATACAGTCTCGAGAATTCCCATTTCGACGACTGTCGGATGGCGTCCGGATGAGAGGGCTAATAACATCAGATCTTCTGCACTTGCGCCACTCTCCTCCTTTTTGTCCGTTGTACTTGCTCCACTTTCTTGCTCCCTTCCATGTTCTCCTGGTAGTTTAGCAGCGGGAACGATGTTTGTGAGTGCCGATCGGAGCTGAGGCATAGTGAGCAACAGATCACTTATCCTGACGGATATCTCTGCTTGCAAAATTTGCCGTACAATGTTCTGTTTTGCGCAGTTCCGTATGGAAGTACTCGTCGTGTCCTTCAGTCGTCCCGTTTCTGCCTGTGTTGCTTTCTGGATCTCTACCCGTGCTTCCTCCAGTCTCTTCTTTTCTTCCGCCGGGTTGGGGTAGTCTTTCGCTTGCTGCCATGTGATGGCCAAAACCTCTTCTTCGTCCGTCCCGACGGTGATCAAGTTTACTCTCGACTTCGGACACCTAGCATCTTCATGATCACCAGGTCCACACCATCTGCATAACAACTTCGGTGTGTTCGCCGTTGTACACTCTCGGGCGAAGTGACCCCATAGATTGCATGCACGGCATTGAACAATCGGTCGACGATTCGCATCATACTGAATTCGACTCCTTTCGCCTGTATTGTTGTTGCTGCTATTGTTGTTATTTTGATCGTGCTGGTTGTTTTTGTATCCGCCTGATGTGGCTCCTTCCGTACTGGTGTTCCCGTTCGCTCCTGACGAGGATGCCTCCTGTGTCAGGAACACTTGCTGCGGTGTCCTTGTTTTTAAATTGAAAGGGCATTCCTTTATCGAGTGTCCCAGGATCTGGCAGATTTCACAAAATTGATCTTTCGGGCAGGATCCCTTCGTATGGCCTTCTTTCTTACACTTCGTGCACCATAGGTCATTACCCTTAGTCTCCTTGTTCATGTTTTTGAATTCCTTCATCATCCGCATCATATCCTTCTGGAGGGCACGGACCTTCCTGTTGCTTCCCTTGTCATCGCTGCTATCCTCTCCTGGAGATGCATCGTCATCTGAATCGGACGAGCTGTTCTTCTTCTTCTTCTTTGTCTTCTGCTCACTTTCGAGGTTCATTGCCCGATTGTACGCTTGAATGTATGTCAATGGTGGCATGATCTTCATCTTTTTCCGCAACTTCGGGTTAAGGCCTTCAATGAACCATCTTTTCTGGAGCCCATCTGCCGGCTTATTCACCATTTTACTGATTAAGTCCTTCAACCTCCTAGCGAAGACCTGTACTGTTTCATTCTTCTTTTGTTTGGTATTGAATATCTCGGCTACAATTTCATTATCATCACGCAAAAGTTGAAATTCTGCGATGAACTCCTTAATGTTATCCCAATTATTTAATTTCTGTGCATCAGCATCAGTAAACCAATCAATCGCAACACCCCATAGGGTAGCGGGAAATTGTCGGATCCATTCGTTTGTATCTGTTATGCCGTTTGCCCTCCAGATCGTTTTACATGTTTTACAATGTCGAATGGGATCAGTTGCTTCATCACCATTGAATTTAGGCAATTTTTCCTTCGGACCTGCCATTATCACCGTATGTCGGGGGTTTTGTTGTGTACTTGCGCTGTTTTGCACTCCCGCGTTGTTTTGAGCACCCGCGCTGTTTTGAACTCCCGCGTTGTTTTGAACACCCGTGCTGTTTTGGACACCTGTGCTGTTCTGCACACCCGCGCTGTTCTCTACACCTGCGCTGTTTTCTACTTCCGCACTGTTTTCAATACCTGTGCTGTTTTCTGCTTCCGCGCTGTTTTCAACACCCGCGCTGTTTGGTGAAGAAGAGGGTTCATCAACCGAAGCCATTCGTTCTGGAAGTATATCTTGGACGAAGAGGTCACTCCACGCTCGTGCTCCATCGGCACTCCGAGCCGTGCGAATCGATTTCCTTTCGTCAGGATTCTCTTCCCGTGGTGTATGCAGGTTCAGAAATTCCTCCCTCGCTTCTTCCACCAACTCAAGCCGTTGTCGAGTCTCCTTCAACAATCCTTCCGCGCTCTTGTTTCCATCGGCAATTTTTTGAAATCTCCTTTGACGCTCTGTCTGCTGAGCCAGAATTAAATTTTCCTGTGCAACACGTATGTCATCTTTTTCTTTCAGCTTATTCTTATCTTTGTTCAATTGATTCGGCATTTAATTCATATCCGCTTGCCTGCGTACTAGGTCCATCGGGCAACGGCGCCAAATGTTTACCGCATAAGTTAATTAAGAATTGCACACAATGAATACGAACAACAAACAACAGAACTATTATTATTATTCGCATATGCCCACAGTACATTATGCTTCGATGATATACTCTGATGTCTACAATGCTTCCCGAAGGGGTTATAAATACTTTCCGAGGAACCTTCCCGAAGGAGTCCGTCGGCCAGATACATAAACTTTTCTAAAGGGTCCTGTTGGCTGATACACAATTTCTTTTTCGAAGGGACCCGTCGGTTGATACACAATTTCCTTTCCGAAGGGACCTGTCGGTTGATACACAATTTCCTTTTCGAAGGGACCTGTCAGCTGATACACAATTTCCTTTCCGAAGGGACCCATCGGCCGATACACAATTTCTACCGACGACAATGGAGTTGCAATGGCTTGCAGCTTTAGGCAGTAATGATGCCCAGATTTGCAATTATTCCCAGCAACTTTAATCAGTAATCCTAGGCGTGGGAAATTCTGCTTGAGGAAGCACCTAGGTTTGATGTCTAAGCGCAGAAAGCTCACATGCTGAACAGTAATAATACATGCAAAATTCCCTTCACAGTCTACATCAAATTGCAGAGGTAATGCACAATTTTTTCAGCTAAACCAATCTCCAGATTTGTGAATTCTAAATCAGAATTTAAAATTTCTAGAAATCACAGATAGGAATTACCAATCTCTCTAGAATATATTTGCCCTCTGAGCCATAGTCAATACAGTAAGCGAAGTCAAATAAATCAAACCACCAAAGACTTCTTCCAGGGAACAGGATTCACAAAAATGGAAGATGCAATATTCAGAAATTGATCCACAATACTTCAGCCGTGGAATCAGTGCACAACTCAAAACTCAAAACTCTTATACTTCAGCAAGGCCATTAAAACTTAGAACCACAGAAATGTCACCAAGAAAACAAAAGCAAAAAAGATAATCGGATGCCTTCCTCATCAAATGGGCTTATAACCCCCATAGGCACAAAGGTTTCCAAATGTAGCTTCACTTAAGAAGCTTCACCAACACAACATCATTTTTTAATATTATAATAATAAAGTGCTATTATAATAATGAAACTTTTAATTAAAAAAATAAATAAATATGAACTTGTGCAATAAGTAGCCCCATCTGATGCAGGTGATGACCAGCTGCCAAATATGGCAACTGCCTAATTTTACTTACTAAAAATAGTAAGTTGACAACAAAGACCTCCAAATCACCATTTTACCTCTTGAGGGTCGCTATTGTTGGTTCCCAAAGCCGCAAATTGGAAATCCAAGAGCTTGCCAATTCTTCAATAGGATTCTGCAATCAGTTCTGGCCAACGAACGAGAATCACCTTGATTCCCTTACACTTCAGACTCCGCTACACCTAGGCGGGTAGACCTTCTCGTTGAACCTGATCACTTGTTTTAGAGCTTTTCTAAAGCGAATTTAAGCTTTGGAGATCTCCTGCTAGCAAGATCCTTGAACTCTATTAAAATGAAATTGAATGCTAAGTGTTTGAATTGAATGTTTTGTAAAATATTTGTAAATAATAGATTTGATGCTTTTAGGAAGGAAGATATAGATTTTCAGACTTCAATAATAAAAAGCCCAGTGCCTGTGCTCATCCGGGCAATCGAGTCAACTTGAGTGAATTTTCACGTACAACTCTATAAAGTTCTTATGCACTTGAACTGTCAGCATTTTAACAATCAAGATGCGACAAACCAAATATTATACAATCTTAAATTAGTCCAGATTGAACTTAACTCCTTTGGTAGGGAGACAAACTGGACATAAAAATAGAAACAATTTGATATTTCACAGTATCTGTGATGATCGAATTTAAAATGCTAAATGACCATGTCCACTTATCTGACATTTAAATTGTATACAAAATTCCAAATAATAATTACAAAGGACGATTCATCTACAGTTTAAATCTCTTTGCCATTTAGAAATAAACAAAGGACATTTTATTTTATTATTAAAACAAAATAAATGGATTCATATTGCAAAGTCATATTGAGCTCCTTATTTCTCCTTACAAGTAAATATAAAAATGCTTCTTCTTGAGAATATGTCTTATTGTTTTATATTTGCCCCTATATATATCTAAATAATGTAGAGACTTGACTTTCGAATGAAGGGTCATATTTCTTATAAATAGTTACATATTCTAATTCTAAACGCACCTCTCCATTTTGTTATTTCATATCTTTTATGATTTATTGGGTTCTTTTCATATTCTTTTAGAAACATCATCTGTAACATTCCTGAAAAATATATCAAAGTTGTGCAATGATTATTCACCGTTTGACCTCACATTAACCCTTTGCCTTCGAACTCTTTATATTTCTGTCTTGTAGCTATCATGATGCATTAATAGATGGTTTTTTTCAAAATGAGAAACCAGGTTGGACATAGTTTTAACGACAACGTATTTCCTTATACCTACGGCTTCCAATCTCTTGTTCGAACAACTTGTATTGCATACATCTTTCTGTGCTTGGTTTGATCCTCGACGGCTTCTCTAATCGTTTTACGGCATGAGTTTTCTCCCGACTCCTTAATGCCTGACACACATATCAGGATACGTATTCTTTGTGATTAAAACAAGCTTTTGATAACTTACCTCCTCATCACCACAATTTGTTGTTTATCATTGCTCGTCATCAATGCTATCCATTCAATGATTTGGCTTCAAAACTCATTGTCTCTTTCAACACAGTCTTCATTCTCCTCAAGTTCCTGCTTTACACCAAGCTGCTCCTGAAGCTCTCCAATATGCATCGTATCATCATGAATACCCCAGATTTCTTTTCTATCCATATTGGATGACGATAGTCGCTCTTGCCTTTGCTAATACATAAATCAGTAACCTGGTCTTTGGCCTGAAATCTCACACAAAGACTTCTTTGTCATAGCACCATCTATGCAAAAGATAATATCAATAGTCATAGAATCCATAAAACCACATTCAACATAGCAGACATCGGAGGAAGGAGAACATTTTTCATTCAATCAAATTGTACTTTCCATTTATGAGCCTGGATTTAACAATAATAGATCAGGACTAGATTCATGAGAGAAAATGAATGTGAGTGAGAAATTTCTCTTCTGATCAACAAGGCATCTGTAGCTTCCAATAATGTTCCATGATGTCCATTAAGTTCTTCTCCCCAATATTAGCATATCTTCTCTAGACTAGATTCCAATTGGACTGTAAATGCAGAGTAATATAGATTCTTAGTAAAAAGGAGAAAAAGGTTATACAGATTGAAATGATTTAAATGCTGAACTTAAAAGGATGGCCCGTTTGGAATTGTGTTTACATATGACTATGGTGTATGAAACTTGAAAATGAAAGTTGGGAAAATAAGGGATAAGGGTATCATAACTAATTAGATAAAACAATTTATCCTCATGGCAATATTTTAATGACCCAAAAGATAAAATTGATGGTAAAGCTGAGTGAAAGAGGGTATAAATGGTGGCCTTAGTTTATTAAATTAGGGCTTCATCAGCTATAACGAATTGATTCAATTCACTGTAGGAGATCACTAGAAATGAGGACATTATAGGATTTGGATCCCTGCTAAAGCGCACAAGATGTGTAAATTACTTGCAAAGATCTGTGCGTAAGTTATTTGCACAGGATGTGTATGTGTAATCTCACCTAGCATTTGTAAAGCCTGGCTGCATTCCATTCAAAATCGTTAAACAAGAAAAGATGAATCAAGCCTGACTGCTAGCTGGTGCAAAGCTGGAGTTTTAGCAGAGGAGAGCATCTATGTTCGCGCTACCACATCTAGGTTAAGAGCAGGCATATCAAATCCCTAGTCCCGTTCAATTGCAAGTCAATGTTTTCAGTTTGTAGGCTCTTTGGTCTGTAGAGTTTGTCTAATTGGTTCAAATGATTTGATCGAGTACCATTTGCAAGTGTGGTTAGGGATAGGGAACAACATACAAAGACTCTAGTATAATATATTAATAATAAAATCTTGTTTTTGGTCATTCCTCTTCGGCGATTGATCTTATTTGCATCCTCTAATTTTTCTTTTTATACATCCACACATCCTATTCTTGCATCCCCATCTGTATTCGCACTCGAATTGACAACTTAGGTTTAAACTTGTGTGTCATTTCATTGATGTTTTGTCTCACTTCAGTTCATTATTATCAAATGTCAACAAAAAAAGCTTATTTCTACTTGTTGAGGTTGGTTTTGGAATTTGTTATTTGGTATTGTTAATGGGCAGAATAACAATTTGCAGTAAAAAGATTGTTCTCATTTGTATACCAGTTTATGTTTCTCTATATCACCAATTTATTACTTGAACTTTGATCATATTTTTTTCAAGAGTTGTTGCATTGTGCATTTTTATTTGTGAAGCTAAAGCATTATCAAATAAATGTGAAATTTTGCAACATCATAACCATTCCTTTATACAAGCATGCAAACTGTTTGACAAAATGTTGACTGTAAAAAAAACAAAACTTTGTTGAATAACTGTGGTGGTTATTATAGACCAAGGTCTCCAAAATCACTGCAAGTTGGGTGAGTTTGATGAGTTGGCAAGATGGGTGAGCCTAGCCAAGTTATGTCAACTTGGCAACTTGGCTCGCCAAGTTTTGGGGCATTACTTGCCCAACTTGCCGAGTCCAAGCATGCATAACTCAGATGGGTCTGAGCATGCACTTGCAAGTTTACTCTGCAACTCAAAACTTAGCTCAGGGGATGGAAGAATTTATACAAATTCAATGT
Source organism: Cupressus sempervirens (assembly GCA_028749045.1). Taxonomy (NCBI): domain Eukaryota; kingdom Viridiplantae; phylum Streptophyta; class Pinopsida; order Cupressales; family Cupressaceae; genus Cupressus; species Cupressus sempervirens. The sequence continues at coordinate 348,919,855 of CM053791.1, forward strand.
TTAAGTATAAATTCCTTATACTTTAAGTTATATTTGTTTAAATATTAAATACTATTAGGATGTTTGAGATAGGTTTCAACTTCATAGGAGTTGAAAGGCAAAATCTAGATTTTTGGATTTTCCAAAAAATTCTATACTCAACCAAATTTCAAGATTCGACACGGCTTCAACTCTCTAACCCCCCATAACCTATTTTTGCTTTTTTAGGTCCAACTGAAGCTAGAACAAGGATTGTCGAAAGGTTTAAAGTTTATAACTTATTTCTTCCAAAATCCCTTAGGTTTCAATTCCATATTCCTGATAGACCTAGTTACAATTTTACAATGGGTATATGATGGATTTATCATTTATGTTCCTTGTTTATGTATGCGATGACAAATCAGCTTCTATTTGATGATGTTTTTGTGTCTTTAAGTTTTAATTTAAAAAAGGTGCATGAAGCAAGTTTTAAATCTTTGTTAATTTCTAAATTTCAAGGGTTTTTTCATTTCGCCAAGTTGTTGCCGAGTCATAGCTGAGTCACGATTCAAGCCGACCTTGCCGAGTCCAAGTTTGGGAACTATGTTACAAACATTTGATGATTTTGGTTATGGTTTGATTATGTGATGGTGGTTTATTTTGTTGAGGATTGCACTTGACATTTAAAGCTTCCATTTTAAGGAGACTTTAATCAGGAGTTGGTCCAACTCTTTTCTCTTAATCCCTTCTCATATCATTGTGCAAAGTGCAATATGCTTTGTTTCAAATCAACCCCATATTTTTGACATACAATTTTTTATGAAAGCATAATATCCATCATCAAATATAATATCGTAACATCTCCATTTGGATGCTAAATGCTAATAATACGAAATTTGCCTTCACAATGAGTTTTGTTTGATTTTATTATCAATATTTGTGGATACTTTTATGATGTATTCACTGCTATCATAGAAACATAAAAACCAACATTTGGGCTTGATATTCACTAGTTATGGTGGTTCACATTGCCATGGTTCTCTTTGTTCACAATCACAACTATAGGTTCTCTATTCTCCATAGGTGCTTTTAGTCTATAGCTCTATCAAATAGTGTTTTTGTGTCTAGAACAATAAATGACATGACAAAGAGGAGAGTTTTCATTTATTGTATTTCTTAACTATCTGCACCCAACTTTTGGCCTCGTTTGTGAACCTTTACTCCCAACAACCCATTACCATGTGCTTTCAGTTAATATGTCGTTTTAAATAATATACAACTTTAGAAAATCTAATAGATAACTCATTTATATTGTGCTTCTGGGTATATGTTGAAATTGTTTGTCATGAACCAATTGACTCATGAAACTGAGTTGCAATTAATCGTAGATTGGGGATCCATAGTTTGAAATGTGCTGCATAATTCCTAATTTAGATTTTATTACATAATATGAATGCTTAATTTATTTTATGATCATCTCATTTGAAAAGCTTTCAACCTCACATTTAAGATCTCAATATGTAGTAGAACCAAGCTTAGTTAAGGAGTTTAGGCCTTTAGGAGAAAATCACTACCATCCCATTGTAACATACTAAAATTTCAGAAAACTAACTAATTCTTATCAAGGAAAACATATCACAATTCTTAACCAAATGAAAGGAGATATCATTAATTCAATTATTCAACTCTTTCACGTGAAATGGAAATATGAACGAACTATAATCACATATCAAATAATTTGGAACTAACAACCATCTAACTACTAGATTCATATGGCATTCAATTATTAACTACTATATCATTTGCAAGAAAACAAACAAACAATTTTGAAATATTATGATGGAAGCAACATTGGTAGCAAATAAATTACGTGTAAAACATAAAAGGGTTACCAAAAATAAAGCAGATGATGTCATTGAGTTGTACAAGCCTTGGCATCTTGACATTTTGGAAGAGAGGAGAAGCACTGCCATGGGCCTAACCTCCCAACCATGGACCCTTAGTATGCCCACACTATCTCCAACAAGAAAGACCCTCCCTACCACGGGAGTTGGCATGGGACACCCTTATCTTGCCACTGAGCATCTTGGTGTTAGAGTGTCGACTAGTCAATTGTTGAGATTGTGGACACATTCCTACCAGCCTATCTTACAATTGTCAGCACCTTGACCTCTGGTGATCATGGTAGCAAACATGCCATTAACTACCTTGGCCAAGGATTTTAGATGGGCAACTTATATGCTCAATCACCCACCTCTCGACTTGACAACAAGAAAAATATAAGGATTTCAATGAGCTATCTTTTTATTTGATTTAGATGTTAATGCTGATCATATTCTTTCTTTCATTGCAAGAAATCTTCCCAATCTTTTCTCCCCTCAACTCGACCATAAAGGTCCTCATTACTCAACAGATTCATAATATAAATTATAGATTTATGAACACTTATTCCTTTGCCATGCCCCTATAGCATCATAAGTAATTATGCTTTTCTTCCTGTTTAATATCACTTACATGGGGAACATTCCATCTCAGAGACATATTGATTATATCTCTCTATGGTATTCATTCGATCAGAACATATGTATATGCAACACTGTATTTATTCCAGGCAGAGCCTGTCGTAGAAATAATAAAAGAATACTGTGGGAAATGATCACACATTCGAATCTGAACTTTCAACTAGGAGAAAGGCTGAAGCTGATAAGAAATCGACATGTTCATAAAGATAAAATATACAATGATAAACATAAGGCATAACTTGATCAATTGGCGTGATTTGATGTAAATGAGTTTTGTAAAAATGCCAACACCTGAGAATTCTAAAAGTGTCCAATGTGTGCCACAGTCTACACCCATTCAAATTACCACCACTATCGAGTACTTGTGTGTGAGTACAAGCAGAGAATACTATGTTGTATAAACAAGAGAAATCTGGAATAGTTAAGATCAATGAGAAAATGCATGTGTGTGCCCCTACGGCAAGAAAAAAGAGCATAAATAAGAAACAAGAAATTGACAAGATGAATAATGGTCACTCATGGTGTGCTTAGTTATGCCAAGACACATTGGAAGACTTTTAAAGTCAAATATCAAAAGAAATATTATAGTCTGATGCCATTTGGTGGCGGTTACAATACAATTGGTCGCTCCAAGCAAATAAATAAATGACCATGGTCAGAGTCAAGAAATTATTTAAGAGTAAAGGTGGCAACATACGCCTAACCCATGCCTTAGTATATTAATGTCATTCATATATTTTCATGCTTGCTTGAGTAATTATGATATACATACATACATACATACATACATACATACATACATACATATATATACATACATACATACATACATACATACATACATACATACATACATATATATCTATACGCTAATGATGAATTTTGTATACATATACATATACATATACACACATATGTATGTGTATACATACATACATATTTCATACCCACCCAAGTATGAGTATAGATGTGATAGTAATATAATAAGACATGATAACTTGCAAGGTATAGAGAGATCATAACACAATGAAGGTAGTATTTCTTATTTAATTCTTTTTAGTGTTTTGCTTATCTACATAGCTCACGGTAATCCTTGCACTTTCTTGTTTGCGTAGCCATTCTGTCCTTGGTCTAGGTGGTTATGTTCATTCTTGATGACCTGACAGTGGATTTAGGTGTCCCCTTCTGAGCTCACAATTTGGCAACACTTCTCCTCGTCGTCATGCTCTTGCAAAATGGAAATGGTCCCAGATATTAACATATTTTCAATAGTTTTGAAATAATAAAAATATGACATAATCATTTTAAATTTCTTAGATAATCATTTTCCAAATGGTTTGATGTTGACTGCAAAGCTTTTCATCGCTCTGTTCGGTCTGCTTTTGAGGCTCACTCTCCTCATTATGCTCACCTTCAGTTGTCTTACCTTCCTTTTCTTTGCCGCAAGAAACTATTCTTCACCACTTCCCAGTGTAAATCCCTCTGCTCCACGTTGATTTGTAATCCCCAACTCCTTTGGCACACTCTTTTCCCCCGCTCCACCCCTCCTTCCATTTTTGACTTTCGCTCCCCAACCACTCACACCATGGCTCTTTATGACATTCTGGGGCAGCCTTCCATTCATCCCATTTCACCTCCCTTTTGTCACCTATTCACCTCCTCTCACATTTACGAGGCCATCAGATCTATGAGTTGCAGCAGAGCGACAGATGATGAGGGGTTCCAAGCTGAACTCTTCAAGTTTGGTGCTTCCATTCTAGGCCCCTATCTCTCCATACTTTTTAATAAGGTGATTTGCACTAGGTTTCTGGTTTCTTGGTCCAGGTATTTGATTTATCCAATCCATAAGACCAGTCTACTTCTGATCCTAGGAATTATAGGACTGTTATTATTGGGCATACATTTGCCAAATTATATGCTACAACACTCAATGCTATGTTATTCGGAGAGCTTGACAGGATGGGCTGTAGAGCTAGAGATCAGGCTGGTTTCCGAGCTGACTATTAGACTATGGATCATATTTTCACTTTACAAGCTATTATTGAGGAGGCTAGACATAGATTGGAGAAAGTTTACTGTTGCTTTGTGGATTTTCGCAAGGCTTTTGATTTTGTTCCTAGGATGGTGGTATTTTAGAGGCTTTAGGAGATTGGGAGTTTAGAGATGTTACTTACGACTATCATGAGACTCTACGAGATTGTTGTGGGTAGATTCAGGACTCTTGATGGTTTCTCTATCCTGATCCATAGCACCATTGGGGTTAAACAAGGCTGTCCTCTCTCTCCCACTTTGTTCGGGTTGTATATTGATGAGCTTGGGGACTTCCTTTTGAAGTCTTCGCTCCTTGGTGATGGTTGCTACTTATACCAAGTGTTGATCTCCATTCTTCTTTTTCCGGACAATGTGATTCTTCTCACTTCTTCTTCAGAGAGTTTGCAAAGGCTTCTGGATGGTTTGGCTTCCTGTTGTGTTCAGAGACAACTATCAGTTAATCTGGGTAAGACTCGGGTTATGATCTTTAATTTCCTTAAGACTTCTCATCTTCACTTCTTTTTTCAAGGACAGTAGATTGAGATCACTTATTCTTATATGTATCTAGGAGTCAAGTTTTTTGGGCCTCGTTTTAGTATGAGACCGGCTATATAGTCCAGAGTTACCAAGGGTATGGGTTCTCTTACTATGCTTGAAAAACAATGCTTTAGACACCATTTTCAGGATACCTCATCCAAGTTATCCCTCTTGGACTCCCTTGTTCGACCGACTGTTTTTTATGGCTCAATGGTTTGGGGGCCTTCTCTCTTTAGTTCTGATTGGGCCTCGATTGAGCGGTTTTAGACATTGCTTCTATGATGCATCATCAAATGTCACAGATTCACTCCTTACAGTATCATTCTTGTAGAGTTTGGTGCTTTTCTCTTCAGTCTTGAGGCTATATTTGATTTGGTTTGGTTTCTTCATTGTCTGCGTGGTTTTGCAAATTCTGTCGGTGAGTGTGACAGATATTCCTACCTGGCATATTGCTCCTCTGTTGCTATTGCACGTTCCGATACTAGCTCTTGGGCTCGTTGTTGGTATGCACAGGCATCTTCTCTATTGAGCTCGATTGGGATTGATATTGATTGTTTTTCTCCTTATCAATTCTCTTTGAATGCCACTGCTCATCTCCCATCTAGACAGGAATTAAATGAGCATGTTAGACTTGACATTTATAGATAGTAAATTAGTACTACTTGGACCAACCCTCATGGTGGCTTACGTTTGAGAATGGCCTTCTGTGCGAAGCACTTTCTTGAGATCAATGATGGGATTATTGTCCGTTCTATTTACCTTTTTCTATGGTGGAGTCATGCCCTTCGTGTCTCTTTGGGTTTTTTCAGAGTTGGTTCCCACCGTCTTCATGCTCAGAGAGACCATCATATTGATAGAGGAGAACATATTTGTAAGCTGCGTACTTTAACCGAGGTCGAGATAGAGACTCACTTTATTTTGTGGTGCTCTATCTTTTATGAGATCAGAGGGAGATTTTATTGTTTGCTCCTAGACTGCTTCTCTCTTTCTACATTCTTCAGTTATTATGACCAATGGTGTCTTGTGCTCTATCTTCAGGAAGCCACTCTGCTTTGTGATAGTACTTTACAGTCTTTGCTTCCTCACCCACTTTGCTCTGACAAGCCTATTACTGCCTTTTTTGCACCCTTAACTCCTTTACAGGGTGTGAAAATGCCGGTTGCTTCTTCTAGTTCTTCTGGTCATTCCAAATCCAGTAGATCTCACAGTGGTTACTTACGTCAGAGACACTCCTCCACGGGTCCACGGAGACAATTCAGGGCTCATGTTCACCTACAGTCTTATCCTTCTGTGATCGATTTCTTTTTGCCAAGGAAAGACTCACAGTGTTCTCCTTGTCCTTTCTCTTCTTTTCTCTTGTTATTTCTTGTTTTTGTTTGGTTTTCTCCTGTGTTACCTGGGGACTTGTTTCCAGCCCTAAGCCTTGAGTTTTGGAAACCGTCCCCGTTTCGAGGACTTGGGGACGGCTGGAAATGTTTCCAAGCTGTCCCCACCTAAGCAAGAAATTTGGAAGCCCGTCCCCAAGACTTTGGAAATGGTCAACATGTTTCTAGATGGTGTTGACCATCCCGGGGACTCCGTAGCCATTTCCTGTCCATCCTGGGGAATGCTTGAAGTTTCCAATTCAAAAATAAAACTTCACTCAAAAAAAAAAAAATGGTGATTTTCTGCCTTTTCGCAGGCCCCACATTAAAATAATATAACATGTTGAAAGTTTTTTTTTTTGGAAGCCATTACAAGCTTAGCATCCAACAATGATTGACTATTCAAACAGTAACTTTTGTTCAACAAACTAGACCAGAAAATGATTATAAATTAGACATCTATTTGATATTCATATTGCAGACTTGGAAATGATTGTTGTTGGGTTGAGGAATGCTCATATTGTTTTTAGCTTTTATTATGCTCTAATAGCAGCAACAATTGCTCAGAAATACATTGTTGTAGGTGATTACTGCCCAAACAAGATGGCTGCTACTTGTCTAGGAAGATTTGGCACAACAAATTCTTTTTTCTTCCGAAATCCACAAGAAAGGGCTCTAAAGTCTAAACATATTGCCCATCTATGGCAGATTGATTCTCTCATTTGATTTCATCCTATGTTCCTATTCTTAGAGGATGATTCGATTTGATGCTATGTTTTCTAGTGATTTGATGAATGAAATTGATAATTTTAAGTTATGTTGCTATGATGAATGTGACAATGTTATTTAGTTCTGAAATTCATGAATATATATATATAAAAAACTGTCACCTGCCGTTCTCTATTTCATCCAAAAAAAAAAGTCTCGGAAACCTGTTTCCCCGTCCCCTTGTTCCCCCGTCTTGGAAACTCGGGGTAACATAACTTTTCTCGGACATCGTTTGGCACTCCTACTGTTGTCAGCTTTTTGGTGGTAAACTCTCAGTGCCATAGACCTTTTGTGGTCTTTTGTTGGACATTAATAATCTTATCTTATCTTATCCTAAATTCATCTTAACTATTAACTAACATGTCACATGACACATTATCTAATAACCTAATTTTCATTTCACAAGAATCAACATATCCTCAACAACTTTATTGATAAATCAATTCACATGAACCAAAACTCTCAACAAATTTACTGAATAACTGACTTCACGAGTTTTTCCAACGGTTAGAATATTATTTAATGTAGCAATATTTAGGATGTAACACCCATCTTCTTCTTGTCCTTGCCTTTATGTGCCTCATCCTATCTCTCTTCACTGTTGTGCGTGTTTATTTATGCATGTATGAATGATGAGCCGCTAATAATACTTGTACTGATTTTTTTTGACTGAGAAGTCAACTCTTCACAAGTTTATCATATTGTTGGCTCATAGAAAGCCAATACTTCTGCAATGTATCCTAATGTATGTCTATTGCTATAGTGTCTTGAATTTGGGAAAGTACTAATAAGTTCCCCTTTTAGCCTGGACATCCTTTTTGTTTGATAATGTTGTTAGGATAAATCCTAATGATATTTCTGTTCCAAGCTGTGTAAATGAACATAGAAGCATTTATTGTTCCAAATTAGTGTAAAATGATGTCAAATATGCTTCTTAATTTTGTTTAGTATTTAGGATGTGATACTTGAATGCATACTTTATTTTATTCGGTCGTTCCTCTATTTTGTGATTCAAATAGATTGTACTATAGAAATGTTTATATTCTATAATGCAGGTCTTTGGGTTATAGCACTAAGGATAATATGCAGATGCCTAGCCAAGGACAAATTATGTCAGTTCAAGCTCTTGGTGGACTTTTTGCTGGTGCTGTAGCATCTTGTGTGACTACTCCACTCGACACCATCAAGACTCGGTTACAGGTAGGGGTGTGACAATTTATTTTAAGAGGTAAACTTGCCACAAAGCCATGTTTGTATTGTTGTTTATAACTTACTATCTTTGTATTAATAATTAAATATAAAAGGGAGTCAGATTTTATTAGCTAATTGGAGCAAATGCTTTTAAAAATCTCTATGATGCATGTTTAGGGATGTTTCAAAGATGGTACTTGTTAAAGGTTGCCAGAAAAATACCTTTGCCTCTATGAACTATCAAGAAAACCTTTCCAAGAACTTAGGCAATTATATTGTATTCTTTAAGGGGAAAAATTGGTTTGAGTAAAAGAGAATTTTGATCATGGGAATACAGATATTTACATGTATAGGCTCAGTTTATGTTTTCATGCCACTCAAGTTCTAAATTTCTCGTCAACCATATCTTCCTATCATTGAGTAGTGGTTATTTGTGCATTTGCATCACACTGACTTTTATCTAGTGTGACAAAATATATTTTAAGAAGAAAGCATGCCACAAAGCCATGTTTATATTGTTGATTATAATCTTTGTATTAATAATCAAATACATAATGGAGTCAGATTTTATAAGCTAATTGGAGCAATTAGTTTTTTTCGTTTGTATGATGCATTTTTTGCAATGTTTCAAAGATGGTACTCGTTAAAGATTGCAAGAAAAATATCATTTCCTCTATGAACTATAAAAAAAACCTTTCCAACAACTTGGGCAATTATATTATGCAAGGGGAAGATAAGTATTCTTTGAGGGGAAAAAATAGTTGAAGTAAAATAGAAAATTATAATCACAGGAATGCAGATTATGTATAGGTTCAGATTATGTGTCCATACCTCTCAAGTTCTTAACCTCTCCTCAACCATATCTTTCTGGCATTAATAGTGGTTATTTGCATATTTGCATCATGTAATTCCCTTTTTTGGGACATTAGAAATCCTAAAGCCCAATTCCTAAAATATTAATTTTGGCTTAAGGGAGCTTAATGCAAATTTATAAAATTGGCCAACTTAATGTTAAAAAGTGGGTTAAAGGTGACAAAGAAGGAAAAAGATGGAAGGATAAGAGAAGGAAAGTGAAGGGTCACCGTTTTGAGCACAATAGAAGGTTGAGTAGGTCATTTTTGGGAATGTTTGGATTATTGTTTGTTTGGAGAATTTGGGTGTCTCTTGGAGAAACATTGGGAGAGTTTACATCTTCTATTTCGGACCTGAGGACACAAACCTTCAGGCCATCGTTGGTCGATTGGACGTAGCCCCGGTTCATCATTGCAGTGGATTCAAGACAGAGTTCACTCTGAGTTTACAGGATCTATTATATGTTTCCAATCTGATTGCTATTGCTGTTTGCAAGATTGAACTCTATGCATGTTATTGTATTGCTGATTTATAATACAATAGCAAATCTGATGTGTTATAACTTAAAACCGAATATTTTAATGATTATTCTCGAATCATTTGCTGGTTTACATTGATGGTTGGATTTGCATGAGTTATCTATTATATGTTGAAACCTGTTTATGATAAAAATTGGTATTAAATCCATTAGGTATACTACAGTGGTATCAGAGGCTCAAACCTGCCAGCTTGTTGGTTATTTTGCATTTGTGATCAAGTTGGTGGTAGTATAGTACCCAATAGAAAACTATTGCCCTAATTGGAAAGTGTTTGCATTGAGGCTGCCCGTTTCTTCTTTAGACAGCCCTGCTTCCATAAAGGCTGTGATAAGTATTACTATGGGAACTTTATATTATAATTCACTGGCATCAATATAAAGTGAAATAATAAATTAATTATTTTCTAAGTTTATTTCAAAATATGAGGGGTTCTTAACTTTTAGAGGAATAGAAGGGTTGTGTAGGAGACTGGTGAGGATCGAAGCCTTATCAACATTGCATTAAGAGGCAGCAGATGTTTGGAAGATTGCAGCCTGTTTATTTCTGCGTGATTGTCTTCTGTGGGAAGGAAAGGGATTACCATTTATCCTGAACTCCAGAGAAATAACCTACTCACGGTAGTGAGAGATCGTGGACGGCGGCTTTTGAAATTGGCTCTTCCGCGGCCATTACTTCTGATCTTCCGCGCCCTCTATCTGTCGCTGTCTCTTCATCTTCGAGTCCCTGTGGAGATCTGTGCAAGGCGGTCGGACTGTGTCGACGCGTCAGATTGCAGAGAAATTTCAACGTAAAGGCTTTTTGTGTATTGTTCTCATTGCCAGAGGAAAAGTTTCAGTGCAAGATTCGTTGGGCTCTGTTTCTTATTTGCGAAGGAGAGATTGTTTGAGTTTGGTATCTCATTTTCTGGCAGAAAAGCGTGGGTTTTCCTTAAAAAAAAAAAAAAAAAAAAAGACTAATTTAAATTGTTCAGAATGAGTGGCAGATGATGCCACAGGAAAGGGGAAATATCAGCAGTTGCCAGAAAGTGTGTAGAATCGGCAAAAAGTGACAGAAATGGTGTGTTCCGTGCATTTTTTGTGTGGGTTCCAGAGTGCCCTAGGACCCCGCGGGGGCACTGCTCCTCGACCCCGCCGGGGGCGTTGCTCCCTGGACCCCTAGTCGTTGCGGATATCAGTCATGAAGTGTGACCAGTTGAGAAGACTTGAAGTTGTTGTAGGCATGGAGTGTTTGTGTACTAGAGGCACTGGGAGTAGGTGTTGGCCGAGAGGCTGTATTGGTGGATGCATAGAGAGCTCGGGAGGAGCTGATCATCCAGTTGGAGGCAGTGCAGCGACACTTGGCTCAGGGTACCGAGGAGTTGAAAACAGAAAAAATAGCATAGGTGGCTATCAAGGTCAACTTCATTAAGGAGGCTATAGATGCAGCGGGATGAATGTGAAAGTGATGTGTCAGAAGCATATTTTTTGTTGTAGTGACTCCGTTAATGTATTTTGTTTGTTAAATTATTTCAGATATTTTGTTAGTTGTTAGGAGACGACTTATCTTTTTGGGGGGAATGGTGTCAGCCGATTGGATTGTCGTCGGTGTTTCTGTAGCCGATGGGAAGATTGTCGTCGGTGTTTCTGTATTTTGTAGCCGACGGGTAAATAGTTTGTAGTGGACATAATGTTTGTGGCCGACGGACTCCTTTGGGAAGGTTCAGCGGATAGTATTTATATCCGGTCTGGGATCATTGTAAATCATCATTGATCTTATCTTATCAAGCATAATGTAATGTTCTGGCATATGCGAATAATAATAAGGAATTCTGCTATTCTGTCTATTATTTGTATGCATTGTTTTCTTTACCCAGTACGATAAACAACTGATATATTTTGGAAGAATGTTCTAAAGTGAGGCTTGTTTTGTTTATTTATTATTCTATGAAGACCAAACCAAATGATGCATAATTCCTAAAGGCATGTTGAAATTTATATTATACTTTGGTTATGTTAGATATTTCTAGGCGTAGCACTTCTATATATTTGTTGGGACATCTTCAGACTATAATATCAGTGCATTTGTTGTGGGACCCGAAAATTATTATAGTGGTTGGCATGAAGTGTAAATGGAGAAACATTAATCAGAGGAAAATTTATTGATAGCGATATTAAAAGTTGGCATTTGTATTAAATAAAAGTTTATTGTTGCTGTTTATTACCAAGATTGAATTATTTAAGCTATTAAATATTCAAGGTAAGGTTGGTTGTTGATTTAAAGTCTAGATATAAATTATTTGCGGGCCCACGCTTACCAAGTTATCTTACGATATACAAACAACCTTATACTATATGCTTTTATGCCATTTGGATTTATTGGCAAAAGGCTTTGGGATCATAAGAGTTTGCCAGTGATTTGGAAGTGCAAATAGGTTTAATGGGAGAAGGTACATAATATTATGCAAGGATCCAAAGAGAGATGTAAAATTACAAGATGGCTTTAAAATAGATGACAAAGAAGCCATATGTAATGCTCCAACTGGCAGTTTTGCATCCATATTGGTGGAATAATTATTGATCTTTATGAAATCTTTGTTTGGCTTTTGTCACATTTGGGAAGATTGCTATGCAACCTTAGTTTAATTCTTCACCTTCCTTTTTTAACCTTTTAATGAACCTTACCCGAGTTTTTCTAGGACGAGACATCAATTTTTGCTTGAGAGACTTCAGAGGCGAGGAGAATCAAAAGTTAGGAAAAACTTGTGCATTAAGTATCCAGTGCTAGAGACGCATTTGTCTCTAAGACACAACTCCAAGGGTGGGAGATGAGTGTCTTGGTAAGTACGAAAATCCATAATGTCATCATTTTAACATAAGTTGATTTGTTCGCACTTAGTCAAGTTTCAAAATTTTTGGAAGTTATTTGGTGTGTTGGGGAGAATTCGAAAGTTCTTGGAGTGCTTAGGTTGTGTCTTACAAGGATGTTGATTGGAAATAACTTCAAAACATTATGTGGAACCTGTTGGTGCTTTCGAAATCAATTACCAACCTTTTGATTGCTCCCCAAACTTCTAGAACGTAAGCTGTTTTTAAAAAAGTCACCCAATTGCTACGATTCATCATCCTATGAGTCAAGAATGACTCTAGATTGCAATAGCTTGTTGAAATGGTATTAAGATGTGTTTTGATTCAGACACCCAACACATGAAAAATAATATTACCTCTCCTAAAAGGTCTTTTTGAGGGAAAACAAGATTGTATTTTTAAATTGGCTATTTACCTCTTAAAAAGTTATAAAAGGAGGTTGAAATTTCTATTGTGAGGTTAGACTTGAGAATGTATATTTTTATGTTGCCGAAGAAAACATAAGTTATAACAAAGCTTCTTCGATACAAAATCCCTCTTTGAGTTGTTAATTATGAGGGCGAAACCTACACTAACTAGCTAGTGTGGTTTCATTTATAGATCACCATTGTTCTACAAATTAAAGCTACATTTCTAGAATTGCATTCATAGATAGCTTGATGTGTCTTGATGAATGTTGGACTCATAATGTCATAATTTTAACAGAAAATGATTTGTCAGTACTTAGCCAATTTTCAATTTTGTCGTAAGCTACTTTGTGAGTTAGGGAGAACTCCAAAGTTCTTAGAGTGCTCAAGTTGTGTCTCACAGAGATGTTGATTGGCAATAAGTTCAAAACGTTATGTGGAACCTCTTGGTGATTTCAAAATCAATTTCCAACCTTTTGAATGCTCTCCAAAGTTCTTGAAGTTAAGTTATTTTTAAATAAGTCTCAATTGATATGATTCATTGTCCTATGAGTCGAGTATCACTCTACATTGCAATAGCTTGTTGAAAAGGTAGTAAGATGCGTCTCAATTTCGACACCTAGCTTTCAAGGACTTTGCACATGAAAAATAATATTAGTTCTCCTAAAAGGTTTTTGTGAGGAAAATTGGATTATAGTTTGATGGCTATTCCCCATTAAATAAAGTTACAAAAGGAGGTTGAAATCTCTTTTGTGAGGTTAGACTTAAGAATGTATTTTGTTATGTTTTTGAAGAGAACCTATGTTCTAACAAAGCTTCTTGATACAAAAGTCCGCTTTGAGTTGTTAATTTTGAGAACAAAACCTCCATTGACTAGCTAGGTTGGTTTCATTTATTGATCAACATTGTGCTACAAATTGAAGCTACATTTTTAGAATTGCATTCATAGATAGCTTGATGTGTCTTGATGATGTTGAATTCATAATGTTGTCATTTTAACAAAAATTGATTTGTCAGCACTAGCTAGTTTTAATTTATTTCCAATGTTACTTGCTGAGTCAGGGAGAACTCCCTTGGTGAGTTAGGGAGAACTCCAAAGTTCTTGGAGTGCTCGAGTTGTGTCTCACATAGATGTTGATTGGCAATATGTTGAAAACATTATGTGGAACCTCTTGGTGCTTTCGAATTCAATTTTCGACCGTTTGATTGCTCTCCAAACTTCTAGAAGGTAAGCTATTTTTAATAAGTCATCCAATTGTTATAGTTCATCATCTTATGAGTTGAGTATTACTTTAGATTGCAATAGTTTGTTGAAAAGGTATTAATATGTTTTTTGATTTGGACACCTAGGTTTGGAGGACTTTGCACATGAAAAATATTGTTAAGAAAATTAGATTATATTTTTAAATTGGGTATCCCCTCTAAAAAAGTTATTAAAGGAGGTTGAAATCTCTTTTGTGATGTTAGACTTGAGAATGGTAGTTTTGTCGAAGAGAATCTAAGCTCTTGATGCAGGAGCATCTTGGGTGTAAGAGCAAACTTGCATCACCCAAAAATATTTTCTTTTCAGTCTTTTCTATTTTAATAAGGACTAGTAGACAGGGTGGTTACTATTTATGGGAACTTGCTATTTTTTTGTAAGTTTCTCATACAAGCTCGGAATGTTCTCATTTTCTACATGAAGGTTCATTTTAGAGTTATAAGGCTACCATAAAAATCTCATTTCTCCAGCTTCAGTATCGGAGAAGTTATTATGGATTTTCGGTTGAAAAATTTGCAAAAAAATCTTCAGGCTCACCGTTGAAGGCCTTAGAGTGCTCGGATGAGGTCCAAAAACTTGACAGAAGGGCGCTTGTGTAGTTTTGGTCTGTAGATCAGGAGCTGGCATTTCCGAATAGTGGTTCTAATAGCCAATCAGAGCAACGGTTTGTGAGTTATGGCCTTTGAAAGTTGGGCTACTCGAAATATCTAAAATAATTGTCAAAGATGTATTTGGCTGACTTTATATGTATTGTTAGGGTTTGTCGGCCATAGGTATTAAGTTCAATGTCTAGAACCTTCTTGGGCGGCATAAAATTGCCCATGTGGGTCGGCATAAAATTCCGCATTTGCGGCGTAAATAAGAAGTCCATATTTTGTTCTTGCATTTGCTGTTGTTTCTTTGTTTTCTGTTATGGTTTATAGTATTAAAGGGAGCACCCTTCATCAGTTCTAATAAAGTTTCTTTGATACAAAGTCTTGTTTGAGTTGTTAATTTCAAGAACCAAACCTGAATTAACTAGCTAGTGTGGATTCATTTATAGATGACCCTTGTGCTACAAATTGAAGCTACATTTTTAGAATTTCTCCATGTAGGCCATAGCATTTCTCCATGGAGGCCATTATATTCATTCTTAGTTATTAGTGTGCTATATTTTTTGATTTTGGTCCCTTTGTTGTTTGTAGTTTGTTATATGCCTAAGTTGAGAGAGCTTGGATAGTATATGAAGATTCAATAAGATTGCATAATAGCAAAGATGAGTGAAATACAACAATGGCGTGAATAACATAGAATCCCATTACACCATAAATGACAAAATGATATATGTTTCGTAGCATTATCATTTCAACATTAGCGACACCCTCACTTGTTCCAGATTTCGTACAAATAGACTCGACATGGTTGGTTAAGTTTCCAACTGTCACCAACTAACAACACAACTGACACGCCTTTAGAACAATGTTTTGTTAACTAGAAAAAGTCTTATTTAACTATCCATGGCATAATTGCTGCCTGCATCATCATCCCAAAATAACAAAAGTCATCTTGCAGACGATAAGTATACATCAAGTAATATCAAGGAAGAATAAAGACAAGAGTTGAAATAATGACTTATATTGCACAAACTCAAAGTTGTGTAGTTCAAAAGTAATTAGAATTAATATTTGTTGGTAATGGGAAATTAGCAACACCCCCAATGCAGTCAAGGGGTGATGCCCTTGTCACCAAGACCGAATAACAGCTTCAAAACCACAAAGATCTCCATGGTGCACATCGATTTCTTGACTATTTTTTGATGACATCTCTCCTTTGCCAGCTTCCATCCGACTACCACCTATCATCTCCCTTTGCTTCCTTTTGAGCATGCCAATCTTTTATGTAAATTGTCAAACTCCCCTTTTGAGCGTATAGATTTTTTCTCTCACCGTGCGGGTGACTTCAGCTTTACGTGCCTTCCTTTCCTTTGTAGGAACTGTACCAAACATATGGACGGGTGTATCTACTCTTGTTGTACATGCTATTGTTTTTCTTGATGTCGTACAGACTAGTGGGAGATTCTCTACTATACATGTTGTATAGGTTGCAATCCCTCATAGGGTGGTAGGAAAAGCCTTCAAGCTATAGTTATAGTCATCTTGGCCGTTTGTTTTCCATATCGTTACACATGTTTTATAGTGGCGGACCAAGTCCTCTTGTTCGTCCTTACTGAACTTAGGTATTTTCTACTTCTCTAGGGGGTTTTCCATTTGCCATGTATGGTAGGTACCTTGCACTTTATTAGACTTGTGTGGATTGATTCCTCCTCCACATCCTTGTATGTCTTCCACCTTCGGCTACGTGCGAGTCTTCTACCCCTCCACATTTGTGGTTCATGTCTTGCTTGCCTCCTTCATCGTGGTGTCAATACTCTGTTCTCCACAGAGTCTTGGTTCCATTGTCCTTATCCTATTTTCCAATATAGCAAGGCTCATTATTCTACGTAAGGTGTTCTCAAAGAGATCCACCACTTTCCTTTTGAGTAATTTTTTTTCGTCTTCTTCGTCTAAGTACATAGATGATTTTGATGATGGGGGGTTGCTTTCCTTGTGGTCTCTGTTAATGTTTGTGGCCTTTACAACAAAGATCAACAATAAATAATTAAATATGCAAATGTAAGCCAAGAGTGGCTACATATTTAATGGCAATATAATAATAATAATATGAAATATATTATTTTATTATATGATAATTCAATTAAGTGGGAAAGGTTAATTGGCCCCATTTGAAGTGTCATGTCTTTTGGAAGATGCACCTCGCACCTCTTCATCTCATCTATATATATATATATATATTATATGTGTTGGGTGGTGAATATTGAACACACCAAAACATAATGTGCAAATAATTATTCACCATTGTTGCACTATATCTCTTCTTTGCCCTAAAATTTGAAAACTTGACATGGTTCTAGAGCAGGTTCCTTCGTGGGAAGATTAACTAGTTGAAGGTAGATCCATTCAGATTTATGGGCAGAATTGAACATAAGGAGATGGTTACAGAAGTACAAACCAAACTACATGCAATCTTAATCCGAACCCGGTAACCCTATTGGGCTGTTGCTTTGGTAACAACGGATAATAAAAGTGATCCTTGTGTTGGAAGGTATGTTTATGTGCATGAATTGCCTCCCAGGTTTAATGAAGAAATGCTTAGAGAATGCAGGAAGCTGAGCTTGTGGATTAACATGAGCTTGGTTGCTTCCTCTTTCTATATTAATTGTAACTGAGGAGTAATTTGTCCATCGGAGGTTTTGGAGTCTTCTCATATTGTATTTCACTATGGCTGACAAGAAGAGTTTATATTGAAGAATATTGGTAGTTTCATAGCACTGCCTTGTGAAGGCCAAGAAATTCATTTGCAGATCTAGGCGCTCTCATTTTGTCATTTTGTTTGGTCAATCTACAAATTGGAATGCCAAAATTCCTTGCAAGTTCTGGGTGTTCAGAGTTACAGTTGGTGGCTTGTTGTGTTCCACTATTGGAGACAAATAGCATGGAAATTCAATACCCTAGCCCTCACAACTCTAGGCAGTTTTCTTTCTACTATTAAGACACCTATAAGACCTTGATTTTGGCATCATTAAACCCTGCAGTAGGCACGTGATTCACTTGTAGGTGAGCACTGACTTCCTGCAAATGTCGGGCTTGGTCCTCTGTTGGAGAATACTGAAGGGGTATTTTCTAATACTAGGTAGTATGCTACAAACCAGTTTTCCATGGAAGTTATATTCCACAATAGGATGAAGCAGTATGAATGCTTAACCAATGATTCGTCTCTGGCGGCCGCTGTGTATGTTCCATTCTATGCAGGGCTTGATATCTCGAGGCATCTCTGGGGTTATAATATTACTGTAAGGGATTCTACTTCACTAGTGCTCATGGATTGGCTAGTGAGTAGGCTAGATTGGAATGTCATGAGGGGTCATGTCACTTGTGGGGGCCCAAGTCACATATTTATTTGTGCCTAAAATGTAAGTAAGGGCATTGGAATATGTTTGAGGAGTCAAATATTGATTTAAATCATAGAAGTTGAATGGTGTATCCAAGTCATAAAGGTCATGCCCCACTAGTCAAAGTTGTATTGGAAGGTATGAACAATTATTTATTAATATCTTATTAAAATTGGGGAATATACTCAAAGTAAGACATAATGAGGTTAGTTCATAATTATTATTTTGATTTATTACATTTATGTATATAAGATGAAGAATTATTGAATACATGTAAAATGAAGAGTTATCTTATTATGTTATACATATAAACAAAATACATATGTTTGTTATTAAATTAATAATATTAACATTCTATATATTGTATTCCTAATGTAATAAACCTCTTTTGTATTTATTGTATATCTATACATAAGAGCTATGTCCCTTGATCTTTTCCTCCGAGAATGTTCTTGTAGGAAAAGGAGGATTGATATCGAAGTGCATAGAGGAAGCTGCCAAATGTCAAAGGGAATAATTTCCAAGAGCATTCAAACATTTCCAGGTGCACTCTAAACATGGCAGAATAGTTTTCCATTAAAGGTTGAATGTCAATAGGGATATAACATTATATTCATTTTTGACTATGGTTTAAAGAATTAAAACTGGTTGTATAAACCATTAATTCTGAGAGAAATTTGGACTAAGTGACATAAACAGAAAATCCTCATGGTTTGATAGTGACTCGTAACCCCTTGAGAAGTTATCTGTAAACTTTGGCTAGATAACAAGAGGGGACCTTTCAATGTATAGATTAAGAGGGAGTTCTACCAAAAGTAGTTGAACCCAAACTTCAGAGGGAGCAGATAGGAAACTTGTAAACTCTTCTCTAAGGGAGTAAATCACATCAAGTGTCATGGACCTTAGTTACTTCAATTTGGTTTGACTTAAAACAGTCATGGATATATTGAGAACTTGCATAGGTGGATTGAATCCACCTTAGAGATGCTCAAACTTAAGAGGGAGTTTTATATGGGCCTACTTTCACCTAGTTTTGCATTATAGACTCCTCTTTTGGGGATTCATATGTATAATTATTTCTTTTATATATATTTTTATGGGCTATGTATTTAGCCACGATTATATTTAGCCTAGGCTACATTATTGGTTGCGTTTGTTATGATCATTGGCTATGTTATAGCAAAGACTAACCGCTTTTATATAGTTGAGTCTATAATTGAGATATTTGGATGATCATTCCTTTGATACGTCAATATAGCATAGACTATATTATTTGTATGCATGTGGCTGAATTCATCTATGTGATTATATTTTTATGATTTGTGGATAGTGGCAATCCATGGTGTAATATGCCTGTCATAAAATAGATTATTAATCAAATCTTTGTTAATGGGCCGATTGATGTAAAATATCTCAAACCCATTTTAGTTTTGTTTTTGTAGGTAGTGTAACAGTTGGCTAAAGTTTTCCCAATGGGTATTTAAGCACGACTTGTAGGTAATCGTAGGTATGCAATTCAAATTATTTTCTCTGTACTGCGAATTCTTGTTGGAGTTCTCTATTGTTTGCCATTTCGGAAGTGAAAAAGCTTCCCTATTTGGTTTGTTTGGTTTCGGTAGGATTTAACCATCACCCTATTCTGTTCCCTGTAACACCTTGCTCGGATCTGGCAAATCGGAGCATCATTTTTCAGCATATATTAATTGAAGGATTATTCGTGTTCAGTCTCTATCATTGTGTCTAGATTTCATCTAAATCTATTGTGTTTATGTATGAATGAGATTGCATTCGTAGTTGATGGTTTATCATTCCTAGCTTAGGCACCTAACTATATGGTTTTCGAAACATTCCCATGCTGCTTCCTCATTTTTTCGTACGACCTTCATTTTGTCTTTCGTGCATCATCCGCCCACACCTTCCTACGACCCTCTTACTGTACTACATTTGCATATTGTCTATCGTACAAACACCATACCGTACGGCCTTCACCTCCAGTCTACCGTATAGCTTGCTACATCACCCTATAGATTGTCCTATAGTGTACCATATGGTTAGATATCTTTTGTATGGTCAGGACTTGGCCACCATACAAACACTCACCCTGATACCATACGACATCTGAACAACACTTTCCAGTAGACCATACGCCATTGTTCTCTCAACGGTTTTTACCACACGGAGGGGAACCAAAACATTACATATGGTTTGAGTCTTCTTGACTCAAGGATTTAGTACTTGGTGTACTTAATGTCCAGATACCAGTACAGGTGACTTCATGGATTTGATGTCGGATTTAGTACTTGGTGGACTTAATGTCTGGATACCAGTACGGGTGACATCATGGATTTGATGTCGGATTTTTAGTACTTGGTGGACTTAATGTCCGGATACCAGTATGAGTGACATGATGGATTTGTTGTCAGATTTAGTAGTTGGTGGACTTAATGTCCGGATACCAGTATGGGTGACATTATGGATTTGATGTTGGATTTAGCACTTGGTGAACTTAATGTTCAGATGCCAATATGGGTGATATCATGGATTTGATGTCAATTGAGTCCTTGTGACTCGTGGATCTTGGATCCACAGGTTGAGTACATCGTGACATCATGGAGTTGATGTCGGGAAGCCATTACTCAAAGCATTTAGTAAATATCATGGACTTGATATTTGGCCAATGCTTTTGATAACATGGATTTGATATCAGTTGAGTCAGTTAGACTCAAGAGACTAATACTTAAGAGCATATGATGATGAATTTGAGATCTGTATGAGTTATAAATCATGATGATGTATGGGATAAATAATAGATTTGAGATCTATTGAAGTTATGTTTTTGGTACCTCTACCAATTGTGAAGATAAGAGAAGTTGAGGTCTTTTATAGGCTTGAGATTTATTGGTTGATCTTCTTCTCAAGTCCAAGAGGGAGTGTTAATGTTTGTGGCTTTTACGGCAAAGATCAATAATAAATAATTAAATATGCAAATGTAAGCCAAGAGTGGCTACATATTTAATGGCAATATAATAATAATAATATGAAATATATTATTTTATTATATGATAATTCAATTAAGTGGGAACGCTTAATTGGTTCCATTTGAAGTGTCATGTTTTTTGGAAAACACACTTCTTCATCTCATATATATATATTATATGTGTTGGGTGGTGAATAATGAACAAACCAAAACATAATGTGCAAATAATTATTCACCACTGTTGCACTATATCGCTTATCTGCCCTAAAATCTGAAAATTTAATAGTTTCTCTCTTGCCACTACAATATATTTTTGAAAGAAAATTCTTGTCTGCTATCCTCCCATTTCGGAAAAGTCAATGCTTGGATGTTTAGACTAGATGACAAGGTTGAAGAAGTTTTCCGCCTCCTATTGCAATTGTTGTCATCTTCCCCTTTGTTCTTGGATTGTAAATGTTCTTCGTAGGGAAATTTCTACTTCTTGCTCAGTTAATGCTTCCTTGTCAGTACTCCTAAATTTGTTTGGTAGGAGGGGCATTAGTTTTTAGATATACTGGGGGTACGATCTCTATTGATGTCTCAGGGTTTGTTCTACCTTAGGTTCCTATTTTTGTACCATTGTATTATCTGATGTCTACATTATTCTCTTTCTACTCTTCTCATTGCCTTTCGACTTCCACTAGTATACGTGCCAGTAATTGCGGAAGGCTTCCTAGGAGATCATACACTACCTCATTACCATGAGTTCGATGAATACTATATAGGTGGGGAGAGCCCTCTTCTCTGCCCCCTGTCGTACGTGCTCATCTACCGCTGTCCCTCACTTGAACAAGGTCTAGTGTCAACCGATCCTTCCTGGTAACATCCTTCTCCTTGATGTCACTATTTGGTTGAAGGTACGACCCATTACGCCTCCATCATTCCACCCATCATGGTTCCAACCTCCAAGATCAAGCTTTAGGCAACAAGACCACAAATGTTAGATGCCAACAAGGCCACCCTAAGTTGAGAGAGCTTGTACAGCATATGCAGATCCAACATGATTGCTTAATACCAGAGATGAGTGAGATTTCGGGTTATGATTGACTCACAATGTTCTATTCCAACTAGGATGTTTTGTTCAATTGAGCCTCCAAGGTTTCAAAAGAATTGTGTCATGTCCCCAAATATTAATGTAATAATTGAATTAATTAATTAATTGGTCCCAAAATTTAAATAATATAATAAAACGACCTTTAATTAGTTACTTTAATTAATTAAGACGGGGCCCAAGTTAATAATATGTGTATTTGTGGTTCCGATTGATTTAATAAATCTCGGACCCATTTTTATTTAATTGTTCCCTAGTTGTTGCCATCGGCTATCTTTGTACACCCTCGGAAAGGTTTTCCTTGACGGGTATTTAAGCATGGCTTGTAGGTAGTTGTTGGGAGGCATTTTGGATTATTTCTCTGTACTACAAATTCCTATCGGAGTTCTTTGTTGTTTACCAATTCGGAAGTGGAATACCTTCCCTACTTGGCTCTCGTGGTTTTAGTGGGATTCAACCCTTACCCTATTTCGTCGTCTGTAACACTTCGCTCGGATTTGGCAAGTCAGAGCACTATCGTATTGGCATATATTAATTGAAAGATTATTCGTGTTCAATCTCTATTATTGTGTTTGGATTTCATCTAAATCTATTGTGTTTATGTATGAACAATATTGCATTCATAGTTGATGTTTTAACACTTTTGGCTCAAGCACCTACGGTACGATTTCCTTTCAAACATTTCCATACTGTAACTCTATGTACTGTACGGCTTGCTAACTCCACCGTACGGCTTGAAGATATACTCCACCGTACGACCTACCACCAATTCCGTACGGCCAAGTTGGTAAGCAAACTCACCATATGGATTGTCCTCTACTTGCTGTACGATCATCAAACCTCTTCTGTACGACCATCCACTTGCTACACCGTCTCTGCCATCTGTACATCCCTTCAGGCCTACTGTACGACCCACTTGCCACCATGTACGGCCAATTCCTTTCTCCCCTACATACCGTATGGCCTCCTAGTTACCATATGACCTCTCTCTTCGTGACACACGATCTCCACAGCAAACCAATAAGACTCCGCACATGGTCAATTGTACCCGAGCATTCTTCAGTCACACACTAGCATAAACCTATTACTAAGGGTCAGTCAGACATTGGAACATTACATTAAGTTTTGGTGTACATTAGTACGATAGGGGACACATAGGCAAAAGTCCAAATCATAAGTGATTTTAACTCTAGATTCAGATATAGATATAGGGCATTGTTTCTTCACAATAAAGATGCTTCAGAGGTTCCCTTGCTCACTAATCACTAGAACAAGAACCCTTGAAAAATGCTGGAAATTATTATAATGCCCAGAAGCTTGCTTGCTGATGACTAGGGCAAGAACCCTTGAAATATGCTTGAAATTATTAGAAACAGACAGAAAGCATAAATTAAAATAAGTTTGTTCCATGTATATGCCACTAGATCTGCCCAGGTTCTCTTTGAGTTCACCCAGGTCTGTGTAGGATGAACCCCATCATATTTGTAGATCTTATCAGCATGGGAAACCACACAAAATCAGAATCTGGATACGATATGGATTGAAACTATATTAAAGTTCAAAATGTGTGGAACTCAGCAAAAGAACAAAGATCAGTTTAGAGACCAAAACCATTAAGTCTTCAATACTCAGTTGCCTGTAAGACCTAGAACCTTTACCATCTTCGGAAGCTCCATAAAGCTTGACTAATTAGGATTTCATCACCTATAAGCAATCTAAATGCATGTCTTATTGATCTGATTCAACTCGATACCTTTTCTCCTTTGTTTTCTTTCACTTCTATGGAGGTAGAAATTTTCTCATTAACAACCTTTGTTGCCAACCTGACTAATCACCGCTTATTTACCTAGATGTCCTTAGAGATGTTTAAAGTGGCACTTGTTCACTTTAACCACCATTATCTGATTCAAGAGTAATGTATTTAACATGAAGTTTGCTTCCATCTTCCTTCATCTTTCATTTCAACCTTTTTCTTAATCTTTATTATTTTACTTAGAAAATTATCTGCTTTGACCCTACTGTTTTTCCAACATGACTTTGTGTATACATGATGAATGTTTTTTGGCATATCTCAGCACCCAAATGCTTTTTCCACCACAAAGAGTCCTAAATTGTTTTTTTCAAACTAAGATTTGTTTAGTGTACAAATCACATTATTCTATTTAGGAGAATAAGTTGATCAATTTTAGGAATTCACTTTACCATACTTTTTGTCAACATCAACTCTTTCTTTTACGTTCTTTTTATGAATAAATTATGGTTTTATGTGCTCTGAACTGAAAGAATGCTACAGTGTACATTTTACTCCTTGTTCACAAGAATTTTAAACAAATCGTCCTGAGTTTCGTAGTTTTGCAAATAACAAGTCTGAACACCGCATTTAAAAGTGTGATGTCCTTGTTCCTTAGTAAGTTTCTTTCTCCAAAATGAACTTCAAGGGCTTCGAAAGAAGTTTTGAACAAATCATCCTCAGCTTTGAAATTCTGCAAATGACAAGTCTGAACACTGCACTTACAAGTATGATGTCCATGGACCTCAGTAAGTTTGTTTTTCCAAAATATGCTTCAAGGGTTTCAAACTAAGTGGACGGTTTGGATTCCAGTTGGGATATGGGTTTGATTTTGCTCTTTTTGGGCGGGGTTCAGGTTCGTTTTGAGTTCACTCGTACAAGTGTTTTTTTTCCTTAATTTTTTAATATATATATGTGAAAATATGCTGCAGCAAATAAGTTCATACACACTATGCTAATATTAAAGAAACTTTGCAAAATACACCACGAATATTAACGATTTAGTTCAAATGACATGCAAAATACATCAGCATATCAATGTTTCAGTTCAAAAATAATAATGTAAACATTACCAATCAGTCATATGTGATCAAATATCATCAAAGATCATCAAACAAATCATCATCATTATGCAGTTGCAGTTTAGTAGCAGAAATAATGCCTGCTAGCATCTGTACTAGCAGCCTCAGGTCCAGGCTCCGAATCAGCTACAACATGACTAAGTATCTCGTGATCACCATCATCAATTGCAAGTTCAACAAAGTGGGCTCCCAACTGCCCAGACTCTGGGTCAACATCCCAATGTTTTGCCTCACCTTTTTCTTAAGTATTCTCTTTGTGTGTTGTGAGCCTCAAGTTTGAATGCACAAACACCAAGTTATCTGCCTTCTTGGAGTTTAGTCGGTTGCGTTTTATTGAGTGGATGAAGGAGCAATGAAGATATACAATTTGTAAATTAGAGTTAAGACTTTTGAATATTCATTAACATGATTTTAGAAATTTGAATCTGAAGATTAAAGAACTTACCTGTGACAAAATTTTGACGGCAATGGGTTGCAGGTGCTGGTACATTTGTCCATGGAAGTATCACCATTTATGAGCATCAATATTGTTCTCGTCTTTAAGAGCTTCAAGACCACAACCATTGGTGCTCGTAAAACTCATAAATTCACACTTCATTGCAGGTCTAGGTGCCTGGGAAATAGTCTTTGAAGGGCTGCCTTGTACCTGATGGAGCCAAAATTCTTAAGTCTCCATTCTAATTCGAAGAGTACAGCATAGGGGCAGCATTAAGTTCTTTGTGACTCCAATCTCTGTAACCTCAAGTTTTGTCTACCTAACAAATGCCTCTTTTCAACCATGTTTCCTCTTTTAATTACCAGACCAGGCTGCTAATATTATGAGTTTATGTAGTTCCTCCCTGTTCTAAACCGTGTATGGCATTTCTTCATTCAGTTAAGTAGGCATTTTACAAGACAAATCATTCATTCATTAGTTACAGAAAATACAACAGCTATCTTGAGGACTGAATGTAATTATCTCTCTTCTGTATGATAAAGGATATAGTCACTGAAAAGCATCAGATTAAGGTTAGAAGATTATATAACCACATGAGAAACAACAATTCTTTTACTTCTGAGGCCTTATTGATATCAGACATCATTACAAGGATCAGAGCAAGACACTGTTCGTAGAAGTAGAACTGATAGGCTTGAAAACCAGAGGATGCCTGAAAAAGTCATTTTGATGGATGTCTCACTGTATATACTTGAATGAAAATATACTACCGTCTGCTTCAGTAGTCTGGAAATCATCAACAGTATTGAGGAATCTATTTTGTTACATATACTTTGCTTATCCTGAAGGGGCTTGAGGAGAATGAAGAATATGTTGAAAGGGATGATGAGTTTGACATGAGGCCTAATGTAGAGAGAGTATCGAACTAAGTGAGTTGCCTTTGGCCACTGATGTAAATCCCCATGCAAATCATGGCACCAGATTCTCAGGGAATTACAGTAGTAGAAGATTGTTATCAAATGTGAACAGTGAGAGAGATGATTGGTTGAGAAAAATAAGCAACAGCACTAGAAAGCAGTGATAAAAGGATATAGAATGATATCAACCAAATTTCCACCATTGATGAGTGTTCCTTGTTTGCGTTCAAATGAAGTTATTCAAATGGCATCGATACCCATCAAAGCATGCTTGAATGTATATTTTCATCATATATCTCTGGCAGAATCACTATACCCAACATCCATTCGCCACGATAAACGAGGGAATAGAATATTTGAAATGGTGAAGTGGAGATAGATAAATCTTTAATACCAATAAACAACGATAACAAATATTGAAGGCCTTGATGGTATGAAGGCAGAGGAAACATCAAACCATGAGAAAGAGGGAATCGATAGATGTAATCATGATGAAAAATTCAAACTCTCCAAAACTCAGTGAAGTAAAAAATTGCTTTGCAGACATGTAAAATCCCAGTGTGCCCTTATTAATATTGGAGATATACCAATCTAGTGATTGGTTACTACTGGTATTACCAATTGGATAGAAGGGATGTGCGTGGAGATCAGACTGTGGTATTACTACTGACAATACAAAGGAGCACGCTAGAATCCATGTGATGTCCTGGTTAGCGTGTGGGAGAATGTTTCAAGAAGTCGCTTGTTCAGGTTCATTCTAAACATAAGATAATGGTGCCATCAAAGTAGTATGATGTTCAGAAGTAAACTAGCAATCATATTAAAGAAAGAAAAATAAATTTGCCGCTTAGTATATTATCTTCAAAAGGCTTCATTAATACAAGGTTTAATCAAGGAGTTGCAATTAAATTTTTTTTTTTTAAGAAGACAATATAATTTAAACGTAAATAATGAAAAGACATTATCTTTGGTCTTGAAAAGTCACATCATCAAATAAAGATATAAAAGGAAGTTATTATTTGCAAAAGGACATTTATTCGACATTCATATTCTGAAAAAAGCATTTTATATTACTTGTACGGAGGCATAAGGAGTTTAATATGACTTTGTAATGTGAATTCTATTATTTTTATTTTAATAATAAAATAACAGGCCTATTGTTTATTTTTGAAGGCGTGGAGATTTAAACTGCAGATGAATCGTCCTTTATAATTATTATTTTAAAATTTTGTAAGCAATTTTAGTGTCGGATAAGTGGACATGGTCATTTAGCATATTAAATTGGATCATCACAGATATTGTGAAATATATAGTTGTTTCTGTATCTGTGTCCAATTTGCCTCCCTAATAGGGGAGTTATAATTCAATCTGGACTAATTTAAGACTGCATAATATTTTGTCTGTCGCATCTTGATTGTTAAATTGTTGACAGTTCAAGTGCATAAGAACTTTATATAGTTGTATGTGAAAATTCATTGAAGTTGACTCTATTGCCCGGAGGAGCAGAGGCATTGGTCTTTCTATTATTGAAGTTAGAAAATCTATATCTTCCTTCCTACAAGCATCGAATCCATTATTTACAAATATTTTACAAAACATTCAATTCAAACACTCGGCATTTAGTTTAATTTTAATCGAGTTCAATGATCTTGCCAGCTGTTGAACTCCAAAACTTAAATTCGCTTTAGAAAAGCTCTGAACCAAGTGATTAGGTTCGAGTAGATGGTCTACCCGTCTAGGTGTAGCAGAGCTTGAAGTGTAGGGGAATCGAGAAGTATTCCCATTCGTTGGCCAAAACTGATTGTGGAATCCTATCGAAGAAGTGGCAGGCTCTTGGATTTCCAATTTGTGGTTTTGGGAACCAATAATACCCTTGAGCAACTTTAGGATCTCGATACGTGGAAATTCTAGTAGTACTCTCCTTGAGGACTGATTGGCTATAGAACCTGGGGATCAATGCAAATGCAAGTAGATGCAAAGGGGTAGTCATTTTGTTACATTTCTCTACTATGATTACTTGTAGCTCCTTGAAGAACTTTTCATCGAGATCTTCCTCTCCCTCATTTATGATATTTCTAATATCCTCAATTATGGAGTCAATAGCATCATATACCTTGCCCAAGCAAGGCTTATCCATATCAGTGGATCGGATCTTGCTCAACATAAGCTTAGTGAACTATAGATGAACTCAACTCGATCCCACCAAGTGTCATCTAGTATCAATGCCTTAATGGCAGCTGCCTTGGCACTATTAGATTGCCTCTATATGCTCCAATTAACACTGATTACCATTCTAGACAATGCCTCTTTAACCTTGACAAGGTGTCTCAAAACAATAGTGTTGGAGGCAAAGCGGGTATCAACAACCTAATCTAAGATCAAAATAATAATAAAGTAAAATCAAGCTTAAAATTAAAATTAAAAAACATAGAAAGTTTACTAAACTGTATCCTCGAAATGAATAGTATGTTTGATGTATAACTTTATTCCAACTTCACTATCTTTTAGACCCTTTTGTTCCTCCTTGCCATTAATGAATTGCTATTGTTTGTCTATTCGTTCTTTCTTTATTTCTTTGTGAACCACTTCCAACTGCTCGACTCATGACTTTTATTGCTTTGAAGCACATTGTTTGAATATAAGTAGTGGGTAAGATCTAAAGATTTTCCCTTTTCCATGGTCCTTGGGACTCTAGAATTTGGCAAAATTTTAGAGTTCCATTTGTGGCTCTTTCTAGGTATGTATGCTCCTTGTAAGCATAGCAAGATCTCAGCTATCTCTGGAAGAGCAGACCGAGCATGCATGCTTAACATTATGCAAGGTGAAATTGGGCAGCCCAAGGCCCCCCCAAAATGAACATTGATTCTTTGCTCTATCAAACGCTTGATTGTGATCCTGCAATAGCTTCCTCCTTGCTGAATTAGATGTATCACTCTTATGGACAATTCTCATTACTTCATCAATGTGGATTTTAGTATTTGTCTCATGTTTAGCCTTTGAGAGGTCATCAGGTGTACCATGATTAGTGCTGAATGGAGGATCCCTACAATCATGCATTTGATTAGTTACAAAGGCATTAGAACAATTCCTGTCTCCTTGACTGCCCTCTTGCACACAATCTGTTCTACACTTAAAATGTTTCTTCTCACAAGAAGCTTTTGAAGGTAACTGAATTTCAAGATCTTTTTGATTAGATAGGACACTTGGACAATGTTCAGAAGTGCTCTTCAATACATCATCCTCATCATGCCTTGCTGATTCTATCATCTTCACATGTTTGATTTAACTCCTGCTCATAGGATGCATTGGAAAAAGTCTCACCTTCTAAATGCATATCATGAATTTCATCAGCTTCAAAATTAGGTTCGCTATGATGCTAATGGACTTGATTGCATAAAAATTCCTCTTCAAATAATGGATTGAAGAATATAGAAAATTCAAACATATCTTCATCTGTTTCCTCTTCAAACAATGGATTTAGGAACATAGAGAATTCAAGCATATCTTCATGAGAGTTTTCATTTGAAACTTCCTCCTATTCATATAGCATATGCTATTCTATTTCATCTTCACTATATGATTCTTATCAATTACCATCTCCTTCATCCTATACCCCTTGAGAATGCATTGATCCATCAACTTGCTCACCATGGTGAATTGAGAAAAATTTTGGACCACTTCTTTCAACATGTTTCTGATATTCCAAATCTAACAAGGTTGAAATATCTTCCACACTTAGAGAATCTTCTTCCTCTATTTCGCATTCACTGATATATGTTGTTATACAAGTATCATCATAATTGGATTCCTGCTCAGATTGCCCACAAATATCTTCTCCATTCAAGTGTGAAACATCTTTCGACTCATATGTGATCTCTGTCCTGCATTCATTCTCCTCTGCAACCAATTCATTATCCGTAAGTTTGAGAAATATAAGAAATTGATGATCATTTAAGAGACCTAGTTCTCGCATTTTGTTGAGAAGATTGGAGGATGGAGGTCTGCAATCCAAAGGTATTTCTTGATAGGCATTAAACATCCTCATGAAGAATTGCGCTGTAGATTTGTTCTTCTTGATTTTCTAAGTTAAAAAATGCATCCAAAGGAGATATATAACTTGAACTTTCATCCTCTTCTTCTAATATTTGAAAAAGAAGCTTCAAATCCGGATCATTTGGCAAGATTCCCAACTCATGACATTTTCTTATCAATTCTTGTCATGGAGGCATGATGTTTGAAGGTGCTTCCTTAAAACTATTCACCATCCTTATTAACAAATGTGCTGTTGTCTCCCCTTCATATTTTTCTAGATTGAAAAAAGGCACCAAGTGGCTCTGTGTGTTTCCTCCATGATATAACATAAATCTACTTCCTGTTCATAATACATTTTCTCCATGTTAGGTAATCAAATAATTTCGTTCCGAGTCTTCTCCCTTAGCAGAGCTACCAACTGAAATTTATTGCATAGAGTCGCCGCCTCTTTTGAGGAATGTGTTGATCTTTCGGGTTCCTACTTTTAGTAGAGTACGCTTCCAAACAACACTGATACAACTACTTGTTGATTCTGGTTTGCAAAATTTGAAACTTTGGGTAACTTCACAATATGTATTGCGAGCAATTCTCCCTAACAGAGTCGCCAATCTGTTGGTTCCCAAAACCATAGATTGGAAATTCAAGAGCCTGCCACTTCTTCGATAGGATTTTGCAATCAATTTTGGCCAACAAATGAGAATCACCTTGATTCCCTTGCACTTCAGGCACCGCTACACCTAGGGGGGTAGACCTTCACCTCAAACCCTAATTGCCCAATTCAGGGCTTTTCTATAGGGATTTATACTTTGCGAGTTCGTCGGTTGACAAAATCCTCAAACTCAATCAATATGAATTTGAATGTTGAGTGCTTAAATTGAATGTTTTGTGTAAGGTTATCAATAATGGATTTGATACATGTAGGAAGGAAGATATATATTTTTACACTAAAATAATAAAAAAGGACTAGTGCCTCTGCTCATTCAGGCAATAGAGTCAACTTTAGTGAAGATTTTCACGTACAAATTTATAATGTTCTATTAACTTGTACTGCCAACAATTAAATATGAAGATGTGACAAATCAAATATTTATGCAATCTTAAATTACTTTAGAATGCACTTTATCTCCTAAAGAGACAAACTAGACATAAATATGGAAACAATTTGGTATTTTACAGTATCTGTGATGATCAAGTTTAGGATGCTAAATCGCCATGTCCACTTATCTGACATTTAAATTGTACACAGAATTCCAAAACATAATTATAAAGGATGAATCATCTGCAATTTAAATCTCCATGCCATTTAAAAATAAACAAAGGACCTTTTAATTTAATTATTAAAATTAAATATATGAATTTATATTACAAAGTTATTTCAGTTCCTTATCCCTCCTTACAAGTATATATAAAATACTTATTCAGAATATGTGAATGTCGAATATGTCTTCTTATTGTCTCTTTTTTGCTTCTATTTCTCTTCTTATTTATGAGTGTATGAAGAGACAAAAAGCTCCTACCAAATAATTGTGACCCTTCCAAGCAGGCAACTACCCACGAATAATGCAAATTACATAGAATTACTTCACATAACCTTTGTTTAGGTTGAGCCAAGTTATTTATTCCATGAAAATATCAAATTGAAAATAGGAAATGATAATCCCCGTCACAGGTGTTTAAAGCTTGGGAATGCTTCATTGAATATTTTGGTTTAATAGAGTTTTTAAAACTTTAATACTCCTCCATCTTTCATGAGTGTTACTGTGTAAGGATGAATTCTATTACATTTATTCTCAACACTTTATGCATTCATTTGTGATCTGTGTTAACTTCTGTGTTGTGAAGCGTTCAATCTGTAGGGTTCATTTATATCTTTCACAAGTAGAATCCAATCTGAAGACGATGCTGTTTAATTTTAAATATGTTCGCCATATGATATAGTCAATATTAGGCGTAGAGTCTTTAACATTATCTATTGCCTCAAGTTATATTACTGAATGCTTATCAACTGTCACATTCACTTCTGTTATTTTATAGGACCTCTGATAGAAAGAATATCAGATTTATATCAGACTTTACTTACTTTGTATTGCTGGTATGCAGCAGGTGAGTACCTTCAGAATGCTCCTGAAATGCTGTGTCTGCAATGCTGGTTGCTGAAAAGAATGTATTAATAATCTGTAATGTTACTTTGTTGATTCTGGGACTGCAAGTATGTTATGTATTTCATATTGCTTTGTCTGCCGATGAGAGCCAATATAAATAAGAATCAAGAGCTCATAACCCCGTAGGGGCACGACTCTACGTGGCCAAACGCCACGTAGGGTCATGACGCTTCCTGGTCATGACTGTTGGTAGAGATTACCAACCGGCACTTAATTAAACACACTCCCGATTATATGCTTGATAATATCTTGAGTAACATTTACCATATACCAAGAGCAGTGTAATATGGAGCCCAATCCTTGATCAACGTTATACAGGAGAAACATTATCACTGTTAAAGCAACTGAAATACATTGATGATAGTAATCAAGAGGAGTCTGATCTAAACCATGTAACAGATATATATATATATATATATATATATATATATATATATATATTTATATATATTTATATATATATATATGTGCTTATTGTCACATGCCTATGTATGTATGTTTAGGTATGTACATCAGCTTTGTTATCACATAGCAATGAATTTGATTCAGACGCTCAGTATTACTTCGACTGATGCTAAACTTAAACACTCCCTCTTTAGCAAGGGAGAAGCAATGAAGAAACTAGATATTAGAATATCTAAAGATAACTCATTATTTGACACTACCACTCTAGAAATAGAGTCTTGTCAAATAATTTAAATAATCATGCTATGAACACTATCATAACATAAAGTATGATCTCTAATTGTCCAAAACAATATCTAGAGTAATCATAATGCATTTGTTATTCATGACTTTTGAAAGTTCAGACCAACAGTCATAATAACAGGGCTATCATTTGTAAGATCGTCACCTTACAAAGATTACCTTCTGAGTTATATGTCCATGAAAGATTGTCACTTTTCATTACATATCTGAACCAACAACCATAGAAGCATAAACACAAAATTGAAATTAAATTCAATGTTCAAAAATTACTTTTTTAATCATACCAAGTTTTTCTCTGAAGTATACCAACTTCACTTTAGCAAGAGGCTTGGTAAAAATATCAGCTGTCTGTCCATTAGTACTGATGTAGTCAAGTTTGATGATATCTCAATCTACCATATCTCTGATGTAGTGATAGGGAATTTCAATATGCTTGGAATGATTGTGAAACATTGAATTAGGTGAAAGGTTAATACAACTCTGGTTATCACAATGAATGATAGTAGGCTTCAAATTTTCTCTAAACAGATCAAATAAAAGCTTTCGTAGTCATACAGCTTCTCTGGCTCCTAAGGAAGAGACTATGCATTTTGCTTTCAGTAGAGCGTAATGCAATTGAGGATTGTTTCTTGCTGAACTAAGGAAATTATCTCAGATCCAAGACTGTAGCAACATCCTGAAGTGCTCTTACACTTAGTAGAACTACCTGCCCAATCTGAATTTGAAAAACCATGAAGATTTATCTCAACTGATCATATCTGATTCCCATGCCAATAATTCCTCTTAGATATCTTAGGATATCTTTAGTTGCCATTAGGTGAATCTTCTTTAGAGTAACCATGATTTGACTCAAGGTGTTAGTAGCATAACATATGTTAGGACGAGTATTCACTAAATAAGTCAATGAACCAATGATCTATCTGTAGAGAGTAGGATCAATAGGTTCAGATTTATCTGTCATCCTTCAGTTTATGTAGATTAAGTTACATAGGAGTAGAAGTTGGCCTGCAGTCCACCATTCCAAACTTTGTTAGAATATCAATAGTATATTTTCCTTGGTTTAGAAAGATGTAGTTTCCCTTTTACCAAACTTCTTGTGTTAGGAAGTAGTGAAGAAGACCTAGGTCATTCATGTCAAATTCAGCTATCAATTCTTGTTTGTATTTGCTTATTAGATGTTCTTCACCTGTAATTAATAAGTCATCAACATATAATACAAGAATAATCATGTCATTTCCATCTATTTTTAAATATAGATTAGGGTCAACTTCATTTTTAGAATACCCTAGTTTTGTAAGATAACTATCTATTGTTTCATACCACGCTCTGGGAGCTTGTTTGAGCCCATATAATGCTTTCTTTAACTTACACACATGAGTATTCTTGTTCTGAGTAATAAACCCTTCTGGTTGCTTTATGTACACTTCTTCAATTTCACCATTTTGGAAAGCTGTCTTAACATCCATTTGATGGACTTGCCATCCTTTAGATGTTGCAATGGCCAAATGGTTTTGACTCATGTATACCTAGCAACTGGAGCAAAAGTTTCCTCATAATCGATACCTTGCTTCTGTGAAAAACCTCATGCTATGAATCTTGTCTTATATTTCTCAATGCCGTCGTTAGGTGGATGCTTGATTTTGTACAACCATTTGGAAGAAACTACTGGTTTTTTTTAGGTCGGGGTACAACATGCCATACATCATTTTTTAATATTGAATTGTATTCTTCAATCATAGCTTGTTTCCAAGGTTGACTTGATAAGACTTCTTTAGTGTTAGAAGGTTATGATCTGATAAGTTCTATTATGAATGCAACATAACAAGACTGAGTTCTTGTTTTCCTGCTTTCTTTTAATACTTCAACAGGTTTAACAGGATTTTCTTTTATGAATTTTTTGGCCCAAAGTGGTCTCTTTTTATTGTTATTATTTTCAACATAATCCGAAGTAGGCACAGGAGATGAAGTTCATTCTCCCTCTCATTCTCTACTGGATGATCTTCATTTGTTTCGTTAGTAGATTCTGTAAATAGCTCATCATTATTTTTTAGAAAGTGTGAAGGCAATGTCTTCTTCAAATTTAACATCCCTGCTGATCTCAATTGTTTTCTGGCCTGGAATATAGACCTGTAACCTATGGAATTTTCACTGTACCAAATGAGAATTCCTTTCTTTTCGGATGGTTCTAGCTTTCTTCTCTTTTCTTTAGGAATGTGTAGATAGATTGGACACCCAAATATCCTTAGGTGACTTACATTTGGTTTGATGCCTGTAAATACTTCTTCTGGAGTGGTATTTTCAAGACTGAGTGCAGACATCGATTTTGAATGTAAACAAGAGTGTTAGATGCTTTAGCCAATAATGAAGTGTGAAGGCTTTGATCATGCATCATAGCTTTGGCTGATTCGACAATTGATCTATTCTTATGTTTTGCAACTCCATTCTGTTAAGGATTATAAGGTATAGAAAGCTCCCTCTTAATCCCAACAGCAATGCAAAAATCTTTAAAAATTTCAGAGATGTATTCTCGTCCATTTTCTGGTCTTAAAATTTTAATTTTCTTTCCTGACTGATTTTCTACTAGAGCTTTGAATTCTTTGAATTTTGAGAGTATTTCAATAAATTCCTTTTGTTTCAAGAAATAGATCCAAGTTCTCCTAGAATAATCATCAAACAAAGATTACATAATAGAGGCAACCATTTAGAGAGGGTACAGACATAGGACCAAATAGGTCAGAATGAATGAGTTCAAATATTTCTTTTGATTTATGAACACTTTTGGGAAAGGATTTCTTGAAATTTTTACCTAGGGCACAACCTTTGCAAACACCTAAGTGATCTGATTTTAGTTTAGGTAACCATTTGAAAATTTTCCCTAGAGATGATAATGCTTGGAAATGTAGGTGACCTAATCTCTATGCTAGATTTCTGAAGACTTTGATATTTCATTACTTAGTGCAAAATTTTGTTGATTACAAAGTTTATATAGACTCCCATCTCTAACTCCAATAGTGATAGGTTTCTACATGTTAGAATTTTTAGGGAAAGATAGAACTTTGTCTTCTTGAAAAGTGATTCTGTATCCTTGATCAGAAAGGCCAGATATAGAGACTAGATTTCTTTTAATTCCAGGTACATATAAAATATTGTTAAGTTGAAGGGTAATGCTTGAATTTAGATTAATGGAACAAGAGCCAAAACCTTTAATTGGATGAGTGGAGTTATCCCTAGTGGTTACCTCTTCTGAGTTACTTTCTGAGAAGTTTTCAAATTTGTCTCTAGAACCTGTTATATGTCGAGATGCTCCACTATCTATGATCCAAGTGTTTTTGTTTGAGCTTAACTCAGTGGAGAGTGCTAGATAAAATGCATGATTTTCTTCTACTTCCTCCTTTTCTTCTTTAATTTCTGCTAGTGCAGCTTGAATTCTTTTCTGTTCAGGACAGACATTATGAGAGTGACCAATTTTGTTGCATTTAAAACATCTCACTTTTGACCAATCTCTTTTCTTATAAGATTTGTTGGATTCTCTCCTATTTCGATTGAATTTTCCTTTCTTGTTGGAGCTTACTTGAATTGCATGAATGTCTCCCTCTTGATTTAAGCTTATCCCCCTTGAGACTAATCTTGATTCCTCTTGAGTGCATTCATTCTTGAGTAATTCAAATTTAGGAAGCTCAGGTTGAGAGCTTAGTCCTTGATAAATGTTTCCCAAGACAATGGAAGTCCCCTTAGGGCAATCATGGTATCTTCTTTATCATCAACTTGACTTCCAATTATAGCAAGTTGATCTTTTAGTTCAAAGATTCTTAGAAAATAGGAAGTGATAGGTTTCTCCACTGTTCATTTTTATGAATAATAAATCATGTTTTAATGTCAGCATCCTGATAGTATTATTTATTTCAAAGGTGTTCTTGATGGTGGAGAACATTTCAAATGCTGTAGAAACGCTAGAAATAGATGGGAGAATATGATCCTTAATGGAGTCTGTAATTATTTTCATGGCTTTATTGTTGTGCCTTTTCCGTGTTGTTTTGTTTGGATCATTTTCCTGAATAGTTTTATTTGATTCTACATACTCTTCTAATTCCATTTCTCTTAGGATTATTATGACACGAATTTTCCATGAAGAGAAATTTGATGCCCCCTCCAATCTATCCTCTAACCTCACATGGTTAACCATTTTAATTTTAAAAGAAAAAAGAAAAATTCAAAAATTGTGAGGTCTGAATTATATATATATAAGTTCTGAATAAAATTTCTTATCAAAATGGCTTTGATACCATGTTATTTTATAGGACCTCTGATAGAAAGAATATCAGGTTTATATCAGACTTTATTTACTTTGTATTGCTTGTATGCAGCAGGTGAGTACCTTCAAAATGCTCCTAAAGTGCTGTGTCTGGAATGCTGATTGCTGAAAAGAATGTATTAATAATCTGTAATGTTACTTTGTCGATTTTGGTATTGCAAGTATGTTATGTATTTCATATTGCCTTGTCCGCCAATGAGAGCCAATATAAATAAGAATCAAGAAGTTATAACCCTGTAGGGGCATGACTTTGGCCACGTAGGGTCATGACCCCTCGTGGTTATTGGTAATCAAAATTGCTGGTTAGTAGAGACCTACGAGCCTTGCCTGCTTGATGCCGGGTATCTAACTGATTTTGGCCAACTTGACAGGATTAATCTAATCGATTCAAATCTTCTGCGCTTTTGGCTCCGCTGGACCAAACCTTGTTCACCCAAATCTTGGATAGCAAAAACTTGGATCCAAGATGATTTATAGCGAATTACAACATTAAAACAAAAACTCCTCAACTAGCAAGTGTTCGAGGAAACTTTCTGGATTGTGATTAATAACTATTATTCTTCAAACTTTGATTACTTTATTAAAATTGTATGCTGTTGAAAAGAAAAGTTTTTAAACAAATTATTAAATAAAATTTAATCCGTAAAGGAAAAAATTAAAGAAATGCCAACATTTGAAATAAAATTTATGAGCAAATTTATGATCAGTGCCCAATTCTAAGTGGGTAATAGAGTCAAACATATATTTTTTAGATACAACTTCATGATATTGGTGATATTATATTTGGTGATAATTCAATTATTACAATGCCACAAATTGTTATGCTTTCGCATATTTAGATTAGTCTATCATGCTTTAACCCTTATGTAGACACAATAAATACAAATAATGGAAAAGATTATATCCTGCACTATTTTTATTTATCAAATCTAAATAGCAATGAACAATTTAATGTACTTATCGAAATAGTAAATTATAAACAAATAATCAACAAAATCACAAAGGATGAGATATATATAATTTCAACTCTAAAACAAAATAAAGGCCTTATAGAATATATTGTCGGAAAATTGGTACTGATGACACTCAGATTTCCAATGCTCTATTCAATACCTCTTTGATCCTTAGAAAAAGTGATTGAAATGATAAAATATAATAAAATGAAATAGCATGAAATAATAGGTTTAATCCAAGAGAGCAAGAAGAATTTTACCATACAAATGATACAAGATCAATGGAGCAATACCAAAGATAAGCAACACAAGAGACAAGGATTTGATAAGGGGAAAGCAAAGAAAACCCCTTGTGAGTATTATGAATGAGGCAAAAGCCTAAGAATGAGAAAGAGAGAGAGAAGAAATGCAGCAAAATAGCTCATTTACAATAGCATCAAAAACTTGATGTGAATAATGGAGTCTAGATGAAAATGAGAGAGAGAAGCACCTCTTTTAAAGAGATGAGAAAGGAGTTGCATGTCTTTGCATGTGTAACTCCCATTTCTATGAATGCCACATTCATAAAAGGTGTGTGCAAAGTGTCAAGTTCCTCTTAAGGAGGAATATCTATTTTCCTTATTAAGGGAAATACAAAGAAGAGTTGTCCTCACAAGTGGACAATAGGACAAGAATGACATGTCCTTTACATGTGGACTAGAGGACAAATAAATAATACATAAGGGATACTTTGGTTTATCCCAATAAATAAATAAATACAACCAATGAAAGATTATTAATTCTAACAGATCCATACAATGTCTGGAATTAATACTCAAAAATCTAAATCTCTTTTGCTTAGTACAGATCTCCAACTTCTCCTTTAGAAAGAGAGAAACTTTAATGGTATCAATGCTAAAAAAGAATGACAAATTTTTATTAGAGCAGCCAAATGTCCCTTGTTTGATTTTTACATCACATATAGATAGGTGACCAATAGGTGTTGGTTGCCTTATTGAATCATTCACAGCTTTTCATAACATATAATTGATCATGTTTAATAGTATTATAACCTACGCAAATTACTTAATATAGTTTAAATTATACTCTAACATAATCGATGGTCCAATAATTTCTATGGCTTATAATGTTGAAACAATATTTCTCACTCCCATGAGCACTCCTACTGTGAGATCCTTGTCCATTGATTGCGTGCACATCCTGCAAGTTCTTTTCCTTTGCATGAACCTCTGCTATATCAACTCATAGTGTTTGCTTGAAACTTTTCTCCATCTCACGTCTGTTAGAATTCTCAAGTCCTTCTGTGCCTTCATCTGGGCGTTTTGCACTTCGTTTGCTTTGATATATAGATTCCTCCGGACATTCCTGCGTGTAATGACTTCCACATCCCAATATACACCTGCGAAAACACATAAAGGGCGCTATCAATAAACATACGGGTGAATAATTTGATAGAAAAAATTTACTAGAAGGCCCTGTGGATGCCATTGACACAGAGGTAGGCAAACTTGATTTAAAGGATTGAGTCCTAAAAGACTTGCATTCCCATGAGACAGTTGCTTCAACTGTTCAGGTCCACGCCTATTGCAGTTGGTTTCAAATGGGGGCAGCCCATCATCACTAGATTCTTCACTTCTGTGATTCTCTTGTTCCTTCTCATGCAGCAGATCATTCTTTACAGTAACCGAGTGCTGTTTATCAGCATTAAAGCCTTCAGGCATGTATATGAATGATCAATGATAATAAAAATGTATTGGAGTTCTATATATTATCTGTTACTTCTGTCCCTTCACTTCTTTGGTTAAATTACTTTTTCTATAAACTAATAGAGACACCTAGCAGAAATCTGCTTCCGTTGCTCTTTCTCTATCACTTCCCTCTACCAAAACATAGCTTCCTCGCTTTATCCAAAGACTCTTGTGAAATTTGGCTGGAAACAATGCCAAAGTTTTTGAACCCATACTGTCCATTACCTGGATAATCAATAGTAGAGCCTCTCAACACACGACAGGGTTCAGAAACAATCCCTCAAATCTGATTGCAACAATCTGATCTAGAAGCAACTATTGGAGATGATGCTGGTTATCATGTAAGAGATTCAGGTACTGCCCATTTAAAATAGAATCCAGTATGCCACTCCAATTGAGTGATGTATTATATGTACCTCAATGAGATTGGACCCTTGAAGGGAACTACTTGTATTATAGTTTGGCCTGCCTCTGGTTCAGAGCAACCTTGGAGAGCTTCTTTCTTCAAATTTTTCCTACCTCCTCTCATGATCTTGGTATAAACTCAAATGACAGCTTCAAACAGTCAGCTCTGTGCTCCCATCTTGGACTGAAGCTTTGTCTTCATGACATAACACTCAATTAATAATGTTTCTTTGCCTTCATTTCCTGACATAAATGAATAGTTTCTCCTGCTGTAAAACATAAGTTCTCAATTAGGACCAACATCTTGGACCAAGACAATAGGCGTGTTATTTTCAAATGTTGACCACACAATGCCTTCCTCTCTGATTGGCACCCCTTATTTCTGTATTATATTTCCATTATATTTTCAACATTATTTCTCAAATGGAGGTCCAATTATTTTTGATCTCCATCAGTGGTAATGACTGTTGGTAGAGATTACAAACTGACACAATTAAAAACACTCCCGATAATATGCTCTATAATATGCTCGATTATATCTTGAGTAACATTTACCATATACCAAGAGCAATGTAATATAGAGCCAGATCCTTGATCGGCATTACACAGGAGAAGCATTATCAATGTTAAAGCATCCAAAATACATTGACACTAGTAATCAAGAGGGGTCCAATCTGAATCATGTAACAGAGATAAATGTACATATATATGCATATCTAAGTATACATATATATGCATATTGTCATATGCCTATGTATGTATGTTTAGGTATGTACATCAGCTTTGTTATCACATAGAATTGAATTTGATTCAGATGCTCAATATTACTTCAACTGATGCTAAACTTCAACAACTTCAACAACTATTACTCTTTTACTTTTCAATGCATAAACATCATTTTTGGCATCTTGGTATTTTACTATCTCAGACTCATCGCCGTTAGAGATGTTGGCTATGGATATGTTTTTACACTTCAATCAACTCAAATATAATCACTATTGACCTAGTGCATATTATGTATGGGAATCATTTCAGAACAATCACTTTGTCTTTGTTTTTGTTAACATCATCACCTCTCATCAATTGGAGCTTGATATTGCTGAAAGAAGTCATCTTTGATATAATATCTGCTTGTGCTATTTAGTTGTATATCATTGATGTGTGTTTGAGAACAAAGATGCACATTCTAAACTCCTCTATACATATCCTATTGTTTCAGAATGAATTATTTATGTAAATCTTTCCAAACCATTTTCATAGTGTCAACATAAAACTCCAACTTGGGAGGGATGATTTCAATCTTTCCACGTTTATATAAATATGTTTTTTGTAGATGATCACTTTATTCCAACTTCGCTCTCTTTTAGACCCTTGTGTTATCCTTCTTGCCATTAATGAATTGCTATTGTTTGTCTATTCATTCTTTCTTCATTTCTTTGTGAACCACTTCCAATTACTCGGCTCATGACTATTATTGCTTTGAAGCATATTGTTTTGCTATTGTTTGTCTATTCATTCTTTCTTTATTTCTCTGTGAACGACTTCCAACTACTCGGCTCATGACTATTATTGCTTTGGAGCATATTGTTTGAATATAAGTAGTGGGTAAGATCTAAAGTTTCTCCCTTTACCATGTTCCTTGGGACTCTAGAATTTGCCAAAATTTTAGAGTTCCATTAGGATGAATTGAAAGATATTTCATCGTTTGAATGCATATTAT
The DNA here is from genome assembly GCA_028749045.1 of Cupressus sempervirens. Lineage (NCBI taxonomy): Eukaryota > Viridiplantae > Streptophyta > Pinopsida > Cupressales > Cupressaceae > Cupressus > Cupressus sempervirens. Next base: position 348,962,447 of record CM053791.1, read on the forward strand.
GAGTTTTATCAACTTCAAAATCATCATTAGGCCTGTTATCTTCATCATGATGCCGATGGGTTTGATTGGATAGAAAATCTTCCTCAGATAATGGATTCAAGAACATAGAGAACTTGGGTATACTTTCTTCTACTTCCTCTTCAAACACTGGATTCAGGAACATAAAAAATTCAAGCATACTATCATGAGAGCTTTCATTTGGCTCCTCAGATGTTCCATTACATACAATATGAGCAAATAGCGTGTCCTTACTAAATTGATCCTTCTCATAATCATCATCTATATCATCTAGTACCTCTTGAATATGCGCTGATCCATTAACTTTTTAATTCCGGAGAATTAAGAAAAAATTTGGACCATTTTTTTCAACATGTTTATGATATTCCATGTCCATCCTAAGAGAATCCTTTTCCTCATTTTCATATTCCTACAGTTTATTTCCATACACTTCTCATCATGAATGGATTCCTCCTTAGACTGCCCACAAATTTCTCCCTTCAAATTTGAAACCTCAGTTGACTCATATATTACTTAAGCCCTACATTCATTCTCCTCTGCAGTCAGTTCATCATCTATATGTTTGAGAAAAATAAGGAACATATGATCATATAAGAGACCTAATTCACGCATTCTGTTGAAAAGATCAAAAGATGGAGGTTTGCATTCTGAAGGTATTTTTTGATGAACATTAAACATCGTTAGGAAGAATTGCAGTGTGGATTCTTCTTCTTGTTTTTCCAATTTAAAAAACGCATTCAAAGGAGGTATGTAATTTGGATCTTCTTCATCATCACTAAGATTGCCATCAAATAAAAGGATTTGTTCAATTTAATCACAAGCCCCCTGTTCTCTATCTTCAGTATCTTCTTCTAATATTTGAAAAAGAAACTTCAAGTCAGGGTTGTCTATGAAATTCCCAATTCACAAATTTTTTTTATGAATTCGTTGCGTGGAGGCATGATGTGTGAAGGAATTCCTTGATAAATATTCGCCATCCTTATGAACAAATGTGCTGCATATTCACCTTCATATCTTTCCAAATTGAAAATTACATCTAAGGGGTGTATGTGTGCTTCCTCCATGGTATAACATAGATCCTCTTCTGTGCATAGTATTGTTGGTAAACAAATTTGTTCTTTTATCTTTCGTGAAATTATGACTCTTAATGCCCAGATTATGAACAATATCTATTCACAACAGTTGAAAAGCCATTTTATGGTTACCTGCTTCTCTCTGAATTGGTAGGTACAGCTCCCTATATGAATAATCTTCAATGAATTATGTTTGTTTCTACTTATCTAAATCAGGGTATGCTCTTAACTCGAGAGCAGGAGAGGCAAACCAAATTAAGCCTAACTAGAACTTAATTCAGGCAAGAAAAATTTCTCAATATCGAAACAGATTTATGTATCCACACTTCTTATGAATTCATAAATCCATTTGTGCAAGACTAAAATAAGTCGAAATTTAAATCTGAACTACAACTGATGAATCAGGAAAACTAACAAAATCCTTTCGTCAAACGAAATATAACAATACTTATTACATCCATTTGAATTCCAGAAAACAGGGGAAATGAAACTCTGTTCTTTCTTAGTTCTCTGTAACGCAGAAAGGAAATACTAACAAATTACAGTACCTACTGGAACGGAAAATGATTGAAACGAAGTGCCATTCAATTGTCTCTACAACAGATAGTACTTCACACCAAAATTTGCCGACCTTTGATTAATCATTGAATTTCATACATATAGGTTTTGAGAGATGACCGTTACAATGGGAATTTCAATCGGTTCATCTTTTGAAAATGACAAATGGCTAGATGCCAGTTTGTCAGATTTCAAAATTTACAAAAATTTGCAACAAATACATTAGAAAACAGAAAAAGGAGTACTGAATAAGTCATTTAGACTTCTTTCCCTTTTCAGTTTTTGCCCTATATGTTCTGGCAGCCACTATAATTGGAATCATCTCCTCGTGACTAGGCACATGTACATTGGTGAATCTTAAGAGCCACTTTGAATGCTCCCGAGCTAACTCCTTTACTGCACCTAGTTGACTTGTTAACTCTCCAGCTGCCACATGCACACATCCACTCAGTGCCTGCAACTCTACCACTCTGTTTTGACTGATTGAAGTCATCCTAGATAGGTTACTCAAGTATGTGGAGAAATTTTTCTTCTTTACTTCTATCTCAATGAGAACCTTTCCTTGCCCACTGCTTTGTGAGTTAGTGTGTAATCCTTGCATGAGCTCAAATGCTCTGTCTTGGATCTTCTTCACCTTTTCCTTTGTTTCTCTAAGTCCTTCCTCTGCCTCTTGAATCATCTCTTGCTTGAATTGCATGTTTTGAAGCCATTCGAACAGAGGCTCAGTTTCCTTCTTCAAAATCTTTGCTTCAACTGCCTCTTTTGCCTTCATTTGGATGATCATGTTTAGGAGAGAAATGCATTCGTCACACCTTGCCTTTTCTGCGGCCAAAGTGTTGTGATTGGAAGTGATATTATCCTTCTCAATTTCTAACTGAAGGATAACATTTCCAATTTGATCAATCAAAACAGCTCCATCTGTACTGAGCTTCTCAATCCATTCTTTTCCAATCTGACCAAAATGCCTATCTTTTTGGAGCTGTGATATGAAGGCTTGTACCTCTTCTGCTGAAGGATTTTCAGTGGCAGGCACACCAGTGATAGTTGCCAATGGAACAACTAATTGCCGGATGAATCTTCTCAACTCCTCTATTTCTGCTTTCATTCTGACCTTTGATGACTTGAGATCCTCCAGTTGCTCTTCTATCACCTCATTACTCGATTTCCATAGGCCTACTTTTGTATCATGTCTTGCTTCCCCAAGGTCAATTGAGTGCAGAGTGAAATCTTCTGGCCTCATATCTTCAATTCTCCCCGCCTTGTTTGGTTTTGCTACCTCCATAGTTAGGTGCCCTGTTTCTGGATCTCGTCCCAATATTGACAAGGTCTTCTGCTTTTTAGTTTTTACTAAGGCAAATCCTGAGCGAATCGCTTGAGAAACAACATCCTTTGAAGGAAAATTTTGATCTTTTCTTTTCCTCTTCTCCAAAGTATCCTCAAGCCAAGACTCTGTATTAATCACTTTGGAGGCTGTTCCGAGTGATTCAATGCTGAACATTTTCTTCTTTACTGGAGTCGTTGTTTCTGTAGCTGCAGAAAAAGGGGTCTTTGGATCTCGAGAAAGGAGCCGAGATGAACCTGGAGGTTTCTCTTCTTCGTGAGCTTTCTGGGCAGCTTCATCAGATTCAGTGGATTCACTACTACTATTTTTATCATCTCCAATTTCTACTATTTGAATAGGAGAACCAGCAGGCTTAAGAACAGGAGCGCTTATGGATGGAGTAGGATTGCGACGAGGGGATGAGACAGGGGCAATATGAAGAGATGGAGTTGGAGAAGCTTGAGGAGATGGGGGAAGAGCAGCATGTGGAGGTGATATTGGAGCGGGAGATCCATCTTTTCGTTCCTCTGTTTCTTTTTCAGCTTCGGCTTGAGTTCCGATTATTGGTAGTGATCCCCCTTGACAGGTTGGGGTTATTGGAACATTCCTCTCCAGGGGTTGATCATCTCCGCCTGTAGATTGAGCTGGAGCTTGAGTAGCTGTGGCAGTAGCATCGGGAATGGCACTCTGAGAGGAAGCTGTGGTAGCTGCGGATGTGGAAGCTTGAGTAGTTTTACTCCTACTCCAGCCTTTCTTAGCTGTCCATTCAACCCACTTCCCAGTCCTTTTGATTATTCTTGCCATCATGACATCGAAATCTTCTACTATGTCAACATATGGTTCGAAACTTATGGGAGTATTCCTCAACTTAGTCAAATATGTATTGCTGTACATATTTTGACCATCATCTTCCAGTCCCTCCACGTCTAAATTTATACCATATGTCTTTACCTGATCAATTGTAAATCTGGCAAAGACACGATCTCGACTCTCCAGTTCATCTTTACAATTTGCCCAATAATCCTCCATGGTTGTTACATGTTTGATTACGCTTCCAACTTGAAGCACATCTCTGGCATATCCGTTAGGATCAAACAGGGGCCTTACTGCTTCATACTCTTCCAATTTGTATTTACTCTAAAATGCTTTGAGTATATTCTTTGCATCTGATTTGGTTTCGCAACTGTATGCTCCAACTTTTATAGGGAATTCATACCCTTTCTTCTTCAGGCTGGCGCTCAACATGTTCACTTGTACTGCTTGCCTCACGATCTCCACGAGCACGATCATATCATCTGGGTACCTGGGCAGCTTCAGTGGGAATCCATCGAACGCTGCAAGACGTAAATAAGAAAATGATAAAAATTGAATAAAATAACTGCCAAATTGATCGATGGTCGCCATCGCTTCTGGATTGAATCTCCGTTTTGGACACCCTTGGAGCTCCCTGCAAATCCTCATGGTGAATGCATCATTTACTCGGATGTATTCTGCATAACTATTCTTTAATTGCAAGCATGGGTAAAACTCATAGCTTTTTACATTATCAGGAAAACTCTCAATTCTAGGGAGTCTCGACCACAATTGAAGAGAAGCCAACATGTATATCAAGAAAGAGGACATATAAAATGAATTATAAAACTTGGCTGCACAGAGAGCCCTAGAAAGATGCTCATTGACCTCATACGCCCAGTCAATACACTGTGTGTCTAAGCAAATAACTTGCACCAAAAAGAAGTACTGCTCTACAAAATTAAAAGCTTCTACCTCACCTTTGAGTCGATGCAACAGAACCAAAGTGTCAACAATTTCTGGTTTGAGGTCCGTGCCAAAATGAGTTTTAGGGACTTTACTCTTAGCTCCCCTTGGCTTCTGAAACCAAGACTGCATGATCTCCCTCCTCCAAACCATCTTCTTCAAAGAGTACTCGGTCATGGCTCCACTCATCGTTAAATCAGAGAACTCCTTTCGTTCTGGAATCCGCAAGCAATTGACTACGGCTTGGTGATCAATTGAAATCAACACCGTTTGATTAGGCAACAAAATTTGCTTTGTATCCGGGTTGTAATGATGGATGCATTCCAAAATCAACTCCGGGGCTTGCACTGACACAAGAAACCCAGCTGCTTCCACTAATCCACTTCCCCGAAGTTTCTCTGTTATGGGATGGATTGGCTCTGCTCTCAATCTTCTTTGAAAATCTTCCATATCATAGAAACAGAGTGAAGTATTTGTGATAGTCGATCACGCCGACTTAATTCCGCCCAATACATTGAAGCCCGCGAATCTTGTTGTGAATTTTTTTTTTAATGTATGATAGCAGTAGTTCAAACAATTGCAATTGATACAAGGAGCAAACTTTGTAACTCGAAAATTACTTGAAAGCACTATTTAGTATAACAGTATAACAGTGAAACGGGAGTTTGAAAATCTGTTACTTCCCTTTTTATAAAATAACCCTAGATTTGCCCGTTGAATTTCATAAATCATGCCACACGAGCGAAATTAAGGGTAAATCCGTTGGATTGGTGGATGTAAAGGTTCTAACGGATTTATCTTTGTCTTTTCACTGTTTCCGTTGCCTCAACGATAACTCTCATTAATTACCAATTTACTTCCTGTTTCATTCGTCTTTCGGAAAAACATGAACGGAGTACTCCCTTGGGCTAAATGCGCTTAGGTCAATTCTACTTGCAAAAACCTAATCAATCCACTGATTTACTTCTATTTACTCGCCCAAAATAATCTGCAACCAAATCACATACTTACCATGCTTGCAGGAATGACTTTCTTTGAAGGCAGGAAAATGGCCTTTGAAGGTAGAAAAATCGCAATGGAGAAGCAGATTTCCGATTTTCCCCTTTAACTTTCGCTTTTACCTTTCAACCCTAAGCACTTTAATAAAAACTTTCGGGAAATATAAAAGAGGCTTTGTGGGCGAAAAATGGGGCCCACTTAGTAACTCTATTTCTCCATCTGGGCCTTTGCGGATAATTTAACTCTTGGTTCGAAATCCGCCAGAAGAGAAACCACTTCTGAATTTTCCGCCAATGCTTATCTCACTCATCTTAATGAGCTCTGAGTAATTTCCGCTATGCAAACTCGATGATATTTGAATGATCTAACCATTATGCGGCTTACGTACCCTTGTTTCAGTCTACCAGTAGCAGCTATGGATCTCTGCGGAGTTTTACCTTCTAGGTGCGAAAACCCGCAATGGAGAAGAAGAAACTTGTTTTTCTGCCAATACTCATTGTTTTACTTCCTTCGCCTTATTCACTTTATTTTAAGCCTCCGGAAAACGCAAAACTGACTTCGAAAGTGAGGGGTGGGGCCCATTGGCTTTCTCAATTCCTTTACATATACCTTTTCGAAAAACTGATTATTGATTTCGAAGTCCGCCACGGAGAAGCTCTTTTCTGATTTTCCACCGATGCTTATCTCGATCATTTTCGAAGCTTTAAAATGGTTCTCGCTATGAGATCATGATATCACTTGAACGATCTTTTCTTAACATGATTCACTTTTCTTAACATGATTCACTTTTCTTCAAGGAAGCTTATAAATAGCATTTGCTAGTCTTTGCGGAAATTTGCCTTCGAGGTGCGAAAACCCGCCGAGATGAACTTGGAGCTTGATTTTCCGCCGATTCAATTTTCTTTAACTCTAGATCAAATGAGCTGCATGGAAATCAAAAGATGTATCACAAATCGAGAATCTCCATCGAGGATGGCTCTAAACTACCCCTAAGACTCATGACAACCAAGAAATACCCACCCGGGCTAAATGTGATATGGGAGAAAGGAAAAGATGAAAACCCGATGGAGAAACTCAGCACCTTAAGAAGAAAGACCTAGTGACCCGACTTGACAGAACGTGACATTAGTTTAATCTCCACTTTGCAAAAATTTGTATATGGTGGAAAAGTGGGGCAACAAGTATATATTCTCAATAGTACACAATCTCTTCTTTATCAAATTATTTCCTTCTTAGTTTCTCCCTTAGCAGAGCTACCAACTGAAATTTAATTGAATAAAGTTGCCGCCTCTTTCGAGGGATGTATTGATCTGTTGATCTTTCGGGTTCTTGCTTCCAACAGAGTACGCTTCCAAACAACTTGGTACAACTGTTATATGATTCTGATCTATGAAATCTGAAATTCTGGGTAACTTTACAGTATATATTGTGAGCAACTCTCCCCATTAGAGTTGCCAATTTGTTGGTTCCCACAACCATAGATTGGAAATCCAAAAGCTTTGCTGACTCTCCTACATTAATTGGATATATCAAGGATCAAATTTTGAGAATTCGCTGAAACCATTTATCTGACTTCAGTCCACATCTATATAGAACTCGTCAATGAATATAGCTGTCATCATTCTCTATATTGAAAAAATATGTAAGCCTTTTGCTTTATATGTATGAGATTCATGATGGGTTCTGAACACTATCATCTGCAATGTTAGAAGTCCTTGTTCAGTCCTTGTCTTTTACTTCTGCCTCTACATCCACAACCATTTCTGATGGATCTTGTTCTCTTTGCCTGCCATTGAGCCCTGAAATCTTTGCTTCCTTAAAACTTCACCTTTACTAGGGATTCACCAATCAGTCACATATTATTTTGCTGCAGAAAACAAGTCTTTGATAACAGTGGTCACCATCATTAGTGCTGTGTTATATGCAAACGCGTAAAGTGCACTATTAATCAATAAGATAAAACCTTAGAGGCTGCATAAATGGAGGCACAAACGGATAACCAATTATGTTGTTGCAAATGGATGAATACATGTACATAACAAGTGCTTGGACATCTGTGCACTTACTTAGCACTAAAGGCAGCCAATGTAAAGATGCAACCTACTCCAGCACACTCCCAAACTCCTTTAATTTGATACGCCAAACCTAGCAATATAGGGTTCAAACCTCTCTTCAAACCACAGGTCATCTTTTAAATTAAAACTTTCCTTCACTGAGAGTTGCACTGTTGTTATGGCAGGAAATGGCAATAGAATGCTCCAAAATTCATCTATATTTCCAAGTTTGTAATGTTCCCTCCTTAGACCATTCAGTGGATAGCAGAGGGTTGGTTTGTTACCCAGGTTCCCATAGGCCAGCAATATAGATAAGAGGACTCATCTAGAGGTTTGTGGAGCTACGCAAGAGTTTTATGAGCTGTTTAGGGCAGTTTGCGATAAACTCCTTAATTTTCAGAGAGATTCCTATTATTTAGTGATCTACTGGGAGCTGACTGGAACACATCAGAGGAGCTTAGCATCATTATGGAGGCTTTGGTTGTAGTTCCTATTTTTTCGGTAGCATACCCATTTTTATGGGAGACTGTAACTTCACTTGGAGCATTTAGGTATCATCCATGGACATGTGGTACTAGTTAGAATTCAATTATGAGTCCAAATGATTAGTCAATGAATAATTTGGAAATAACTAAATTATTTGCTAAGTTTGATTTAAATAATTTATAATATGTGATTAAATCTTATCACTTGTATTATAATAAACTATTTGAGAATCAATGTTGGAGTTTTTTGCCATTGGTGTTTTTGCAAGATTAGAACTTGAATGGATTTATAGTACAAGAGGATTCAATTAGAACCATGCAAGCAACTACCAAAGAGTGACATATGGAATTTTGATAAGTATTTCATTATCATGTGTCACCGTTCATGAAGCTATAAAACCGTGAAAGTTCCAGATGGTGAAAAAGGTTGGGATTGGAATGATGGAAATTCTAGTAAAACTGGATCAGTAAAGTGTAAAGACTAATAACACACAATGATGGAGAGTGGTCAAAGTTGTGATCTCAATACGACATACACCCGTCAGTTATATTCGTTTGGAAGTCTTAAGTTTTTTCAAAAAATTATAATTGTGCAAATCCTAGGCACCATACTTCGATTGGTGTCCATGCCCTAAACCAAAATGCCCAATGTAAGAGGATGGCACAACAGTGAGAAGAAATGGAATAGTGAAGTCACTGACTTTCGACGAGGAAGATATATGAAGACATAAACACGATTCAAAGCATGTATTTAAGATGTAGCCAAGAAACATATGATACTCAACGACTAGAGACTTTAAACCGTAACATTCTATTTGTCTGAACTTCAAGCACACGTCATTCTTGAAGAAACCTCAGAGGACAATTCATCAAGTCTGGAATTAGCGTATACTGTGACAGATTCACGATAATCTGAACCAAGTGCATATACCTTTAAGAGTTTGAAAAGCGATCAGTTCTCAGTAGCAATCTAAATAGAAGGCAACAATATGTATTGGAAAATATAATTAATAGGATTTCAAAGGCATCTTGTATTTCAAATGTGCCGTCTATATGAATCTGCAAAATATTAAAAATCATCGCCAAGGTGAAGGCCCCATAGCAATCGCGACAAAGTTGTAAAAAAATGTGCGGGAAATATAGAATAGAGATATTTTTGAAATCAATCAAATATAGCAACATGCGTGGAAAAGTTTTCGAATCATGGTTTGGTGACTGGAGAGAGTTGATCACATATGTACAAGTCAGAGTCTTCTAAAGCTTTAGCATCACCGGAAGTAACCTGTATAATTTTCCCACAATCACGATGTAAAGGAATGAAGATGAATTTGGAGATGGGAAGAACTTAAAGCTATAGTCAAGAGTTACGAACCGGAAGATGCAAGTACGATTATATGGTGTAAAGCCCAATAGAAAGAGTTAAAAGCATGCGATAGAGAAATGACTACATGATACCATGTCAAAGGTGTAAAGATGTGTGGCATTATAATTCACGAGATCCATCTATGGTATTGAGAGTAGTTTGGGAAACCTTCAAAAGGAAATGCAATCAAAGTTTGAATAGTTTTGTAGTGTCTATTGGGGGTTCTTCATCAATTTGATACCATGATCTTCCGCATTTGTTCATTAAAAAGTTTCTTAGATATGTTGGAGTTTCATCACCTAGATGCTCCCTGTATTCATGAATTCATGCGTTTCCTTTTTCAATCATTATTTGCTTATTAATATCTGATTACTGTATATTTGTTGCAAAAGCCTATGCCGATCATCTGGAGTTTGCACTGTTGGTATTCCCAATAGGTAAAACTCATTGAAACTTAAAGAAGGTGGAAGCGGTTGTATTTTTGACAACTTCAATAGTCTATTTAAACACCCTTTTATGTTCAATGAGTAGTTGTAAATTATCAAAATTTAATTACGTATTTTGAAAAAATGTATTGTTTTATTAGGCACCGCTTCATCTTTATCAATATAAGATGTAAAACACAAGTACACACAATTCATATTCATATATATATAACTTTCATTTTTTTTCATATTCATATTATTATGCACTCTTGATATATTAATTTTTGAACTAAGCCCGTGGGTGGTAGATTCTTGAGTAAATATTTTATATGCGATCTTGGAATTGGATTGCAGTGGGTTGAGCATCAGTGATGAGTGTTCTCGTTGTATTTCCATTTCTCACATGATCAGTAAGAAACATTTATATTATTTTATTTGCTTAAAGCTTTAGAGTTGAAATATTATATTGTGTCGTCCTTTGTAATTTTAATAAAAAAATTCTATAAATAATTTATATGATAGATAACTGGACATGATCAGTTATAGCATTTTAAAACCAAGCATCACAAATATTGAGAAATATTTAATTGTTTCTGAATCTATGTCTGGTTTGTCTCTGAAACATAGGAGTTAAAATACATTCCAGACTATTTTAAAATAGCATCCATATATTTGATCTGTTGCATCTTGATTACTAAATTATTTATAGTTGATGTGTGTAGAATTTTATAAAGTTGTACATTTTAAACTTATAATATTGACTCTATTGTTCATCCGATTTCAGCACTGGTCTTTATATTAATCATAATTCATGTTGCATATGCTGTTAATTATTTCAGATCTTTCGTTCGAAGAATTAATATATTCATTTGTTGCATTAATCCGTACTTCTTATATAAAAAACAATTATATATTCATTTATTATTCTTAATTCATTATTTACATGTTAATAAGTTTTCTATAATCCTTGCCGTTTGGGAAACTTTCAATGCATTCGCATTCTAATCAATCTGCTATAAGTATCTTGGACCCAAGTGCTTTGTTCAGGATTAGGTGCACCCGCCTTGGTTTTGCAGAGCCAGAAGCATAGAGGATTTAGATCAAATTGATTGGTTCTATCAAGTTGGCCACTATTGGTTGGATATCCCAACATCAAGTTGGCAAGACTCGTAGGATTCCAATCTGTGGTTTTGGGAACCAACAAATTGGCAACTTTGTTGAGGAAGAGTTGTAATATAGACCTTAAGAGTCTTTGATTTAAGAGCAGTAAGAGTTAGGTTCTATTTGATTTGTTAAAGTATTTTGAAATATTTGAAATCTTAATAAGTTTTTACATTTGTTGTAGTGCATTTGATTTCCAGCTTTTGTGATTTTGTTTCGTGAAATTCTAATTTGCTATTAGAAGATTTAATCTTGTAGGAGCATTGTATGTTTTTCTTTTCAAGCCTTTGCTACAGGTTTGATCTTCGATGAGGTGTGCTTTACTGGCAGGAACACTCTATTGTGTTTTGATTGGTACTTCAACAAAAGGAGTGCCTGGATCATTAGTGACTCTACTTGAGGGAAGTGACTCATAGAGATGTACTTTTATTATTCTTGAAAGAGGGGACATTGTTATTGCAAAATGTTCCAACCAAAGAAATGGAAACAATATTTTCCAAGTGAAGATAGACTGCTGGACCTGGGAAGATTCAAAAATGATTCTAATGGTTTATATTTAAGACTCTCACTTATTGCACCCAAATTCTATGGAGATATCACTAAATGTGCTCTCAATCATTTGAATGCTTTCTATGGTTTCTTACATGCATACAAAGTGGATTTGGAAAGTCATGCAATGAGGCTTTTTGTCAGAACCTTGAAGGATTTTGCAATGGAGGCATTTGACTTATTGCCTACACAAAGCATTTCATCATGGAGGGAGTTGAAGCAGTGGTTCCTTGCTATATTCCATGATCAGGAAGAAGAAGATATGTATGAAAAGCAAAGTCACAATATGGATGAGGATCCTGACGTGTGTTTACTTGACGCATTTTTCAGTTTGGAAAGAGTTGAATGGGAGTCCTCAGGATGTTTGTTTTGGAGGATTATAAGTGTTTATCAAGAAATACCATCAAACATTAAACCTTCATATGAGGAACTTCTAAATAAAATTGCTGAGTTGAGAATCTCACCAAAGGAGCCTGATGTGAAACTTCTTTCTCAGATATAATGCAGGTGAAATCTTTGGATAGACTTGGGGAGAATCCAACCATGATGATACTCATATGACATCAGATGACAACGAATGCAAAACTGAAGAAGATGCTTACGAGCCGACTGAGCAAGGCCCTGAGCTTGACGGAAATCTCAGTAATGTTGGAGAAGATCCAAGTTACATATATCCTTCGGATGTATTCATGAACTTAGAAAAACAAGAAATTGTAGATCAGAAAAAGGAAGAACCTGTCAATGATGAAATTTACATGGAAGTCACAGACACCGATGATCAAAGAGAAGATGATCTTCTTAGTGTGGAAGATATTTCTGATTTACTTGAAACAGAATATCAAAAGTATAGCAAAAAACATGCCCAAAATTTTTGCATGTTCTATCAAAGTAAACTAATTAATGATGTAGTTTTTGATGAAACTCTAGATCAACTCCAAACAGATTCATTCTACAAGAAAGTTCAGAAAGTTTCCACCAAGCATGAAACATGTTATTTGGATAAATAGGATTTTGATTATCAGATGGGTCAAGGTCTGCTATTTACTAATGTAATATATAATAGAGCACCTGTGGAACCAGATGAAGATTCTCCTAGAAATATGCCTGAGTATTCTATTTTGTTGAACCCATTTTTTGAAAACAATTTTCTATGCAATCAAGTCCATCATCATCATAATGAGGATAACATGCCCGTTGAAAGTTTTGAAGTTGATAAGACTTATGATATGCAACTAGAAGATGAGACATGCATTTGCTCATCCTATGATCAGCAAGTACAATCATATGAGAGTGATTCTGAAAATTATCCAACTGTCATGTATGATCAGAGTTTTTATGAAAGAGGGGTAATACTTTTTGAATGTAAGCAGCCTTTAAAGCCTTTTTGTTTTGAGTAACAACATCTAGTATTTGCGGATTAAGTGAGTTGTGCAGAAAAAACTAATTTGGATGCTTATATGACTGACCAAGAGTGTGACTCAAGGGATTTTCGATATAATGAGCAACACAGCATACATGTGGATCTCTCAAAAGCTAAACAAAAATCAGATGCCAAATATTGTATTGATGAAGCAGAGCTAGTAAGTATTGTCCATAAGGACAATGTAGTTGATACAGGTATGAAAAATGAGCAACATACTGAGGTAAGTATCCCTGGAGACTCTATGATAATATTTGCTAGTAATATGCTTAGGGAAACTCTTTTAAGTTTTCATAACAATTCTTTTCAGGATTTTACTTCTCTATATTAGTCTAATAAAATGAATAATGCAAGAGGTCAGATATTTGGATTAAATGATAGTGAAATTTATTTCTTTCTATTAATCTTGTTGATAAGACAAAGATAAATTCTAATCCAAAACAAGTGATAAAGGATGATGACAGATTATGCAGTGGTCTGCATTTCGCTCGAATAGCTATAAGGGCTTTCACCACATACTTCTCCCAGAGAAGAATGCATTTCCACCATGCCTCAACCCAGAGGGTGGATTCAAGAGCTTTCAAGCTTTCCTTGTGGAGTGTGGATCCACCATACCTACTCGCAAAGGGTGTAACAAGGGATTTCACCTTGAACTACTCTCATAGAGAAGAACTCATTAACATGTGTAATAATGACTGAGATTCTTTCTCAACAGAGACTCCCTCTTAGTAGGGATGACTTTGATTGCCACAATAAGATAGTTGATGTAACTTCCCTTTGAAGTTGAACATCTCCCTTTGAATATGTATCATCAAGGCAACATTCTCATCTCATTACTTCTTGTTGCACCTTGCAACCAAGAGACATATTAAGAACTCATAAGATCATCTACAATAAAGAAATATATATAGATCAATGCTAAAAACTGCTCAAAATCCGTAATCAATATTCAAGATATAATCATAGAGTATTTACCTCTTTTTAGTAATGGATGCTCAAAAACTCATTTCTACAACAAAACATTCTTACACTGTAACACTATGTGTTCTTGGCAAAAAACTGAATATGAATGATTCTAAGAATGCATTCACTACAATCCTGCAGTTTGTTATGTCCATTTATAACTAATTATGATCATAGACTTGATTGCTCTTAAATACACCATGAAGTATATTTATGACACACCAAAATATTCTCAAAGCAATACCTGATACAACCTCATGAAATCATACAAAAACACCAATAGAAAACAAGTCTCTACTGTGATTCCAGATTATGATACAATCATAACCGACAGCACCAAAAATAAAAACATCTTATTCGAAGATGCACTGGTTCATTCAATCGGTCATCAACATCTTGAAATCGACACCGTATAAAGATTTTCTTAAAGAAATGTAAGAATCATTAAATATGATATGCTTATGATATCAATGCCAATACTTCTAAAATATTGAGAATGCTAAAGAAAATCTAAAAGACTCAAAGCCGATCTCCCTACAAAATCTTTTACCTGTGCATAGACTAATAATAAATCATCAAGAGTATCGACTACACATAAAGACACAAAGTAGTCACAAAAAGTGACGAACAAGAAGGTCAATTTAAATGACGACAAACGATTCCAATTAAGAGATCTTGACAAAGATGCATCACACGCATGATGGAAATTCGATGCCATAATGGAATAAAGACATTGACATGGCGAATGGCTAGTCAGTAGAAACAAAATTACAACATCAAGGAAGTTAGGAAGGAGATGCATATATCTGATATCCATAGACCACAACCCAATAACTCTTGATGCCTCTCAGTTTGCTATATGCATGCTGTAAAAGATATCTATAGAAAACAATGAATCACAATAAAGTGAGGCCGAAAGTCACAAATCACATCTTTTAACAAAAATCAACTTTCACAATATGACCTTCGAATGACTGCTGACAAGGAAGAATAATTCAAAGAAGACACTGGAACAAAATTACTTGAGTTTTCCTTAATTCTGATTTAAAGGAAGACTGCAAAAGCATGCTGGTATGAATGGAAGCATGTCCATGCCCTTCTCCAACTGAAAATCATGCCTAGGCAGAGGTATTGAAGCTCTCACACTCTTCCCAAACTTTCCAGAATGACTCAAATAAATATTCTTAATACACATCGAAGGCACTCTATCCTAAACACCCATTATCGTTGACTAGGTACAGCCCCAACATGCATGATAATATCACAAAAAATGAATAATTCTAGCAGCATGGATGATCTTATCTGTTTCCAAACAGTGATGATCAAGAAGAAAGATATCGACTGCCTGATACAATGATATGTGCTTTACAAACTTACAAAGAGACAAAATTCCTCAAGAAAAATAGTTGCCCGATAAACATCATTTTAGGGGTGCTTGAATTAGTAACTTATCAAAATTAGCTGGAGAAAATGAAACACTTTCACTGTAGAATCCCATCATACACAACCATCAATGTTCATAAGAAAATACAATCAATCATAACTGAAGAACAATTCATCAGAGCCCCAACCATTGCATTACACAAATTAATTGATCGTCTACAGATTGCACAATAGTCTCCATTAAATGCAGTGCTTGCTGTAGAAGAAAAGTCACATTCTTCAAACATTGGAAAGTGTGCTTTTTCATCCACAAGCTGAAGTTATACATCCATTATGCTCTAAGTATTTGACTGATTATAAGCCAAACCAAATCCAATAGTAAGCCAAAACCATAACTTCTGAAGCAAACCTAGATATGCAAAAAGTAGATGCCGAATACAAGATACAAACATGTAAAAGCTCTCGCTTGGCACAATAATGAATATAGAATGCATCAAACTTCAAAATAGAGAGCTCTTCCCATAGAAATATGGAAGGATTGCAATAACATATAAGTCATATTAAAAGAGGATCAACAAATAAAAACTTTAGACAAATATCCAGAACCAAAAGAGAACCAATACTGGAAGTGAGCTGGGCTATCACGTTTCTACCAAGCTTCATCGCATACAAATTGCCTACTAAAATCTAGAAAACAAGAAAAACTCCCTTATTGTTGTTATCTAACCCAACTCTCATACCATGCTAAAGTTTTGCTCAGAAATAAAGATAAAAAACAATAAGGAAGAACAAAAAAAGGATACAAAAGACGCATGAGATTACCTTAGAAAAACTCTTCCACTCGAAGGGAAAAACCCAAGCACACCACAAAAATATCACTTTTATTGATAATTGTATGTTTAAGTGTACACTACTTTTCGCTTGATACAATATATGTAAAGAATAGAGAGTCTTGATTACACAATTGAAGGCCTATTCAATTTCTAAATATACAACTCTTCATATTTCCATACGCATGTCTTGTCACATGACCAATGTTTCTAAATATTATCTCAAATATTATTACAAATGTCTTCTTCAGTTCAAGATGATGATAATGGCCATATTTGTATTTCATACTAGCACTTACACCAAAAGGAGGCGCAATGGTTATGCCGATAGTAATATATAGTTAATGATATGTTGTAGAAAATAATAAGAGATATGATATTTCAAATGCAAAGGTTGTAAGAATTTAGATTAATTTGGTTGAAATAGTTATTCTCAGCTTTATACAATTTATTCTTTTAAATGTCTAAAATGACACGTAAACTTAATATAAAATTAACAAGCACAAAATGTCTAACTTGGGGTGGGAAGGACGTAAAAGGCTGATGAATTTGGTTTTACACATGTCAAATGCATTCACTTGAAAGTTTCTGGAGCCTTTTCAACAAGTCTATTTTTTGTGGATTTATCGTAGTAGTAACATTTTTCGTAAACCTTAGTTCTTTGAAGCATTTTGTGAAACCCTTCAGTGCACGCCCTACCATCAATCTAGATTTCTGTGAACACTCCAGGTGCTTTCTTGATGTGTCTATTTAATTATGTAGTCTTTGTTGCAATATTCTTAGTTATGTACTTTTGTCCCTAACTATTTTGCCTAATGTTTTGGCCTCATGATATGACATTGAAACATAGTTCATTTTTCTTTATTTGATGAAATTGTTATGTAATTGTGTAGTGATCAAGAGCAACTAAGTGCTTCTAATGTTATGTATTTGTTCGTGTCATTTTGGACATTTGTTTGAGAAGGTTCCCAACTTCAAACTTCTAATTTGTCTTTAAAATAGATATGTTCACCTTTAATTTTGCATCATTTTGTGCAGTATACTCAATTACATAATTGCATGCTTTACTGATTTGCTTAATGTTATATTATAATATCAAAATTGAATTAGAATAAAAATTCTTTTAAATGGACAGAAATTTAGAAAACCATAACAATAGAAATAATACATTTTTAAAATTATAAATTCAATATTTACTTACCTTTTTTTGAATAAATAAAATGTTTGTAAAAAATTATTGTTAAATAAATATAACTTTTGGTTAATCCTTTTTGGTCTAATAAGATCTCTTTGGAGTGGCTTTCTAGAATTTTTTTTTATATGTTGCAACCTTGCAACAAATTTTCTCCCAATTATGAATTTATTGAACACAAATTTTACTCTTTTATAATCTTTCAAATTCACTTAGCTCTTTATTGTCTTTTTTTTTTTATCAATAAATATTTATTTAACAAGCATAATTTAAAAAATGAAAAATTATCTTTATAAAATATTGAAAATATTAGAATTGTTTTTTAATAATAAGTAAAATTGGTTTCTTATTTTATTTGCGAGTCTACTTGAAGCCTACACTTCTTTTATAGTATATATATTATGCTAGTGAAACTACTTTTCAAGTTTGGCGAGTTGTATTCTACAACAATATTCTTGGGACTAGGATCTAAAGCTATTTCAATCTTAGACATAATTCCCAACCAATTTGCTTGATTATTGGTTTTATGGAAAAATAATAAAGGGCCAACTTAGTGAGAGTGCTAGAGGAATATCTTGGATTAACACATACCGCTTAAATAGTGTAACCATATGTTTGAGACAATGAGGCTTATGTTTTGTTTTGATGGCATAAATATGTGGCAAATTTCTTCAACATAATTGTCTCGGTAAGACCGCCCACATATGTGTCATGTTCTTGTGATTTTACGCCTTTCACAATTTTGATGATAATTACATTCTTTTTCATTTTGTTGACATCACAGGATAATCGCCAAGACAAAGAACACAATTATTAAGTATGGTATTCTTTGTCATTACTTAGAGCTTTATCAATGGAAAGAAGAATAGTTTGTTAAAGAATGTTTATCCCATGCCAAACACTAAATTGTCAGTTACTAGGAGACACATATTGGGAAGTAGTGATCCGTTTTGAAGAGATGTCTCTTTTGGGTATTGAACAAAGGGCATGTGTTTTCATTACTCCTAGGGGATAACATGGACAATTACAATGGTAAGAAGGGGCCACCTTAAATAAGTTCTTAGCTAGAGTGGCATTGCATAGAAGAGGCGCAGACAAAGAAAAGACATTATTGACATTTGCAAAAGGAAATGCATTATTCATATTTGGTGAAGCTCCGCCACAAACAACAACGAAAATAGGTGAGGTATCCAGGGTTAGATGCTCGTAATTATAGTAGAGGCGATAGCTGTGATGGTAAGAAAATAAGAAGATGCGTGTTTTGGCTCAGGCCTCACAAGCTTCGAAATGTCAACTCCGGCCATGGAAGAAAACCAAATCCTTGTTGTGTTAGGGCTTATAGGCATGCCAATCAGCTGCAATACCATAGCTCTGAAATTCATCAGATCCGCATTTAAGAAAGTGATAGGCATCTTGTTTGTAGCTTTGGACAACTGCATACCTTCCTCGTCACGTAAGTCCATTATTTCGTCTACCCTTTTGATTTCCTAGGGACTCCAAGGATTTGATATCAAGTCAATGCCATCCAAAATGACATCTTCGAAAGGCCCAGAGTCCAACTGCCATCTAAGATTTCAGACAATGGAAGCTTATCTACACTTGTAATATTCACAATCGTTACCATTGATTCTAGGTTGATCGAATATTAGTCGACGAGAGTTTTTCCGCGTGTTAGATGCGAGAATCCCAAACATCACCAACTATTTGCATGAGACATTACAATTCCCCAATGTGATTCCCAGAATAAATAGCCTATTGGCTAATAACTAGAGATAAAGATCTCTATCACAACTACAATCTTCAACAATCTTGACGTCCCCTAGTGCCCGTCTTACACTGCATACAATGTTGAAGATGCAAAATTACTAAAAGCGACCAATTATGAATCTCGATGTTTGCCAATATAACTTTAAGTATATAGTACATCAAACTCTTTGTAGTTCTAAAAGTTTGTGCTTGTGTTCTTCAATGATATACCAATCTAAGTCAAAACACCATCTTGGTCATATGGATGAGGTTTTAAGTAATATGGAGGTTCATTCTTTGTTTGGTAAAGTGTCTAAGTGTGAATTTGGGTTAAAAAAGGTGCTATACTTGGACTATCTAATCAATACCAATGGAGTTAAGGTGGACCAAGACAAGGTACAGGGTATTCTTGGTTTCCACCAAAGAATGCGTCACATTTGAGAGGCTTCCTTGAAATGTATAGCTATAACTAGAGGGTTTTGAAGGCTTTTTGCACAGCTTACTGCATCTTTGATAGATTTGATAAGAGAGGGATTGTTCTCTCTGTTATCTTTAACACAATAGGTGTTTGATCATCTTAAGATGGTAATGAGCACTTGCCCTAATTTGACACTTCTTGATTTCTCTCAACCTTTGTGCTTGAGTGTGATGCTTTAGGAGAGGGAAAAGGGTGGTTAGAGACCTCCTTATGTAGAGTAAGCAGCCTACAACCTATGAAAGTAGAGAAACTTTGGTATGTTAAGGACATTATTCTATATATGACAAGGATATGCTTACAATAAAGTATGCCTCAGCTAAGCCCAAACAATTTCTAGTTGAAGGGAAGTTTGGAGCAAAGGATTGATCACAATGACTTAAAATTTTTCTTGGGCAAGAGGATTTGAATAAGACACAATAAAAGTGGTCAAGAAAATTGCAAGCTTATATTTTTGATATTGAGTATGTTAGATGAAAGAAGAATGTGGTAATAGATGCTTTGTGTATGAAACACACTTTGTTTATGTTTACAGTTTCAATAGATAGGAAACTCTATCTTTTGTGAAATTATGGACGAGAAGATTTGATGTAGACAAACATTTTGCAACATAACTCTATTATTGCCAGTTTATCTTTAGAATGAATCTTCATAAATTTTCCTACTTGTGAACTCGGTTGCAAATCTACCTCCAAATATGAATTGGGTTTCCGTCCAATCCACCAAAAAATCTTGATGGTTTCCATTCTCAAGCTTTCAAACTAAAAGCCAAAGCTTCCTAGAATTCTCCAAGAGAAAATAAGAACCAAAAATAAACCAAGCATGCTGAAAATGAGCTTCTTAATGTTCTTTAATAGCACATCCCTATGATTGCTTGTTCTTCTTTTGCCCGTCTCTTGGTATTCCTTTTCTTTGTCTCTTTAATCCCCCTTTAAACTAAAATTTCTTTATTAAATATTCACTAAGCTTCATTAAAGTCATTTTAAGTACTTTATTAAATAATTAAATTAAGTTGTCACTAACTTTATATAATTTAATACTTAAAATTTAATTATTTAATTGACTTCAAATATCCCAAAAAAGGGGGACATTAGAAACAAGTTTAAGTAAGTAATTGTATATTATATCAATAAAGATCGCAGCAAGAAGACCTTATGGAAAATTGTCGTATTCATAAGACTTAATGATTTTCCAATCGAGCATCCAAGTAAAGCATCATAATTGGCAAGGCCGAATCGAATTGCGAATTGGCCATGAATCTCAATTGAATCGGCTATGAATCGACATATTAAAAAAACCCTTGAAAAGAGATTTTAACAATTTAAAAGTTATTCCATGCGCCCTTTATTGAATATAACTTAAATACACTATAACACCATCAAATAGAATTTAACATACATAAACAAGGAATATAAATGATAAATCCATCACATATGTAAAATATAAATTTTAGCTTAAGTAAATAGAAATCTTAGGATCATGAGTTGCGACATATATATATATATGTTGTCAAATCATAAGTATATGTAAGATGAAGATCCATAAAATGAATGACATCAAATCATAAATGTATGTAAGAGGAAGATCCATGAAACATATGTCTATCTGTAAACAAAATGAGAAGACAAGTCTATCTACTCTAGCTTAAGTCCATCTAAAACTTTTTCTGTCTCTTTTTGTCATACTCAACAAATAGAAGGCCTTTTAGATTTATAAGAAAGCGAAATGTGAAAAAAAATCATTAAGAATGTTGTATTTTTTTATGTTTTTAAGTTGCCAATTGGGCTGCCCGATTTCTCCAGCCTATTCATCATGGCGATTCATGTGATGTGATTTTCCTTTCCTTAGGCCTTCTCTAGAAACGATCTTTATCCTATCTGTGGGTGTAAAAATCAATTCGCTAGGTCTATTGTGGAAGTCGTACGGTTATTTTGGGAGATAGAACGGTTAGAGTAAGATGTGGTATAGTTACCAAGTAAGGGTGTAAAGCCAAGGGAGTGGTTGTATGGTATGGGCTGTACAGTGAGGATGGATGACAACAGATGCCGTGCGGTAGACATTTTGGCCATACAATATGGGAATCATTGGCCGTACGATGTGGTGAGGAGTGTGAAGATGAATTGACTAGACAGTCATATGGTTTAGGAAGCAGGACCATACGGAAGGTGATGGAGAGACGTACGGATGGGTTATGCCATGGAAGGTGTATTGCAAGTTGCGGATAGCAATGGAGTACAGATGGAAGGCGGTTTCAAACTCTCAAACATAAACTTGTAGTCCAAAACTCATCAGATAAAACCCAAACAATAATTGAGATTAGACACAGATAATCCTTCAATGTTAATATATGCCAAAAGATGGTCCTCCGGTTTGCCATTTCCAAGCTAAGTATTACAGGCAATGGAATAGGGTGAGGGTTGATTCCAACCGAAATCGGAAAGCCAAATAGGGAAGGCCTTTCACTTCCGAAATGGCTAACAACAGAGAATGCCAACAGGAATTTGCAGTACAAAGAAAATAATCCATAATGCATGCCTAATGACTACCTACAAGCAATGCTTAAATACCCATCGGGGAAAACTTTTCGAGGGTGTACAAAGATAGCTGACGGCTACACAAAACTATGGAAACAAAACAAAAATGGGTCTGAGATATATTAAATTAATCGGTCCATTAACAATAGTTTGATTAATAATTTATTTTATAATGGGAACATTACAGTCCTCCTATCCCAAAATTTGCTTGTCCTCAAGCAAATGCAATGCCGGGTGCTATAGAATGTGCTCGCCCTCCCACGTTTGCGTCATTCAATGGCAAGTGTTTCGAACATACCAAATATTCCTTCACTGTGCAGTTCCGTAGGGTGTTCTCACGTACTTAGATGATCTTGCCGGTTCCAATATGAGCTTTCCTTCTTCATTGAGCAGCAGAAGGTCTGCAACCACTGTGACATTCTGTCCTACAACTTCTTAAGACAGGAGGCATGGAAAACTTTATGGATACGATTCCCCTTCGGAAGTTTCAGCTCATAGGCAACTTTGCCGATGTGGAAAACTACCCGGTAAGGGCCATAAAATCATGGCTTCAGTTTTTCTTTCCCTTTTTCCTTCAATGAGGATTGCTAGTATGGTTGAAGTCTTAGATAGACCAAGTCTCCCACTTCGAAACTTCTCTCGATTCGATGTCAGTCGGCGTACATTTTTTGGTTGTTCTATGTCTGTTGTAAGTTTTACTTTAAGAATCTCAAGATGTCCTATCCCTCCTGAAGCTAGTCCCTCGCCCTTGGTGCGCGACTGTCACCCAAAATTGTGTTGATGAAGGAGAGTGTTTGTACCCATGTAGTGCTTTGATAGGTGCCATCCTGATGGACATGTGGTAAGTGGTCTTGTAGCAATATTCCCCTAGGTGCATCCACTTGATCCACGCTCGTTGTTGTGTTGAAACATAGTGCTGAAGGTAGCGTTTGAGCCACTTGTTTACGATTTTCGTTTGTCCGTCTGTCTGAGGCTGGTAACTAGTACTGGGCGACAATTTTGTTCTTGCTAATCGAAATAGTTTTGTCCAAAAGATACTAATAAATTGCCCATCTCAATCACTGACAATGTTTTTGGGTAACTCGTGCAAATGAAAGATCGGCTACTTGTGCGACTTGAAAATCTAAGGGGATGGCAAAGAAATTTGTATACTTCGTCAGTTTGTCAACCATCACGAAGATACAATCCTTTCCGTTCACCTTGGGAAGTCCAGTTATGAAATCCATCGAGATACATGCCCACTTCTGTTCTGGAATTGGCAGAGGTTGCAGTAACCTAGCGGGTAGAGTATGTTCAGATTTGTTCTGTTGGCAGACCGCACACTCTCTTACATACAACAATATGTATTCTTTAAGACCTTTCCACAAAAACCTCTCCCTAAGATGTCTGTATGTTTTGAGGAAGCTCGGGTGTCCGACCAAGGGTGAGTCGTGTACGTTCTTCTGGATTGTCTACTTCAGTTTAGATTTCGGCACTAAATATATTCGATTCTTATAGTAAATGATGTCATCCACCACTTTGTACCAATCATCTTGGGTGTTGCTGTCCATTAGCTCACAAGCACGTGTTTTTTGGAATATTCTACCAACAACAAACGTGCTTTCCAGTCAGTTGAAATTTGGGTTAGTAAGCAGATGGCGGGTTTTTTGGACAAAGCATCTGCAATCACATTGTTCTTTCCTTTTACATATTCAATGTCAAAATCAAAAGCCTAAATCTTGCTTACCCATTTTTGTTGCCTCTCGTTCAAGTCCCGTTGCTCTAAGAAATATCTCAAACTATTGTGATCCGTATTAACGGCAAACTTGGCACCACTAGATATTGCCGGAACTTGGTTAGTGCATTTACGATGGCCAACATCTCTTTGTCATAAATGGAATATAAGCATTCTGTTTGCGTAAGCTTCTTGCTCTCATAGGCTATAGGGTGTCTATTTTGCATTAGTACCACGCCAATGCCTTCTTTGGATGTGTCGCACTGCATAATGAACGGTCGAGTGAAATCAGGTAATGCAAGTACGAGACAAGTGCTTATTGCTTCTTTCAGCTTATCAAAAGTGAGTTGTGTCATTTCATTCCAATGGAAGGACCCCTTTCTTGTCAGATCTATTAATGGGGCCCTAAGCTGAGAGAATCCTTTCACAAATCTCTGGTAATAACTGCATAGTCCAAAAAATCCTCAGAACTCCGTGAATGATTTTGGGGGAGGCCAATCAGGGATAGCTTGAATCTTCTCCTGGTGAACTTGAATTCCATATTTACTGACAATGTGCTCCAGGAACAATATTTCTGTCATACCGAATTTACACTTGGATCGCTTGGCGAACAATGACTGATCCTTCATGATCCTTAGGACTTCATCCAAATGCTTCATGTGCTCTTCCTATGTCCTACTATAAATAAGAATATCATCAAAAAATTGTAGTGAGTACTTATGTAATTGTTTCTTGAAGCTGCGATTCATGCATGATTGGAATGTAACAGGTGCATTTGTTAATCCAAACAGCATGACCAGGAACTCATAATGCCCATAGTGACAACGAAAGGCCATATTTTCCACGTCTTCTTCCCTCATGTGGATCTGATGGTATCTAGAACGAAGATATATTTTCGAAAAATAGACTGCACCATGTAATTCATCCAGCAATTCATCTATCCTTGGAATGGGATGGCTATTTTTTTTTTTTTTTTTTGTTGAATGCATGATAGTCCACACACATGCGCACCGTCCTGACCTTTTTGAACAATACTACTGATGATGCAAAATGGCTAGAACTAGGATGGATCCATCCTTTCTCCAACAATTCCTGAATCATCTTTTCGATCTCATCTTTGAATTTCTTGGGATGGTGTAGGGTGTGGTTATGACCGGTTTGACTCCTACTTCCAACTCGATAGCATGTTCAAACCCTCGATGAGGCAGTATGCCAAGAGGAATGTCTATAAAAACTTTACTATGATTACACAAAATATTTTGGAGATCATCATCTTGGCGGGGTGTCTGTTGCTGTTTTATAGGTTCTGCCGAGACCAAATCGTGTTTCGGCCAAGCAATGTCATTACGCTGAAAAATTGCCTCCATCCGATGTTTAGAAACTTCCTTCGGACCCTCATTTGCCATTCTGCGGAAAACAACCTTCTTTCCATCGACAACAAAAGTGAAGTTCATCCATTTGAAGCTCTGAGTGTATTCATCAAGTGTCTCCAGCCATAGTATACCCAAAATAACCTCCATATCATCAAGGTCTACTATGAAGAAATCCTCGGTCACCGTGTGATTCGCCATTGTGATACTTAGCTGAGGAACAAGGTGTGTGCAAGGCATAAGAGTCCCTCTGGCAACCTTGACCTGGAATCTTGCGTGCATCTCTATAGGTAGACCTCTACGCTTCACTAGAGATGAGTTTATGAAGTTTAAAGTGGCTCCGCTATTGAGCTGTAACAAATGAATTTTCATAACCAATTTAAATCTCCTAATAATTTGTTTTAATTAGTAACTGATTCTATTTCACATGGCAATGACTTCCATTAACTGAATATAAGTATTATAAACGTAACCGTTTCTAATCTAACTGTATTTCACGTTCAACTAATATATCGAGATCAAAAGGAATAAATAAAAATATATAAATACATTGCTAACAATTTAACCATTTCTAACTGTTAACATATTCAGCTGAAAACAAAGTAACGACTAACTTTTCTAATTGAATTATATCAATTGAAATATTTATTCAATGTAAATCTCAATATTTACTTAATCTAGAAAACTAAACTATCTAATTATTCTTCTAAGGGTTAAAAGTAAAAGTGTAAAAGAAACATACAATGTAAAGTGTAAAGTGCAATAATGGAAGAATCCCTTTATCTTGTTGTTCAAGCCTTGACATTGGTGAGAGGAGAAGCATTGACATAGGTTTAACCTCCCAACCTCAAACCATACTTATATCCACACATCCTAACTTATTAGAATGACCCTCCCTACCTCGAGAACGGGCTTGGGATGTTCTTTAGTCCAGCCATCCGAGCTACTAGGTGGTTGAGTGCCCAATCAGTTATACCTATATAATTGACACCTGCGGACAACCAAAAGATCTTAAGATTGGCACATATGCCTAAAACTATCTTGGCCAAGGATTTCAGTTGAGTTTGTGGACCTGATCTCCACCACTTGACTTGACAACAAATTTCATTACTAGGACATGCATGAGCTATTACTTATTCATTATTCAAATCTGATTCCATTGTTGATTCTTGCAGGTTAATTCCACCTCTTCACCCTTCCGTGGCTTCTATGCCCAGGTGAATCCTAGGTGTTTGAAAAATTATGATCACCTTGTTATTATATACACCTCTTCACCATCCTATTGCTTCTTTTTTGGTGAATTCCTCGGTGTTCGATAGATTATGGACATTTTGATAGTATTTACACCTCTTCACCTATTTTTTGGCATCTTGCCGGTGAATTCCTTGGTGTTACAAGTACTCTGAATGTGTTTGGAAATTGTGATAACATGTGCATTGATGTTGATTCATACATTTCAATCAAGCTTTCTACAGCTACCATTTGAATTCATAAATGTTGATACTTGATGAGGATTCTGAAAGGATCTAAATGTAATATAGGGAATTAACAGCAAGGTACCAAAAAATTATCTCAGACTGCATGTAAAGCCGACTATGGTTGTGTTGGTTCCCAAAACTGCAGATTGGAATCCTACGAGCCTTGCCTACTCGATGTTGGGATATCCAGTCGGTTAAGGCCAACTTGACGGGATCAATCAATGTGATCCAAATCCCCTACGCTTTCGGCTTTGCAAAACCGAGGCGGGTGTACCTAATCCTGGACGAAACACTTAGATCCAAGATGCTTAAAATAGATCAATTAGAACGCAAATGCGGTGAAAGCTTTCAAAACGGCAAGAATTATAGAAAACTTTAAGATTGCAAATTACGAATTAAAACAAAAGTAAATAATTGTATGAATGTTTTTTAAATAGAAGTGATCATTATGTTCTTACATTTCTTTAGTACCTTTTGCTTCATCTTCAATACCTTGATCCCATATCTGAAGAAGAAGTTTCACATCAGATTCATTCGGCGAAATTTGCAACTTGACAATTTTGTTTAGAAACTCCTTGTAATGAGGTTTGATGCTTGATGGAATCTCATGATAATTGTTCATCACCCTCAAAAACAAATGTGCTGAAGTCTCACCTTCATATCTTTCCAAATTGTAAAAGGCGTCAAGTAGAGACATGTCGGGATCCTCCTCCATGTTGCAGCTCTGATCGTTATACTGCTCATAGCACATCTCTTCTTAATGGCTTGCATCATCAAATTCATATAGGAACCATCCTTCAAATTGTTTCCAAGAGGAGATACACTGTGTGGATAATGATTCGTATGCCTATCTTGCATTGTCCTTCAAAGTCCTGGCAAACAATTTCATTACTTGATCTTCTGCACAAATCTCATAGTCTTCTATAAATGTATAGAATGCATCCAAATGTCGAATTGCCGATTCATCCCATTCTCCATGAAATTTTGGTACCAATTGTGAAAACTTTGGAGATAACCTGCTAATTTCATAATCAAAATTGTTAAAATCCAATGGCCTGATGCCATCTGGAACAAAAGGCTTTCTCTGAAATGATTGATGCATTTGAAAGACCATCTACAATTTCCTTCTGAGTCTACTCCCTTAGCAGAGTCACTAATGATCGGGGCACTCCTTCTGTTAAAGTACCAATCACAATACAATAGAGTCGCCACCTCCAAATGGAGGACATAAATAAGCTTCAAGACTCTGAGTTCTTCCTTCCAGCAAAGTGTATCTCACTTGTGTCAAAGATTTAAAGAAGACACACAATGCTCTACAAGATACAATCTCCATAAAGAAAATAGATTCATAAAATGATTACGAGATCAAAATCTTCAAAGAAATTAAAATGCACAATATTAAATGTAAAAACTTATTAATCCAGAATTTCAAATATATCAAATTATTTTAACAAATTAAATAAAATCTAACTCTTACTAATCTGCAATCAGAAACTCTTAGGGTTTATTCTGCAACTTCCCTAGTAGAGTCGCCAATCTATTGGTTCCCAAAACCACAGATTGGAATCCTACGAGCCTTGCCTACTTGATGCTGGGATATCCAACCGGTTAAGGCCAACTTGACAGGATCGATCAATGTGATCCAAATCCCTTACGCTTTCGGCTTTGCAAAACTGAGGCGGGTGTACCTAATCCTGGATGAAACACTTAGATCCAAGACGCTTAAAACAGATCAATTAGAACGCAAATGCGGTGAAAGCTTTCAAAATGGCAAGAATTATAGAAAGCTTTAAGATTGCAAATTACGAATTAAAACAAAAGTAAAGAATTGTATGACTGTTTTTTAAATAGAAGTGATTATTACAGATGATTGCAACAAATGAATATATTAATTCTTCAAAGGAAAGAAATGAGACATTTGCTAGCATATGGATTATGAATCAAGAGTAAAAGACTAGTGCTTAATTAAATGGGCAATAGAGTCAATATTATTAGTTAAAACGTACAACTTTATAAAGTTCAATATATTAAACTATAAACAATTTTAAAAATTTCGGATGCGACGGATCAATTACATAAACGCAATTTTAAATTAGTCTAAAGTGCACTTTAACTCCTGCGGAAACAAATTAAACATAAATACGGAAACAATAAAATATTTCACAATATTTACGTTTATCAAATTTAAAATGTAATAATGATCCAGTCCACTTATCCGAATATTAAAATATTTATAGAAAATAATAAAAAACACTTATAGAGGAAACAACTTAATAAAAAATTAAAACTCTCGTGCAAATAAATTAAATAAATACTTCTTACTGATCCGGAAATAAAATCGTACTAGAGACACTCCTTACGGATGATCCATCCAATACAATTCGACTCCAGACTCGCACAAGAATTCAATCGAAAATCCACCATCCACAGGCTTAGTTGAAAAATTTATTTCTCCGCCAATAAAAAGAATATAATACATCATAAAGCGTGGGCTAGGCAAAAATTAAAAATATGAATAATGAATCTCTATATATCCTCTCCCTTTTACATCTTATATTAATAAATATCCAAAGGATATCAGTTGCTTTTCTAACCATCGCAACTTTTCATAGGCAACTAATCAATGCTTAATATATTTCTTAATATAATCGGTGCTATAATTGGCGGTTATATCATTGCTTCATTTAAACAATGATAAATTGATTTGTAATATAATTCGTTTTCCGGCCAACTATTATATTTCTCCGGTCATGTGATTTTGCTCGTTTCTTGTGTGTGCCTTCAAAAAAGGCAATCGCATTCTCTTTCCACTCGCATAGAATCGCATCAACAGTTAGAACTAACAATCTCCATAAGCGCGAGCCCCTTCAAACGTTGAAGTGATTTAAATATGCATAATGGTAGCCCATGCGGAATCCTCCCAACACGTACGTCAATAATTCTTGCAAAAAAAATCAAATCGCATGTTAGAACCCACATGGAACAAAAGATAGTCTGTATTATTTAAATCTCTGCCTTAACCCAGATGTGGCACTTGTATGTATGATGTGGTCAATATCTGCTTCATGTGAGGACATCCTTGAATTCCTACTCTCCACATCACACAAGCACCTTCTGCGCCAAAAAGACAGAGTTAGACAGATGTAAATTATCAAAACGTGACAAAGATATATAAAGATATTCCTCGTTTGATATTCCAGATAAAGGGGACTGTTGCCGTCACCAATTGACCCAAGCTTTCCTGCAACAAGCACACATGGAGATGAGCTCAAGTGTTTTGATATTTGAACTTTCGTTACTTTCTCCCCCATTTGCTGCTTCATCCAATCGCAAAGGACTACATATTTCCTTTGATCTTCTCTATCCTTAGTTCATCTTTGTCACCCAGGTCTAAATCTTCTTTATTGATATCAACAAATTTCTTTTCCTTGTAACTCCAGATTTATTACGGTTCTTCCTTCTTCTACAACCGTCCACGATAACTCCCGAAAGGTTTCCAGATGCAGGGATTGCGTCACTCCTGGACAAGGCTATTCCGAGTGTGAACTTATGAAGCTGTGACTCTCCATACATCTCAAACATGGCGCTTCAGTACAGAATCTATTTTAACATGAATGCTGAGTTCCACTTTCAATCTGACGTGGATGATCACTATGTATAACTTGTCATCTTCATATTTATTGAATACGTGATCATCCATGTATCATTGGCATGCAATTTGCTTCATTCCAAGTTACAAGAGTAACATCAGTTGACATAGGGACAAAGTATTGGGTATTGTTCAGTTGGAATTTTGTAACTTTCCTTTAAAACTTTATCTCCATGATGGTATCATTCAAAGACACTTCTTTCTTATTGCTGTGCGATGAACTGACACTTGTAGCACAATCTTTGCCAAAAAATGCTACTTGGATCTCACTGAAAGAAATCCACTTTGCACTGCCATAAGAGGCATGAAAGAATTTCAAAGTTGCAAGCAACTGAGATTTTCTCCTTCAATTTATGCTCTCGTATTTGTATCAAATTCTTGTGTTCCTATTGGCAAATTATGGAATGATGGATGTTGTGGATCCAAAATATTTAATCTATTTTTAAATTAAAGGCCATAACTGCTGCTGAAATTGGAAATTGATAGATTCTGCTTCAAGATAGACACAGTTCAATTCCCTGGCAACTCGGAAGATTCAGAATTTTAACTAAGACCCTGCAGCCTCTTCTCCATTTGATGCAGTAGTCAGCATCCATCTCTAGATGCATAGAACTGAGGAGCAAGCTCTGGCAGCCAAGGCGCATCTATTCGCGTAATATTGTGAATATAGTTCCTATTAGTGCAAAACGCAATTGCATCCAATCCTCTTCACAAGAGATTATAGGCAATCCCATCTGTTGCACATATCCTTTAAATTGCCCGTAGATATTCATGGCATGACTGAAAGGATGACCATTCACAAAGCTTGACCAGCCCCACTTCTGAATATTTTTAATGAGAGTACTAACTTCAAATGCCCCAACATCTGATCATACTCTCCACAACAGTGGTGGCATTAATCTTTCTGTACTCCATGTGTTCATCTGTCTACAACAGGTTCACCACTTATAGTAGATTTTCATTTCTTTCATTTTCGTGTGTGATACTTGAATATTGTCTGTTACACATGTCCCAGGTTGGAGTATTTTTCATTCTGCTGTTAAGTTTGGTATTTTCAGTTCTGAAAGCATGAGGAATGCAATAGAACAACCTCCAGTTATAAAACATGCTGTATGCCCAACATGATGAAGATAGGATGGCACATCTTTTGGGCAATCCTCCTAAATAATCCAATCAATAGTTGGGAAGTCCAAGCCTCTTGAAGCAATATCAGTTGCAAAAATACTGTTCCATTTGTAGAGTACCAATAATCCTTGACTCTTTTAACCTGTATTGATTATGTCCGAGTCACAGAGAACATTGAAGTTGTGATAGGATTACATCCAATGATGCTGAGAACCCCATACCAAAATGCGGTCTGCCTTATCAGATATCTGCACCTAGAATTATGACTAGTTAAAGAGAGGAGTCTCATCCATGTGCTGAAGTGAACAAATATTTGTGGTGTGCATAACATATGTGCAATTAACATATAGAGCTATGATCTAAATCCTTAGCATGAAATGGTTGCAAAAAGTTAAGCTCCATCAGGTTGGATTTGGACTTGAAGAGAGTTATGTTCTTGAAAACGCATTTAATCTCAGCCTACTATTTATACGGTCTAGCAACAAACATTATAATCATTAATATCGAACTAGGAACAACATTGCCTCCTTGGTATACCATTCAGCATTTTAAGAGGGAAAGCCGTTTACAGCCGGGCTTAGACTTAGTAGAGATATTAAAATAGAACAAGACACATGACCTACGATTTGAATATGGCTCTTCCTCCTGCGGCCAGAACTCCTGTTCACTCGTTGTATGATACTTTTCTCAGATTGGCTATCGCCAGTAGAGTTAAGGAAAAAATGGGAAAATGGGAGTATGAAATACGGGATGGTTATTCTGTCGAGAATGTCCAAACTCGGCCTGGTATATTTCGTAGCAGATAGAAAAAGAGAGAAAGAAAGAGTGGAGAAAGGATTGATCTCCAAATCGATTCATGGCATTCTTTAATGGTTGGCCGAGACTACTCGGCTATCATTAGTTATCAAGAAGACCATTCGAATACATCATAAATTCGAATTTGAAAAAGAGAGAAATAAAGAGGGAAAGGAGTTGAAGAGTTTTAAACTTATTTTATTATTATAATATGCTCTAATATACATTCACATAAGTATATTGGTGAGGTGGCATCGTTAGATTATAATATTATAATTTATTGGTGCCATTTCATTTTTATATTTGTGTTCGTATTTAAGTGTTTATTATAATGATAAAATAAGAAAATTTAATAATAAATTTCTAAAGGTATGAATTATATTTTAATTTAGATTGTTTTATGTTTTTATTATATTGTTTCCCTAATAGCTCATGCGGTCCCATAATGTAACTTGTGGACAAGTCTTTGCATCCTTTCCAAGGGAGTCTTAGGTCATACCTGTAGATCCTGATGACTGAACCAAACGACTATCCATTCCGATGATCCTGTTTAGCAATGCTTCCCCTCTCTTCAGTCTTCTCCTACAATCACCCAAGCAAAACATTCTCGCCAAAACATTAATTCAAATCAAACAACTGCTAGTCATCTAATATCAGTTATAGGTTATTGATCATTTCATCAACGTCTATAAATAACTAACTCATTTCACATGATTATGAAAAGAAATAATTCGTTAACAGTTGGTACAATGTATCAGGAAAAGAAATAATCCATTAACAGTTGATACAACGTATATAAATAGCTAACTCATTTCACACAATCAAGAAAAGAAATAATTCGTTAAACCAACAGTTATGACCAAATTAAAAATTAGGGCAAAATTTGGGATGTAACGTGAGCATCACCATAACCCTTTGTCCTTGAAGGGTTCCCCATACAGGAAACGTCGTAGACCTTAGGCTACCAGCTAGGGCGATAGTTCCTTTGTGATGTACCACTGTTGTTATTCTTTCCATACGGTGCAAACTAACCATTTTGGTGTCATCGTGGGGTTGGTTGTCTTCGGAGGGTATATCTTCCTGTTCGTCCTCATCATCGGACACGACCTCAATGTAGTGGATTTTTCCTTTCCCGAGGCATATGTGCCTAGGTTCCCATGGTCCCTTGCAGTTGAACATAGTTTCTTCCTTAGAAGCTCCTGTCTGGTTGCTTCGTCCAACGATGACTTTCTTGATGGAGGTTTGTTATTTTTGTCCCTCGGAAATGTCGGTGGTTCAGAATGTGAGTAACTTCGTGAGGATAACGTCGATGATGATGCCATACTCCTTGCCTTCTTAATGGCCTCTGACAGGGTGGCAGGATTGAACCTTTTTACCCAACCCCACAGCGGTTCTGTCAGTCCGTCCATGAAGAGCACTATCAGTCTTCTTTCAGAAATGTCCGTGACCAAAACAGAGAGTTTGCCTCAGCTGTGCCAAATCTTTGAAATTCAATTGCGGATCTTTACTGTCAAATCGATCTATCAATTCGACATTGGTATTTATTGGATCATGGCCCAGTGTGATGGTGTCGTGATGCCACCATTCATGCACAACTACCTCCAAGTGTAATGTTGCAAATTTAATTGCTTCTTCTAGTATAAGGTTAAGCTAGAAGTAAATATCGGCCTTCATTATCCACACTTATGCAGATATAGATCTAGATCTGGCAAATGGACACAATGTTACTTTACTCAACTTCCTTCTGAGATCATCGTTAAAATATCCTCGGTTTTCGCCTCTCAAATATCTCATCCTCAGATCTGCATAATCTTTTAGGATATATCTTCCTCCAAATTCGCATTCTTCTAGTCTTCTCTCAATTGTTCTTGCATTTCTTCAAAGATCGGCTGCTTCCCTCCGTGTGGTGCCTCTGTTCGTGGGGGAAAAGACAACATGGAAGGTTGAGAGCATGCTGGATGAGGGTTTGGTTTACCCGACACCGAGTCTGTGTTGTGACCATTTTGTTGATCAGATATTTTATTGTCTGCCAACTGCTTGAGAGTTTCTTCCATGAGATGCTGAGTATCATTGATCTGTCTTTGATTCCTTGCAAGTTTTCTCAATAGTGCCATGAGATAAGTAGCTGTGGGTTTTGGTTCTGCAGACATTCTATCAACAGAATGGGTTCTTCTTCTATTCTGGCTATAAAATCTCATTCACTGTCCACAGGTTGGCAGGATCGAAGCTCTAATACCACTATGATGTTCCTTTCCTTAGGCCTTCTCTAGAAACGATCTTTATCCTATCTGTGGGTGTAAAACTCAATCTGCTGGGTCTACTCTTGAAGTCATACGGTATTGTGGGAGATAGTACGACTAGAGTGAGATGTCGTACGGTTACCAATTAAGGGCGCAAGGACGAGGGAGTGGCTATATGGTGAGGATGGATGATAGCAAATGTTGTATGGTGGTGTGGTGTACGGTAGATAGTTTTGTTGTATAGTATGGGAATCACTGGCCATACAGTGTGGGGAGGAGTGTGAAGAGGAATTGACTGGCCGACCATATGGTTTATGAAGCAGGACTGTATGGAAGGTGTTAGAGAGCCGTACGGATGGGTTATCCCATGGAAGATGTATTGCAAGTTGCAGATAGCAATGGAGTACGGATGGAAGGTGGTTTCAGACTCTTGAACATAAACTTGTAGTCCCAAACTCATCAGTTAAAACACAAACAATAATTGAGATTGAACAGAGATAATTCTTTAATATTAATGTATGCCAAAAGATGGTGCTCCGATTTGCCAGATCCGAGCGAAGTATTACAGGTGACAGAATAGGGTGAGGGTTGATTCCCACCGAAACCGGAACGCCAAATAGGGAAGGTTTTTAATTTTTAAAATGGCGAACAGCAGAGAATCCCAACGGGAATTCGCAGTACAAAGAAAATAATCCAGAATGCATGCCTAATGACTACCTACAAGATGTGCTTAAATACCCGTCGGGGAAAACTTTCTGAGGGTGTACAAAGATAGCCGATGACTGCACAAAACTACGAAACAAAACAAAAATGGGTCCGAGATATATTAAATCAATCGGCTCATTAACAATAGTTTGATTAATAATTTATTTAATAATAGGAACATTACATGCACAGAAATCGTAGATTCGATTCACCAATTCACAAAAAATCGCTTAGCTTGAATCCAACCGCCAAATCGTTTCAATCGTGTGAATCGCCACGATTCTAGTTACTATGCAAGAAATTCATATGCTAAACACTCTTCTCATAATCAAGGAATGAAGGATTTCAGAGCATACAACATACTGAAGCTATGGTCAGAATACATGAAGATTTTTTAAACATCAATCTATAACATCTGTCATATGGGAAAGACAATGAAGATGATGACTGACATATCCCATCATTATTGCAAAGACAACATGAAGGCAGCTCAATTGCATGGATATAACAACGCTTAATCTTAGCACCGCAGTGCTCATACATGGAGATTACTTCTTATGAATGTCACAGCTTTAACGTCCATTCTCATTGATCGCTTTCATAAGATAACACAAAGAAAATGCATTGCCTCATGGATCCAATTGTGTTGAGAGTAATTTATATATGCTCATGTGCGGATCAAAATAATGCGTGCGGAGTGATTGACATATGGAGTAATCATGTGATCTCTTCGACAAACGACAAAGACACAAAGTTTTATGGGCATTAGAGTTATTGATGTGAAAGATCCCAAATGCAATTTGTAGGCAAATTTCTGATGTTTTTGTTTTTGACTGTCTTCGACCAGACTTTAGGAGATGTCTAATTTAATTGTGTTCGGTTTTCGTTGGTTTTCTGACTTTTTGTATTTTTTTTGATGTTTGGCATTACAGTACTTGCAACTAGCCAAATTTGAAATAAACTTAATACAAATAGACCATGCACTAGAACTAAATTCTGGTTTTATTCTTTTAGTCCAAATAACTGCTGACAAAAACCATACCACGCTGTACGGGTCAGGTATGATAGATGTACATAAGGATGTAGTACACCCTGCTATTGCTCTTCTTTGCATTACCAAAAACTGCTACACAGATCTTCATAACTCAAACATAACATAAAATCAGACTTTACAAATCTGGTTTAATAGAATATGCCTTCATGGAGCTTCCTCTAGGTTTGCACCTCAAAATACTGAACTAGGTGTACACACCAGACCATATACCAAAACCTGTCGAATGCTCTATTCACTACCAGACTTGGTGATTTGTTGAAATAATAATATGCAGATGTCTGCAATGATGTTAGTTGCCATCAATGAAAACATTTGAATCATCTGAGAAGTGTCTCTTGCCAACAAGGTCAACTACCTAGAGAATAAGAAAGGCTGAATGCTGATACAAATAGACACACTGGCTGTACAAAGAGTTTCAGTGCCAAAATATAAGAAATGAGAATTTAATCCACCATGTAGTCACTGTCACCGACACACTAGAATACAAAAATAATATAACACCCTGCTCTTGACTCATCAACTCACATAAACATCAGCTCACTTCACATTAGTTGCATACAAGAACATAAGTATGCTCCAACAGCCGAAATACACTCTCTTTATGCTACTACTTACCCACAACCAGGTTGGCTTAAAACCATTTGAAATTGATCACACTGAAGCATTGCTACAATGGTAAGGAATGAAACGTGGACCATCTTGCTCAATAAAACATGCCTCATGCATATCAACATGCTACACCATCTCCCAGACTTTTGGTATCAATGGATATGATCAATGTATTACACAGTAACTCCTAGAACTGAAACATAATGAACACGCTTCAAATAGGACTAAATCTGATTTAATGATCCACCATATCTTGTAGAAAAAATCGAACCTTGACCGACATGAATAAGGAAAAATATTTAAAGCTCATCCTTCGCTGAACACTTCTATTGATACACCAAATTAACCAAACCATAAATACACATCTATGTATCAGATATGTTGACATCAATGACAACCATTAATGACGACACCAAGAGTAGCATTAATTTTATACTCTAATGCTTTTTCTAATAACCTGAGGAGTATTGAAGAAAAAAATAGAAGACATAGCCTCAATTATTCTTTGCCCTGAGGAAAACAAGTAAGTGTCCAAGGTCTTCCTGAAATTAGTAGCTTCACTAATTCTTGTTCTACCCATCAAAAAAGTGTCATCATAAAATTGGGACGAGAGTAAGGTGGAAGACTATTTCCTCAACTCCAATCCTGAATCATACCTTGCCTAAACCTGGCTTTGATAAACCAACAAAGCCCATCAATCATGATGAATAGATAAGCCCCATAAAATCCAGACACCATAAAAGTTTCTATAAAAAACCCACTTAAGTAATAAGCTTTTCCATGCCTAGCTTGATGAACATACCCTTATCTTTAGAAATCACTATAGAGTGATTAATTTCCACTACAATTTCTATCCCATCAAGGATCTGTCTTCCAACAACAAGTCCACCCTGCTTATTAGAAATGAAATCTTTGTGGCACACCTTAAGTCTTTTATAAACCAAAGCTATAATCATATAAGCCAATATTAAAGAGAGCAATGGCTCTAAACTAATGTAATACAATCACATTTTATTTTTTAAGGGATAAGGGCTATAAAGTTAGAATTCAGAGCCTTTATATATATCTATATTCAGAGCCTATATATATATAAGCAAGAGGCCGAAGCCATATATTGGTAGAAATAAATGTGTACAACCCAACTCGAGAGGCACTGAACAGACAGAGTTGGGTGATAGTATATCAGTTTTTCCTTTAAACATAATTGAATAGATACCTCTATAGGAATGGAAATTGTTGATACGTCGATAATCAGGATTGAATTTATTTGGCACCAAAATTGAAAATAGAAGAAAAGATTCTTAGTGATGCTCATGATACTTCTCTAATAGGGCTATGAGAGTTACTTAAAAACATACAAGCAAATCTTAAAGTTTTGCTTCGAAGTGGTTAAAGGATGACGCTCTTGGGCAATGTCAAGAGTGTGTTGTTTGTCAGCAAAATAAAGTTGAACATGTTTTCCGAGAAAATTTATGCATTTCTTACTCATTCCTAATTGGAAATGAGAGAGTATATCAATGAATTTCATAACAAGACTCCCGAAGGTATGGGTAGAGAATTCATTATTTTCGTGGTGATGAATAGAATGACTAAGTATGCACACTTCTTTGCAATATCATTAGGACACAAGGTACCTGAGGTGGCAGATTTGTTTTTTCAGAGGTTTTTAGGCTGCATGGCTTGCCTAGAAATGTCGTCATGGATTGCCTAGAAGTGTTGTAAGTGATACAACCAACAAATTCTTTAGTGTGTTTTGGAAAGATCTTTTTATATTGACCAGGGTAGAATTGACACTGTGTACAAGTTATCTCCCATAGATAGATGGGCAAAAATAAATGGTAAACAAGTGGGTTAAATGGTAGTTAAAGAATTATGTAGTTGGTCATTAGAAGGATTGGCTCAGGGGTAGAGACTTCATTTATGTGATGATGGATAGAAGGAATAAGTATGCCCACTTCTTTGCAATAGCATTAGAATATAAGGCACCACAGGTGGCAGATTTGTTTTTAGAGAGGTATTTACGCTGCATGATTTGCCTAGAAATGTTGCCAGTGATTGGGACAACAAATTCTTTAGTGTGTTTTGGAAAGAGCTCTTCAGATTGACGGCGTAGAGTTGACTTTACACAGAAGTTATCATCCACAGATAGATGGGTAAACATATGAAGGGTACTTAAAGAGCTATGTAGTTGGTCAGTAGAAGGATTGGGTCAAATGGTTGTGACAAGGTGAGCATTTTTTCTAGAACAATATTTAAATGTGCATTGGCATGATACCCTTGAAGACTTGTAGCTATGATACCACCTCTTCACTACACTTGGTTATTGTAGATAGTAGAGCACCTTAGACCAATGATTGGAGGTAAGAACATTGAGTGCTGAAAGAGAACATTCAACATATGTAGAAATAACAAAATGTGTATTTTGATAGACATGGTATTGAAAGATTCTTTGATGTTAAAGATATGGTACATCTTTAATTGCAGCCTTATAGACAATCCTCACTCAAGGGGAGTGGTATGGAAAAATTGGAACCCAAATATTATGGCCTTTATAGGATTATACAAATGATTTAAGAGGCTGCCTATGAGCTAGATCTGCTAGAGCACAGTAAGTTTAACAATATTCCAATTTTTGTGGCCTCAAAAATGAATGGGGCCAGCACGTTACTCCTACAGAGCTACCACAATTGGTTGAGAAGGGCAAACTAGTCTTGACTCCAGAATCTGTTATTGATGTTATGAGGCTTATGAGCATGAGTATTTAGGAGTACTTGGTTGGATGGAAGGGTTTGCCAATGGAAGATGCCACATGAGAAGGAAAGCATATTCTTCAACATCCAAATGTCAATTACTTGAGGACAAGTAACTTCCGGAGGGAGACCATAATGGCCTCTTGTTCTATTGAGGTGTTTGAGGAATTTCCATTAGCCTATTGTATTCCTATAGGCTAATTCGGAGTATTAAAAGGAATACTTGAATCAATTAAATTAAGTTGTCTTAAGTGAAGGTTGCAGGTGGCTTTATTTGATCACTTTTAGTTTTTATAGAGTACCGTAAGATAAAAGAAAAATAATATAGTCACTTAATGTGGGCCAGAAAAGTTAGTCAATAAATAAAGATGAATTTAAAGTTAGAAGTTCTGGAATGTTCCTGGGAAGTTATAAAGAAGGAATGAAGGAGCTCATTTGGATATCTTGGACATTGCATTTCTCTCATTGGAAATCCTGGACTATGAATTACCCTAGGATGAAAACCCTAGTGGTATATAGCTTCAAAGATGAAAGAAATTTTCCTAGTAATGTAATCCATGGTGAATTCATTTAGTATTCACAATTGTGCATAAATGGAGAAGCAAATACTTTATTTACTCTTAGGAGAATAATCATTTTTCCAGTGGTATGTGAATGGTGAAAGAATCAGAAAATATAAGTGCTGTTTTTGCAGAGTTATATTCTCCAGAGATCATGTGCAGTGCGCTGTGAAAGATAAAAGAATATATTTATGTATATCTGTTTTGATTCCTACCGAACCATAGCCCATACTCAATTCTTGTGTCATTGTACCACTTCTTGAGTAAGAATGGTTTGAAGGCTTTGTGAAGGGCTTAAAAAGCTTTAAGGAAAATCCAAGGCAGCACTTTGGGAGTTTGACAAAGTCATACATATCATTCAAAGCATCAAAGTTTGTTTGAAAGGCTCAAAAGCCTACTTGGAACCTGCCACAGCTTCTCAAGGCTCTCTAAAATCCAACACAGTAGTAAATGTGAGGGGTGCAGCATAGAGGGGAATCCATGCTAGTCAACACAGGCTCTTTAAAAATGAGTCACAGCCTTATTTGGTGCTGCTGTATATGTATAAGATGATCCGTACTAGCATAAGAGTGGGGCAAAGTGAAGTCTTATGGGTGTTTTGAGTTTTCCATGTCCAGGACACCTTATTAAGATATAGGCGTTGAAGTAAAAATTGAAGGTATTTTCTGTATGTATTTTTTGAGGAAATAAGTATTCTGTATCAGCAACATATAAGAATTCTCAATTGAATATTTTGTGCAATAACTTTATATGCATTGAATTCTACCAATAAGTGAAGCTGAAAAGATGATGTTGTTATATTTATTTGGAATAGCTTTTAAAAACAAGTTGAATAAAGAACAGCTGAAATAATAGATGTATAGTGTTCATATTAATGGACTAATCTTTGTCTTATATTTTAAACTATATTAAATCACCTATTATTTTGTATTTTGTTGTGTTGTCACAGAGTGGCAAAGTAGACCACCAACATTTTGATTGGCTCAATAAATTTTGACTGTTTGACCAACAAGTCTTCTATATATATATATATATATATATAAATTTATTTTATCCTTATGCAAAACCCTAAATAACAAATTGTATAATGTTAATATTAGCAAACTTTTATTTTTTCAACTTTTAGACTCTCAATATATATATATATATATTTTATCCTTATGCAAAACCCTAAATAACAAATTGTATAATGTTAATATTAGCAAACTTTTATTTTTTCAACTTTTAGACTCTCAATATATATATATATATATATTTTAATTTATTTTATCCTTATGCAAAACCCTAAATAACAAATTGTATAATGTTAATATTAGCAAACTTTTATTTTTTCAACTTTTAGACTCTTGAGAGTAAATTGCATCATGTATTATTTCTGTCATGAAAGTGACAAATTAAAACATCAACAAATTGAGCAGTCCAAAGAAATAGCGAGTCTGTTGCCAACAAGTTATCTCTCTTGATTTGTTTTCAGGTTCTTCAATTATTTTGTCATTGAAGACTCTTAAAGTAACACTCAACACTCCATCTTCTTTGGCGTTTTATTTAAAAAAACTTGGTTGTCAATGTAGTTGAAACTTGATGCTTTTGATCCCGATTGCAATTGAGGCCAAAATATGTATGGGGAAAATATAATATTTATAGCAAGGGAGAAAGAAATTTACTCAAGATTGGAAATAGGACTTGGCACTTTATTCATATAGCTAATGATAGGAAAACATGTCTGATATACAGTTGCTGAATTGTAAAACAATGTTGACAGTTTCATATGATATGAAGGATACTATCCAAACATCTGAGTGAATTTATAAAAAGGACTCTTAAGAGGATGTGCTGTTATAAAACCACCAGATGATTACCTCTCTTACTGGTTACAATGAATAGTCTTAATGCCATTTCTTGAGACCTCTCATTTAGAAACAAGATATTGCATTTGTCAAAAACACATATTTCAAACGATTATATTTAACAGAATTTTCATTTTTTTATGAAGATTTTCATTACCATGAAAGCAATATGACACATAATTGCATCGTGTTACAAATTAGGGTTAAAATTTCTTTAAATAAATAAAACTAAATTAAAAATAATATATAAAACTTTTTCGTATACATATTATGAAACTAAATATTCATAACTAAAATTAAGTTTATTATAAACTAAATATTAGTAAATCTAAATATAAATTAATAAAGTTATTGTTAAATAAAACTAAATATTAGGTAAAGTTATTGTTAAATAAATAAAACTAAAACTAAATATAAATAAAAAATAAAAATAAAAACTTATAATGGTGAAGTAATATTTAAATGCAAACTTCTTAAGCAATTTAAACTTTAATAAAAATCGATCATAATTTGAAACCCCTGCAAACAGAGGAAGTCTAGCATGCTGACAAGGGCAGGTGTGCTGAAAGGGAAGAGTGAATAATCCCCACGCAAAAATGAAATGGCTGGACAAAATCAATATAGAAGAGCACAAATGTTTTGCATAATAAACTTCAATTATCACATTCACAGTGCTGCGGGTTAATTTATAGCCAAAAAAACCTTATTTGTCCTTTGCTAAATCGATGGTTAACGGTAGTTGTTTCTAGATTGGGCATATTTTTTTGAAATTATAGCTCACCTATTGAACAGGTGTGAGCTTTCTAGCTTGATTGGTCATATTCACGCCAAATGTTCAAAAGAGTTGTTAGATCTTCACGTCTAGTTTCTAGATCATTTTGAAGTTTTGAATTTCCATGAGAAATGAAGGAGATAAATGGCGGATTGTGTTAGATAAAATTCTTCATGCTCCTTTCTTGTCTGTGAAGGACTATTTTTAGTTTTATTTCTTTTAGGCCTTTAGATCTTGGGTGGCTGCCTCCATAGAAAAATCTTAAAGTTCATTTTATCATTACTAGACACATTTCTTGTCTTACACAAAGGTGGGCAATTTTATTAACAACTTTGAATCTTAGAATCTTATGAAAAAAAAGTCTACACACACACACACACATAAATGAAGTCACAAGCTTCCTGAAACACACAGGTATGATGGTATGGGTACTTGGGGTAGGGGGGGTGTTGTTTTTGATAACTCTAATCTTAACCAATACTAGTCCAAATATGCTCATATAAATGCATATATTTGTAACAATTGTGATGTAGGAGCATCTTGAGTTTGCTTGCAATCCTGCATGTTTGGAGGGATTTTGGTTAAGTGTTGGGAGCTCGGCATGGTTTGGGAAGTTGGCATGGTCTGTGGTTGCTTGGCATGGTCTAGAACTCGGTTTGGTCTCTGGAGCTCGGCTTTGCTTAGGAATTTACTAGTGCTCAGCTTGGTCTTGGTTTCTGTTGGTGTCGAGTTGTCTGTGAGCTGAATTTTGGCATTTAATTTATGTATGGGTATTTAATTTAGTGTTGTAGCTGACCTGTAGCTTGACCTATATTTAATG
This sequence comes from Cupressus sempervirens, assembly GCA_028749045.1. Lineage (NCBI taxonomy): Eukaryota > Viridiplantae > Streptophyta > Pinopsida > Cupressales > Cupressaceae > Cupressus > Cupressus sempervirens. The sequence continues at coordinate 349,006,242 of CM053791.1, forward strand.
TAAGGGATTTAATTTAGTTTGTAATGAGCTGGGCCAATTTATGGCTTAGTTAGGTATAAGTAAGGGGTCTTGTAGTGTCTTTAGGTAGGAGGAGGATGATTCATTCCATCTTGGAGAAGGGGATGAAGTGTAGACGTGAATTTTAAGAGCTAGGGATGCGGCTTGAGAAACAGAGGATTACTTGGTGGACCTGAAGGTACAAGTGTGAATTCTTCTTGGTGTTCTTATCTAGTTGTGGATCTGGACTAGCTGGAATTGGCGTGTGGTAACTGGATCTTGCGGGATCTTGCAGAACTAGTATTGTAATTGCTGTTTGTATTTGACCCTAACCCAGAAGGCCTTATAGCTGGGCATATTGCATGTAATCAGTTATATCTATGAATAAAGGGTTGTGATTTGATATCAGATTTTGCATTATTGTTGCTTTGTTGTTGTAATTCTGCTGTGTGGTTGTTTGCTGGGGGTTTGGACGTCTCCTTTGGTGATTATCCTGCCTTGCACTCCATCAACATGCTAACTGATTATTATCTTAATTGAGTACAGCATAATGTCTACTTAAGAATGCTGGGTACACAACATGATCTGATCATGTAGAATTCTTGATAACCTGCATAGTTTTCTCATTTCACTGCCCCTTCTTGATGACACAATTATGTTGCTAATAGTGAATGGAGATGCAAAGATCCTTATGAGAGTAGTTACTTCTACTAATTTTTAAGATTTACTTTTAGATCTTGAATATTTGTCAAACTTCATTTGTAATAATCTAAAATACACATATTTGTACAAAGAAGATGTCTGCATTGTATTAGAAGCTTTTATTTTCTGTAATAATTTTCTTCTCTTGTGTTTGTGATAAGAGTAGAGGCAGACCATGTACCTCTTGCTGTTATTTCCCTAAGTAGAGTCGTTGACTTGGAATGTGAAAAAATTAAGCCCAACTACTACTAATAAAACGTATTATGATGAATGTGATTTTTCTGAGATTATGAATGAGGAAAATTGGCTACAGATATCTAGAAGTGCAAATCAGTCAATGTTTCTTCAATTACTTGTCTGTCTATATTCAAATTCTTTCGAATACATTCATTTTTTTGTTGTATGTTATTTTAGTTGCACAATCGTTCAAATCATGTATTATATTAATATATACCATTTATTAAACACTCTTGACTTAATGATATATTCTGATGCAGATCTTAAATAAACAAAAGATCAGGAGTGCTTAATTTTATTTTTCATTGTGAAATTACTAAAGCTCTAGAGATTTGAAATAGTTGCTTTACTTGACCAGGTTATGGACACTGAAAGCAAGCCATCTGTGAAACGGACAATTAAAAGACTAATAGATGAGGATGGATGGAAGGGTTTGTATCGAGGAATTGGTCCACGTTTTTTTAGTATGTCTGCGTGGGGCACATCTATGATATTAGCTTATGAATATCTAAGTATGTTTTTCTTCCATGACAGAAAATTCTTTTCTGCTATATATTTTCTGTATGGCTTGGCTTTGTTTTTATTCCATAACAGAAATTTTTTTTGTGTTTTATATTATTTGTATAATTAAGTCTGTTCATTTTTGTAATTGGAAAATGGTAACTGGTGAAACTCATTAAATAGGCATATATTTCTTGCGAATTTGAATGGCTTCTATGCTGTCATAAAACTCATCTTTGCATCTTTAGTTATTGCATGTTATGAACTCATCATACAGTTATTGCACGCTGAAACTTCTAGTGAGGTCTAGACTTGTTCAGAATAATGAGATTGCTAAGACAAAATTTTAGGAGGTATTGGTATATGAAGATTAAAATGTTTAACGTACTTGGTGAAGAAATTATTTGTGCTAAAGATGGATACCATCAAGTGGCATTAGACCTCCCAAAATACTCTTGCTTAGATGTCGGCTCCCGGTTGGTGTTAACTAACTGGGGAAACAAAAATGAAATGAATTGCAAAATTGTGATTCAAGCATATGCTTTTCTGCTTATAGGAAATTTCCCTTTGTCAGCTGCAGGGATTTTCCAACTAGAAGAGAGTAAGCGAAAGCAAAATGCAGTGTCTTTCATCATTTATCTGACACTCACTTTCTTCCCTTTCTTTGATTCAAACAAGAAAATGAATTATTAAGTTGATTTTTATCTACAGTATTTTCCACTTCTAGAGTATGTAAAATGTTATATCATTAGTAAGGGTAATGAAATGAGAACAAAAGAATGTCCTTTATTGTTTCTTGTTTGATTATAAGGTCGATATCATAAATAATATTGCCACTTTTTTAGGTATTTACTATTTAACTAAGATACCATATTGCACATGCCTAGAGGTGGGATGTGGAAGTGGATGCTTCCCGATGTGAAGGTGGAGGCAATCTAGAGCAGATGCTTCACATTGGATATTAATCTTTTTGTTTGACGGTCTTCTCCTTGAAGAACTTTCTAGCCTTTGCACTTGCTGCTTTGTAATATGAAAACTTTGTGTTATTCTGGGCAATAGTTTTTGAAAATGAAGTTGAAGCAGTAGGAATTGAAGGCCAAGGCAGGACTATTGAAACCAAAGAACCAAAACTCGGAATCATCAAGGCCGACTCGAATTGTGAATCGGCTATGAATTTCCTATGAATCGGCAAAGTGAGAAAACCCTTGAAATGTAGAGATTTTAACGATTTAAAACTTATTTCATCCATCCTTTATTAAATATAACTTAAACACATTATAACATCATCAAATAGAAGCTAGCATACATAAACAAGGAATATAAATGATAAATCCATCACATATGTAAAATGTAAATTGTAGCTTAAGTAAATAGGAATCATAGGATCATAACGAGTCATGACATAGATATATAGAATTATAAATGTTGTCAAATCATAAATATATGTAAGATGAAGATCCATGAAACGTATGTCTATTTGTAAATACAATGGAAAAACAATGCTCTAGCTCAAGTCTCATCATCATCCTCAAGCTCAGTTGTAGTCTTAGTGTCAACCTCTGAGTGTATCCTGTCTACCTTCTACAAAGGATTTTAAGGTAGTTCCTAGGGGACCAATAAGCCATAGCCCCCACATGTGTGATGGATGCATGAACAACATTAGTAGGCCCGGTGTCTGTGCATGCACGTTTGTGTCTGCTAGTACTTGAATGCACTCTAGCCTCCTCCTTTGCCATGGCAAGAACCCTAGCCCCTCTATTTACCTAGTTAGCCCACTCATGGTCTGCCTGAGTGACGACTACTGCATTGGTAGCCTCAGTGAGCCACTCTGACTCTGGATCAATCTCCTCTAGAATGATTGAAGAGGAATTTGCGGCCAAAATTTGTTTTGTCCAAAGGCAGAGGTTGTAATGATCAAATACAAGATCATTCAACCTCTGCACAGACAACTTGTTTCGCCTCTTCGAGTGGATATGCTCGAACATGGAGCAAAGTGCGCTGACATCTAGGAGCATTGCTAGGCTGACTCAAAATATGGATGACAATCCTTTGAAGATTTGGGGTTGAGGGCCCAAACATTTGCCACCATCTATCTAAAATGAGAGAAAAGAAAAATAATTAGTCTCATTTATAAGTACGAAAATGCATAACTTATAAACCATTAGAATTACCTTTAAGAATATATTACTTTTACCTTGCGATAGTGATGCCCGAGCATCGATGGTCATCTTGCTAGAGAAAATTGCCCCATCTTTATTATGTAATTTGTCTAGGTCAATGATTGTAGCCAAGGCATTGACATCATTACTCATCCTCTGCATCACTATATATAGGCCAGTCAGAACCTCCTTGTTCGCCTTGAAGTCAAGACGGAAACAATATGCTAGACTCGTGTAATAGGTTGGTGCATGGATGGGCCTATGGAGCTGATTTTCCCATCTCCTATCAATGATCTCCCAAATGAGGGCATACTTCTCTGACACTCCGGCATACTGACAGTTAATGGCCTCGTTTGCCTATCTATGCCCTCGTATATGTAGCCCATAGAGGGCTTCTCCCAATCAATAGTTCATAGCAGAGATACAAGGGGCTCACGAACTTGCATATAATATAAAAAAACCATTTGAGTCAAAACTTAAATATAAAACTAAATGATTAAACAATTAAATTATTAATAGTAATACTAAACATTAAATTGTAAGAAATTCACGTTGATTATTTCTGTACCAGGTGCCCAAGAACCATCCTTGTCAAAGAGGCAATTTGTCACATCTATCCTTGTAGTGGTTGTAGCATAGGAAGAGGATATCCACTCCTGCCTAACAATCACGCACCTCTGTTCTTCCCTTGATGTCATCAAGGATTTGTGTGATGAAATTTGAGGCCAACCTTGTAATGCTTGGACGAACTAGCTCCCTATCTATCGCTTATCTCCTCGTTATGTGTAGGACGAATGAATGAGTGTAAATAAACTTGCATATATTTTTGGTCCTTTCTATGCATGATTTGATCCCTTCAAGCTTATTAATGTCTTCCAACTTGAGGTCAAAGCAATGTGCCGCACAAGGGATGGCTCCCCATCAAAAGTTTATGTAAAACAATTTTAAATTATTAGAAATTTACACGTTAAGAAACTTATAATTAGAAAAGCTACAAATAATTAAAAACTTAAAAGTTTACTTGCAACAATATAACTTTCTACATTATCTGTCACCAACTGCACCACATTTTCTTCCCCCACCTCTTCTATGACTTCCTCAATAACCTCATATAAGTATGTGGCATTTTTGACATGAGAGGAAGCATCAATAGATTTGATGATCATAATGTCTCCATTTTTGTTAGCATCGGAGTTTGAGAGATTAACCTATTATTGTGATCCTCGTTGGCTAATTATTGTGAATAGAGGGTCTTTTGAGGCAGTGGCTTGGCTTGGAAGAGTCTTGTCTTCTCCACAATTCAGTATGTTACAGTTTGGTCTTCGTTTGGTTCATATCGAACTTTGTTTGGGCTTAATTTTGTGTACTTAGTATTTGTCATAAGTCAGGTGTTGATTGAGACGAACCATTTCTATTTTTGAAAGTTCATTTGGTCACAAGGAGAAATAATAGGTGTGACTTTTGATTTATATGGCATATTTATATAATGAGTATTTTGGGAGTTATTATATATTTAGTGGCCAAATTATTATTAATTCATTAAATGGCTTATTATAAACTTATAATTTAATTTTATAATTTCACTTAAGGGTTGAGGTATCATTGGAAGGGGCCATTTATTTAATAAGTTATAAGCCAAGTCATGTAAAAAAATCTAATGGAAGCTTCTAATTAGTGTTGTGTGGTGGAGCTTCTTGAGTGAAGTTGCATTTTGTAAACTAAAGGGCATTTGGAGGTTATAAATACAAGCCCATTTGTATGAGAAAAGTAATGTTTCTATAATTTTTTTGCTGCTGTTTCCTTTGTGGCTTTTTATGAGTATTCTAAATTGTATGCGCTTGCTGAAGTGTAATGGTTTCTGAGTTTCTTAAGATTGTGTGAAATCATTGCTGAGGTATAGTGGTTTCATTGGTTAAATTTCCTTATTGTGATTATCTGTGAGTGGGAGATTTGAATTATAATTCTGAGAATTCTGAGTTGGTATATGCAAATTATGCGGAAGTAAAAAATTTGCCTTCATTCTCATACTGTATTTACTATGCCTTGGAGATTGAATTGCTGAAGGTAATTGTGAGAATTTGATCAGTAAATTTGGGTTGTGAATTTAATTGTAAATGTGCATTTGGTTCTAGAGGCCATTATTTCAGTACTACAGGCTGCTGATTCATTGTTTGAGGCAGTGACACCATCATTCTAGGCGCCAATTGATAAATTACAATACCAATTTATGTTGGGAGGCTGGGCAACATAAAACTGGGATTTGTGACTTACATTTCTGAGAATTGGCATCAAATTACAGGTTGTGTTATGCGTTTGGAAGGGCCTGCTCTGATCCTATTAGGGCTGCGATTCATATTTGGGCTTGTGGATTTATTTTATAGACCAGTGGACTCCACAAAGGGCTTACGTTTTGGTGCATTGGGCTGCGTTCTGCATTAAGGAAAACATTTGGCATTTTCCAAGGGCCATGTCCAGCTATTGCGTACACTTAGGAATTACTTGTTGTGGCAATTCTATTAAGAGGTGGTTCACAACACCCATATTGGATGCAACAAATAATAACTAGGTTCCAGTGCTATTGCAAATTGAATTTAATTATATGCAAGTATTGTCAAATTTAGTTATTTTTCCATTGGCAAATAAAATCTGAAAATTCTGAGAGTTGCGTTATTTTGCAAAAGTTATCACTTCTAAATTAATTCCAATATTATGAAAATTCAGTCTATGGGTTTAAAATGCAAAGCAATAAATTCAATTACATGGAAGACTTATCATTAGAGATTGTTTGCGAAGTGTTTGACAAAATGTCAAAGCTCGTTTAGTTTTGAATTGGAGTTTGTTTGAGCCATAACCGACAAGGTTATTACATCATGGTGGATCCTACAAAATTTAAATAGATCAAAACAATTAATTATCATGGATCATCAACAAATTAGCAATTAACAAATAAAAAATTAAACTATTCAATCAAAATTGACAATGCATGTAGGAAAGTAGAATGATCAATCACCTCCACAAGAAACAAGAAAATCAAGGAGTGCTCTATTCCTCCTTTCCGTCCAACCATTAGTCATGATGGCGCAACCCTTTATGGTTCATTTCTTTCGGTGGTCCTCCAGATCAACCTTCATATTCTCTACCATTTCATCTTAAGAGGTACCCTCAGTAGTGGCTTTAAATCTTAGACCACAAACAATTATGACATCTATCATGCCTTGCCAATAAGGAAACCTGTCACAAATAGATTATGTTTAGAAATTTAAATGTAAATCATTATGTGATATGAATCTATAATTACCCAAGTAGAAATAATTACAATTTAACTTTAAACTTAAAGAAAACAAATAAAAAAGAATTAGTTAGCTGGTTGCAATAAATGAAATATTGCAAAAGTATCAAAATTTTGCAAATTTGTTTCCTTGCAGCATCATGAATCTCCTTGTTCAAACCCATGTTCTCAAGAGAGGGTTGTGCACTAAGAGTAGTGAATGACGCAAATGAACTATCCAATGTAAACTTCCATACTCTAGGTTCAAATGTAATAGGGCTAGGATCAATATAAGAACGACTAGCACTAGCAAGGGCACAGGTACTACCACAAGCACTAGGACAAAAGGGAGGTCTAGAAGAACCCTCTCCAACACAACCTGTGGTTGTGGATGCAAGAGCATGGGAGCCAATAGCACTTAATTGTTCATGTTGCCTTTTCTTGTTTAACTTCTCCTGCTCATAAGTCTCAATGCCACATAACAAAAGCATTTTGCGTCAATAGTTCGTTGAGTGCACACGGCAACCTCATGTCCAAGTATGCCAACAACATGGTATTTGAATTTGTAGATGACACCAGAATTTATATCTTTACAAAGCATACATTTTGTTTAATGTTTTGTTCTTCTAGGAAATTCTTTAGTATGTTTCCAAGGCTCATCCTTTTTACTCATCGTGGAAAATGAAAGTTAAGGCTGCTCCAATAAGAAAATTCAATTAAAAACTTTCTTAAACTAATAAAAAAAAGCAAACCCTACTTTGCAATTTAGTTAAAACATTTAGGATTTACTATTGGAAACTATTTTTTTTTATACAAAAAATGAAGAATACACTAACATACAAAAAAAACAACACGTACCTCTTGCAAATGAGTTGAGGAGTGTTGCTATTGGCTCCTTAGTGCTCCCAATGCAAACTTATGGCCTCCCCAAATTGATTTGTGATCTCCTTGATGCTCTTCTTTCTTGCTGGTTGCAAACCTATGGTTTCTTTTCTCTTCCTCTCTCGCATTTTTCCTCTTTTTATCATAGTAAAGAAATTGAAGGCCTTTTAGGGTTTTAAGAAAGAGAAATGTAAAAGAAACATTAAAACAAATTGTTATTTTATATAATTTTAAGTCCCAACTTTCAGCTATTGCGTGCTTGATATCCAAAGGTGATTTGGGTGATGTTTGGCAACATTTTATGTATTGCAATTTTTGGCGATCTATAGCACAAGATTGGCAAGCCGATTCACCAATGTCAAAAAATTGTGGGGCATGTATCATATTGTTGTATTGCGTGAATCGCGCAAATCACAACATTGTTTGGTTCTTTGGTTGAAACCCTTGGTGTATTAAGCAAATTCATTGCATGTGGCAAAACCCTAATTAGAGTTATTTTTGAATGCATTTTTGGTTGCCCTGATCTTGTTGAGCACCTTTACCTTTGGGCTTTTTAAATCCGAGGATCTTGCAAAGACTTTGTCATTTGTCATTGTTGTGCGTACATAGAAAAGTTCTATTGCTGTGCAACTATGCAGAAGGATGTGACATGGTCAGAATGGGTGCCATAAATTCACTATGGATATTAATCTTTTTGGTCAACGATTGTCATAACTGGCTCTAAATCTAATTTGATTGGTGATCCAAAGTCTAACTATTGAATCATGTTATTAAACCTATTATGTGTATGGACATGTTATTAAAGACATGTGTTGAATTAGGTGTTATAATATTATAATAACCATATATATATGGCTTATTTGAATATTTGTGAGCTATCCATAGGCATTTAATATTTATTGTAAATAGTATACTATTTACTTCTGTGGACCTCTTGCATTTATTTGTATGGGGCCCCATTGGTTATGTATACAAAGTGACCATCACATTGATAGGGAGGACAAGAATTGTCGCCTTTGTCTCCTTGGGGAGGTGGAGACGAAGACCCATAATATTTTTCGTTGCCCCATTGATTTTGAGATCAGGGGGAGGTTCTACTACTTGTTTAGAGAGTACGGGACCCTTTCCTCATTCTTTAGGTACATCGATCAGTGGTGTCTTGCCCTCTATCTTCAAGGGGTTATGTGACTTTGTGATCACACATTACAACTTTAGATACTGTCAAGTCAAACTTTAGACTATCTCATCACCTCCTTCACTTCTAGGTCTCCTGCTCAAGGGACGAAGTAGTTGTTCGACCTTTGTTTGGGTCACACTAGATCTACGAGGCCTTGCAAAGGATACACTCGACAACATCACCCTATCTCTAGTGGTTCTTTGAGATGGTTTGAGGCTCACCCTTGCCCTAGAGCACATCCTTTAGTGCTCCCGCTATTGGCTGTGGCCTAGTTTTACGCATTTCAATCCCTTAGACCCTTGTGGTCTCTTGTGTGACACTAATAAATTTATTGTTGAAGTTTAGCATCTATCAAAGTAATCATCAAATTAAATGTACCTGTGCATATATATATATATATATATATATATATATATCTGAGTTTTATGATTGCCTCTGTTTCATATCGGGTTGGCTGATGACACTTGCTGTTACATCAATCAGGGATTGGGTTCTTATCACTGATCTTGCTATGTCTTAACTTCATGCAAGCATCCGATAATGAATCGGGTTGTATATGATCTTAGACAAAGTTTGATTATAATCACCGTGCATTTTGGATATATATACAATGTTTGTATCACACCCGACAAGTGTTGGGCTTGTTGTATTGCTGTGTATCACACCCGATAAATATCGGGCTTGTTATCCTTAACTAATCAGAGCTTACAGTATGAATCATGACCACGTAGGGTCATGTCTCTTCTATGTGATATATATGCTTACTGAACTTGGAGACAATGCAATATCAAGTACTAACATATTTGCAGTCCCGAGATCGTTCTTTAACTTGCAGTTTCAAAGTACACATTGTCAGCATTGGCCATTGAAGATTGAATCTGAAGATTTATTCATTAGCATTAAGAAAGGTAAGACTGTAATTATCTTTACCAGTATTTCTATTAGAGATCTTGTATGCAATAGCATTTATCTTTATCTTATCTATCTATCTGCCTATATAGAAACATATCCCAAAAAGAAAGTTTCATGCATCTACGCACCGGATTCTTGTACTAGCATCCACATCAGAGTCGGTAACTTTGGTATTTAATAGTATAGTTCAAAACAACATCACCCATAAATGCGAACCACATGAATCACTAATACAATGCATTGTTTATAAATTGTGTGTGACTTTGTTATAAAGAAAGTGCACCTTTTGCAAAGAGAAAATTTACTCATATTAACCAAAATGATCCATCTTACATGATTATAATTTAACTAATCGAAAATATTATAGTATATTGTTTTGTTCAAATTCATTTTTCAATGCCTTCTTGTCCTTTTTTCCTCTAACTTTTTGATAGCATATGAAAAAATGTTTCTATTGTGTGCAAAAGCTTTATCTCCTCCTAATCTTGTAAATGGCCACTTCTTTTTTTGAACGTCTTGTATTTAATTATTTTATTTCAACTTTAATGCACCTCATACAATTTTTTTCATTGAAAATGACTCCTTCAAAAGACTTGATCATCTTGTAATACATATAATGCAATGTTCCCTCTTTAGATGTCAACCAAGTGTGTGTGTGTTAGCCTAGTTCTACATGGTCCCAAGGGCTAACAAAGGGTTAAAAGGGATCTTAGAGTGTTTTGGCCTAGTCATCTTCAGTTTGGGCCAAAACGGGGTTGATTTACGTACTCTCAGGCATACTTACTATTTTTAGTAAGTCAGCAGGACACAGGGGAGACTAGTTTTGGTGATTGAATTTGATACTACTCGGTGAGAGCTTTCCAAGGAGCTATCACTCATTGTAGTTGGAGTCCAATAGCTAATATATTTTAATGCCTGAAGTATTATTAAAGTAACATTTAATTTAGTTGTAAAATATTAAAGTGTTACTTTAATATTAAATTTTATGGGAATGTGTGGAAATCAAAAAGGGGCGCCTAAGGGAGACATAAGTGATTATTTTAATATGTTTTATATTGCACATCTTTTATCCCACATTGCTCATGTGAGTTGAATCGACTCTTGGAGAAAGAATAAAAGGGAGTGTTAGAGGCTTCATTTGGCAAGGTGGAATATGAGAAGAAAATTGATGTGTGAGTTGCAAATCCGTTCTTGGCATTAGAGGACGTCTATCCTCTCTTGTGACATTCTAGACATCATTCCCTTGGGGTTTGGCCTTTGGAATTCATTGCTATCAGCTCCATTAACAAACAAATTGGGCGCATTTCCAGCTATAGGCAGATTGGGTGTTTGCTCATATCATTCTCGTTTCTTTTTTGATGCTTATGCCATTGTGAAGGGATGATCATGATAGTGAACATTGTGAAGTCGTCACCTTATAATGTTGAATACAGGTGTACATCATCATAAAGATCGTTCCCTTTCAGTAATGCACACGGGGGGCCCATAAAGTCTTGGAGTCACACACATGATAATAAAAGACTTTACACAGAGTTACCACGGATTCTCTTACGTGGTGTTGTCATGTCATCACACACATGACATCCACCCCTGAACCATATTAGACGGTGGATCCACTAAAAGTACACAAAACTTCTTTCTAGCATGAGGCTTGGTGAGAATGTCGACTGTCTGTTCGTCAAAGATAATGTACCTCAATTGAAAGTTAGAGAAACCATCTCATCATGAACTACTCCCTCTGAATCACTATAATCAAAGGTCCATTTGGCAGATCTTCTAACAACTCTCTTTGTTCTGATCACACCAATGTTTGTAGGAGCAGTTTCTCATATATAAATGTACTTGTCTGATTTCATAGTAACATGAGTGAATGTAATAAACTATGGATTTATCACTAGGCTTGGTGACACCAACACTGATGATAATGTGGCTTCTATCTGAAGCTCCAAGTACATGCATCAACCTTTTGACCTTCTCGTCAAGGTTTTCTCGTGTAGAGTGTCAAGACTCCCTATCAATAAGTATGACCAAGATCCTCAAAAGTCAAATGAAACATATCCTCTATTTGCTTTCTCTCTTTGTCCAAGGTTACCTTAGACTTTTTTTGAAAGTGATATCAACCTTATGATAGATCATCAAATTCCCTCTTGATTGTTACAATTTCCTAGTTACTAGTGAAGTCATCTTGACATAATCTTCTCCCTCGGAACTGATATAATCCTCGATGGTCAATTTAAAGTTTAAACAAATCCTCTTGATTGTTCATCTATCATAGAACGATACTTCTTACACAATCCCAATCATAGAAGTTGTCTTTCTTTAGAAACACACATTATCTAGCATGATCCATATATGACATGAGATTGATTCCTGCACAATATTTGTAGCATGCCTAATGTACCATTTTTCTTTTCATGCAAGAACATCCCCAGAGACAAAGGAAAATATCAAGGCAAATAGCTCTTATAAGAATACAAATAAGAAAGACTAGAGTGAGTACATGAACATAATACTCAAGGATAATAAATACGTATCTGCACATCAACATCCTTGATACAAGTTGCTCCAATGAAAGGTCCATTATCAGCAAATCAGAAAAATGTATTTGTGAAATAAACACACAAAATGGGAATGTAACATTGGTTATTATTCCTCCCCCCAATGTAAAATTCCCACTTATTGTTACTTATTTGCAAGCTCTGCAGTTGTTGATTTGATGGAAATTTTGTGGAGAGTTCTTAAATTAGATCTGCGTGAGGCTGGAGTTTGACTTCATCTATCCCTTTATCTCTACCATCATCTCACTAAGAAGCAGAGAAATTACTGCACGTTTTGCTGCTGAAAGGGCAACTAATTTTGTATCATTTGCAGTAACAAGGTAATCTCTGTGTTCATTTGTTTCCATTGGGGGATCCAAAGGAGGTTAATTGTGAATTCCAAAATCTACATATACTCATTTTTAGTTCATTGAGTTTGAATCACTATGATGTAATAACCCTTGCCAAAATTGACTGATTTTAGCTCAAGGAATATTGTCAAACACTTGTGTTTCTGCGTTTCAATGCTAAGAAATTTAGAATGTTCGCAAATGATATTACAATGCCTCTTACAATGAACTGATATGCAACTGCAGTTCTTTTGAGATTTTCAATGCATATACATGGAAACTAGATATGGAATGCATACCTACAGCCAATTGACATTTTGACAAACTATTGACATACACCTATTATGCTGATCATATGTGCTATTAGATGGACATTTCGTCAAACAAATGGTATGCAACATGCATCTCCTTTATTGAATTCATTCTCATGTACAATGTTGCTATGAGTTTGCCAAGACAAATGAGCTTACAATAATGGCTACATTAATGCCAAAATCTGATTCTGAATTATCACGGTAAAATCATATGCCTAAAAATTACAATGCTAACTACTAATAGTTGCAAGAGGAACTTGATAATAGTGACGCCCAAGGATGGAAATGAATCAAACATAAATAATGTAGTGCGGCATCGTGTATGTGTACTGTAGCAGCCGAAATGTATTCTCCAATTTAAGCACAAATAGAACTCTTGAATTGAAGCTCTCTTGAATACCAAATTCGGTGGATATTTCACCGCCTCAAATGGTTGCAACACTGAAGAGTCGACGTTCTCCAATGGCTGATTGAAATCAGAAACCTGAGTCTCTTCTCCCAACTTTATATCAAATGCAACTCACAATAATCCGATCATTAACAATGAACCTCTCCCCTCTATTAATTCTTTTCCTTTACCCTTCTAGAAGGAAATAAAATATTATTTAATTGCATTATCTAGAAGCTTTCCCCTTTCCAATACAATAATTAATTGTATTTCTAGAAGCTTCTCCCTTGCAATACAATAATTAATTGTGCTTCTAAAAATTTAAATTAATTAAATATAAAGTCACCTTTGATTTTAATTTTTTAATGATTTTATAAGAAATTAATTTAATCAATTTCTCCTTATTTTTTCACTTAGCCTTTGGAGAATGTAAAGGTTAAGAACTCCACAAAGATGCTAAAAAGATGGGGACATTATAGTCCGCCCTCCTTGAAATTGCTTGTCCTCAAGCAACTTCAAGTCCGGATGTTGCAAAATCTCCTCATTCTCCCATGTTGCATCCTCTACAGGCAGGTCCTTCCATTTCACCAAATACTCCCTTATAGTACGCCACCTCAAGTTTCTTTCCCTAAAATCAATGATAGCCTTTGGCACCAATACCAATTTTCCCTCATCATCCAAGGTTGGAAGCACTGTAGAAGGAACAATATGATGTCCTAGCGCCTTTTTGAGGCGTGACACATGAAAAATGTTCTGCACCTTGCTCTCCGCCAGCAAATCTAACTCATAAGCCACCTCTCCCACTTTCCTGATAACCCTGAATGGACCATACTATCGTGGCTTAAGTTTTTCGGCACCACTCTTCTTGAGAGTGGATTGACAGTAAGGCTGCAACTCAAGATACACCATATCTCCAACCTCAAAAGCCTACTCAATCCTCTTCTGGTTTGCATATTGCTTTTGCTGATTCTGTGTCTTGCTTATATTATCCTTGAGAGTCTTAACAATGTCTTGACTCTCCTACAATAAATCACCTACATTGGGCACTCTACTATCACTCAAAAGCAGATCCATAAAATTGGGTGCCTCATACCCATACAGGGCCATAAAAGGTGACATCTGAATAAACATGTGATAAGTGGTATTGTAGCAATACTCACAAATATAAATCCACTTTACCGATGCCTTCTATTGCCCTACTATATAATTTTTGAGATATCCCTCCACCCATTTATTCACTATCTCCATCTGACCATCTGTCTGAGGGTGGTAGCTGGTACTCAGAGTGAGCTTTGTCGCACACAACTATCGAGTTTGTCCTGCATTTTTCAGTTCATCGACATTCAAGATATATTTAATCTTTACAGGCATGTTCTGATATGTAGAATCGGTATTTGCATAAAACCTACAGGTTCAGATGTGATAACTCTCACTGTCAAAAGAATCCCCAAGATCGAATGGCTTTGATACCATGTTAAACAATGAACGATCTCTGCAAATTATAATGGATCTCTGCAGGTGATAATCAATATAAAATGGATATGAATTAATTCAATACTTAAAACTGTTTACCAGGTCTGCATATATAATTTGATCACTGATTAGAAGTCCCAATCTGAAGAGATAGAATCATTTATGAATTTCAAAGGTCTATCTCTTTTGATCGGTCATCTCATATATTGCAATCAAGAGGCATATAAGGGACGTTTGTGATTGTTCAACTACATGTGTCTTTGAAGAGACACAAAGGCATAAATTTAAATAGCCGACAAACCCAAAGGTTATCGGGTATGATTAGTCACCAATTTGGTTGTCAAGTGACCCTATGATTATCGGGCATGATTATTTGCTAAGCCAATTTCAACATTAAAGCCTCTGATCTGAGTACAGAGGATCATAACATGATCCCATATGATTGTCATTCAATTGATCTTGATCAGGGATTTATTGCTTGATCCTAGGGATCGATATTATCTGATTGCTCAGATTTCCATACTTAATTTGATAAGGATAATATCAGTTCAATACAAGGATGATCTCGGCAAGATAATTTTTATGTCTATGTATATGTGTGTGTATGCATGTATATCAGTTCACATGGTGAACTTGTATACATACATGCACACACATGTGCATACAGTTGCCATGCTGGTATATCCTTGAATCCTGACCAACGCTATCATATCTTAACATTTTTAAATTATGTTTGCATCTATTCGGTATAAGAGAATCCTAACTTCCTACCTCAGTTCAAATATATCTTCTGACATGTTGGAGTGTGGAACTCCGGATTACAATGCACAGTACTATGAGATAGTTATGGACTGAAATTCAGTCATAAAATTTGGGCTGGGCATCCGTTGGCATGCATGTGCAACTACCTGGAAACAGATAAGAAACAACAGTATATTTTAAGACATCTTCAGTCCAAAGCAGCTCAAGCTGCCTAGATTTTTTTTTTCTAGAATAGATAGCAGGAGTCAGATGAAGACTGTCAAGTAGCAGGTGTATGAAATCGTGGAGTTCATTTTGGAGGGTTGCAACATGTTCAGCCTGCTGTGTTGTTGATATACAGAAACTGAACCATTTCATTTATTGGCTTTGATGATGGAAATTGTTAGCACTTTGTTTCTGGGTTCAACAGTGTAAGATTTGTTTGGATTGACATTTCGGATCACACTTCCTGACCCATTATTTCAGTTTGTTGATTCCAGAAACAAGACATGGTAATCGTTATGGACTGTGGAAATCTGATTCTCTCATGGAACTTGTATTTGGATGTCTTTCTCTCTCTTGCTTCAGCTCAATGTTGGCCTTATTATTTATATATAGTTCGAAGGTGCCTCCGCCCATTTGAAACTGCCATTTAATATTTTAGAAAGTCATGATGAGTTACCAACCTATGTAATATGCATTCCCATTAAGAACTTTTGTCTTATGTATAAACATATAAATAAAGGATATGCCATTTTACAAAAAGTCAAACTGATAACTGCTGCTGATATTTTTGTTGTTTAACAGAACGTATATGTGCAAAGCATGAACATGACTAACAGGCGAAGTCATTTTTGTATTTTGATCTCTTCATTCTTTGGGAATACTGTAAAGCTTTTCCAAAGTGACCACACAATTCTTTGATTCATGAGGTATGTTCAGTTTAAAAAGATCACTAAAATATAGAAGACCTATGCTGAGCTTGGGACTACTGCTGTTGAGGATTGGAATCAGAAGAGTGATCAATTAATTTTCATGGCATTGCTTTTTCTGGCGCAGAAGTGGTCTAGTGGCAAATGGAGATATTCATTTGAATTTCACCATTCTATTTGGTTGATAACATGTTGAAGATAAATGTTATTATTAATTTCAAGTGTACTCATTTGCTATGTTTTTTTTTGCTTAAGGATCTGTAAACCCTCGTTTATTTTACAAACTGGTATTATCAATGAAAATATGAGAGATTTTGGTGAGTGATCTGAAAAATCATAAAAGAGTTCCATAAATATGTGCTCCCATGGACTATTTAAAATTAAGTGGTAAACAAACACTATTAGGCGATTTCCCTCACAAACAATATGATGCAAGTGGAAAAAACAGTTTGGATATAATTTTCATTTCCTAGCAATGCATCTAGATAATGAAATGTCTGACTTTTTAAAATAGAGGTGGATCACAATTTGAGTTATAACTAGCACTTGCGCCTTTTAAGGGTGCAAGGGTTAAGCCGATAGTGTTACATATATTAGATGATATCACTATATTGCTGATGTAAGAATTTTGGTCATAAGTATCTTTGCTATAAACTAAAACATTTGGTGGGATAATTTCATCTTTAATTTCAGCTTTATTGTTCTATACATGCAAAATAATTACATTTAGTTTTTGAGTACCATCCGACTTAAGCAAGATTCCTCCATTTTCAGCATTTCCTCAATATAGAAGCATAAACAAGGCATCAAAACATTATATGATGCAATAATTAATAAGTTTATCTAGTGGGGTCTATTAAATTCGAAGTGTCTCAAGATAATGAATTATAAGACCACAAATAATATTTAGGATAAGATTCATAACAACTATTTTCCTGCAAACCTGTCCTTGTTGGATGGGGTATTCATGCCCGAGAGGAGATTGTTTCGATGTTTGCCCTTTGGAAAAATGGTTGCATAGGAATCAACAAACCATGGAGACGAAGAAGTTGCGCGTTGTCAAAATAGTTGCATAGGAATCAATGAACCAGAGAGATGTAGTAGTGGAATCCACTAACCTAAGATGGAGCTTGCTGAGAACTTCAATGCAGAAAGATATTTAAACAATTTTGTGGATCACGTTTCTTTATAATTAGGGGAAGATTTACTATCAATTTTTATGAACTGGGTGAAAAATTTTGAAAGAAAGGAGAAACCTTCTAGGTGTGAAAGATGAATAAAGATTTTTTATTCCAATAATGAATATAAAGTTGAAGAAGCCAAGTTTGTAACAATATTAATTAAATAATCTAAAAGGTATAATGATAGGTTTTTCTTTGAATGCTATACTAAGGCTCCAAATGAACTTAGTGACAAGAATAATAACACAACTTAACAATCATAATAATTGTTCTCAAAAATTAATTTTTTATCAAAATTGTAAAAGACAATTCTAAAAGTAATTATATTTGAAAAAGTCTTTACACTTTAATATAATTTAAAATAGAAAAACTAAATTCTATCAAAGTTGTCTATCTCAATTTTATTATTTGAAAAAAAGAAGAATATTGACTCCATTAGAATATTATACTATGATATTAGAAAGGAAATATTATTAATGATATATTTTGAAAACAAAAATTCTTTTATCTAACCAATATACTAGTAAAAATCTTAGATATTATATACGATATACTATTTGTTATGAAAAATTCATAATAATTAAATTTATTTCAAACAAAATATGTTATATTTTCTATTTTGATATTTTAAATGCTTTTATAAAATGTTTTAATATTTACAGTGTATGTTTTAATGTTTTGATGTTTCTAATATATTGCCCTTTTCGACAAGGAATTGTTAATGTGCATTATTTTGGGGGAAGAAGCAGCCAAGTAACAACTAATAGGCAAAATGAAGCAATTAGATTATTTTATATTGCAAGTTCGCTAATCATCCAAAAATAATGAATTATTTTAGAGGGTATAATTTATAGATTTATTCTTTCAATGAATAGACTCAAAGTTTAATCCATTATTGATATAAGGAGACGTTGGAAGGTTCAATATACTTTGATGACCAAATTTATTTGCAACTTAGCATTTGCCTCTGAATTTCTCTCCCCTTCAAGATCCAAGTCAGCTTTTCTTTGGTCTACATTTCGTTCCACCAAGACAAATATTTCCTTGCGATTTCTTCTCATTCTCAGAGGCTCATTCCAAAACCTCGCCACTGTTATTAGTTTGTGCAGTTATAGTAGAATAATGTTTGTTTTTAGAATTGCACAAAGAATGAGTAAAGCCTCTAATAGTTGAATCAAAAAAAATTCTGACCCCTAATAGCATGACATGTGTTCTTCAAAATTTCTTTGGAAACTAAATTTCTATTAGGCTCATAAAAAATAAGAAATTCCCTTGATTCCCTCACTAGGCTAACGAAACTAGACATCCACCACAAGCGATGTTTGCCACAGATTTTGACACGTTTCCTTTGTGTCCATTTAGGATTGAAAAAAAAAAAACAAAATATAAATCACATGATGATCGTCTTTTTCTACCATTTTAAATATTTTCCGTTGTCGGATTTCTTGTTTTCTTGACGTAAGACTACCAATCTGGCTAAAGTCATTTGAGAAGTAGAGTATCGAGTTATTATTTCTTTCAAATTTTATAAGTTTGATTTCTAGTTGTTGATTTAAATTTTCAGCAAGAAATATATTCATGGAGGCTTTTTCAACAATATTATACAAATTGAGTGTATATGCAAGTACATGAAAAATAATAATTTTTTTTTGGGATAAAAACTTGGGAGATCAATACACATTCATAGGATATATTTTTTCACTTGATCGTGGGATTAAAAGTTTACTTATTTTAGACATATTTACAATTTCAAATGATATAACTACTCCTAAAATCAGATAATCCAATGCTTTGGGAGAATAGATCTGCGTGTGCTCTTTGAAGCTAATTATCATGTATATAATATAATATTTGTATTCCTCTGCTTTTAGTTTATTCCTTTGCTTTTAGTTTTGTCACTTCACATCAAGAAGTGTTTGTCATGAATTTAATGTTTCATATATTTGCAAAAATTGCTCTTAAATTTGGAAATTTTTTTCTTCTAATGAAGATGGTTTTCTAATGCTTACATATATGATCACCAACAAAAAAACATTATAGCACTATGTACAAAGAAACACATAAGCTCGCTTATGTACTAGTATCTAGGCATCACAATTATGTTTGTTGTTTACAATTCTATTGAATAAAAAATAAATGTGAATTAATGAGATAAGAATGCATACAACACATATGAGCAATAGTGTGATAACAACAAACTCACACATAAAAAATGCCAAGGCTTATTGTCTTCTAGGTGACAGGAATCAAATCAATATAAACAAGAGCTCTATGAGAGCTTGAATCCCTGCCTTGTGCAAGGGTTAGAAGGTAGATAAGGTAGCTAAAGTTTCTATCTTAGAAAAAAGATAGATGAGATAGCTAGACTTTTTATCTTGCAATAATGTTTTGGATTAAGGAAAACAAGTTTTGAAGGGTACTTGAAATCCTATACAGATCAAAAAAAAAATTCAATGAAGCCCGAACAAAATATACAATAGCCCTAGGGTGAAACAGGTTGCCAGCCAAAAAGAAGGTGACCAAGGTGGCCTCATAGATAACATAATACACCTGTACCAACAAAATAGGTTTTGAAACAGGATCCTAAAACCCCATGGATGCAAAAGAAATAGACAATTAGTCTAGAACTATGTCAAACTACAAACAATAGGCCAAATGTCTTACCAATATACCAATGATGTTACCATAATGTTACCAATATACCAATGATTCAAATGCAAAGAAAATGTTTTTGAATAGATAAACAAGAAGAGGTGTTGGCCCATAAGTTTTAGGGTGGCAACATATTTTCTGAGTATTATAACATATATTGTATTACTAATTAAAATAAACATGGAATAGCTAATTAAAATGTCAATTTTTTAATAACTACCATATTATCATACCATATATTTATGTGACACTATTCAATAAAAATACTATTGAAAACATTCGTTCAATTAAATATAATGTAAAAACAAAATTTTAATATTTAACAAATGCATTCCATTTTTTATACAAGTATTAAGTGTGAAATGTAACTATAGATTTTATTTCAAACATATTTAAATGAAAAAATATATTTTAGAATTACCACTAATTGTTTGAATTCTATCATTGTTGAAATAATAACGGTTTGAATAAAAAAAATAAGATAGTCTATAAATAGGAAAACAATTAATTGATAATATATAATAACAATAATAAGTAAATAGATAACATACTGAATAAAAAATACTCAATGCATTTGTTAAATACTAACAAGAAGTCAATAAAAATGTCCACCTCTACGGATTAGTATGCTTGTTAAAAGGCCTTTTCATAAATGAAAAAGTCTGAAAACATAAATTCGTTTCACATAGTTGGGATAAACACATCTTGATTGGAGGCCATTTTAAGATATAAATTTTAGACAATAAATACAAGTAAGTGGAAATTATAGTTGATAAAAATTATTCTTATCTTGTTCACATTTCTACTTCCAATAAAATCTTCAAAGCACAGAGCAATAAATGACATATGTAAAAGGATGGTGTAATTACTTACAAGTTTACTTACTGCAATTAATACATACTCATCTTTAGAATTTGTTTTCTATTTTTTGGAGTGAACTATAAATAAATCCCAACAAAATTGGTTGTGATCAGTGAGAAAACCAAAAAATTTATATAAAAACTATTAAAAAAATATTGTCACCCAAACTTTAGAGTTGTAGATTTTTTTTACTATAAAAACTAATGGAAGGAAACCAATGAAAACATTAATTCCCTACCTTATATAAGCCAGGGAATAATAAGTCATGTCTTAACAATACTTTCTGAATGACAAGTCTCAAGGAGTACCATAAATAACATAACATATATGTTAATTTATTAAGAAGTAAAATAACTACTAATCTACAATTTAACTTTAGACATCCCAACATGAAAATACAATTTCTTGGCACAAGTTTTTCTTAGCCAAGATGAAACACACAACTACAATTATTGGTAACTTAAGCTACTTTCCTTTGCATCCCCCTCTATAGATTGCATGCATGCATGCACATGCACGCGCACACGCACGCACACACGCAAACAAACACATGTGTGCGCACACACACAAAAATCTATGCATAGCCTCTGGTTATTCTCTGTGCCTCCTCATTGGTAATGTTGTCCTTTTATATTCTCTTGTTGCAGTCTTCTTCTATGTACCCTTTTTGTGCAACTTGCCCTTGCATTTGTTTGGCAATTTCTAGCATAGTTACAATGAATTCCCCTTTGACTATACTTCATTCATTAGGCATTTGACACCTCTTTTCATCTCATTCTCCTAATTCCCTTAGTGTTTTTTTTTTTATTTTTAAAAATTTGTTATTACATGCATTAGATTGGTGACTCAAAGGTTGTGTCTTTTGCCCGCCTCTCCACACACCAACTTGATGCCTGCATCCAATTTCCCATACTTATACACAACTCTCTCATTGAGTTTACAACCTACATATATCATCTCCACCTATGCATCTTTTCTTTTTGTGTTCCTTTTCTTAAGACTTTACAAAGACTATACTAAAATACTAAGAACTCTTGTCTCGTCTTCCCCTCCTCAATTCCACCTTTCATTTCATCTCTTTTCTTGCCAAATGTTTCTAGATAAGAACAATTCTAGGAAGACAAATGAGAATTCTGTCAACATGTCCACATGGAAAGGATTGAAATTACCATGTTTTAATGATTTTATTGAAGCTCAAATTTTCTTCCAAAGTTTTCATCTATATATAGGGCGGCCACTTCATTTCATTTTAACACTAAAATTTTATAACAATGAACTAGAAGCTTTTGGTCGATGTTGATTATTGATGTGCCCAAGGTGCTCCTACATAGGACACCTGGATAGGAAAGATTTTGTGAGTGAGACTCACAAAATGGAGTCGAGTAGTAAAACCACATTTTTTTAATAGAAAACAATTTGTAACGAACTCCACCACAAATGTAATGGAGATGGTGTCTTCCTTTGTCTCTTCCAACACTTGGTCAGGATTCTTACCATCCTTCTCCACCTAGTTAGTCTTAGTCGTCTTCCTTTTTGTAGACTCATGCTCATTGCAATCTGACCTCCTCATCCAAGAATTTTCTCCTCTCCTTCACATACTCTCTACTTTCTTCTCTTTCTTCGCAAAATCTCATCTACTACACACTAATTGCCTCCACCAATGCTTTGCACTATCGTTAACATATCTTATATACAACCAACTAGCTTCGTAGGAAAACTTATAACTTTATCTCTTGCTTCCTTTTACATAGGTACACAAAACCCATGAAACTCATAAGAATTTACCATATAATCTTCCACCACTCCAACATGCTCATCTTAATTTTTGTGCCTCTCGTATTAGCAATCTGAACCTTGTTGTATTTTGATCTGTGAGATACTTGTACTCATGTTTTATATTTCAGATGACTTGAGGGTCGGATGTTATACTTTGATTTCAGTATCATAGATGTTTCACTATTATGTTGTCTAGTTATTCATATTTGCATGTTGATCCCATTTGAGATAACAGTAGGTCTATCATAGAATCTAGTTATTTGGTATTTTGAACATATATCTAATTCAGTTATGTGATGGATTTTATGCTATGGTTATTTACTTCATTCTTGTTACATTACGCTATATGTGAATGTGAGTGATGTAAATGGATTATTTCGGTATAGTTGAATAAATGGTTAAATTAGGTATTCAATTATTTTGTGCTTTGGCTATGTTATTATATGCAATTGCACTTGATCGTGTGTTTTAGTGTGCAGGATTTATATCCCTGACAGTGACACATGAAGTTAGTGATTCAACTATTCTTTTTATCAATGTCACCCCTGTATGGTTGATGTATCCTTGTTTTAATTGTTTAATTAAACTTTTCGGTGATTATTAAATTCGAACTCATTTGCATTATGTGATTAAACCAGTGAGTGTGTCTGTGCATTTAGAGTCTCACATTGTCATAAAAGTTGTTAAGGAAATTTTAGTGATTTTGGGTTTTCAGGTTTTAAATTTTATTGAATTTAATTTCTACCAGCTTTGCCATAGATGAATTCCTATTACTAGGAATAACTTGTTTTCGTTTGGGTCGATTTAGGGGTTAACTTGGTTGGTTGGTTATTTTTCCTAATCGATTATTCACTCGAAAAGTGAATAAGTATTGAAAGAGGAATTTAATTCTTCACTTCTCACTTTTGCAATTTGGAAAATTGAGAGCTTTTTTTGAAATCCTTTTCTGAAGGATTGGTTTTATGTTCATTGTGAGAGCAATAGACATGGGATCTTCACGAGGATGAATTCGTTGGATCCAACTCCAGAAAACCTTGCTTTGCCGTCATTTTCAGTCGTATCTGCAGATTAGTTATTTTACTTGGTTGTTTTTTGTTTTAGCCCTTTTGGCTGTCAAGTAGGGCTCTCCCATTTTCTTGTTTCATCTTTGTTTCTAGTGTTTTTTTGTTGGGAGGCTGAGAACTAGTGTTCCTGATTCTGCCTAGTTGGTCAAGTATGAACGTTTTTCCATTTTTTTGGGATGAGGGTTTGGAATTTCACGTCATTATGCTGGTCATTTTTGCATACGATGTTTGAACCCAAATTTTATTGGATTTTTGAGGCTTCTGTGCCTAAAGACCAAATGGGTTTTAATTTCAAAATTTTTTAATTTTGGAGTTTTTACCTTGTTTTGTGTGCTACCCTATTTTTTGGATTATCTTGGCATGATGTTGGTTGTGAACATGGATCATCCATTTGTATGTCAATTAGACCATTTTTGCACTCTTATATTGCATTGGGATGCGTACCCCCTTTCGTCATCCTGAGCTTATTTTTGTTTGAGTGATATTTTGCTTGTGTTCTCATCTAGTTCTTATGTAATGATATTTGTGATGGTGGTGTGCCACACACGAGTATGTACACTTATATTTGTTAGGTGACTTGCTAGGCTTGATCTTCTGTGGTACTTTCAGGAGTTAGGATCATTTGGGGTTGGGTTGGGAATATGCATTCCTACGGGCACTCATTGTTGGATGAGCATGGGTAGGGTAGGGTAGCATATGGAAGTGGCTTCTATCTCACGACCTGTTGATCATTGTGCCAAGAGGGTTGGCAGAGGAAGCTTTAATCAAGTGATAATTAAACAAAACATTGGATGGTAATAAAATTTAAGATAATAAAAAGTTTTGTGCTAGAGCCTTTCGTTGAGGAGTTGAATCTACACGATCTGAGCTTGGGATTTTTGATGCCAAGTGACTCTCCATGATGTTAGCCCCTGCCTAGTAGCCCATTGAGCGTTTGACCAGGACTTGTAGTTTATGCATTGTCTCTAATCTTGGTTTCACTCATTATTAATGTTTGACATGAATGTTAGCCATGGACATTGTGCTTTGTGTGTTTGTGGTTGGATGATTATCTCCACTAGCATGGTAGTAGTGGACCTATGGGTTTCATGTGGTTGGGAGGCATAGCTACCCATACCACTATTGAGGATCAGTGTAAATAGATGGTCTATTGTTCCAGTGTGACCATTGCTAGATGTTTTCACTTAGTACTTCAAGTTCCAAAGTATGTTTTCTTGTGATTTATGCTTTCATTGGAATGCTTGTATATCATGTTTAGATGATGTTAGTTTATTGATGCATTTCCTTATTATGATGTTTAACATATGATTAGATGATGTTATTTTCTTAGTTGGAGTATCTATTGCTTTCGGTTAGCATGTTAAATTTTTGTTTTTATGATGTTATTACGCTTTAATAGTGACATCCTTATAAGACAACTTTGACTATCTAGTTGGTAGTTTGGGATGTTATGCATGAGGGATGGCTAGGGCCTTTGAGGTCTCATGATGCTATAATGGTTGGGAGGAACCACACACTTAGTTTGGTTGTTTTAGTTCATTGCGATGTTGTTTTTAGTACATTCTGTTACTGCTTTGTTTTAGATAGTTGTTGTAGTTCTGTCTTGAAGTTTAGTGTTGAGTGTTGATTCCTCAATTTGTTGATTTGGTACTCCCTGGTGTGGAGGAAATTCATTTCTTAGCTTTTTAACCTTTTGTTTTATGGCTTGCTATTTTGGATTCTCACACAAAAGTGCAAAAGTTTGCATTGTGTGCTGAGTTTTCTCACGTAGCTCTTGGTACTTCCTCATGTGAAACCCCACACCAGTTATGGGTGTTTGGGCTGCTGGGCCAAGTACTCCCTCATGTCATTTGGTGCATTTTCTCATGCGAAAGGCAGTTTCTTGCATGGCATACTGTGCTTCCTTGCGCGAGAATTTTGTTTGTTGTTCTCCTCCTGCGTAAAATAGGGGGCATCTCCACTAGTTTTCGAGGAACACAACTTGGTGTTTTAAGTACCCTTTGGGTTTACTTAATTTTCCATGGTAGGAAAGACTTAAGATTCTTTGTTCTATGTTGTCTTTGGTTTTCATTCTTCTATTTGTGTGTGTCAGCTTGGTAGTGGCGTTTGGAGATTCGTTGGTTGTCGAGATTGTGGTTAAGTTTTCTATTGCAATCTTTGTGATCCTTGTGTGTTGAGTGTCATGTACATTCATACTTGTTAAAGAAAAATTATCTTGGCTTGTATCAATACTTGTTCCAAGGATCTCCGGGTGGGGCATTACATCTGGTATCAGGGCCCATGTTGTAACATTGATGTTATGCTTTCACTAAGTTTTGATTTCCATTTTGGTATTGTATCTGATGTTTGCTTATCTTGATATCTCCTTGCGGTTCATGCTTATGACTATGCTTTTGACGTTTATTTTGACTCTTGTCTTGTGGCTCTATAGTGATGCCTCTTGTACATAGAACTATTGGTCACATTGGTAACTAAAGGAATAACTGTAAAGAAGAACACCAGGAAGAGGAACGTTAGGGTGGACAGGGAGAACAAGGTAATAATGAATAGGGTGGCATTGGGGCATTGTTGTAAGTGCTACAAGAGATCCTAGCTTGATTGGGGCCTCATGCTGAGGAAAACCAACAGGATGATGGTCGGGAAGAGGAATCTCATCATGGAGATTCCCACATGTTTGAGCATAGGGAAGAGGAACGTGACCGCGAGCATGAATGTTCTCGTATACCACTCGATGGAAGAATGCACCAATGGAAGGGTCATGGTTGGGATGATGATGATTTCACTCAAGTTGAAATGATGCAGGAACTTCAGAGATCTAGACCATTATTGTTTGATGGCCAAGGGACAGGATAAGGTTGATACCTAGTTACTGGATATGGGGAATGGCTTCTCCTTACTACCTTACAGGAGCAACGTGAAGGCTTGTTACGCTATCACACAGTTTAGGGAACATGGTTCCATTTGGTGGGATATGGAGTGTGAGAAGCTTCATATCAATTGGGCAGATCTCACTTGGGAGACCTTCGAGGAGAGATTCAGGGAGAAATTCCTCTCTCCATAGTCTGTGAGGCATGTACTAATGAGTTTCATGAACTCAAGCAGGGGAACATGATAATAGATCAATATGAGAAGTGTTTCCTTGGGTTGAGGTAGTACTTGAGTTATCAATATGATGAGGCACTCCCCACGCAACATTTTGTTAAGGGTCTTCAGGACTCTATCATTGGGGATGTTGTTCACCAGATAAAGACACTTGCACATGTTGTGGAAAAGGCAAGATTTTTAGGGAGTAATGTGACTAGGGGGTTCAACAGCAAATCTGGTTCTCAAAACCAAAGTGGATGACCTTTAGGGTAGGATGCACAATATTCTCAGTCCTTGGGAAAGGGCTAGGCCCAGTCAACACTCTCTCAGGGAAGTTATCATCATAAGAATAAGAAGAGTTTTTGGAACAAGGGTGGACAGTCTATAGGTATCTCCAGAAAGAAAGGAGATGACCAAGGCCAAGGACAAAAAACTTAGTAGGATCACCCTCCTCAGAGTGGTAAACAAAACTATAGCAGTGGTAGTGCACCTTATCCTAGTACTACTAAGGGTGTTCGTGGAATAGGTTCTCGTTTTGCAAGAAATTGTTATTCTTGTGGCCAACTCGGTCATAAATCTTTTGGTTGTCCTATTAAACTATCTATAGGACCTGGTAAGGGTGCAGATTCAAGCCTATAGTAGGAAGTGCTCGATTAAATCATAGTCTTCGCGGCAATTGATAATTGTCAAGCTGAGTATCAAGGTACAATAGTTGAGGCTATAGGTATGTTGCATGGTATTTTAGCTTCAATTTTGTTTGACTCGGGTGCTTCAGATTCTTTTATTTTATCATCTCTTGCTCAATGATGTGGGCTAGCAGTAGTACGTTAGGTTGATAGGTGGCAGGTTGAGCTAGCCACAAGTTCCAAAGTGGTTGTAGACTCTTTGGTTAGTGTTTGTAGTTTGGATTTGAGAACCTTCGCCACCATAGTCAATCTTCGTATCCTACCTTTAGGATTATATGACATTGTGTTGGGCATGGATTGGTTAGCCACCCATCAGGTGAATATTGATTATTGTCATAAGTCGGTACAATTTGTGGATGACACAAGTGGGCAGGTGGAACTTTTAGGGGTTCAGAGACCAGTCTCACTTCAGATGATCTTAGGTAAGCAGTTGAAGTAGAGTGTGTGGAAGGGTTGTCATTTGTTCATAGCTTTTGTTAGTGATCTTGAGAAAGCCGAGAGCCATACGGTAACACTTGATCATCACCCACTCATTCGTGAGTATGTAGATGTGTTTCCCGATGAGATACCTAGTACGCCATCGCAACGTAACATTGATTTTTGATCTTGTACCAGGAGCAGAGCCAATTTCATGAGCTCCTTACCAGATGACTACTTAGGAGTTGAGTGGACTCAAATTGTAGTTGGAGGAATTGTTGGCCAAGAGCCACATTCGTCCTAGTGTATCCCTGTGGGGTGTACCAACCATCTTCATAAAGAAGGATGGATCCTTGCATTTGTGTATTGACTATTGACTGTTGAATAAGGCGATGGTGAAGAACTAGTATCCTTTGCCAAGGATAGATGACTTGTTTGATCAAATGAAAGGAGCACGAGTGTTCTTCAAGATTGATCTTAAGTCAGGATACCATTAGCTTTGTATCTAGTTGATATTCATCTAACAACTTTTCGTACATGATATGGGCATTATGAGTTCATGGTTTTACCCTTTGGGTTAACCAATGCACCATTAGTGTTTATGAGTTTGATGAATGGAGTATTTCGCGTGTACCTTGGCTAGTGTGTTATTGTATTCTTGGATGACATATTGATCTATTCAAAGATTGTTGAAGAGCATGAGGTCCATTTACGTCAGGTGTTGTAGTGCTTGAGAGACTATCAATTGTATGGAAATTTGAGTAAATGTGGATTCTTCTAGTCGAAGGTGAAGTATTTGGGGCATATCATCACTAGTGATGGCATTGCAGAAGTTTCCGAGAAGACTCTTGCTATCATTAATTGGTCGGTACCCATTAATGTTTCTAAAGTTCATAGTTTTATGGGATTGGCGAGTTACTACCATTGCTTCGTGAACGATTTCTCACGAGTAGCTCATCCCATCACTTCTCTTTTGTGAAAAGTGAAGAAGTAGGTTTGGTCAGACTAGTGTGTAATGTCCCCTTTTAGGACATTTGAAAATTACTTATTGAGTTTTGTAAGTTTGATAATATTTTCCAATTTAAGGTTCTATGAATAACTTCAAGTGCCCATTCTATACGGGACTTATATTTACTTTCAAGGGATTCCAATTCTTTGATATATAATGATAGTTTGTGTATAAAATAAAATATACTTGAATTTAAGAATCTTAATACATCAACTTATAACTTATTCTTAACACCCTTAATCTCCTTTATAAACTAGACCCCTTGAATTATTGTGATTTACGTATTAACAAAGTTTATTATGTCTTTGTGAATACGTTTGAGGGAGGTCTTGCGTATGTTTCAGCTTCTATTCGAAATACTCGATATGCCTTCACCTTTATCTCGTGTCCTTCATATTAATGTTAATGTGAAGTCAGAAACAAATCTTTGTACATGCCCTTTAGATGCTGCTACCTTTATCACCTTAGTCTGCACGCATTTGGGGTTATGTAACGCAATAATCTGTGCCTTTATTGCTATTGGAACTCGATCTTGCTGCTGGTTTATATTCCCGTGCCCTCTCTATCACTGCTACAAGGAGTCTGATCTGCCCTCAACGTAAACCTATGTATAAACTGCTCTTCTTCGTTCGATGCTTGTTGCTAGTGGGATATTCCTCGTCTTCTCCAAAATTGGAACTCCGTCTGCTGCTCTTTAACCATTCGCTCACCTCTTTAAATATTCGCTTGATGTGACACGACTCTTCCTTACGCTAGCAGAGATGTCACCTCTTTCCATGCGTTAATGTCATTGATAGTATATGTAGTATGTTGATTAGGTTTATTAATCAGATTTGTGTATTGAATGTATAGCTGTATGTTACATTAATAATATTATTAGTGACATCAAATATTATTATCATTGCATAGTGTATTGGCTTTATTTATAAGAATAAATACTACTCATATTTAAAGTAATATGTTATTTATTTGTATTATAATGATATATTATAATATTATCTTTGGATATTTTCATTTCATTATAAAATTATTATTGTTGATATTATTTATAATTAATATTTTTATTTGTTATAACTATTATATAACTCTTATACCCAACAAGTCTGGACTGAGATCCTTATGTATTGGAATTTGACCTGGGTTCATCATAACAATGTGGATTCTTCTTTTAAAAGCTAGCAATGCCCTTCTAAGAATTTTGATGTTCAATTCCTATGGAAAATTACTCTTCCTCATCTCTGGTGGGGTATTTGGAAAGAAAGAAATAATAGAATTTTTAGAAACAGAGAGGTTCCTGGATGGGTGCTTGGTTAGAATATTATTAGAGCTTTTAAGGAGAACTTCAGATCTCTGAAGAACCTTGATAAAACCTTTCCTGTTGATAATCCAATGCATTTCAAAAATCCTAAACTTCAAACTGATAACCCAAGATTGACCATCACTCGGAGTTCCCCCCCTTATGGTTGGATTAAAGGAAACTTTGATGGTGCTGCTAAGGGCAACCCGGGAAGTGCGGGTTGTGGAGGTGTGTTGAGAGATCATAAGGGAAATGTTAAAGATGCTATAGCAATCCCCATAAGCAGGACTAATAGTCACATTGCTGAAGCAACGACTGCCCTTTATACTATGAAAATTGTCGTGGATTTGGGATGTCCGAATTTATGGTTGGAAGGTGACTCTCTAAATATTGTGAATATCCTAAATAATAAAAGTTCTATCTCATGGTCGATAGAGGCCACAATCAAGGATATCAAATACCTTATTCAAAAATTTGAAAAAGTTGTCATATCCCATACCTTTCGGGAGGCCAACGGTGTTGCTGATTGGATTGCCAACTATGCTATCCTGTCGTGGCAAAAGGTGAGGTGGACTGATGTATTAACTAACCAAGTTGATCTCAAAGAAATTATTCATTATGAAGCCATCCATGCGCAAGTGGGAAAGATTTGTAAAGATTAGAAAGTTAATAATTTCGTGGAGTGAGCATATTATTACCAGATTTTCTTCCCCAAGGAAGTACACTCAAATGAATGCGATGTGGTTTTTGTGCGTATCTTCGAAAAAGGGAGTCTTTTGATGGGACAAAAAAATAGTTTTCATTTTAACTCTTTCACTCTCTGCGTCTGGTTACTCTGGTTTGAGTGCGGTCTCAATTCTCTGCAGATGGGGGGTGAACTGCGTAAGCAGGAACCAAAAAACTGTGATGCCTGGAAGGCTCATGAGGATGTTTGGAAAATTTTGCAGAAAGGAAATGTGACCTGTTATCTGGAGTGACTCAATGGTTTTAAGCCACACATCACTATGGCTTTCTTTAAGAACTAGTCCAATGACAAAGTCACTCTCCATAGTGTTACTGTGAAACTTACAGAGGATTTTACTGCAGAGATCACGGGGCTCTCCATGGCGGGCATAAAATTCACCAAGCAAACCAGTATTTCAAATGCAGCCTACAAAAAGTTTTCAAAAACGGAAGATGAGGAGAAGCAACTGGAAAAGAGTAGTGATTTCTTTGATGTGCATCAGATAAAGGAGATCTGGAGGGATGTTCTTTGCTGTATCTATGAGTATTTCATACTTGATGGAAGAAGTAAAAGAGTTCATAAATGCCACTTTGTTTTTTTAAATCACTTCAGACATAAAGATAGAATATCTTTCCCCTTCTTTCTGCGATTTTCTTTACTTCATAGTTTAGAAGCTCATAAGAAGAAGGAGTCCATACCCATTTTACATGAAGGGCTGATTCTTCTTATAGAGAGGTATTGTAAAAATAAACACATTGCCTCCACTCCCTCTAAGGACAAGAAGAAGGACTCCATTAAGAGTAAGAAGGGTGACTCTATTAAGGGTAAAGATAAAGCCCTGAATTTGAAACCCTCGGCTTCTCAAAAATATGAGGATGACGAGTCTGAGACCGAGAAATCAGAAAGCCGTGAGAATATTAACCCTGAGGTTGAGGAAGATATTGACACCGAGGATTTAAGCTCTAATTTGGACGAGTACCCGGAGACTGAAGGTAATAATGAAAAAGGGAAAGAGGAAGCCAATAGTGAAGGTAATTCTGAATAGAGTAAATCTGTTAATGAGGGTAACTAGGCTATATCTAGTGGGGGTGATAAAGAGGAAGATAATACTGTTGGGAACCTTGTTGAGAAGAGTAAGGAGGACCATACGGCTTAGACTGCTTCTCTTGTCAAGGGGATAGAGGAAGAAAAAAAGGACTCTGCTCACATAGAGGACTCTATTGGGGTTCAAAAGGAGGATCAAATGGAAATGGAGGAAAACAATGACAATGTCCGTTCCCCCCCACATGGGACTGCTAAAGATGATAGCGACTCAATGCAGAGGGATACCATGCTCTCCTTCTTGCATTCTGCAAAGGATAAAGCTGACACCATGATGAAAGTAGATTCTTGGATCTACAATGAAATGATGGGTTTGAAGAAAAAGGTAGAAATTCTCCAACATAATCTAGATACTATCAATGTCAAACTTAGCCAACTGGAAGGGCAGATGGGAGACATCCTTAATAAACTTAACAACTATGAGCAGAACCTCAGAATGCTAATCAAGGAGAGTGGCACTAAGATGGAACAAGTCACCTCGAGTATATGTGCGGCCACTGCAAGCCTGGGAAAAAGGGCTAATGAAGATATCACTTCGGCTGAGGGTTCGAGCAAAAGAACAAGGTAGAGCTCGAGGAAGAGTGCAATGAAAGTTGTTGCTGCTTCGGTTGCTGACACTATTCAAGAGACTGTTGCAATTGGTAAGGAAGCTGCTAAAATGATCTTGGAGCTGCAATAGTGGCTTTGGGTCGGGTTCCTTGGTTTAGTTTCTATTTTTTCTGGTTTCTGGTTGGGGTCTCTTGTCCTAGTTTTTGGTTTTTATTGTTTTGATTGTTTGTGGTTCTAGGTTCCTGTAAAACCTGGTTAGTTTGTTCTTGGACTTTTCTAGTGGTTTCAGGTCCCTGTAAAACCTGATTTTGATATTGTTCTATAGTTTGTTGTAGGTTTCTTTTACCTGGTTGGGCTATAATGCTTTATCTTTATGCTTTTTGTTAAAGGGTTTTGGGGTCCCTTCAAAACTTGCTTTTATCGTAATCTAAAACTATTATATATCTCATAGATTATATATATTATATTGACTAATTTGTTAATCAATTTATTTTCATTAGTTATTAATAGTATATGTAATAATATTTAAATATATTATAATCTTTATTGATTTATAGTGTAATTATTATATTTATTTCTTATTTATTTATTATTAAAATATATGTCAAAATTAGGGATATTACATAGTGCAAGTTAGCATTTAATGCTTTTGAGGAGTGTTTGACCAGTGCACTAGTCCTTGTAGTGCTTAATCTTGTAGGTTATTTCATGGTTTGCACAGATGATTCATTGGAAGGCGTGGGTGTGGTGTTGATGCAAGATTGTCGTGTGATTACTTATGAGTCTAGAAAACTCAAGGACCATAAGCTTAACTACCCCAATCATGATTTGGAACTTGTGGTTGTAGTGCATGCTCTAGTTCATTAGAGGCATTTCCTTTTGGAACACAGGTTTGAGTTGTATAGTGATCATAGGAGCTTGTAGTATATCTAGACTCAGCCAAATTTGAATGCACGGCGACGTCACTGGATGGAGTTCTTGTGTGAATATGACTTTGATGTTCACTACATTAAAAAGAAAGAGAATGTTGTCGTCCATGCCTTGAGTAGGAGGTGACATCAGATATTAGTGGTAATTGGGAGTGGATTTTCAAGGTCGTATCTTGGAGGCTTTGCCTAGTGACACTTGGTATGAAGAAGTGAGGGCGAAGATTCAGTTAGGATGTACCATTGAGGGGAGGTTCTTAGGTTATTTGCTTGAGTCTGATGGACTATTGCTACACTTAAGGCATATTTATGTACCTGTGTCTAGTGATCTTCGTACCTTGGTTTTGTCAAAAGCACATTGTGCACCATATTTTGCACATCCTAGCATCAAGAAGATGCATTCTAATGTTAAATAGTTGTAATTTTGGGTAGGGATGAGGCACGATGTTGCTATTTTTGTTGCTCGATATCTCAAGTGCTAGAGAGCGAAGGCAGAGCATCAACATCTAGTGGGTCTTTTGTAACCACATACCATTCTAGAGTGGAAATTGGATACAATATCTATTGATTTTATCATAGGGTTGCCTATGTCATCACGATGACATGACTGTATTATGGTGATAGTGGACAAGTTGTCTAAGGTAGCACCATTTTTCACCCATGAGAGCACCCTACAAAGCTTCTTCTATAGTTCATGCTTTCTTGGAGGATATTGTTCATTTGCATGGGATCCCTAATTAGATTAGTTTAGATAGAGATCTAGTGTTTACTTTTGCACTGTAGACGTCTCTCTAAAATGCTTTGGGTATGTAACTCAAATTTAGTTCGACTTATCACCCAGAGATCAATGGTTAGACTGAGAGAGTGAACCAGGTTCTGGAAGATATGCTTCGCATGTATGTGATGGACAGGCAGGTGAAGTGAGAGGAGTATTTATACCTTATTGAGTTTGCATATAACAACGGAGATCATAGTTCTCTTGGCATGTCACCTTTTCAGGCCTTGTACGATAGACCATGTCGTGCCCCTATGAGTTGGGATCGTTTAGAGGACCAAGTTCTTTTAGGTCCAAAGATGCTTTATGATATGGAGTAGTAGGTTGTTCGTATTAAAGAATATTTGGTTACTATTCAGGATAGGTAGAAGAAGTATGCAGATTTCTATAGGTTGGATTGTCACTTTTCCATTGGTGACAGGGTGTTTTTGAGAGTGTCTCCAAGGAAGAGCTCCATCCATTATCGAAAAGGCTCTAAGTTGTTGTCACATTTTGTTGGACCATTTGAGATCCTTGAGAGGATTGGTCCTATTTCTTATTGACTAGCATTGCTAACTAGCCTATCGCACATCCATGATTTTTTCATGTTTCTATTTTGAGACAATATATTCCCGATGTGACCCATGTTCTTTATTGGGATGCTTTTGTAGGTAGAGGACGTGCAACTTACTTTGGATCCCATTTGTATCCTTCAACATTGGAGGTTGACTTTGAGAGCTCAAGACATGGAGTAGGTAAGAGACTAGTGGGACCTGAGTGATGAGACCTCTGCTACTTGGGAAGATGCTACATGGTTGAGAGGATTGTACCCCTATCTTTTTGCTAGCTTCTAAAAATAAGCCTATGCTAGTGGGAGAGGATGTAGTGCCTCTCATATTTGTAGTCTAAACCTTGTTATATTTTGATCTGTGAGATACTTGTACTCATGTTATGTTTTATATTTGAGATGACCTGAGGGTTGGGTGTTATACCATGATTTTAGTATCATAGATGTTTCACTATTATGTTGTTCATTTTATCATATTTTCATGTCGATGCCATTTTGAGATGACAGTAGATCTATGATGATATCTGGTTATATGTTACTTTGGACATATCTCTCATTCTGTTATGTGATGAATTTTATGCTATGGTTATTTACTTCATTCTTGTTACATTACGCTATATGCGAACATGAGTGATATAAATGGATTATTTTGGTATAATTGAATAAATGGTTAAATTAGGTATTTAATGCATTTATTGCTTCGCCTATGTTAATATATGCAATTGCACTTGATCGTGTGTTTTAGTGTGCAAGATTTATATCCCTAGTAGTGGCACATGGAGTTAGTGATTCAACTATTCATTTTACCACTATCGTCCCTATATGGTCAGCATTTCCTTATTTTAATTGTTCAAGTAAACCTTTCAGTGATTATTAAATTTGAACTCATTTGCATTATGTGATTACACTAGTGAGCATGTTTGTGTAGTTAGAGTTTCGCATTGTCGTGAAAGTTGTTAAGGAAATTTTAGTGATTTTGGGTTTTTGGACTTTAAATTTTATTGAATTTAATTTCTGGCAGCTTTGCCATAGATGAATTCCTATTACTAGGAATATCTTGTTTTCATTTGGGTCG
Source organism: Cupressus sempervirens (assembly GCA_028749045.1). Classification (NCBI taxonomy): domain Eukaryota; kingdom Viridiplantae; phylum Streptophyta; class Pinopsida; order Cupressales; family Cupressaceae; genus Cupressus; species Cupressus sempervirens. The sequence goes on from CM053791.1 coordinate 349,042,536, forward strand.
ATTCGAGGTTTAAATAGGTTGGCTTGTTATACCCTAATCAATTATTCACTTGAAAAGTGAATAAGTATTGAAAATTTAATTCCTCACTTTTCACTTTTGCATTTTGGAAAATTGAGATTTTTTTTGAAATCCTTTTTTGAAGGATTGGTTTTATGTTCGTTGTGAGAGTTACGGGTGTGAGATCTTCATGAGGATGAACTTGTTGGATCTTGGTCGGGAAGACCTTGCTTTGCTGTCATTTTTAGTCATATTTGGGGATTATTTATTTTATCTGATTATTTTTTATTTTAGCCCTTTTCGCTGTTAGGAAGGGCTCTCCATTTTTCTTCTTTCCGCTTCATTTTTGGTTTTGTTTTTGGTAGCTATTTGTTTGGAGGTTGAGAACTAGTGTTCCATGTCATTTATGTTTGTTGGTTCTACCTGGTCAGTTGGGCATGAACATTTTCTCAATTTTTGGGATAAGGTTTTGGAGTTTTGCACCGTTATGCTAGCTATTTTTGCATATGGTGTTTGAAACCAAATTTTATTAGATTTTCAAGGCTTTTGTGCCTAAAGACCAAATGGGTTATAATTTCAAAATTTTCTAGTTTTGGATCTTTTACCTTGTTTTACATGTCACCTTATTTTATCAGATTTTCTTGGTATGATGTTGGTTATGGACATGGATCATCTGATTAGATGTTAGTCAAACCATTGTTGCACTTTTATGTTACATTGGGATGCATGTTGCATTCATCATCTCGAGCTTGTTTTTGGGTGAGTGATATTTTTCTTGTGTACTCATCCATTCCTTGTGTAATGATCTTTGTGATGGTAGTGCGCCACGCACGAGTACATGCACGTACATTTGTCAAGTGACTTGGGAGCCCCAATCTTTCGTGGTACTTCTAGGAGTTTTGATCATTTGAGGTTGGGTTGGGAATATGCATGCCTATGGGAAGTCATCATTAGATGAGAATGGGTAGGGTAGGGTAGCATATGGAGGGGGCTTCTATCTTGCAACCTAGTGATCATTGTGCCCAGAGGGTTTGTAGAGGAAGCTTCAATCAAGTGATAATTAAGTAAAACATTGGGTGGTAATAAAACATAAGATAATAAAAAGATTTGTGCTAGAACCTTCCGTTGAAGAGTTGAATCTACATGATCTGAGCTTAGGATTTTCGATGCCAAGTGACTCTCCATGATGTCAGCCCCTACATAGTAGCCCATTGAGGGTCTGACCAAGACATGTAGTTTATGCATTGTCTCTAATCTTGGTTTCACTCATTATTATTGTTTGATGTGAGTGTTAGCCATGGATGTTGTGCTTTATGCATGTTTGTGGTTGGATCATTATCTCCATCAGCACGACGAGAGTGGACCTACGAGTTTCATGTGGTTGGGAGGTGTAGCTACCCATACCACTGTCGTGGATGGGTGTACAAAGATGGTCTATTGTTCTAATGTGACCATTGTTGGATGTTTTCACCTAGTACTTCGGGTTCTGTAGTATTCTTTCTTGTGACTTATGCTTGTAGTGGAATGCATGCATATCATGTTTGTATGTTATTAGTTTATTGACCCATTTCCTTATTATGATGTTTAGCATAGGATTAGATGATGTTATTTTCTAGTTGGAGTATCTATTGCTTTTAGTTAGCATGCTAGATTTATGTTCTTATGATGTTATTATGCTTTGTAGTGACGTCCTTATAAGACAACTTTGACTATCTAGTTGGCAATTTGGGATGTTATGTGTGGAAAATGGCTAGGGCCTTTGAGGTCTCATGATGCTATTAAGGTTGGGAGGAATCACACACTTAGTTTGGTTGTTTTAGTTCATTGCGATGTTTTTGTTCACTGCGATGTTGCTTTTAGTATGTTCTTTTACTGCTTTATTTTAGATGGTTGTTGTAATTCCATCTTTTATTTTAGTATTCAAATATTGATGCCTCAATTTGTGGATCCGATACTCCCTAGTGTGGAGGAAATTCATTTCTTAGCTTTTCAACCTTTTGTTTTTTGGCTTTCTATTTTGGATGCTCGCACAAAATTGTACTTTCTCACGCGAAAGTGCAAAAGTTCACGTGGTGTGTTGGGTTTTCTCACACAATGCTTGGTACTTCCTCTTGCGAAACCACACATTAATTATGGGTGTTTTGGTTGTTGGGCCAAGTACTTCCTTGCGTCGTTTGGTGCATTTCCTCACGCGAAAGATAGTTTCTTGCATGGTGTGTTGTACTTTCTTGTGTGAGAATTTTGTCTACTATTGTCCTCATGTAAAAAAATGGGGCATCTCCACTAGTTTTTTGGGATTGTAATTTGGTGTTTTAAGTACCCTTCAAGATTTCTTAATTTTCCATACTAGGAAAAACTTAGTATTCTTTTCTTTGTGTCATCTTTGGTGTTTGTTCTTTTGTTTGTGTGTGTCAACTTGGTAGTGGCATTTGGAGATTCGTTGGTTGCCAGGATTGTGGTTAAGTCTTCCATTGCGATCTTTGTGATCCTCGTATTTTGAGTGTCATGTACATCCATACTTGTTAATTTTTTAAAAAATTTTTGGCTTGTATTCAATCCTTGTTCCAAGGATCTCTGGATGGGACATTATAGTAATTATCTATATGCTCTTAGAATTCTACTATTTTAATAGCATTTTTCCTTTCACTATCCCATCTATCTTTACACCTTCAAGCTTTTCAACCTACTCTTGTTCTATTGTTGATAATTGTGCTCACAAATCTTCATTGTCAACTACCTCAACTTTTGAGGCATTTTCCTTCATTACATTCATTGCCTTCATCTACCAATTGTTGGCCTAATTTAATTGAATTCTCCTCTCTTCTTTCTTTATTAAAGCCTTCAACCATTGTTGCTACAACCTCCTTGAATGCTTCACTATTCTAAGTGCTCAATCCTCTCAATCTCCTTAAGAAACACTTGTTTCCCACATGTTCCTTATTGAACTCTAGATCTTCATGCTCATTTTCTACATTGATGCGCTTTGAAGGGCATTCCTTCACTAAGGTAAATCTTCTTATTCCAATCTTCTATTCTATTTTGTCCACTATGCTTCTATTTGTTCTATTCCTAGTCTTGATTTTGCACTTCCATGTCAATTGAATTCATCAATTTCTTCTTTCTCCTTTTCTACAACACATGAATGGTGAAAATTCATTCAATCACAATACTTAAGCAAAAATGGAGTTTTTAAGTGACCATAAAAGTCAACAAAGGGGGCTAGGGGGTAGAAAATACCCCCAACTCATACCCATACCACTTGGGTAATTAGATTTCATGATTTTAGGCCTTAAGGATTAATTAGGGACCTAATAAATGCTAGAAAATTTTTAGGACTATCTAACAACCTTCAAAATGTAGATTAAACACTAATCTAGATTAGTGATAATTAATCTTAATTATAAATTGATTAGCAAAAAGGTCACTAACTTAGTCTGATTTAGATCTCTAGGTTACTCAGTTAACCCTAATTATCATGCTAGAATGCATATACAATTCACGAGTGTCAAGCGACACTATAAAACACTATTATGAAACATTAACATTTATTGATTATAGGATGATACATTCATACATCTCACGATACAAATAAAATACAAACAACGGGGCTTCCACCAATGGTACATAGGATTCAGTTTTGTTTCTTCATTAGATTTCTCGGCTAAAATATCCTGTACACTCATTGCACACATCGGTAGCTCAAGAAAATCACATGTACATATGTATATAACATATCAGGAAAATCTCATAAATTAAAACATTCATCTTTCAAATAATCAGTTGTTTACCTCGTTCTACTCATATTCTCAATCATTAACATTGCATAATCAAAGTGTTAATTCTGCATTCACCTAATCAATATACATGTTCATAAAACATTAAATGACGAAATCAAATATCTAAAAGGAAAACATCACACAACATGAAATAACATAATATGTTCAGTGTATCCAATAGTGTCTCAACATATCGAGTCATCAGTATCAAAATAATAATGTATCAACTATGCTACGATGGGTCGGAGCGAGGCCTCACATTAGAGATAAGTTATTAGTTTTCATTGATCAATTTTACAAAAGAAAACATGTTAATGAAGTAACTGTAAATGGAGTTTTAGATGAATATCATTTGAGAGAGTAGTCTCATCGTTTCCATTACAGTGAAGGAACAATATGATCTTATGCAGAACCCTAGAGAAGAAGGACCAGTAACCAACCTTTGGGGAAATCTAGCTTAGAGGAAAATGTTGCAGGATTCAATATCATAATTTTTCAAGCTTGATAAATTATGTTTGACCATGATATTGGGATCTATGGGGGATGAGAGAGTTTTTAGTGCTTTGGGGTTCCTAAAGTCAAAGGCAAGAAATAAACTAGACAAGAATTTGGAAAATTGTCTAAGGTTGTATACATCTAGATATGAAGTCAATAATTTTCCTTATGAAAGGGCACTAAAATTTTGAAGGAAAAGATGTCAAAGAAGAGGTTTGGGAAAAATTTCAAACAATGAGATCACTAACTCAAGCAGTGGTACTAGTATTGGTTTCATTGATGTTGAAGTCAAGGACTAGAAAAACATTAATTTGTTTTCTTTTTACAAAGAAACTATTACTTAGACATATCTCCAAGGTCTTAACTTTTGGAAAATATCAAGAAATGTTCTAAAACCTCTAAATATTAAAGGAATTAGACCCAAAATAAGTAGAACAACGAAAGCCCCAATTTCGTTGCTTCAAACCCTTATTTTGAGGGTTTCTCCTATCTCACTCTTCCAAACCTTTCCAAGATCAATTGGTGATTGACTCACCATAAATCCACCATATAGGACTATTGCAGTCAATTAAAGACCATGTCATTTATCCCAAACTCCTATTGCAATACTTGTGCCATTATTTTCCAAAGGGAACACTCCTAGTTCTAGCCTGTGATCACACTTTCCAATCAATTGGTTGCATGTATCAAGTTAGATTCATATGATACAAGGTTAGTAATATAATTCCATGGATTCTAGGCCTTTGAGTCTATGGGATGGGTGTTAGTTACCAAGAAAGCTTCAAAGCAATGAAAGGAAAACTTAGAAATTCAAACTACTTTGTTGATCATGAAAGTATAGTCATGTAAAATAACTCTCAAACTCTTATAAACGTGTATCAAAATCTCCAAATAACCTATTGGAACCTTCCACAATTATTTTTGGTTAGATCTCAAAGAAAAAAAAGAAATATCAATGCAAAACCATGAAAATGTTGATCCAAGACATGTATTTCATTAATTCTTTGTGTTGTTTGTACACTTCTGACTTTCTTGCCATACAATGGAGTTCCTAATATAGAAAAATAATCAATATTAACTTCCTCAACCTCTTCCAATCAGTTTGAGGGAGTAGTTAATTGTTTTAACCATCAAAACTCCATTTCCCTCCTAAATGACTACTAGCCATTATGGATTGAACATTTGAACTTTTAAACTATGAAAATGCATTAAAACTTATTAAACTAGCTCATTAAGGTGTTTCCAACACTTAGGAGACTTATTGAAACTTACTTAAAACCCTACTAACCTCCTAACTCTTCCTAGAAACATTTGGGCACTAATGGTCCAAATTACATTCATTTAATGCTTTCAAGGATATATTCATTTAAATATCATTTCATGGTATGAAACCATTAGAGGAGCCAATACATCATAGTTGATATGATTTGCATCATTTAGGATTCTTTGATCTCCTTAAACTTGTGATTGCCATTAGGTGTCTTCCATTCCTTCATATTCTTCATTGTTTGCTTCTTGTTTATATGTGCCCTACACCATATGCAAATTGTAGAAAATATGAAGCATGATGAAGGACTTCTTAAACTTGATGGCAAGGAATTTGAAGATTCAAATGATGAGATGTTATGAAAATTTTAACAATTATGGTATGATGTGTCATATTTGAATTTATTACTTATTAGTAATTACTATAGTCTATATTATGGATTTTGGATAATACTCTTTGACTCTAATCAGTATTCATCTATCATGCATAAATAATCTAGATGAGCAACAGATCATGGTGAAGAATGATCCTCACTTTTATATGACTTCTTACATGGTATATCTATTGGAAACAAGGACCATGGACTACCTAGGGTTGTATAGAAAAGGAAGAATGTAAGATGCAAATGCTTGGCCCCATGTTGTATATCCACATCTAGTGAAGAAGAAGCTCCCACTCGAAAGTGTGGAATATAGGGTTGTCAAGGATGGTTTCATATCACCATCATTAGATTCATAGAAGGTGATTATGCAAAGAGGATGTTAGTAGAAGTTGCAACAAGGATAATTGAGGTTGGTGGATACTACATCCAATTCAAGACCTTCACTTATCTTTGAGTAGCTGGTACTTTTCTATGTCTTAAGAAGCTCCCACAATACCCATCAGATAGGCTCATACTACTAGAGGTAGTTCACCAAATCACTTTTTCATATGACAAATTGATAAAACAACATTAGAAAATGTGGGTATGGTTGATCACCATTGGGGCATTTGAAGTAAAGAAAAAACAAGATATTGCTACTTTCAACTTAGAATAGGATCAATATCCCCTAGAGGATTATTAGGCTCCACACCCTTGTTTTGATAATATTGGGATGGTGCAACATTTAGTGGACAAGAAATTTGTAGATGAAAAAACATTGGAGGATCATTGGATGAATGCATTAGATGACTATGATGTCTGTATTAGGGTCTATTGTAGATTGAGCCTACATCTAGCATAAAAGGTGCTCAACATGGAGATACTCTTAAAGGACTAAGACAAAGATGTCCTTGAGATAATGGTTCCCTTATACAACATGGATAAGATATTTGATTGACCCATCATGAATGTAGAAATAGGGCATGAGGAGAATGATGATATGGATCATTGGAGTTGATATGTTGTCGAACTTATAAGGGAATGGATCAAGAAACTATTTCAGATGGATCCAATTCCCTAGGCCATACCTCTTTAGGCTACAACTTGACCAAATAAAGGAAAAGAAATGAAGCTCACTATTTTGATCTACCCTACCAAATCACTAGTGAGGTCAGGAACAGTACACCAACATGAGTGGGAGGTCAAGTATTTTGAGATCGAGAAAGGAAAGGGTAAGAAGAGAAAGGTATCCCAAAGGTTATGAAAGAAAGTGGTCAAGGCCCAAGTAGAACTAGCTTCCCAAGAACCAAAAGCCTAAAAAATGTCAAAACAAGCACAATAGGAGAAACAAAAAAAGCTAGAGTTGGAAGAACAAGAATAAGTCCCACCACCTCAAGTCTAAGAGGAAGAAGCGTCCCTATCATTGCCCAAGAGAGCACAAATAGAAATGATGGTGGTAGGATTAAAAAGGAGAAAATTAAAGAAGAAGAGCACTTCCTCCCTAGGTACTAGAAACTATGGTTGAAGTGGAGGATGAGGAAGTAGGGGAAAAAATGATTTTTTCCCTTTGAATAAGAGAACTTTCTCAACTACTACAAGAAAAAAAGCGAGAAGGAGAAGCTATACTCAAACACCTCCTTCTCTACCTAGGGAGCCCATACAAGTTGAAACCTTAGAAGATGAGCACCATAATGGATTGAGGAAATGAAGGGTGAGGCAAAAAATATTTTTGACATCTCAGACTTTGATTTTATGCCCGTAGGCACCAAGATGGTAGGAGAGAAAATAAGGGATACTCCTAGGAATGAGTCATTAGGAGAGGATTGGAATCAATTACATCCTCTACCTCAAGGACCTCTCGAAGTTCCTCGACCACCCATATAGGACATGGTAGTGACTATGGATAGATGATCAGTAGCTCCACCTCCTCCAACAATCCAAGTAGAAACAGAGTTAGAATACATAGGAAGGAGAATATGAACAATTACATCTTGATGAAGTATCTGAAGAAGGACAAATAACAAAAGAAAGGAAACAATTTCCTCTAGATATAGAGTCTAGGTCCTTAGCCCAACATGACACAAAATCTTTCTCTGAAGATCGTCCTCACCATGAGAAGACTTTGGAGAGGAGTGATAAGGGAAAGGGGCTTTCTTTAGAACCAACTTAAACACAATACATGTCACCAATGTGGACTACACCATCGTGGCTGAAGAAGTAGGTCATGTTCTAACAAAAGAAGAAGACAAAGATCATTGAATAGGAGGGAATGATGGAACTGATAAAAGAAATGAAGAAGCCTAAGCCACTTAAGGGTGCTTCTAGAATACTTTCCTTAATTATGAAGAATCAAGATCGAGACCTTCTAGCATGTATCGCCATTCCACCTCCTCATGTTGACCCCAAAGAATTGACTCCAAAAAGTTTATTAGATGAAAGAGGTCATATTGGGAAAGCCCACGATGGATATGGAAAAGGTCTTGTTTACTAAATGCCTCAAGAAAGTGTTCAAACAGATGGACATATATGAGTCAAAGCTAATAATGCTACGAAAGAAGAATGATCTATTGAGAGGTTGCCTGAATGAAGTAGTGGGACCTATAGACCTTGATAATCATGAGATCATTGTTGAAGCTACAATAGAAGGAAGTAAGTAGGGCCATAGATTGATTCATTTTTGGACACGTGGCAACAATGGTGTCATAGATTTGAAGAGAGGGGAGTATAAATAATATAGGAAAATTTGAACCTATTACACAACATCTAAACTAATGCTGAAAAATTGGTTTCCATTATAAATCAAGATTTTGGGCTAATGGATGAAGTGTGCACTTAAAATTTTGACACTCATGCACTCAGATCTATCAAAGATCTAGGTACCAGATGTTGGTGGAGATATACTTAGTAGAGGAGCTAGATGCTATAGATGATTGGATAGAAAAGATATCACCAGGGAATAAAGTTATGTAGGGATTATATGAAGGTATTCAATAGATTAAGAATAAAGATCAAGAGAAATTTTTTGATGTGGATAAGTAATACAATGCCACTAGCCTTGAGATTTTTGAAGATGAGTCAAAGATCAAGCTTTCCTCAATGCAAATAGTGGTTCAACAATTTAGAGATACATTTGACAATGCTTCATCAGAAGATGATATAAGACAAGCATTTAAAACTGGAGAAGCATTGTTGGAACTAGATAATAAGCTTAAGGATTTTATGGATCCAAGAATAGAAATAAGAAACTACTAGAAAGCAGTTAAGCATATGCATGATTCATTAGATTTACCAAAGGCAAATGAATTCATGGAGATAATAGAGAAGTTCAAAAGAAAACATCGAGACATCATTTTGGTGTAAAGGGAAAGAAAACCCAAATGCTGAAAATTTAGTTTTGACACTTAGTAGAATTTTTGGATTTTTTGGGTCCTATCACCAAGGTGTGTAGGTGCACAGGTGCACTTAGTGGTGCATCAACAAAATTGAAGAAGAAGTAGTGCATTGATAGTTAACTGTCAGTTGCTATTTTTAAAGCATTCCATGCATCAAAAACACATTTTGATGACGGTTCAACTCCTAGAGACCCCTAGAGAAGGCCAAGCTTCCATTTTTAGAGCTCCTAGAGACTCCCAGATCATCTCATAGCTTTTATTTCATTATCTTATCAATCTTATATTATTTTAAGTCATGTAAAGGCTCATGCATTGATTAATTGATATAAAACAGGTGGAGACCTACTTAGCACCACTTAAAGAGTCAATTTGTATATAATTAATTTTATTTAATTAGTTTTTAGCATAATTTTCCATTATTATATTTTAGAATGATTTTGCATTAATGTGTACTCTGGGCCATTATTTTGATCTAATAATATATGCTATTGGTGCTCTTATTCTGAGTACAGTTATTCTTGTCGAAGTGTATTATTTTTGTGAATGCATGTTCATGAATAATAATGGATCCAATGGTTTTACTACATTATTATGATTGTGTGATCTTTTAGTTCTTGTGTTTTCCTTGTGTTAATAAATTCTACTCTTGTGACAAATTGGAGAAAGGATCATCTTTGTTCTTGCATAGCATTTTGCCTTGTCTAAGTGCACTTTCCGTGGCCTTGTGGTTTGATGAAACATGAGACATCTTTCTATTATTATTGAAGTTCCCATCAAAAATTGCATTAGTGGAGTTTAGGAAGCATTGCTCCTAATTTCATTGGTTGCCTACCAAGATCCTTTTGATAATTTAATTCACATGTGTTTTGTTACTTTGGCTTATGTCCATTAGGAATTTCTCTTTTAGTAATTTGCTTAAAATCTCTTGTTACTCTATCTTTGTTAGTTTCTTTTCAAACACTTGGTTAAAATCATATAGTTGCATTGATAAATTGCATTCATCATAAACTAGAAAATACAAAAATATATCTTTCTTTGTGGTTACATTTTTATTAGAGTTGTGTAGATTGGTTAGCACTAACAAAGGCCTCCTTGTGAACATATAAATTTATTTTTAATTGAGTTAGCTAATAGGTTGAAAAATAACTATCTGAAACTTTGGAGTTGGTCATTGATTAGCTTTTCAAGAGAGATATTCGAAAGGATTTTTTTCATTAAGCATCATGCAAAATGACAACTCAACAAACTGCTAGCTCAAAATTAGAGTACTAGTTTTGAAGAATATGAATGGGAATATCTTTTAGATGCCTCTTGTGAATTGGGAATGGGTATCATACATGCCTATGTCACCCAATCCAATGTAGTTCATGAGTCTATTCTAGGGTCTAACAATCTTGGCTCAAAATTTTCTTTAGTGGATCACATTAATCCCTCTAGGCTTCCTCTTGATTTAGATTCCTTTGGAGCTTTCTCTATAGGGTCAACTTCTCTTGTCACTAGAGATAATTAATTTTGTGTCAACAATATCAAAGATTCCACTCCCCTCTCACTCATACACCTTGATCTTTGTAAGGCCCCTTCCCTAGTACCCTATTATACACCTTAATAACATGAATATGATTGGAGCTAGGAAGAGCAAGGGTATGTGATGCCATCTCTTTATGTCTTGTGTGTAGAATGCACATCATATATTGTTACCATACATTTAATGATAGAACGATGGTAAGAAGGTTTTGGGATCTAAGTATCTCATAAGTGGTGTTTCCTTATCAATAATGAACATGAGATCTTATTAGGATTAATCCACATTTTAGTCCTTGTTGTGTTAAGTATTGAATTTAGAATTCTATTAGGTTGATAAGCTAAGACCTAGGAAATAAAGGCTCAAGATGTCATAACTTGGAAGCTATGTTGATGGTTCATGATATTGTATGGGCTATTATGATAATTGAATTTTGGAAAGATAAATCAACATGCACCCTATGAACATTACTAATAGTCACAGATGAGAATTGTTATCAAAAATTGGATAAGGGTCTACACAATAGAACTCAATATAATGTAATACAATAAGCCAATTATTGTGCAAGGAGTATTAGGTGGATATGTTGATATTCTTGAGGACATTTTATGGCTCCATAAAATGTAATAGATTTATTCTACTATTGATTCTGAAAGCTATGTGACTATGCAAACCTCCTGACTTACCTGACATGATTGATACACCTTATTAAGTGTTTTATCCCATAATTACAATAGGATACTATTAGTAATAAAACTTTATTGAATCAAAGGATACTAGTTGTGATGTTTACATTTTGGTGATTTTGACCCTATATATGTATTCATAACTAATTTTCATGTTGTTTGACTTAATAGTGTAGATTCAACATTTCATCACCATGATAGAAAATGGAATATAATGTGATTCAAAATATTAATTTGATTGTGATATGGAAAGATTAATGTTGATATCCAAATTTTGATATCTTAATGTTTTGAATTCTTTTTATATGAAAATGATTAGAAAAAGAACGCTTAATTATGGAAATTTGAACATGTTTATTTTGAAATGTTAAAAATTGTCATACATCCATACACATGTATTTTTATATGATTTTCATTGGACCACTGATGCTTGAGTTTAATGTGGAGGAAATTGAACCATGGAATTTAAATGGGGAAACAAGGTCCAAATTTATGTGGATATAGTATAGCCAAGGCGAATCTTTGGAAGATTCAAAAGCCTCGTTGTGATGCATTTATTTCATAAATGTAAGTTTGCATGTGTGTAATAAATATTTATTCATGAATGAATTAGGGATATGTCATTGTGATGTGTAATGTGTTTTAATGTGTCACTTGACACTTGTAAATTATTTATATGTTGATGATATGTCACCTAGGGTCTAAGTCATGGTTGCACTTAAATTTAACTAATTGTCTTTCAAAAGATTTAAGCAAATCCACTTGGAGAAAGGATAGGATGGGTCACCATCAAGGGAAATTTCTAATTCAAACTTGACAATAATTTTAGAGGGTCAATAGGTGGTCCCAAAGTGACATTTTTGTGAAAATAAGTTACCCATATGTTAGGGTCCTAAATTTGACCATTTTAGTGCTTAGCTAACCTAGGGGACCCCTTAACCAATGCACTCTTCCACCAATTCAAAATTTTGGGTTTTCCCATGAGTGTACCCTCAAAGTTTCTTTTTAGAAGGGACAACAATGTAAGAAATAGGGGGTTGGATGTTTATATCAAAAAGGGCTATAGTAGAGAGTCTTTTTAGTGAACTTTGACAAACTAGTGGGTTGTTCACCCACTATTTAAGTTTAGAGACAATTAGGGCTTGGAGAAGGAAGGACTAAGGGGAAAGGAGCTCTGCAAAAAAAATCATCTTTGCCTTAAGCTTGGACCAAGGTTGGTACCCATGCCATAACTCTCATTGCACTTGCTCATTGATAATGTTCTTATTCATTATGTTAAAATCCATGGGATGTGTTTGTGTTGAGGTCATGGGTATGTGCCATTTTTTTGTGATGGATTTATCTTGAAATTTTTCTTTGCTTTTGAGTGTTGATTGTAAATGAGTTTGAAGGCACTACTCACCCTTGGGAGGGAAGAGATGCCTTGGGTGAATGGGCTAGTTGGGCTCAACATTGAAGTTGAGAGATTCTCCTCTTGGAAAGGGTTTTGTTGTTGGTAGAGTATGGGCTCCATTGAAGCCATATGCTTTACTATTATTATGGGAGGTATAAGTGTATGAATGTGGTGAGGAGGATGTATTTGATAGCTTTGAAGAGACATTATGCAGTTGCAAATGTATATGTGTATTTGGATATTGCATTCTCCTCACTGAATAGCCCACCTTCACCCATTGTTTCATGATTCTAATGTTAAATCATTGTGTTAAGCCATGAAAGAGAGTTTATATGTGTTGAAAAGATATGTTGTATGCATTGTTGGTTGTTTAAGTGTAACCTGTTTGAGCCTTGTTTCCATAGGTTGATGGGTGACTTCTTAGAAGCCTAGGACGGGAGGTGAGCCTCCATGGTTCTTGTGTAAATGTTTTCTAGGTTTTGTGCTTTTGGATCCAAGAAGAAGCTAGGATGGACCCCTAGTTATGCTAAGGGAAAAGTATTATTTCTTGATACAATGTGGTTGAAAGGATGAAATCCTCTTCATGTCTTGGGTGTAATGTATCTGGAAAGACAAATGTCCATTATTGTCCTTTGTATTGCAAGGATCTATATTGTGTGAAGAATGGTTCCATGAATTAAACTAAAGAAATTGTGGATATTACCATATGTATTTGTGTTGTAAGATTTAATTCCATGTATTAGATGAAATACAATGAAATATAGTTATGGTTGAATACATCAGAGAGTTTCTTCCATAAGAAATTATTGATTAGTATTCATAATGAATATTCAAGTGTAGGATCTTACCCATTTTGGATTTACAAATCAATACAAGAGGATGCATCTCAAAATGGTTTATACAAAGAACTTTCATCTAAACGAATTTTGTGAGCAATTACATTTAAGTTCCAATGGTAATAGGAAGATGAATCAAATAGTTCATTTACCTTGTTCAATTGCATTATGGGGTTAGATTTATTACCATCAAGGAATTCAAAAATAACTTCAATGATTTAAAAATCAACATGGAAAGGTGTAGACAATGACAAAGTCTTACAATATCTTAGTTGGGACAAAATATTATGTGGCTAATTAGATAACATAATATGCACTTCCATAATAAATGCAAGTTGTAGAAGTACGTTCAACTCTCTGTCTTTTGTATGGAGAAATGAAAATGAACTTAACCCCTATTATAGTCCAATATAATATTCAAAAGAATATTCCGTGGATCTCCTTGAGAGGAAAGGGACATAATAATGTAATGTTACCTAGGCAGAATAAATCATAGCATATAAATATCCTAAACCCCATAGATTCATATAGCATTGCTTAACCCTACATGGAGGGAGAAACTTTAAAAAAAGTAATTTAGACCATTTCAATATAACCAATGGTAGTGATGACCCTAAGGAGTCGATCCATGCATTGGAGAGAGAGCCATTTTAAATTATATATATATATATATATATAAAACTAACTAAATGCATGAACCAAAATATGCATAAGGCCTTGTCAAGAAATTTTTTTTTGGGAGAAGGGGAATCATGTGACTCTGCCAAATAGGGCCACCAAGAGATAAGGGCAGCCTTCACTCCACCATTCAAACATGGGCAAGAGTAAGGCTCATAAAGTAAGTGCTAGAAAAGAGGGAGTTCGGATTTATAGGATGGGACATTTTCCTAGGAAATCACGCCTTGGGAAAGGGTAGTATTTAGTAAGTATGTTAAAGTTTGGTGTAGGTTATTATGTTAGTATAGTGGTTAGGATATAGTATAAGTTTTTTCATATTAAATTAGTTATTAGATAAGAGTATGTACTTGGTTAGTAAGTAATTAAATGAGTAGTATAGTGTTAGAATGGTTAGCAGATGTATCCTTTTTAATGAGTAGCATTTGGGGCAGTGAGGATTGGTTGGTAGGATTATATTTATTGATTAAATTGTTGGTTATTATTATTATTTTAATTGATATTTATGGCAAGATTCTAGTAAGAGAAAAGTGGTATGATAATCCATCTATGTGATTCTATTTTGGGTAGTGTAGGTAGTTATTTTTATTTTGATATAAGCAAATGAGATATTAAACAATGCACATAAATTAGTTAGTAGGTTATGTAATTAGTTATAATTTAGGGATATGTTAGTAGAACAATATTTAGAATAGTATGAAAATTATTTGTGATATAACCTAGGAATTTTATTTTGAAATATAATTATGTTTAAAGAGCACTTTATGATCCTACCTTAGTTATTGATAATTCAAGTTCAATTTCAACAAAATAGTTTAATGTTAGTTTAAATAAAATGTTCTAATCTAGTTAGATAAAATACTATATATGTTCTCCTTCACTTAAGAGTGTTTAGTCCTATTGGATGAAATCAATGAAGCAAAGATTTTAATACTTAAAATTGATGGAAATTTTTAGAGCAATACAGTTTTATTAAATGTTATGTAATTAATGGTGATTAGAAGAAGAATTTCTTAAGGGAAGGGTGGTAAAGTATTCAAATTTTATGTGTTAGCTTGGTGGGAGATTAAATTTCTCTAAATATAATTTTTTTGGAACCTATCTATAATAGATCTGAGGTCAATGACATATAATTTTAGAAAGTATATGTGTTCTGGGCATTGTATTCACTTAGGTTATCTTTCAATAAGTTTTCATGCCTGTATAATCTTACAAGGAATTAAATAAATTTAAGCAGAGTGTCAATGTGGGACTTAAACTCTCCCTTATGAGAAGTGATTCCCAATTTAAGTTTGTGATTTGTATACATTCCTGATCAAATCTAGAGTTGATAACAGGTCCTAGTAAATAGTAAGGGGAATCAATACCTTAACTTGTGCTAGGTTTGTAGATTCTAATTTGTCCACCTTGGATACATAACCTTATTGTAAAGGTGTCGGTAACTTGGGTTTGGTGAAGGGATCCTTGATGGTTGATGAATCTAAACAAGTGGAAACATCTCAGCCAAAGGTAAATGGTGAAGGGGGGAACCAAGTAAGGGTTCCACTGGATCACAATAGTGAGGTTAAAATTCCAGTTGATGAAGGTGGTGTGCTCAGTCCCAATAAAGGGGATGAAGAAGAAGATGTGGAGATCTAGATTGATAATACTATTGAAGATGTTTCTAAATCAACTAATGAACCTAATTGTATTATCACGAGTAAGGTAACTCAGTGTCTAATAGGACCTCTTGTAGATTCTATTGACATAGAAAGTAATAAAAAATGGGTGGATGTTGAAGAAATCTCTAAAGCTCTATAGAGGGTAGAGGAGGATTCTAGTACAGATTGGACTCAAGTTGGGGGTAAAAGAATCACTAGATCAAAAAAAAAAAAAGAGTTTGTATCTTCCAAAAAGTATAAAGAGAATGTATTGTTAAAAACTAGGAGTAATAAGAAAGGAGATATCCCTAGCACACCTTTGGGAAAAGGTAGGAAAAAGGTGAATTTGAGAGCAACAAGGCCAGGGACTGATGTCTACCTGCAACACCATCAGGAAAAGGTATTAAGGCTAGAGATGTTGGTCTATCTCCTTCTTTAGTAGATAGACCATCTAATGTGTAGAGAAGAATTGTTGAGACTAGTAGAAGTATAGTAGACAGTAGTCAGAGGACTATCTTGGATTCAAAAAAAATTCATAAGAAATGAAGTTCATATAATGGAATAATAGAGGATTAAATAATCCTCACAAGAAAGATATTTTGAAAAATATGATTAGGGATAACAAACCAGATATTATTCTAATTCAAGAAAATAAAATGTTAAAGGAGAAAGTGGAAGGTCTCTTGGTTTTTCAGGAAGGCAAGATTATTGGGAACAATTCTAATAGGACCTCAGGTGGTATGGTGGTATACTAGAATGAGAAAGGTATTAATGGGGAACTTATATCTAAGAATAGAAATATGATGAACATTAGATTTACCAATTCTAAGGATGGCTTTGTTTGGATGCTTACTAATGTTTATGCTCCCAATTCTAGATGGGGTAGAAAGGCACTTTGGGAAGATATCACCACTCAAAGAAAAAATTTTGTGGAGGAGAATTGGATAGTTATGGGGGATTTCAATATGCCTTTGAAAGAAAATGAAAAGATGGGAGGAAGTCAAACTAAGTTGGATAATAGATTGGATTTAATGGATTTTATTGACAATCATCTATTATATGATATGGATTTGCATGGGATTGATTATACTTGGACCAATAGAAGAACTTGAAAGGATCTCATTTAGGTCAGTTTGGATAGAGCACTAATTAGTAGTGATTGGTTTTTAAAATATAAATGCTCTCTTTTTGCTCAGGTTCATATTGGCTCGGATTACTACCCCATTTTTCTTGTGGCTGATCTATTAAAATTTAAGAAGAATTATTCCTTTAGGTTTGAAAAAATGTGGACTCTCCATCTGGGACTGTAAAATCTTGTTAAGGAATGGTGGAGCATTCAGGTGGAGGGTATTGCCATGTGCAAAATTTCAAGTAATTTGAAAAATGTTAAAAATAATATCAAAAGATGGAATAAGGATACTTTTGAGAACATTTTTGAGAATAAAAAGAAAGTTTTGGAGGAGCTTAAAGAAATTTAGGATAGTATTTAGGTTGATGGATATGGGATTGTTTCTAGGGAAGAAGAGAGTGTGAAATTGACTGAGATACATGATATTATTAATAAGGAGGAGGTGTTCTAGAGGCAATAATCTAGAAAAGTTTTTTTGAAGGAAGGGGATCATAATATTAAGTATTTTCACATGACTAATTTGAAGCATAGGATGGCTAATAGAATTTCTAGACTCAATGCTAATGGGGGTACTATGGAGGATGAGGAGATTATAAAAAGGGAAGCCATGTATTTTTTTAGTAAATTATTGCGAGGTGATCCCAATTTGGACAAGGAGAAGCAGAATTTGTTTCTAGATTGTATCCCAAACTATATATCAGAGGTTCAGAATAAATTCCTTACTTCTATTCCATCTAATGAAGAAATCACCAAGGTTGTTTTCTCTTTTGATGGAGACAAGGCACCAGGGCCAGATGGGTTTCCTTTCTTATTTTTCCATAAGTATTGGTGTATCATCAGTGAAGATGTTTTGTAATGAGGTTAAGGAGTTCTTTGGTTCAAAGAAAATGCTCGAAGAATTGAATGGTACTTTCCTTGCTTTAATTCCAAAAAAACTAGGTGCTGATAGTATGGACTAGTTTTTACCAATCAGTCTTTGTAATTATTTTTTATAAAGTTATGTTTAAAGTGCTACCTCTCATAATTTTTTCTCTTCTCCCTAATTTGGTTTCCAGGCAGTAGAATGGTTTTGTTCTTGGTAGGTAGATCTTGGATTATATTATCTTAGTGCATGAAAATATTCACTCTCTCACCTTATCCAAGAAAGAGGGGTTCCTCTTTAAATTTGATCTATCCAAAGCTTATGATAGGGTGGACTAGGCTTTTTTGCAAAGAGGGTTGGAAGCTTTTGGTTTTAATAAGAGATTTAGGGATTTGGTCCTTATGCTAGTTTCTTCTCCTACTTTCTTAGTGTTGGTGAATGGTTCACCAACTTTTTTTTCCTGAGCTTCTTGTGGCTTGAGGTAGGGGGATCCACTTTCTCCTATCCTCTTCATTCTAATGGTTGAATGTTTGAGAAGATTTGTGAAAAAAATGGTGAATGTGGGGGATTTTGTTGGTCTCAAACCCTCATCTAAAGAGCTGATTTGTTCTCATCAAAAATTTGTGAATGATTTTATAGTGATGGGGAAGCTTCAGTTAGAAATGCTAGAAACATAAAGAATGCTTTGGAAGATTATGGACAAGCTTTTGGTTAAATTATTAACTAGAACACAAGTGTGATATATTTCATTAATGTTAATGATAATAGACAGAATAAAATTAAAAGAATAATTGGCCATGAGATTGACACTTTATTGGGTTCTTATTTGGGTTTACCCCTCTGTATGGACCCATCTAAGGCCTGTTGGAGTTCACTAATTAATAAAATTCATTCAAAGTTAGTAGGGTGGAAACGTTCCCTCCTTAGTTAGGCCAGTAAGGTTATTGTCCTCAAATCCATATTATAGAATGTTTCACTATATACCCTGAGTGTTTTTAAGATCCCTAGAAAGTTTGCATTGGCGATTGAAAAATTTTAGAAAATTTTCTTATGGACGGGTTATGGAAAAAAAGAAAAGACTACCCTTGATTGCTTGGGAGAAAGTTTGCATGCCTTTTAATAAAGGTGGCCTTTGCCTTAGAAGAGTCACAACTATGAATGATTCTTTACTTGCCAAGTTGGTATGGAGATGGCATAAAGAGGAAGGTGAATTTCATGATATTTAGAACAATAAATACAATAGGGAGAATCAAGATCTTAAACACTTTCTTAACAATGAGACCTTTCAAGGGGGTTCTATGATTTAGAAACATGCTCAAAATAATAGATAAATTATTAAGAAAGGGGTCAAATGGAAGGTGGGAAATGGGAGGACTATTCTTTTTTGGGATGATATTTAGATTCTTGATCACCCACTCAATGTTGATCAAAGGTGGAATGGTTTTATGGAGCAATGTAAGAATCTCTTCGGGTTTTTTTGTAGAAAACTATTGGGAGGAGAATAAATGGGTGGACTTCAAGAGAGTGGATAGAAAATTGAATGATCTTAATAAGATTCTGAATGCTATCTTTTTAAACCATGAGGAGGATTCTATGATATGGAAATATAATCCTAATGGATCCTTTTCTGTGTCCCCGATGTATGCTAATGCTTTTGAAGAGCATCTTGAGCCATGTTGGGCTAAAGCTTGGTTTAAATGTATGACTCCCAAACTTAACATATTTTTTGGATTCTTCTGTATGAATTTTTTTTGACAATGGATAATTTATTGAAGAGAGGGTTCAACATAGTTAATAGATGTTATCTTTGTAAGAATGCTACTAAATCAATTAACCACTTGACTATTCATTGTTCTTATACTAGAAGGTTATGGGAAAGGGTCTATGGTTTGCTGAGTATTACTTGGGTTTTCATAGTTACAATTCAAGATTTTTTTAATGGTTGCAAGTCACCCTCTACTAACACCTTGGTTATGAGATTGTGGGATTTTATTCTCCCATTCCTTTGCTGGGGTTTTTGGAAGGAACATAATGATAGGGTGTTTAGGGGTGTTGAATCTAATCCAAATCAAATTTTTTTAAGATTAAGACTATGGTGACTAAGAATATCAGATCCTATTAAAAAGGACACCAACCCCAGAATGATTGGAAAGAATCCATGTTTCAAAATTGGAAATTAAATGGTATCAATTTGGTCAAATTGGTCCTAACCTTAGGAATCTAGCTAGATGAGATTGCCCCCTGATGGATTGGTATAAGATAAATTTTGATGGGGCCTTGAAGGGCAACCCAAGAATTGCTGGTTGTGGTATCATCATAAGGAATATGAATGGGTATAGAGTGGGTGGAATGGCCATTCATATTGGAGTTTAAACCAACCATGTGGATGAAGCTAGTGCAACCCTCTATGGTCTTAACTATGCAAAAAGTTTGTATTTGAACAAGATATGGCTGAGGGGGACTCCCTTAATATTATTCATTGTCTTAATAAAGTTACCAATTCTTCTTAGACTATTAATAATATTATAGGTAAGGCTATAGATCCTATCAAATACTTTGAAATTTGTGTTGTCACTCACAATTATAGAGAAACGGATCAAATTGTTGACTAGGTGGCTAATGTGGCATGCAAGTGTGATGAAAAGTTAATTTGGAACCACAATGATGTCATACCTATTGAGGGGTGTCTACTGATCAAGCATGACAAAGGTAGAAGTAAGAAAAAGTGTTTCATTAATAATGAATATGCCAAGAAAGAGTAATTATTATATGGGAAGAACTGGGAATTGACGGGATATTATGAGAAGGACAATGTATTACCAATCAACCACACTGATTGTGGGTCTTTTTTTCCCACCAATTTCCTCGGATGCAATATTGACTTCAATTTTCAATTGTAGAGGGTTTTTCTAAGAAAAGAGAAACTTCATCTTAGTGACAAGAAGATGGGAGGAAGGCAAAAAAGAGTTGAATCAGCAAGTTGCAAAGAGTGGAGGAAGAAGAAGGAAATCTAGGATATACTAGAGCAAGGGAATTTTACTAGTTTTATGGAAAAATTGAAAGGAAGCAACCCTACCATTACCTAACATTTCATAAAGACTTGGAAAGATGAGAGTGTTTTGGTGGGAAATCAAAGGATGGAGGTGTTTGAAGATATCATAATTGAAGCTATAGGGTTAGATATGGAGGGGATTAATTTCTACTAGGATAGAAAGCTCTTAGATCAGGCGGTCGATGAGTTTATGGATTTTACTAAGGAGTACAACAAACTAGTGAAAATAGGTAATTCTTACTTTAGTCTCACTTCCATTTTGTGCCCTTGGAGATTTTTTATGTTTGTGGTTATTGAGTATCTTAGTTTAGATGGGTGCTTCACTAAGATATCTAGTCACCATTTCATGTTAGTCAACCATTTTAGGCATGGGGTTAGGATACATTTTCCTTTTTACCTTAGAAAATCTCTGGGTAGTTCCATTCTTTCCTTTCAAAATGATCTTGAGGGAAATCACGTCTGCCATGAGGGGTTAATGGTTTTAATAATGAACCTACTAAAGTAAAAAAAGGTGGATAGGCCCAAGTAGAGTAAGAAATCACTTGATTATGAGACCAAGGGCAATGATTCTAAGGAGGACTTTGATAAGGATATTGAGGATGAGGTGGATGAGGTTGATTTAAACAAGAACAAGAAAGGTGATCTGGGATGCCCTTCCAAGAAGAAAAGGAAGGGAAAGGAGAGTGAGTTAGAACAAGATAGTGATTATGAGGAGGAGCAGAGAAAGGGTTTTTAGAAGAGAGGAACCATAGGAAAAGCTTTGGGAAAGAGGGGAAAGAATGCAGAAAGGGTTTCTATCCCCTCTAATGATGAACCCTTAATTAAGAGGGTGGAAAGAAAAATAAAAAAAAGGAGTTTTCTCAGGATGTAGGTGATGACAATGATCTCAAGGAGATGGAACTCGATAGAGACAAACAGGGGGAGCAGGAGGACTACTCTAAACATAACAGGGAAGAGTATGAATAGGGTCTCCTAAAGGGAATCATGGGTAACTCATAGTCAATTATGAAGGATATTGATACCATTAAACAAAAAATTCAAGATATTTCAAAGGACTTTGATTAGCTCAGCAAGACAACAAGGGTGGAGTAAACACTGGGTCAACACATTGATAGGCTCTTTGAGGTTATTGGTAATGCTGAAGAGGTAAAAAACTTGATGAAGCATGTGCCAATAATTGAAATAAAAAATAGGAACCTTGATCGGTTAAGAAAAGATACTCAAAAAATGATGGATAGTTTGGATACTAGAGTGAGTAACATAGAAAAACTAGTCAAGAAATTGGCTAACCAAAATTGCAGTGTTTTAAAGACTGTGATTGATAATTTCAATACCTTGTTTAACATGTTGGAATAGAGTAAAGGCTAAGAATCCCCTATTGTAAATGAGGACCAGGGCTCGAGCAAGCATACAAGGGCCAATTCCAAGAAGACTAAAGGAGTGGAAGCAAAAAAACTGGATTAAATCAAAGCTTTTGAGAAAAATATGAACATTCTAGCAAACCAAGCTATGGACCTGTTGAAGACTTTATAGCTATCTAGGTGTTATCGTTTTGCTTTTATTTTGCTATCTTTTAATGCATAGTTGTATTTTGGACTCCTATTTCTATGGTGTCTCATTTTTTTTCTGAGGCTTTTTGTTATCTGGATTTTTATGTTTGTTTTACTCTGTTACTTTGTTAAATTTTTTTGGGTCCTTTAAAAATTGTTTTTACATAATCAAAAATTGGATTCACCTTTAAAAAAAATTAGTTTTGTTTTACCCTATAAATTTTGGACATGACAATCTCATAGATTGGTCTATTCAACATCAAAGACTAGAGCTACCATCTTTCCAAAATTGACTATGAGACTACCTGCTAGCTAAACACTATTGAACCCATGGTGTCTTCCACTAGAAAACCAATGAATAATATGATAGAGATGGATATCAAGTACCTTGGTCACAAGATAAAGAGAGAAATGAAAAATAAGTGTTCAAATGGGGAAAACTACTCTGTGGTAGCATCTGACCTCAAAATAGTAAAAATAAAGATGTTTCCAAGGGTGAAAACCTCTTTGAGGCACCTAAGGATGAGGTTCTTGGTAGTCTCCCAAGATATTTTCAAGACAAAACATCAATTTTGATAGAACCATTGTAGCCAATCAATCTAGGTATTGAGTCTCCTAAGATAATATATGTGGCTCAATCCCTATCAACAAAAGAGAAAGAACAATTTACAAAGTTCTTAAAGGATTTTTTTTTTTGTATGGACTTATGTTGATATGCTTGGAGTAGATACATAACTAATGATGCACCATCTCTCCATAGCTCTTGGCATCAAACTAGTCAAGCAAAAGTTGAGAAAAATGCACCCTCATGTGGCATTATTAGTTAAATCTGAGCTAAGTGCCAACTTCATCCAAGATATTAACTATACAAAATGGATCTCCATTATTGTGCCTATGTCAAGACATGAAAAATCCATCCATGTATGTATTTATTTTAGGGATCTTAATAAAGAATCCCCAACGAATGAATTTTTACTACCTAACATTGACATGATAGTGGACATGACTATGGGTTACAAAATGTACTCCCTAATTAATGGTTTCTTGGGTAGAATCAAATTAAGATAGCTCTAGAAGATCATGAGAAAATAACTTTCACTTGTGCATGGGGAAGATTTTTCTAGAATGTAATGCCATTTGGGGTTAAAAATGTTTACACTGCCTATCAAAGAGCTATGACCACTATCTTCCATGACATGATGAAAACATGAAAGATTATTTTCATGATATTTTGGCAAAATTTAAGCAAAGAAGCACTTAGCTATCAAACCATAGTTTGACATTGGACCATATGGAACAATTCTAACTTAGGCTAAATCTAAAGAAATATGCTTTTGACATCACATCGGGAAGGTTTCTATGGTGTATCATCTTAGCTAAGAGCATAGAGGTAGATCTCGAAAAGGTACAAGCTATCATGGACATGTCACCTCCTAGAAACATTAGTCAACTAAGGAGTTTGCAAGGACACCTTCAGTTAATCCAATAGTTCATCTCTGAACTTGTTGTTAGGTCGTAAACCTTCAACAAGAATCTACATAAGGGTATTGCCTATACATGGAATGCAGAATGTGAGAAAAGATTCACTCAAATCAAGGAATATATAGCAAAGCCTCATATTCTCATGGCTTTGATTCAAGGGAAACCTTTGATCCTCTATATCTTAGCTACAACAAGTTCATTAGGACCTTTTTTGGCACAAGAAGATGAAAATAGGAAAGAAAGAACCATTTATTATATTAGTTATACCATGGTAAACTATGAGCTCAATTATAAAAATATTGAAAAGAATTTCCTAGCAGTAGTTTTACATCCCAAAAACTTAAATATTCTATGCTTGCACATACTACAAAGCTAGTTGCTAAAATACATCCTTTAAAATATCTCTTAACTAAAGTTTCTCTTACATGTCAACTTGCCAAATGGATGGTGATTCTTTTTGAATTTGACATTCAATATGTTGAATGTAAAGCTATTAAAGGACAAGCAATTGTCAATCAATCGGCTGAATTCCCAATACTGATAATGCTCCAATGCAGATTTACTTTCTAGATGCCTCTATTATGTATGTAACTATGTGAACATTGAAGATTTTCTTTGATGGACCACACACTCAAAATGGAGTTGGTGCAGGGTTTTTATTTGTCACACCTCAAGGCTACAAAATCCCAAACTCTTACAAACTATTGTTTCTATGCACTAACAACATAGCTGAGTATGAGGCTTTGACTAATGGGATTAAAATGACTCTTGAATGGAGAATCATAATTGTACATCTATGTAGACTCTCAACTTGCCATTAATAGTGTCAACAATGATTACCAAACTAAGGATGATAATTTAGTACCTTATATGAGGTTGATTGATGACCTAAGGAACTATTTCACATTTGTAACATTCTAGTAGATTCCTAGGATAGAAAACAAGGCTGTAGATGCTATGACTACTTTAGCATCTATTCTACAATTGCAAGAACACGAGTCTCTCTTTGAGTTCTTGGTGGAAGAATTATGACACCTTGCCTATAACTCCATTAACAACCATGTAATATGTACTATTGTCAGCTACAACTCCTCTCTCTATTCCACCATCTTTTACTACTTGCATGACCAAGTTGTTCCTAAAAACCTTGCAATAAAAAATGCCAACTCGTTCACAATGCCTCACATTATACCATTGTCTCTAGTGGCTTGTATAGGAATGGTCTAAATGGAACATTTCTTAGGTTCCTAGAAATACAAGAGTTTGAAAAGGTATTAGTTGAAGTCCATGATGACATTTGTAAGGAACATTCTAATGGCCTTGCACTTGCTCAAGAATTTCTTAGGGTGGGTTACTATTGGCCGATTATGCAAGCTGATGCTATCTAGTATGCAAAATCATGCAAGAAGTGTCAATTAAATGAGAAATGGATTCATGCTCCTTTTTATGAACTTATTTCTTTTGTCAAATATTGGCCTTTGTTTTGGTTTGTAAGATTCACCCAAGATTGTCTAGTGGACATAAGTTTATCATCATAGTGATTGAGTACTTTACGAAATGGGTTGAAGTTGTTCCACTATCTGCTACTACAGGAAAACATATTACCTTGTTCATACTCAACCATATCATCTATATATCTTTATGGTATTCCATCCTCTATTGTCATGGATAATGGAAGACAATTCAAAAATAAGGACCTCAAGCAATTATGCAAGAAATTAAAGATTAAACAACATTTCTCCTCTATATACTACCCTCAAGGGAATGGCCAAGTTGAGGCCTCAAACAAAAAATTATTAAAAATCCTACATAAATACTTCATAAATCATGTAGGGATTGTCATATGCAAGTCAATCTAGCGTTATGGGTTTATAGAACTACTATATGTACTCCTACTGGGACTACACCTTTTTCACTAGTCTATGGTTCTGAAACTATCCTCCCTCTAGAAGTTGATATTTCCTCTTTGTGAGTATCTCTACATGGTTTAATTATTGATGAAGACCATAGAGCTATTAGGATTCATGAGCTAGAAACACTAGATGAGTGGCATAGGGCCACTTTTGATCACATGAGGGCTTATCAGAAAAGGATGTCCACTAGCTATAACAAAAAAGTCTATCCTCATGAGTTCCAAGTGGGTGAACTCATTCTTCAAGAAAATACTAAGAACCAAAAGAATAGGGAATAGAAAGGAAAATTTGAGTGTAATTGGTTAGGACCTTACATTGTCACAACAATATTCAGATCTAGTGCTTATCATCTTTATGCTCTTGAAGGGGAACAACTCTTTGATTCTATTAATATCCTACATCTGAAGAAGTTCTATACTTAAGGAACTCATGACTCAACTATTTGTACATACCTTCTGATCTTGAAAAAAAAGAAAAAAATTACATATGATACTAAAAAAATCCTAAAAAGTATAAAATGTCCTAAAAAAATGATCATCCTAGTGAAAACCTAGTAATAGGCGCTTAGATGTATCACCACAAAACAATAAAAATAAATTAAAAAATATAATTTTTTTTTTGTAAAAGTCCTACTGGAAATGTAAACTACTTGACACCCTCACACCTATGTCTATTAGTCTCACTTCACACTCATTCATTTCATGATACCTTTTCTAGCTTGGAATCAACTCTTGACCTTGTCTAGGGGGCATGACTGCTTAGCTTATTGGGATCTTCTTATGCATTAGGGTTTCTCTTGCAACTTATCTAAAATAGTTTTTCTCTAGCATCAAGTGTTTCTCAACACCTCTTAGATATCTTACCTAAAGTGGAGTATGCTAAAATATTTTTCACTAGTAGATTTTCATACTAAAGAAATGGCCATGTGACTTACACACATGCACTTAACATTAAACTTGCTGAGACATGATGGAATTTATTTTCTTTATGTATTTTTTTATGAAAATTTCTTTGTTGAATGTTCCCTCCCTAATAGTATTTCAAGGATGTCATGTTCTAGAAGACTAGGGGCATGGGGCATATTTTACTTGTTTTCTTCTTGTGGGTATACTTGTTAGTCTAAGGTGTTGAGAGACTTTGTGCTTGTCCTACTTGACACTTTGGTCCTATAATGTATTATCCTTGTTTGTTTTTGCAAAATCGCACTCGAGGATTATCCTGATGCTTATGCCTTGATACAGGTGTAATCTTGCTATGCTAAACTTAGGGAATTTAATTGGATTAATCATCTTGACCTACAACTCTTTGATTCTTAGGTTCTATTCCCACATACCTATCTAACATAGATCATATTTATATCCTCATAGTTATACTAGTGAGCATTGTATGATCTTCTAATCTCCCTAATGAAACTCAATAATGAGATTAGAGTCTAAAAGTTATGTGTCTCTTGCAAGTAAACCATTCTTCATACTAGTTTTCATTGTAGGATCATTTTAGATTAGTCTTGCATTTATCATATGGAGAGAGCTCTCTCTTAATCTTTCATGCACATGTTAGATAACTACATAAATCAAAGAGTACATATACATATGAGATCCAAAATCTTGATAACCATCTCAAAATACATACATACATCAAAATGTGTCATGAGTACATCAACCAAGATGTAGCTTGAGACCTAAGACTAACTGTTGTCCTCTTAGATTGGTGGTGGTTGTAGTGAAGGCGTTTGTCTCTTATCTGACGACTATACCACGCTTATTTATCCACCTGCTCTGAATAGTTAGGAAGCCCCTACCTTGGTGGTACCAAACCCCTATATGCAACATAGTAGTGAGTCTCCCACATACTATGATGCTCCTCTTATCACCTTGTTGCATCCCTCTCCCTGCGAAACTCCTCACTATGCACATGCTCATTAATGAGATGCAGTCCCGCACAACAATGGTAATGTGTGCTGCCTGTATCTTGTAATCACCCAAAAATAGTCATCTAGACTATTAGCTCCCTTTCTAGCATTTTTCACATATTATATATTTGGTTATCATGGATTCACATAGATGGATTTTTATCTTGAAAAAAAAATCTTGAGCTATAAAACACATTTAAAGAAAAGCTTGACCTACTTCTAAAAATCCAAAAAAAAAGGAAAAAAAAGAAAAAGAAAAAACAGTGCCTTGGTGAAAACCACTTCTTGAGAATAAAATGCATATAATTATCCTCCATATAATTATCCTACTACCATCTCTCTTCCTTCAACCTATCATCATCTTTGAGCATACTTATCTATGGTCTTGTCTTATCATGAGTTATCTTTCCTATAAGAGTACTATCTAACCTGAAAAAAAAGAAAAAAAATGTGCCTTGGTAGCAAAATTAAAGAGAAATAAATTCATCCTATGGATAAAACCACAGCTAAAAAAAAGCTTGACCTATTTCTAAAAATTCATCTATAATATGCCTTTTAACTAGGAAATGTGTGGTGAAATTAATGAGCGTAAAGTGATATTAATAAACATTGGTGAGAGGGTCTCAAGTAGCACATGTTTCTAGGTTTTCACCACTTTGTAGATTTTTTTAGGACTTTTTACAATTTTTTTTTGTATTTTTGTATTTTTTGAATTTCTTGGTGATACATCAAAGATCCTATTTCTAGGTTTTCACTAAGATGATCATTGTTATGGACATTTAATAGTTTTTAGAATCTTTTTAGCATCATGTACAATTTTTTTGATTTTTGGATGTTAAACAAGTCAAAACATCAGGTCAAAACATTTCCTTGTGTTGCTTCCTAAGGGGAGTTTCATCATTTGACTTTGATTCACTATTTCTCTATTTCTTAAATATTCTTAAAATGACTCTTTTGTCTTATCACTCTTGCTCTTTTTTACCTTCTCAATCTATGTTTTCTTGCTAGGACCCTCTTTTTCTAAAAGGTTACCTTGGTCTCTTGACTACATTCTTTGATTGGGAGATTTGTTCACTTCTTTTGTCTTATCTATCTACTTTTCTATTTGGCCATCTTGCCTAGCTCTTGACTTTAGTCTCTAGTGTTTTAAGTTGCTTGGACACTTTCTTGCCAAGTAACTTTACTCTATCTTTACTATTTTGGCAAGTGAATGCTCTACCTCTCTAGTTTGGACATTAAGTTATCTTGTGTCACCTTATTAGCTTCCTCTAGTCTACTTCATTCTTGATTTTCTATCTACCACTACGGGCTTCAAACCTTGTCCTACCAAACCTCAACCAAGTCTAGATGATCATGATTTCTTCCATGCCACTAAAGAGTTTCAAGACCTATACACTTGTTACAAAGAACTAGATGAAATTGATGATCTTGCTTACCTTCATCTCACTAGATGCATGGTAGAAATAAATTCTAATATTGACAAAAAGGTTAGAGGAAAGAATGGAATCATCACATGAGCTTCCCTTAATCTCTCAATATACACATGGGTCATCTTCTTCTAGGTCTACATACTCTACTCCAAGACATCAATTGTCTTCATCTACTAGATACAAATAGCTCTTTAGAGAGCTAACAAGTAAAACCTCCTTGGATCATATGCCAAAATTTCATGACAATCCTATCTTTGACCAATATGATGAAGACATGTATGCATGCTATTCAATTGATGAATGACAAGAAAATTGTAGGCATACTCTTGAGAAAACCTTAGTCACTTGGAAGATTCTTATGATGCCATCTTGCAAACACTTATTGATAATGAGTTCATCACATTAACAGACAACCCTAGACCTTATGAACCTAAAATCAAACCTCTATGGTGGAGAGATGATCACTTTTTAAATTATCATAGAGACAAAGGTCATAAAATTGAAGACTACAATGAGCTAAAACATAAAATCCAAGATCTTATTGATGATGAGATTATTGATACCTCTAATGGCTCACGTGGTAAGGATATTTCTCTTAAGAAAGATCATATTGTTGAACCTATGTCTAGTAATGGTCTCCTTAACACCTCTATTTCTTCTGATACTCATGGATCTTACAAAACTTCAAAGCTCTCCAACATGACTCCATCAAATAAAGAGTCTAATTCTTTCCACCCTAACTTTGCATATCCTCGAGGGATACCTCTAAAATAAACTCAAGGTGATCCATGCTTGGTTGCAAACCTTTTCCATTCCACTAAGACTAAAGATCCTCAAATTTCATGTGATGCTATTCCTACTATGCCTACTTCTACTATTCCTTCGCCATCTCTTCAAGATGCTACCATAAAAATCCTACATTCTTTCTTGTCCTTAGAAATGGATCCATGTCAAGAGGACTCTCAAAAAGCTAAAAATCAATATTGAGCTCCCTTTCATATCCTTCAAGATGCCACTCTTCCATCTCCTAAATATGATGAAGATACCACTTCTACTATTTCCACTAATATTATTGAAAATCATGAGAAAAGTTATATGCATATGCTATCTAAGGAAACATGTCAAGATTAAAGTGTCCCCTCATGTTCTACATCTCCATAGCCACTTTAAAACTATGCTCAAGATTCAAATGCTCCTACTAGATATGTTGCTCCTATCAAAGTTTTCATGAGTCTATTGATGGCCTTGGCCACATTTCTCACTTTAAATATGTTGATATCCCTACTCACTATCCATTTGTGTTTCCCAAATCTATCCTTGGTCCTTATCTATCAAAGATGAAACTTTCAAATATCCCTTCCATATTGGGGCCTTATGTTCCTTCATCTCCTACTTTCACTCCTATCTCATCCCCTAGATCTCTTATCATACCTCAAGATCAACAAAGATACTCATCCTTGAAAATTTTTCATCCATCTATGCATATCAACCATTCACATTAGCCTTATTCATCCAAAAATCCCAAGTCTTCTGGAAGGAATTTGGATGATCAACTCAAGAATAAAAATGAGAATCCATTTACAAATAAAGATCACTATTTATCATCTAATTGACATGTGCATGGATAGAAATAACATATGTTCAAGAGACCACAAAGGTCCACTATTCAAAAAGTGAAATCAAAGAAAATGTGGGTTCCTAACCCACTATTGAAGACATGCGCTCTAAATCATCCAAAGAAAAAGAAAAATCTAAAGCTATATGGATTCCAAAGTCCCTTTTGAAAGATTTGAATATTGAAAAAAATCAAAGTTTACATTCAAGTTTCAAAAGGCTTCTACTCCATCTTCTTCTAAATATCTTCCTCAAAATCTGTCAGAGTCTTTAGCTCCATCTTCCTCCAAAATTAGCTTACCATATCATACATTGAAACCTCAAGATATTTCATCCATGATTCCTCCATCATTCCAAAACCCTTCAAAGTGTGTGCTAATTTTGATCTTTCCCACTTTCTCACCTACCCTTATGCAATATTTTCAAGCCTACACTTACCTTCTACTTATATTCTTTCTAGATTTCCAAAGCATAAAGCCTTGTCCTCCATATACATTATCTACCATCTCCTTTCCATCACCCTATTAAAATCATTGAGCATGTTTCTATGGGCTTGGATTATCATGACTTATTCTTCCTATAAGTCCACTATCCAAATTTAAAAAGCTTGAGCTCTTTCTAAAGATAAAAAAATGCAAAATCCTAGAAATAGGAAAAAAAGCGAAAAAAATGAAAAAAAATGCCTTGGTGAAAACTTGGTAAATAGGCACCTTGTTAGAAAAAGTAAAGTGAAATAAATTTTTCCTATGGTGAAAAAAATGTCTTGTGGCACCTTGGATAACTACCATGATGAAAACTTGGCAAACAAGTGTCGTGCATAATTCTTCCATAGTACACCCATTCACTATTTTTTATTTGATCTTGACAATGTTGAGTTATCCTTGCATATTGGTAGTCTTATCCATCAGCTTACCTATTGTGCCTTCTCATTCACTCATAGTCTTTATATCTAGCTTCATTCTTGTTTCGCTATCCTATCACTATCCTATCCAACTCACCCTTAGTTCTTGATCACGCAAAGAAAAACATGTTTCTTATAGGCCTCTTGACATGTCTACTCTTTTAGATTACACACTTTCATGCTATCTCACTTATTGTCTTAATCCATTACTTATCCCATATGATATATTTCTTATTGGCTTCACTGCTTATCGTATATGCTATCTTTCTCATTGCTTCCATTGCTTATCCAAAACCTGCTTCATATGGCTATCTTTCCCTAGCTTGGGTACTCTTGACAAGTTAGTCCTTGAGGATCACTTTCACTTACTTCATTCTTTCTTGCTTATCCATCTTATCCACTTGGTTCTACATCATATTATACACCTTCCAAGACATTAGGACAAATTGATGTGATCTTTCTTGAGAGAGAATAATCTCTAAGTCATTTAAAAAATTAAAAAAATTGATATCTGGTCTTGAAAAATCCAAAAAAAAGAAGGATTTTTAGTCCTAAAAATATCCTCAAAAGTATAAAATGTCCTAAAAAAAGATCATCTTAGTGAAAGCCTCACACTAGGAACTTTGATGTATCACCAAAGAAATCAAATATCTCAAAAATACAAAAAATATTATAAAAAGTCTTGAAAAACAATAAATAAATCTTTCCAAATGGTGAAAATTGGGAAAAAAAAAAAATGCTACTTGAGACCCTTGTACTTACATCTATCAGCATTTTTTTTTGCACTCTAAGTTTAATCCATTTCAATTCATATGTCCTTTTGGTATTCTTGGTTTGGAGTTGATCCTAGTCTAGGTCTAGAGGGTATAAGTAGTCTTTAAGGTCTCTTTGTTGTGTTGGCATTTCTTTGGAAATTCCTACAAACAATGTTTTTCAACACTCCCCTTGAAACTGAGTATTTCTCAACACTTATTAGATACTTTAGATATAATCTAGGATGTTGTGATACTTCTCACTAGAAGACTCGAGTGCTACAAGAGACAATCATGTGACACACACTCGTGCACTTAAATATTAAACTTGCTAAGACATGATGAAATTTATCTTCTTTGTGTGTTGTCTATGACAATTTCTTTTCTAAGTGTTCCCTCTCTAATAGTCTTTTGAGGATGTCATGGAATAGAAGACTGGGGACATGGGGCATGTTTTACTTGTTTTCTTCTTGTGAGTATGCTTTGTTAGTGTTGAGAGCCTTTACACTTGTCCTACTTGACACTTTGGGCCCACAATATATCATCCTTGTCTATTTTTACAAGACCACACTCCGGCGTTATCCTGGCACTTATGTCTTAATATAGGTGTAATCTTTCTATACTAAACTTAAGGAATCTAACTACATTAGTCATCTTGACTTACATGTTTTTGATTCTTAGGTTGGATTCCCACATACTTGTCTCATATTGATCATATTCATATCCTTATAGTTATACTAGTGAACATTGTATGATCTTTCAATGTCCCCAATAACGCTCAATGATGAAATTAGAGTCTAAATGTTTTGTGTCCCTTGCAAGTAAACCATTTCGCATACTAGTTTACATTATAGACTCATTCTAGATTAGTATTGCATCTTGCATATGGAAAAAAACTCTCTCTTCATCTTTAACAGACACCTCATCTAATTGCTTTCATCTTCTTTTGCTTCTTCTTGGTCATATCTTGTCATCCTCTCTTTTCTTTCTCACCTCTTTTTTATCCTATCATCAAAAGGATAGGATTAATCTTATCATCACATCTATCCAATCTTACCTAATTTCAATGTCCTAGATCCATTTTCGGGATCAATATCAAAATTTGAGTTCATCTTGTTGGTCAAAATGACATTTTAACATTCTTCCTTTTATGTAGTTGGCTGACCTTTTGAAGAATTATCTTCAAACCTTGCTAGGGAAATCATCATTTCTTCATTTTGTTTATTATTTCTACTGTCTTTCTCTCTTCATGCTCATTCCCTTTCATTTTCTTTTATCTTTATTATTTCTTTGACCTAATGCTCATGCTTTATTTTTCTTGGTCAACTTTAATTACATTGGGGCATGTCCTATCATTCTAGTGGTCACTTATCTACATCACTTAATCTATTATCTTAGACTTAATTCTTTAGTTGATTTGATCAAATCTATCTATTTGGATCCTGCATCTCCTCTATTATCATTTTTATTTTGATCTCAAGGAGGTAGACATATTTATTGCTTGATCCTTGTTCTTGTTTTGGGGTACGATCTTTTCTCAATTTGCTCAATTTTTTAAGCTTTGACTTGCTTTGTTTAATCTTTCTTATTCTTCAACCATCTTTGATCTTTGCTCAATCCTTGCTTAGTATTCTCAATTCTTGCATAGTTTACTCATCCCTTTCTTAGACCCCTTTGCTCAATCACTTATTTCATTCTAAGACAAGATCTTTATCTTTTGATTTGACATCATCATTCTTTGATGTAATGTGTTCCTATATTGATGTCACATTAGTAAAAGAGGGAAAAATGTAATCACCCAAAAATGGTCTAGTAAATTAAAAGACCCCTTTTGGCTCTTTTAAATTATTCCAATGCTAGACCATAAATCACTTTTCTTGATCAAATCTATGTATTCTATTATAACCTATGGTTTGACCACTTTATCCTAAGTCTCTTATTTAGTTAAAAGAACTTTCTCCCTTTTATTTAAATAAAAATCCCCACTTCCCACTTATCTTAAGTGTGCACACATAAAACATTATTCCTATGTTAAAAATAAGAGGAAAAAACATTTTTTTCTACACATGAATGCACAACTTTATGTATGAGAGGAATCTTCTATTTTAAAAATAACTTTATTTCTCCTCCACACAATTCTTTCCCTCTATAAAGTAAACCATTAATTGTGATTGGTTGAGATGCTTGTGTGCATAGATCACTCAAGATTCATTATCCTCCCTTGATTATGCATTTTGTCTCTTAATCCCTACCATCCATTTTTGTTTAAAAAGGAGGGCTCTCTCCTCATTCTAAAATCTTAGACTCTAATGCTAATGTTATGCTATAGGTTCTCTTGGTGACTTTGGAGCTTTGAAAACTTGGAGCATTCTTTCATTTTTGCATTTTAGCTTAGTTCTCATTCTACTTGCATTATGACATTTTATTATTATTTTCTTTTATGCTATAGCTTAGTTCTCACTTGTTAGCTTCTATCTTATTTAGTTTAGTTCTTGCATCCTTCATTTTTCATTACTCTTCATTGTGATTCTTGGATGCTAGCACTCTTTCTCCCATCTTTGAATTTCTTGTTCCATGGTGCACCTTGCAAGCATTGCATGGCTTAGTTCATTTGAGAGCCACCATATTATTATTTTGCACCTTTGCTTGTCATAGATAGAGAGCTATAAGCCACTTCTTAAGATGCCCTCTTTCATGGGTATTCTTGAGTATAATGGTTTATAGAAGTGTTATACTTTTTGTACACATGTTTGAAAAAAGAATATATTCCAAGATAGGAAATGTATGGTGAAATGAATGAGTGTGAAGTATAAATTCCAAACCAAAAAAAAAAGAAAAAAGAAAGAACAAAAAAGGAGCAAGGGTACATTCCAAGCTAGGAAACTAAAATGAAAGAGGAAAAAAGAAAAAAAGAAAAAAGCGTGCCTTGGTGAAAACCACTTCTTGTGGCACCTTGGTAGCAAAAGTAAAGAGAAATAAATTCATCCTATTGCAAGTAAAACCACTTCTAAAAAAAGGCTTGACCTATTTCTAAAAATCCATCTATTTTTATTTTTAAAATTTTTTTTTGCTTTTATTTTAGTTTCATTTCTTATTTTCTAATTTCTTACAACATCATATTGGATCCAATCAAGTGATTTTGTCATGTTCTCACTTTGGTTTTAAGGCTAACCCTTGTGCAAATTAATTTGAAGGCCGAAACCCTAGGCTTTTAAAGATTTAATTATATCTTCTAAACCTCTTAGAGTATGGATATGATTTTTTTATAAGTTAGGGATGAATTAGAGACATCTTAGTCCAATTTTTAGATTTTTTGGAATTGATTTGTGTTAATTATGATTTTTTCTTTGTTTTCATAAACAAACATTTCTGGTCACAAATAAACAATTTTTTTGGAAAACATTATATTTTTGGAAAGCTCTTTAAATTATACAAGGGGTTGGTTCTTTGTGTTTTGAATTTGGAAGTCATATTAGGGATCAATAACTCTATTTGAAAAAAATGGTTTGTTTTGACAAAATGAGTCCCTATGGTACAAATGAAGAGATGTTGCTATTATTTTTTCATTTTTGGAAAGCTCTCTAGTTTTTATTAGGGGTCTCTTCTTTATATTTCTATTTTTGGAGCCTAAATAATAACAAACAAATCATATCTTGTTGACTAGGTCAAAAAATAAAACATATAAAGAGAACATTTGTGATTAGTTTGCACTTGTTTTCCATAAGCTTGATTAGAAGACAACTTGGATTTTTGAGGCAACTAAACACTTTGTGTTGTAGGTTTGTCTTAATTTATATGCCCTAACCTTGTTGTTTTTTAGCAGTTGCACACTTAATTGCCAAAAAAAAAGAACATAACGATTGTCAAAGATAAAAGGGTTACTAATGTGTTTGCAAGGCTGCCCTAATGAAAATAATAATAATTTGTTTTTTCTTTTTTCATGCTTTTGTGCGTCTATTGTGTTTTCCTAGTTTAAGCTAGATTTCATTTTTGTAGAGGCACATATTTACTTTCTTTTCTAAAGCTTGTCACTTGGTAGGATAGTATGCTCTTCACCATTAGGTGAATTACAAATTGTGATCCATTTGATATGCCAAGGTGGAGTAAGGGTTACATGAACTTACTTGGCATGTCTTGAGGAAGCATTAGAAGCTTGGATTTCATTTGTGCAAACCCTTATAGCCTTGGTTCTTGGTGTTACTCATCTTTGTTTAGTCTACAACTCTTTAACGAGCCTACTCTTGAGAGATTAAGAGGAACGACCCAAGTGGGGACAAGTGAACTCGACTCTTCCAACTCACTATAAAATCAAGGATATCAAGGACCCAAAACTTTGGTATACATAGTACTTTTCTTCATCTACTGGAAGTACTTGTGGGATTGTGACCTTGAGGAAATCATTGGGTGAGAATGTTTAAGGTACTCTTATGGCCACGAGGTCCATTACTTAGCATATGATAAGGTGCCCCATATTGGGAGTAAGAGGAGTGATATGAATGAAAGATCTTACTAAGAACCTAGGATAAAGGCTACCCTTATTTTTTTGCTCAATATCTTGGTGCAAGGATTGATCCTAGTGGACTACCTAGATCGTCCTAAAGATTTAAATCATCATATGTGTTCCTATAGATGTGGGTAACCCATCTATGAAAAAGAAAATATCTATTATGGGAAACCACTTTGTATGAGGCAAGGGAGCATCAAGCTATGGGCCAAGGAATTGAGCAATGAACTATGTTCTTTAGGTATTGCTTGATGTTTTCTCAAATGTGCTAGACTTGTGGAAATATTTTGAACATACACATCACAATAGTTCTAGGATTTTCCTTATTAGACCTCACGTATAGTGTATCACGCTCACGCAAGGTTGCTTTGTCCCTTTCTTGATTGTATTAAGACTACTCCATGTGTCATTATCTTGCTTGGAAAAAACTAGCATTTGAACATCAAACTTTCTATGCTATCCACTATTGTCAAACTTTTGTTAACCAAGTCTAAACATCAAGTGAAAACATTTTCTTATGTTTCTTACTAAGGGGAGTTTCATTATTTGAATTTTATTTTCTATGTCTAGTGCTTTGACTTGTTTAAAATGACTCTTTGGTCTTAACACTCTTGGCCTTTTCCATTTTCATGGACCCTCTTTTGTTGAAATGGTTACCTTGATTTCTTGACTACATTCTTTGATTGGGAAAGTTGGTCACTTTTCATCTCGCTTGCTCTATCCACTTGGCTATTTGGTGATTTATCTTCTTGCCTAGCTCTTTACTTGAGTAACTAATGTCATAAATTTCTTGGACACTTTTCTTGACAAGTCACTCTTTATTGCTACCTATATTAGAAAGTGAACACTTTATCTCTCTAGTTTGGACATCAAGTTATCTTGTGTCACCTTATTAACTCCTTCTAGTGTCCTTCATTCTTGAATTTTTAACTACCACTATGGGCTTCAAACCTTGTTTTAACAAATCTCAATCAAGTCTAGATGATCATGAGTTCTTCTATGGCATTAAAGAGTTTCAAGATTTATACACTTGATATAAAGAACTATAAGAAATAGATGATCTCTCTTACCTTCATCTCACTAGGAGCATGATCGAAATTAACTGTAAAATTGAGAAAAGGTTAGAGGAAAGAAAGGAATCATCACACGAGCTTCTCTCAAGCTCTTAATATACACATGGGTCATCTTCTTCTTCTAGGTCCACATGCTCTACTCCAAGACATCAATTTTATTCATTTAATGGATACAAATATTTCTTTAGAGAGCTAGCAAGTAAAACATCCTTGGATTATATCCCAAACTTTCATGACAAGCCTATCTTTGACCAATATAATGAAGACATGTATGCATTTTATTCACTTGATGAACAACAAGAAAATCCTAGACATACTCTTGAGAAAACCTTTACCCACTTGGAAGATTCTTATGATGCTATCTTGCATACACTTCTTGATAACAAGTTCATCACATTATGAGAAACTCTAGACTTTATGAACCTATATTAAAACTTGATGGTGGAGAGATGATTACTTTTTTAATTATCATAGAAAAAAATTTCATAAAATTGAAGATTGCATGGAGCTGAAACATTTAATTCCAAAATCTTATTGATGATGGGATTGTTGATACCTTTATTGGATCATGTGGTAAGGATATTTCTCTTTAGAAAGATCATATTTTTGAACCTATGTATAGTGAGGGTCTCCTTGACACCTCTACTTCTTCTGATACTCATGCATCTCACAAAAATTCAAAACTCTCCAACACAACTCCATCAAATAAAGAGCCTGATGCCTTCTACACAAACTATGCATATCCTTAAGGACTACCTCTAAAAGTAACTCAAGTTGATATTCATTTGGCTGAAAACCTTTTCCATGGTACTAAGGTTAAAGATTCTCAACCTTCATGTGATGCTATACTTACTATGCCAAATTTAGCTAATCTTTCACTATCTCTTCAAGATTCTATAATGCACACCTCACATTCTCCCTTGTCCTTAGAAGTGGCTCCATGTCAAGAGGACTTTTAGAAAGGTAAAGCTATAAAGAAAGATAAAGATCAAGAACCATTTCATCTCCATAAATATGTCACCCCTTCATATCATATGTCTTTTCCACCTCCTAAGTATGATGAAGACATCACTTCCACTATTTTTGATGAAGGGTGCTCCCCTTAATACCAAAAACCCATAATAAAAACAAAGAAACAACAACAAATGAGAGAACAAAATATGGGTTTCTTATTATTACCATAGATGTGGAATTACATAATTCACAAGTACAATATGCTAACTCACATGGGCACCTTCATTACAATAATCTACAAGAGAATGCTACAAACTACACCTAGAGCTGTCCTAGACAATGTTTGAGCCTTTCTTAAATAGGCAATTTCATGCCATCCAAGAAGGTTCTAGACATTGAAACTTAATATCTAGGGCCAACAAACCCTAAGAATACATATAGAGTCTTTCAAATACATCTTTGACAATTAGTTTAGATATTTCAAGTAGTCCAACTTTGGAAGGCCATAAATCACAAATTGTTGCTCGGATTGGCTATTATAACCACTTTTTGGAAACTCTAGCTCTTGAAGGGCTGACAAGCTTGAAACAATGTTACTACCCTTCCATCGAGTTTTTGGACCTCATTTGGGAACCCTAAAGCCTCCAATGGTGAGTGAATTTTTTTTTGCAAAATTTCCATCGAAAATCTACAATAACTTCATTGATACTTAAGATGGAGTAATGAGATTTTTATGGTAGGCTTATAACTCTAAAATAAACCTTCCTATAGAAAATGAATCATTCTGAGCTTGTATGACAAAATTTCTAAAAATAGCAGCCCCCTTGCCTACTAGTCCTTATTAAAATAGAAAAGACTGAAATAAAAATATTTTTGGGTGATGCAAGATTGCTCTTACACCTAGGATGCTCCTACATCAATTTCCCTTGAGCTTATATAAAACCATGAGAAACTAATTATGCCTATGCTATCTATAGAAACTTGTCAAGATAAAACTATCCCCTCTTGTTATATGTCTCCATATCCACTTCAAAATTATGCTCAAGCTTCAAATGTTCCTATGAAAGGTGTTGCTCCTATTAAAGATACTCATGAGCCAATTGATGGTTTTGGCCATGTTTCTCACTCTAAAGATGTTGATATCTCTACTCACCATCCCTTTGCATCTTCCACATACATCCTTTTTCTTTATCCATCTAAGAGAAAACCTTGAAACCTTCCTTCTATATTGGGTCCTTATGTTCCTTTATCTCCTACTTTCACTCCTAGCTCTCCCATCATGCCTCAAGATCAATAAAGATACTCATCCTTGAACCCTTTACATTCACCTTTTAATCTAAACTAGTCATATCAACCTTATTTATTCACAAGTTGTAAGCCTATTGGAAGAAATTTGGATGATCAAATTAAGAATAAAAACAAGAATCCATTTGAAAATAAAGATCACTATGTCCTATCTAATCAACATGTGAATACAAAGAAAGAAAAAATATTCAAGAGACTAAAAAGGTCCATGAACCAAAAAGTAAAATAAAATAAAATATGGATTCCTAAACCTATTATTGAAGAAATATGTTTTAAAGTATCCCAACTCTCTCTTGAAATAGTTGAACATTGAAAAGAAATCAAAGTTGACATTCAAGCTTCCAAAGGCTTCTACTCCATTTTCTTCCAAACATCTTCCTCAAAATATTTCAAAGGCTTCCACTCTATATTCTAAAATTATCCTACCACCCCATACATCTAAACCTTAATCTATTTCCTCCATGATTCCTCCATCATTTCAAAACTCTCAAAGGTGTGTGTCAATTTTGATCTTCTCCACTTTGTCACCTATGCTTATGCAATATTTTCAAAGCTACACTTACTACTATCCATACTCCTAGAATCCTTTCAAGGCATGAACTCTTATCCTCCATATAATTATCCTACTACCATCTCTTTTCACCCTATCAACATCTTTGAACATACTTATCTATGGTATTGGATTATCATGACTTATCTTTCCTATAGGAGTACTATCTAACTTGAAAAATCTTGACCTATTTCTAAAAATCCAAAAATAAAATTAAAATTAAAAAAGCAAAGAAAAATTGCCTTGGTGAAAACCTCTTCTTGTGGCACCTTGGTAGCAAAAATAAAGAGAGATAAATTCATCCTATGGTGAAGACCACTTCTTGTGGTGCCTTGGATAAGTACCATGATGAAAATCTAGAAACAAGAATCATGCGTAATTCTTTGATACAAGAATAACCTTAGTGGTGAATATTCACCAATTGACAAATCTCACTCACCAATGACCCTGCATTTGACAAAAAAATTGCACTTTCAAGGTGGTCATATTGTCGACACTTTATGAAAATTGGGTCCCATGATTTGACCAATCACCAATAATGATACAAAATTATTTTAATTCTAGTGATGTCTTCACCAATAGAATTTAATCTTTTCATAGAATACATTAAATATTTTCACCTACAATTTCTAAGGCTTACCTTTATTGATGGTCATACTCACCATTATGTGGTATAAATTTAACCTACTTTAGATTTTAAGTACATATATATGACATATGTCTCTATTTTGGAGAGTTTCCTTGGAATTTTATATGCTTTCTCACTTTGTCCTAAAATAGATATTATTGT
Source organism: Cupressus sempervirens (assembly GCA_028749045.1). NCBI lineage: Eukaryota > Viridiplantae > Streptophyta > Pinopsida > Cupressales > Cupressaceae > Cupressus > Cupressus sempervirens. The sequence goes on from CM053791.1 coordinate 349,084,349, forward strand.
AGATACATGTCTTCATTTTAGGAACTTTCTCTAAAACATGGTGTCCTTCGAAAAAATTGCCTAAAATAGAATTTGGGCCATTTATTAAGGACTATCCAATGGTTATAAAAATAGGGTTTCTATATTTTATATGATATAATATTAACTCAGGCTCATTTAACCTTCAAGTTCAATAATTAATTAGGCTCCATACAAAAAAAATAGAATAATAATTTCTAGGTATGTGTACTTATGAACCTATGGCTTATTAGCTCTGATTTTCTTCAATAATGAAAGACTCACCAACATTTTATATAATTTCAATAGGATTGGAAAAAAAAAGCCAATAAGATTAATTTTTTTCCTACTTTGGAAAAAAAATTGTCAATGGAAAATAATGTTTCCCCCTAAAATAATCCTGGATTCGACAAATTTTTATAGTTTTTTACAAAGGGGGGTTTCTTAAAGTTATCCCTATTTCCATAATCCATCTATTACCTCTTTTATCTTTGATCTTGACAGTGTTGCGATATCCTTGCATATTGGATATCTTATCCATCAACTTCCCTATTGTGCTTTCTCATTCACTTATAGCCTTCATATCTAGCTTCATTCTTATTTCTCTATCCTATCACTATTCTATCCAATTGATCCCTTGGTATTGATTACACAAAGTAAAAAATGGTTCACATAGGCCTCTTGACATGTCTACTCTTTTAGATTACACGATTTCATGCTATCTCTCTTGTTGGCTTCCATTACTTATCCTATATGTTATGCCACTTATTGGCTTCTACTGCTTATCCTATATGCTATCTTTCTCATTGCTTCCATTGCTTATCCAAAACATGATTCATATGGATATCTTTCACTAGCTTAGGTACTCTTGAGGAGTCACTCCTTGAGGACCACTTTCACTTGCTTCATTCATTCTTTCTTATCCATCTTATCCACTTGGTTTCTCTCCATCATATTCTACACCTTGCTAGACATTGGGACAAATTGATGTGAGCTTTCTTGAGAACAAGTAATCTCTAAGTCATTTTAAAAATCCAGAAAAAATCATATATGATGTTAAAAAAATCCTAGAAAGTAGAAAATAACTTGAAAAATTGACCATCTTAGTGAAAACCTAGCAATATGCACTTTGATGCATCAAAAAAACAAAAAAATCATAAAAAATCTTGAAAAAATTGCCAAGTGGTGAAAATCTTGAATGTGTGCTACTTGAGATCCTTACACTTATGTCTATTAGTCATACTTTTCCCTCACTCACTTCATTTTTCCTTTCCTAACTTAGAATTGACTCCTGTCTAGGTCTAGGGGGAACAATTGTTTATCTTATCAGGTTCTTCACATGCACTAATACTTCTTTGAAAAACTAGTCCAAAAATGTTTCTCTACACTTACCATTGACATCAAGTGTTTTTCAACATTTATTGAATATTTTAGCTAGAGTCTAGGATGTTTCGATACTTCTTATTGGTAGAATTAAGTTCTAAAGAAGTAGTCATGTGACTTTCACACACAAGTAAACACTAAACAATAGCTAAGACTTGTTGGCTTTATTTTACTTGTGTGTTGTCTATGAATTTTTTTAAAAAAATTTCATCCCTAATAGTCTCTCAAGGATATCATGGACTAGAAGATTGGGGGCATAGAGTATATTTTCTTTTATTTTCTGCCTGTGGGCATACCTTGTTGATCTTGAGTGACTTGAGCATCTTTCTTGTCCTACTTTCCACTTAGGATCTTTGAGGTATCATCCTTTTTTGTTTTAAAAGTGCATGCTTCTATCCATCTTGAGATTTAATGTCTTGATGTAAGCATAATATTGCTACATTAAACAAAGGGAATCTAACTACACTAGTCATCTTGACCTAAATTTCTTTGATGATTATGCTAGGTTCCCACATTTTGGCTTGATGATAAAAACTAAAAGCTACTTATAGAACCCTTGCAATTTCACCTTTGCTTATTAATTTGCATTTTAGGGATCATTATAGGTTAGTTTTGCATTTGAATGTTGAGAGAGTCTTCTTCATCTTTCATAGATGTGTCAACTAACTCTATTCACATTCTCTCACTTCTTCTCAATCATACCTTGTCATCTCCTCTTGGATTTCACTTATCTCTTTGCTATCTTGTCATCACAAGGGGTTATCTTATGATCACATTTATCTTCCCATTTGAACCTCTTACATAATTTTGACATTGTAGATCCATTTTTGGGATTGAAATCAAAATTTGAGTTCATCTTGATGGTTAAAATTGCACTTTCAAATTCTTCCTTCTTCTATGCAATTAGTTGAATTTCTAAGGCTTAATCTCTAAATCTTGTTGGGGCAGTCATCATCTCTACTCTCATTTCTCTTCTTATTCATTTTATTTCATCCTTATTCTTTCTTTTGTCTACTTCTCATGCTTTACCTTACTAGTCAAAATTAGTCAAAATTAGTCAAAATGGGACATATCTTTACTACTTGGTGGTCACTCTTTTGTCTTAATCACTTCACTGTCATCATAGACCTTACTTTATGTCAATTTGATCATATTTATCTCATTTTTGCATCTCCTTTATCTGATTTTGGTTTCCATCCTAAGGGGGGGGGGGGGCTTTCTATGGCTATCTATTTCTAAGGAGCATATGTTTGACTCATTTTCCCTCAATCTTTCTAATTCTCTTGATGTGTGTACTCTTCTTGAGTTCTGACATTGTCTCCCTCTCTCCTAGTGTCCAATATTTTTTCTATGAGGCTCTGCATTTAGGATTTTATATCTCTCTATGTACATTGTTCTTCAGTGTCAGATTTCTCTACTGCTTGTTTGGCTTCTTCATTCTTTGACCTAATGTGTTCCAAATAAATCACACATTAGTCAAAGGGACAAATTTAATCACCCAAATATGGTTATCTAGACTATTATCCCCCTTTCTAGCATTTTTTTCATATTATATCCATTCGTTATCTTTGATCAAATCCTCAAAAGTCTATTTATTCGATTATAATCTATGGCTTGACCACTTTATCCTAAGTCTCTTATTTAATTGAAAGAACTTGCCCCTTTAATAAAAAAAAAAAAAGTCCCACTTCCCATTTATTCTAAGTTTGTACACATAAAACATTGTTCTTATTTTAAAAATAAAAGAAAAAGCATTTTTATCTACACATGAATGCACAATTTTCTATGTGAGAGGAATCTTATATTTAAAAAAAAACTTGAATTCTTCTCCACACATTTCAAACCCTCTCAAAAGTCAAGTATTGATTGTAATTGGTAGAGATGCTTATACACATGAATCACTCAAGATGCATTCTCCTCCCTTGATTATGCCTCTTTTACCTCTTAATCTCTACCATTAATTTTCATTTAAAAGGGAGGGCTCTCTCCTCATTCTAAATCTTAGACTCTCATGCTAACATTATGCTATAGGATTTTTAGGTACTTTTGGAGCTTTGAAGACTTGGATCATTCTTTCATTCTAGGTTAGCTTTTATTATACTTGCATTGTAGAATCATGGCTTTCTTCATAGCTTAGTTTTCCTTCATGCTTTAGAATAGCTCACATAGTTTAACTAGGTGGTTATTGTATCTCTCTTTTTTAGCTTGAATCTCATTTAGTTTAGTTCTTGGATCCTTGATTTTTCATTGCATTCATTATGATTCTTGGATGCTATCATTCGTGCTCCCATCTTTGAATCTGTCATTCTATGGTGCACCTTACAAGATTTGCATAGCTTGGTTAAATTGAGAGCCACCATACTTATATTTACACCTTTGCACATCATAGATAAATAACTATAAGCTGCCTCTTGAGATGATCTCTTCCATGGGAATTCTCAAGTATAATGGTTTATAGAAGTGTGATACATTTTTGCACACACACATCTTTGCCCCTAGTGCTTGAATCTGAGCATCCCTAGCATCCTCTCCATCTCCCCCCATAGGATTCTCCTATCAAGGCTTTGACCTCTCTACCCTCCTCTATCTCACCAACCACTCTACCTTCTTAGGCTCATCCTCCTCATCTCCATCCTCCTCCCTTGTAGTCTAGCTCTACAACTTTATCTATCTCCCTATAGCCCTTGAGGAATTTCTCCCCACCTCCATCCACCTAAATTCTCTACCTCTACTTGATCCATTGTCCTCACCATTTCCTCCCTATCCTATTGCCTCTAGTAGTGCATCTGATCTTATAAACTAGCAAATCTATGTCTTTACATCTCATATAGATAGGTTGTCTCTACTCCTACCCAATGTTCTCTCTATAATTTTGTTGTATCTCTCAAAGCTTCTTGCTAGTCCAACATTGGAAACCATCCCTGATCCTTCTCCACCTTGAAGTAGGCATATGCCATGGTCTTAGTGGATATACCCTATCACTACTCAAGCTGCCTCCATACTCTGCTAATGACAAAATGCTTCACAATATATGAGTATCTCCCAATGAGTGGTCTGTTGTAGCACATATAATCTAGCTCCCATGCATTTTACCACCTCACACATTTTAGTATGGCCTCCATAAAAATGATGTTATCTCATTAAAGAGTCTCCTGAAGTAGGTCACATCTCTACAACGAGTCTATAGGATGAAACCTATATATCTGTAGATAAATGGATAACTTCTCTCTTGTGGTTGTAATCATGGTCTCACCACTACTATGTGCTCCCATCCCCAAATTTGGGCCAAAACTACACCACAGACTCATGTCTACCCCTCTCAATATGCTATGTCATGCAACTCATGGTACATTTCTATGAGAACTGTGGGTCCCCACACCATCCTTAGGGGCCATCTAATCAAAACTAATACTAACTAAGCCCGACAAAAATAACATACAAGGTAGGCTATAGGATACTAATCCTTATACTCATCTATCAAGCACTCCAAACTCAAGTTCTTATCTAGGATGGTAATGTCCTCAAACAATTGTTGCACTTTTATTCTCCCCTCTATTAGGGTCTAATCATAATAAACTTGTAATGCACAAATACTCATGTTAGTACACTTCATATGGAAATTAGGAAACTAAAGCACACATCTTAAGACATATGTATTACACTCACCAGATCACCATGACATGGTACATGAAGGATGTGATACACATCCTCAAGAGTGATCATGGCCTCACCAGTGGGAAAATAAAAGGTGTTATGCTCACTATTTCATATCTCATCCAATGTTGTCAATAGCCCACAATTTTCCTAGATATGGGGCATATGAAATAACCAACTAAAGCCCATAGTCTCTAATATTGTGATCTCATCATCCTCTAGGTGTCTCACAACTTGTAACCCCATCATCTTGGGGGATCTAATCAATTTTTTTGGAAAAACTATCTACATGATCAAAACAAGAAATAAAAGAGCATTAGTACTAACCATAATGGATCAAGTAAAGCTCTAACCAACTAATCATGAAAGAAAACAAAAGTCACATGCTCAAATTGTCTTCTAGACATGATAATAATAGTGTGATACTTTTTGTTGATAAATTATCATGTGATACATCTCATAAGAAGTGTGTGATACTTTTGTATCATGCAATACTTCGCATGGTGTGGTATGATATTTGGGTACTCCTAATATGATACAATTTATAACACCCACGTGATACATAATTGTTATCAGAAGTATTGTGTGATACTTGTTATAATAGGCATAATATACTTTTAAAGTATTGCACAATATTTTGTACAAAATCCACAAAATGTATGAAAATATGTCAAGAAGTACAATAAATGACCCAAAAGCTTGAAATTTTTAAAAACTTACTGGGGCCTCATACTTTAGAGGCTAGTTATGCAACCAACTATGCTCAAAATGGTGTCAATGATTAGGAATCCTTGCCAAAGACATCATTATCTCTCTCAGAACACTCAAAACCTCTCAAATTCACAAAAGACAAAATGAGTTGAAAATGACCATTGTGTTGGCAGTGGACTAACATCTCTCACAAGATTTGTGACATGGGTTAACCACCTCCTTTGTTTCTATAAGACTATTTGTTGTATTAGACATTGACAGGTTAATATTTTGGTGCAATGAAATCACTGTCCTTTCTAACTATTGGTATCAAATCTTGGTCACAAGTTTGAATCTTGCAGGCTATAGTGAGTGACATTGGGAGGGGATTGATGGTAGTGGACCAGTGTCCCTCGCAAGCTTTTTGACATGGCTTAATCACCTCCTATGGTTCTATAAGAGTATTGATTGTATTGGGAATTGATAGGTCATTCTTTTGATGCAATGACAATAATATCCTTTCTAACACCTTGGACTCCTTATATAGTCCTTTGACCCAATTTTGACCCATTTTTCAAACTTGTTGGAATTCTATGAGCATTGCAGCCTTGGCTAATTTTGATGTCTTGGATCCTTTTTCAAGATTAAAATCAAAATTTAAATTCAACTTGATGGTCAAAATTGTATTTTAAACTTCTTCCTTCTTCTATGCAGTTAGCTAAGCTTTTGAGGTCTAATCTTCAAATCTTTACTGGGGCATCCCCATTTCTTCATATCTTCATCTTTTCCATCTTCTTTGTTACTTCATTTCACCTCATTTCACTTCTATATTATATTTTTACTTGATTTGACCTAATTTCAATATTTTATCCTCCTTGGTCAAATCTAGTCAAATAGGGGCATTCTATTACTTCCTCTATAATCATTCTTGGGTTTAAATCACATATCTATCATCATGGACCTTTCTCATTTTGCATCTCCTTTACCTCATTTTGATTTCAATCTCGAGGAGGCAGGAATATTCTATCATTTCTTACTTACTATAGCTATCTATTTCTCGAGAGTATATTCTTGACCTTTTCATTTTCTCTTGATCTATCTACTTTAGTTGATGTTAGTACTCTTCTTGAGTCCCAATATTATCTCTCTCTCTCTCTCTCTCTCTCTCTCTCTCTCTCTCTCTCTCTCTCTCTCTCTCTCTCTCTCTCCTAGTGTTCAATACTGACAATCCTAGGCTATGCACTCAAGACTTTCTATTTCATTCTACTTTTTTCTTCTTCAAAATCATATCTCTCTATCTGTTGCTGCCTACTTGGCTTCTTCATTCTTTGACATAATGTGCTCCGAGATCAATCAAACATTAGTCAAAGAGGGGAAAATATAATCACATAAAAATGGTCACTTAAACTATTAGCCCCATTTTTATTATTTTGGCTAAATTATTTAATCATTTGCCTAGACCAAATTTCTAAAAATCAATTTATTTGATTTTAACCTATAGTTTGACTATAATATCCTAAATCCATATTTGATTAAAAGAACATGTCCCATTTTAATTAAATAGAAGGTGCCATTCTTCCAACCCACTTGAATGTGCACACATAAAGTCTTTTTCCTATTAAAAATTAAAAATAAAAGACTTTGTCTCACATGAAAAGTCAACTCCTTCTATTAGTGGAAATGACCTTGAACATGGATCATGCCAAAATTCAACCCCCACCCTTGATCACTCATTTCCTAATCTTGATCTCTACCATCCGTACATCTTTAAAAGGGAGAGCTCTCATTCTCTAAGGATCTTGATTTTAAGCTATTTTTATGTTGCATATTTACTTATAGGTTCTTTGAAGCATTTTGTGAAGAACTTCTATCTTCTTGTCTCATTCTTGCATCCTCATTCTATCTTTGTCTCATTTGCATTAATCTAGCTTCTTTCCTATAACACATTTCACCTAGTTTAATTAGAATAGCTTTGTAATACTCTCATGTTGTAAGCATGGTTGCATTGTGCATCTAATTCTAGCATAGTCTCATCTTTGCATTACATACTACAGAGTTCTTTGACACTAGCGCTCTTTCTCTTGTCTAAAGAATATCCCATTTCATGGTTCACTAGCAAGGGCTACATTCCTAAGGCTTAGTTGAGAGCTATCTTATTGCTTGTATTGTATACCTTTTGACTCCATGACTAGGAAGCTCTAAGCTGCAATTCAAGCTTTCCAACTCATGGAATACTTTGGATATAATGGTTTAGAGGAGTGCATTTTCTTAGTGTATAGAAGGCAATAATGAAATGTCATGCACATTATTATTATTCTTCAAAATTAACATCAAATATATAATTTCTCAAATACTTCATTTGAGTTATGATTCATTAGGCCTATTTATTTGTGTGTGAGATGATGCACTAGAATCTTCTCCTTGGCCACTAGAATCTTTGTGGTGGTAGGAAACCACAACTTTATAGCCTTGCTAGAAGCCAATTTGTTTGTCCTCTTCCGTGGGATCCATATTAAATTCTATAATGCCTTGCCAAGGGATCCAAAGGATTAGCCTAGAATTTCACTAAGTTTGGTAGCATTTTTTTTTTTAAAATATGAAGATAAATACCACATATAACTTATGCACCATAATGGAAGCAATATCAATGTCCATCTAAAAGTAATCATAACATACACAACTGGTTACATTCTTTAAAGATCCCTTAACGTTGAATTACATCTAAATCAACTAACATTATTGAATTCCATCAAATATAACAACCACATGAAATAATATTGATAAGTCCAATGTTCATACATTACATTTTCAAATGCTCAATCATCCACTGTACATGTCACAGGGTATGAAAAGCTTAAAAGAATATACATATGTGAAATAAGATACATCATCCTATTCTAATCCATGATACATCAAAGTAAAGATAATCACATGATACACATGATACATGATCATAGAAGATATACATCCATCATAAAGATCAAACATAATAAACTAAGTGCACGGTTCCTCCCAATCGTTAATAGCATCATTATACCATCATGGATCCTAGCCATCCCTCCATGCGTAACATTCCAAAATCACCGAAGAGATCATCAATATTAACATAGTAGGAATATCACTCCTAACATATACTATATCATATGCAGAAAGTAATCTAACATGCAAATAAAAGCATAAGATAACATCATCTAACATATGCTAATCATCAATGAAAGGATACATATCCACCATCATGAAGGATGCATCAGCCATGATGTCTCAATAAATCTCAAATGATAAGAGTGGAAAAACACTACCACCCGATCGCGTGGTACCTAAGTGGTCCACTCCCACCGTACTGAGGAGATAATCTCAAGTCCCAAATAGGCTATCCAATAACACATAGCATAAATCTCTATAAGTTTAAGAATCCTAAAAGTATACTAACTCAAAGGTTCCAAACACAAAACTGACATGTAATCCTAGAGGCACACAAAGATATGTAGGAACCTACTATGCAAGCGAGAAAGTGTCATCATATTTATCACATACAAGTTACCTTGACAGTTAGCTAAACTCCATGGGTCCATACTGATCTCATGCGGCCACTAGTATCCTCTCATACTGACGAGGCATACTATGGAATGCAAGGTCGCAACCATGCATTCTCTCTACTCCCATCCTAGTCTATACAAGAACTCAAGGCATGGGCGAGAACCAAAACACTTATCTTTTTAGGTTCATTCAGTTAGTATTAGGTGTGAATATTTTTACTTATTAATCCAACTTATAATGAGTTACCCTGGCAGCCTCTTAGGGCCCCGACCCCCATTGCAAGCCACTTCCTGACACTACATGCAAATATCCTACCCTAAGCTCATGAAATCATAAATCTCAAAATCACAAAAGATAATCCATAATAAAAATCATCAAATATGCATAAAAGCATCAAATCTCCATGAGCAAACATCCATAGAAAATCATGATCACAACAACTCTCTATTGGCAATTGAATTATCACTGATAATCAAAAGTATCCATTGGTTCTCAATAACCAAAATATATCTCAATCATATTGATCAAAGACTCCAAAATGGTTGAGTCAAAACATGTCACAACATGACATCATCAAGAATAAATCCACATTTCAGTCCCATCATGGTGACTAGAAAAATAACCAAGGATAACTAATCGAAGAACCAAAAATGGTTAAGTCAAGTGTCTCATACATACGAATCTCAACTATAACAATAAGTAATTTACAAACATTACATAGAGCATTCCATCACATAACCATGGTTGGTTTTTATAAAGATTGAGTTTAAAACATCATCATGGCATCACAATCACATAATCCCCCAAGCCTCTAGTAGACATCCTATAACTGGTCAACACTAGTCAACCCAAAACCCAAAACAATAGCATAAAGAATACACAATGCAAACACATGTTTTGGTTTTGCTAAATTTACATACTTGAACTTAAATGTAGAGGTCTCAGTTTATGTTTCCAAGTTTGGAGAATGAATGGAGGAACATTTTGTACATTTTTTCATGTACTGTTTTGGATGAATAAAAGTTTTCCATAATAGGTCTAAAATCCATTTTCAAATTATAAGATTTGTTTGAAAATGTCCCCCACCAAACTATCAATTAAATTTCATATACTTTATTTAATAATTTAAAATAATTAAATTAAATCTTAATAGTTGAAAATTATACAAGAGTTCACCATAAAAATGAACCTTTGATATAAATCATTTATCAATTAATAATTCAAATTTATTAATAACATATTTACATATTACATATATATATATATATATATTTAAATATATATATACATACATATATAAATATATAAATTATTATTATTATTACATTTTATAAAATCGAATTAATAATTTTGATTGATACAATATAACATATAAAAATTTAATAACAATGAAAATCGATTTCATATGAAATGACTGTTATAACACATATATATATAATTATATGTCACCGACGGTACGCAGGACCCTGCGGTTCCAGGGCCTGCGACGTCAGCGGGTACTGTGTACCCTTTCCGTCATAGTACCTACGATAGCCGGTACACTGCGATCGCAGTGGGCACGGGGGTGCGGGTCTCCTCCCCCCCCATTTTATGCATATTACTTTTTAAAAAATCGCATAAGCGATTTCAACTCTCTGGTTATTATATGCGATTTTGATTTTAACAAAGTTTAACGTTTTTAAAACATAATCGATCAATGGTATGATATTCAATTTTTAAATGAATAAATATATATATGTATATATACATATGTATGTGTATATATATATATATATATATATAAAGGTATATATATGTATATATATATGTGTGTGTGTGTGTGTATATATATATATATATATATATATATATATATACACGCAGAGATAATCAATATCACAGCACATAAACATGTATACATATATGTATATAATTGTATATATATGTATATGTGTATGCAAATTCGAAAATATAAACAGTTTATTTAAAAATTCTAATTTTTAGAATTTGCCTATAAACTTAAATCTCAAATTTATCCAAATATTAATCTAATGGATTTGGCTATGAATTTAAACCCTAGCCCCATGTTCTTTTCTAATTTATGCATAAAATATTCTCAGATAAATTTTAACTACCCATATTGAGAATGCATACAATTAAAATAGAAAAATCTTCAAAAGAGATATGGAAGACACGAAGAAGATAGGGAATACAAGATGCGGAAATAGCATAAGTAAAATCATAAGAATCTACCCAAATTCTGAGGCTAATTCACTCTTCCTTAGAAAACTTGCAGAGCAAGCTCCTCCCTTCTTCAGAATTCTCGAGTCCTCCAATGCTCCAAATGCTATGTCTAAGCTTCTAGGAATGCTTGAATATAAAGAGTTCTCAGGAAACATCTAGAATGCCTCTAGAAATAGCTAGAAGGTGTCACCAACTAAGCATGTGTCTTTTTCAACCTTCTAGATGAATCATAAGGTTTTAGACACCATGTGCTTAATTGATGCACTAACCTTCGTGTTGTTGACATAAGAGAAATAGAAAGGTGCGTTAACTCCTAGGCAAGCTTATAACTCCAATTTACTTTTTATATAATTTCTATTTAAATTTTTATAACTTTCATTTTAATTTTTATAACTTTTATTATTATTTATTATTATTATTAATTTCAATTTCTATTTTTTTAAAATTTAATCCTTTTTCCTCAATTAATTCACATTTAATTATTTATAATCAAAATATCAAAAACCATGATATTTTATATTAATCTTCTCAAATAATTAATTTATTAATTAAATCCATTTATTAAGACTTAATTAATAGAAAATTCACCATAGACCTCCAAGATAAAATATAAAAACTCATCATAGAGCAATTCACACAAAATCAGTCTAAAGGGTTAAAAATCATGAAATATGTTACTGACACATTCAGTGGGTAAAATATCCAGATACTTGTCCTACCTCACTAGGACAATTGGTTTAAGGGTTTGGGATTTGGACTTGAGAATTTATCTCCCTTCTCTTATCATTGAGATAGTATAATAGGGTACGCTCATCCTGACAATTTAGGGAAGTCGATACCCGATACCTGCAACTTACAAAAAAACTATGCATGTACATACTGTTGGAGTTGAGGAAAGCTAACTCCGAAGACGCCAAGATCACCTGCATGCGAACCTGTCAAAGAGAAGCCAAGAAGGGGAAAAGCATGGAGCACGGGCAAAAACCCTAAACGGACATGAGAGACACCATGAATGCAAACACAATGAGAAAATGTATTTACAATAAGAAATGATGTTCGATATGAAAATACAATGAGGAGAGCTCAAATATAAAGAGCTCATGGAAGCTTGTAGAACAAGCTGGAAGATAAGTGTGACAACTAGAAGGGAACAAACTCCCGTGTTGTCACCAACTAACCACAACATGCATTAAATATAAAATATTAAATAAATGCATGACCTAAGTAAACTTAAGCAATAGAATAAATAATTAAATATTAATTATTTACTCTAACACCCCCCCTTAAGTGCAACTTAGGGAAATACCTTAAGCTCACAAAGCTAAGATGAAATGCATAATGGGTCCCGGCAACGAGGCCATTTTAGGTACCCAAGTACAATGCAAGAAGATGAAACTTCTGTAAGCAGGGAAAGAGAGAAAACACATGGAAAAAACCCTCCCCTAAAAAGAGGTAAGAACCCAGTGAAGAGCTGAAGAAGTCTCCAACTAGGGAAATTGTCCCCTAAAATAGGAACAAAGAGTGATCATGAAGAAGCAGCATCACTGAAGCATGAAGAAGTCGCAAATCTGCCAAACTGCTGATCTGAAGAAACCTCCATGGAAGAAGAAGGCATGAACGGAGCATGTCTATATGGTAGATGATCCATCTCACCGAAATGCATAGGTAGCCAGCCACTGCAATCGCCTTGTATATAGGATCAACCACTAAATACATAGTTCACACTATCGAACCATCGAACCATGGATGCATTAGAACACAACATAACCCCCCATTAATACAGATGGGGTGTGATGATAGGCAACTGAGAAGGTGAGCCAAAATCTCCTGCAAACGAACCAAGAACGAGGAGAGAGGGAAAGAGGTACAGACATCGATAAAGACACAGTCTAACTGACTCTGCATGGGGCTAATGTCGTGGAAGGGACACTCACTTGACAAAGGGAGAATGCCTAAAACAGCAAACAAATAATCCCCCCCATGGTGCTTTATGAAAATAGTGCAAGTACACCTGACTCAAAACAATGTTCATGACTCCCGAAAGACAAAAGTGACAGTTTATCTCAGTGCGAAAATAAAAAATGCTTCAAAAAGATAGCTACAATGATCAGAACTAAAAAGGAGCTGAACCAAAAGAAAGTACAGCTGAAAATAAAGCAAACCATGCCAGGAAAACGATCCTTGGGCCTAAAACACTCAAAATATCCACCATAGAGTAGAAATGCCAAAACTATGATAGAAAGAGAAGAGGCCAAAAGTGAGGAAAAAAGATGACAGTTCTGAAAATTACACAGAACCAGCTTTCCAGAAATATAAAGTTTTCCAAAAACTGACATGGGACGCAAAAGATATGCATGCCGGAGTCAAAAATAGGACTTCGGACTTTAATAGAAAAAACAGGTAATAAAAAAGCATCAAAACCAAAAAATACCTGCACCAAAATCTCTGTCTCGGAACCAGCTTTTCGGCGCTTCTTTCGGATTGGAAAAATACCTCCGTATGCAAGAGTTATGGCCAAAAAACCACAAGTAGGTCCAAAACCAAATCAGGAGAGGTGCAAGGCAGGTTGATGACATCGCGCTGACGTCAGCAAGTCAGGCGATTAAATTTGACAGTTTGATGGCCGTCGCAGCAAAAAAAAGAGTGCCACATGGCATTGCCACGTGGCAGTACAGACGATGACGTGGTAGGGGCCACGTGGCAATGTGCCACGTGGCACGCCTGCCACGTGTCACGCACAAACTGGTGCTGACTGTGCTGCACAGCTGGCGGGCGGAGGCGGCCACAGGGCGGCAGAAGCAGGTTGCGCCGCTGGTGGAGGTGGCCGCAGGGCAGCGGAGCCGGGAGGAGCCACCGGTGGAGGGCGGCGGACGGGCGGCGGCCGGGCAGCGGCGGAGCGCGGGTGGCGCGGCGGTGGCCCCGCGGTGGCGCGGCGGCGGCGCGCCCAGAAATATATATATATTTTTTAAAAAAATCCGCGCTGCGTCCGTACGACCATACGGCAGACTCCTAGAGGCCTCAAAAAATTGCCAAAATTGCCCTGTCTCCAAAAATGACAAGCTTTATATGAATCCTGACTGCAAACGGCCTTCCGGATCCAATGGTGATGTCCGTTTGGGTTGAAAGTGCTTCAAAAATTCACTGATCCCCTGATTTGAAGAAAAATTGCACAAACAAACTAGGGTTTGTGACTCCAAATCACAGCTTCAAAATTTCTTCAACGAAGCAGCAGCAAGAAGGCTCTGATACCATGTTGGAGTTGAGGAAAGCCAACTCCGAAGACGCCAAGATCACCTGCATGCGAACCTGTCAAAGAGAAGCCAAGAAGGGGAAAAGCATGGAGCACGGGCAAAAACCCTAAACGGACATGAGAGACACCATGAATGCAAACACAATGAGAAAATGTATTTACAATAAGAAATGATGTTCGATATGAAAATACAATGAGGAGAGCTCGAATATAAAGAGCTCATGGAAGCTTGTAGAACAAGCTGGAAGATAAGTGTGACAACTAGAAGGGAACAAACTCCCATGTTGTCACCAACTAACCACAACATGCATTAAATATAAAATATTAAATAAATGCATGACCTAAGTAAACTTAAGGGGGGGTGTTAGAGTAAATAATTAATATTTAATTATTTATTCTAACACATACAATATATATAATGCTAAGCTAAACAAGCAATGGCAGGAAGTGGTGCATCGTGTAGATCCTGACTAAGCAGGTGACTACGACTCCCTTCCTTAACCATATTAGAAATGCCATACAATATGAAAACACACACACCATACACATGCAAGTATGAGATAATAAACCATCTAACTAATCATCAACAATAACTAAAAGCAATATAATGATCATCATGCATACATGAAATGTAAAGTCTAAATGATCTCATTATGTAACCACTGAATCCATAACATAATGTCTAATAGTCTCAAAACAATACCACTAATCCATCAACAAAAAACTAGTCTATCATAGTCTGATAATAACAACAACAATGTCCAAAAAAGATGTGAAAGAGGCTAGGCACTACAAATTCAAAGCCCTACATTTTTTGCATAATATTGTTAATATTGAATGTGTTGCTTGTTTGTAATTTTATATAAAAAAATTGATATGAAATTTCAATTACTACTACTTACAAGTCATGCATGAAGTTTCATATATCCACTAGAGTCAAGATGGTGTTGGTCAACCTTATCTTTTCTAGCCTATGTAGTCTCTGGTGTGTCATGAAACCTATATATATGTAAAGTTTGAAATATGTTAGATTATATAAATATAAAGATTGGTAATTTTTGCATAATTATATTAATAATATCACATACCTATTTTTTCGGGTTGTGGTTGAACCCCTTTAACTTTGATTCTTTTACCTTTTTCATCTTCAATGATTTCATTCTACTCCATCTTTGGAACTATAGGAGGATGCCCATACTTTGGGTTGTCCTTTAGAACCCTTCTATATTGATCTCTCATATCCAAGTTAAATGTTTGCAAGATTTCTGAGTTATTTTGACTTTGTTAAAAATATTTTGAACAGTGATACCCTCTAGAGATTTTATGAGCTGATCTTTTACTTCGGGACCTTGGTCATTCCAACTTTTAACAAAAAAAGTTGTTAGATAAATTTTTTATCTCAAGCTACGTACCTTGAATATATTACAATAAATGAATGAACGAATAAATATTCTACCAATTATATGAAGCTAGGTACCTTTTGCGTAATGTGGACCCAAATATCTTCAATGTTAAATCATAAAGAGTTTCATAAAAAAAATATAATTTCTTGGAAAATCATCATGGGATGATTAGTCAAAAATGAGTTATGAATAAGAAAACTATAATTACACTTTAAATAATAACAATTTTAAAGTACCTAGAAGCTTAGGAAATTTTAAGGGAATCATATCTTTCTATGCCAAAAACAATGATGCATCTAATGATCTAGTACAACTACCATAGGCTGATCTAAAAATGATGGTAAATTATCAGTAGTACTAGTATCTATTCTATCATGAGAAGGTGTACCTATCATTGCACAAAATTAATCAATGACTATGATCAAATGAACCAAAGAAAGTACAAATCAAATCATATTTAACACATTACAATATATAGAAAAACAAGGATTTAGCAATTCTAGTTGTAATATGCATGGATGTTTGCATGCTTCTTATTGTATCCTCTAATCAACAATCTTGGAGTGGTGGTCATCTTCATCAAAGGAGGTGTATGCACTTCATCATGACCTAAAAAAAAATCATATATACAATGTATTTTCCTTTTATAGTATATATTGAAAAACCATGATATCAGTAATATAGCTCACCTATCTTATAGAACTGTCAATAATAATCATGAAGAAAATAATGGTGCAATTTTGACTATTAATGGACTACAATAGAGAAGCATGGTATATGTTGATTTTGATGATGTCCCTTCTAATATTTGAAAATTGAAATCACAGACCTGTAGGAATTGCACTAGTACCCTTGTCATGTCTGACAACTTGGTGAGGTTTCAAAAAATATGTAAGAACACATACATATTTTGGTTCATGATCCATAAATTAGTATGAAATATAAAGTTTCTTTAAATGATTGTACTAGCTAAAGATTCATTGTTTCTTACTTCCACACAATGTGTTTTTTGATTCAATTCATTTCTTGTCACCTCTTTCTCTTTGGTTGGAACTAGATTCATCACAAGTGTAAGTATTTTTAGATTGATACTTTTACGACTCTTTTTTATACATGGTTATAGGATTAGTGGTATATGTGATGTCATCATTATATAATACTATGGCCACCTGGTTATCAAAAACTAATTACTCTTGTGTAATTGGTTCTTTTCACTTTCCCTAAGCAACAAATTGTGATAAAAATATTTGTAAAATATCTAGAATAACTCAAAAACCCTATTGAAAATAATATAATAATACAATATCTTTTACAATTAAAATTAAACTAATTTTTACCTTCGCTGAAAAAGGGGCTAGAAGAACATCCATGCCTCTATCATCTGATGGATCCATGTTACCCTGTGACAAAGAATAAATATAAAAACATCAACATAATGAAAGAAATAGTTGACTTAGCAATAAAACTTATTAATAAAATGGTATATTGTATATTGAAGTTATTAATTGGAGGTAATTAGTTTAAATATTATATATATAGTACTTACAAGTCTCATGATAGTAACTTTCTATGTATCTATGCAATTCAAATTGTAATCTATTAGCAACTTTTCCTTTGCACTTATTGATTTATTGCATATACAAAAATACAATTACCCTCATGCGACTCCAAAATATAATTGGGTCACTTATTAGTTGACTCAGGATGTGCACTATTTATAAAACCTACAATATTCCCTGTTGCTTTTGGTCTTCCATCAATGTACATAGAAAGTCTTTTACTTTGATCATTGTCTTTCCATTGTAGATAATTTGCTGACAGTGTATACCTACACATACTTTTTATTATATGAAACTATCTGCATCCAATTATTATAATTGTAATAAGGTCCTACATACTCCATCAATTCAATGACTTTGTTATAACTGACCTTCATGCTATCCATGGAAAATAGACTCAAACCATCATGTAATGATGATGGAGCTACGTGATATATCCTCTCACTAACACAAAAATTACATGATACTTATGCTACAAATTACATAGAACATAACACAAACAATATGCATAAATGATAATCATTGTATATATTTTAATTTGTTACTTCTACTTTATCTATGCTAGCTACACAAGATCCTTAACAAAAGGGATGATGACACTTTCGATCCTTAGCCTATTTCCAAAAAGGGTGAAAATCATGCACAAAATATATATATTATTAGTAATCAACACCAACAATTGAGCATTGTTGCACATATTTTCAACATGTGTATCATAAATTACCAATGTTATTATCATTAAAATTGAACACAATGAAATAATTATACAATGACATTAGACTTGAACATAAAATATATTAATCATGAAAATATACAACAACTTAAACATTAAATTTTCAATGAATATATGAATATCTCTTACATCTTGTTAATCATAGCTCATAAATTTCCATTGATCATGTCATTGGTCATATTCTTCGTCCATCTCATCATCATGACCATCATCATCATCGTCACTATGACCATCATCATCATCATCATCACCATTTTCATCACCATCATCACCACCACCACCACCACCACCATCATCATCACCATCATCACCATTTCCATCATCTTTCCATGTTAATTAGTGACTATTTTGTTGATATCATTCAATCCATACTGTCATCCAATCAATATTTTTTGCAATATACAAATGAAGTGCATCCCACTCATGAGAGACTATATAAAATAAATGTACCAGTTAGAAACACCTTATATTGATTCTAAACAATAGATGAATGTAAAGGATATTTGAATAGAAAATAAATTGCAAATAGTTATAATAAATTCATTTAGAAAGGAAACATGTTAACTATTTTAACTAACCTTCAACTAAACCATCATTGATATGATTTTTCATGACAATTAGCTTCCTTCCATTGATTCTTGGGTTCTTATATTGAAGTATGTTGTATGAAAAGTACATGGAAATGGAGGTCAATATTTAGAACTCCCACCTGACACTTCCCTAGCATTACCCTTAATATCACATAATTCCTTACCAACCACCCCTAACCAACATTGCTCAAGGATTTTGGAGGGTGATCCCGAGGCAAGTCCTTACTAGTTATGAATAGTTGATCCTAGCCAATTATTAGATGTCTACAGGAGATATAGGTCTAGATGAATTAATGTAAGATATAGATTTCTCATCCAATTGTAAATAGAAAACTTTCACTTGTTTAATTTTATTTATTATGCAAGTACAATGATCTTTTGATACATTGTTACATCCAATAAATACCAACACTCTAGTCTGACAAGGAAAATTTTATGAGGCCTCTCACCCCATAGGATGACTTATTATTTTGTATGTCAAGAGTATATAAAATCATGTTGTTTACTTATATGTTAAAAGACTATAATGATCCAATAATTGCAAACTAAGAAATTTATCATAAAACAAAAGATAATTTTACAACTAATCTTAAAAAACTATTTTTCTTTGAAATTATTTTTCATAATTTTTTAATTTCCAATATAATGTTATAGTAGGCATTCTTTCAAAAATATTTAATTTTAAAAATATTCTACAAAGTTTTTTAATTTCAAAACTAGTGTCATTAAAGAATGTTGTTAATTCCAATACTAGTGATGTCTAAGATGAGCTATAATTATGTCATGTGGATGCTGGTAGAGGCCAACCTTGACTCACTAAATGTTGATGTTACTCCAAATTTTTTAGAGTTTGCATCAAAATACATCTTGTAAAATCAATTTGCAGATAACTCTATCAAGGGTATCATAGATGGTTTCAACATTTACTTCTCGTTTTAGGAGTTATTAATCATCTACAACATTTTACATCCACATCTAGAAGGTTGCATCTATTATGGGTGTAATCTAGGGTTTTCCCATCTTACAATTAGGCAAAGAATGGTGAATGAAGTAGCATCTATTGGAAGTCATGGATTTGAATTTCATTTCCAATACTACATAGTATTAGGTCTTATTTTCCAACACCCACTTCACACCATCTTTTAGCAGCAAGATGAGTGTTAGCTAATCCACCTATATCTATTACTTGTACCATATCAGAAAGGAAATAAAAAATCATTGTTGCTGGCTTGCATGGGAATGAGTGCAAGGAATTTGATAACAACCAAATCATTTAGAAAGTCTAAAGCATCCTATAAAATTTAGATTTTATCACAAGCACAAATTAGGGAATTCATGACTGGTTGGAGCTGATTGTAGACCTGTCCACACACGAGATTGAGAGCATACTTCCATACCAAGGGATATGGCTCTTATCAAAAAATGAATTCACTCATTACTAAAGAGGATTTTATTTCATTTATCATAGCACCCTCCACAAGTTCTCATCACTTATACAATATCTCCAGTATAAAACTAACAGTTTTATGTTTAATATTGATGTAGGCTTTGTAAATCAACCCTTATTTTGATGCAATGCAACTTATATCTAATCTAGGAGAATTATTTGAGATTTGTGTTTTCAATTTCCATTTTATTATTCTCTTTTATAATTTGTTTCAAATATAGAAAACAATACAAAAAAAATCATAAATTTGCAGATATTCTAGGTAGGGACATTTCAATGGTACCAAAGCATTGATCTTGCTAGCCTATAGTGTTAAATTTCAAGGCAACACAATGGAAAATTATAGAGGATGATTTAAAAATTTACTTAGGGTAGCTTCAGTTTCATTTTAGAATTAATACACAAAAACACAAAACAATGCTTAAAGGATAGTGAGCCACAGATGAAAATATGTTTGGACAAATTTGTAGAAAGAAGGAAGCAAAAAGATAAGAAAGATTTAGAGTCACAAAGAAGCCCTGAGCATGAATGAAAAATGACACAACATAGATGTTGAATGTAAAAATCTTTGGTGATTGAAGATGTTTTATTGCCTTCTAACAAATGCAAAGAGTTCAAGGAGAAGGAACTTTTAATATAGTTTTAATTTCTAAAGTGTGAACCACTGATTGATTTTTAGAGAAATATTATAGATGGCATTCCAAGTAAATATTATCACAAGAATGATAAATTAAGAACATCTCTACAATTCCTACTCCAATAAAAGAGGCAAGCTCCTGGTTGGCAACCTAATGTATGAAGATGATGATCAAACTTCAAAATTGTTTCTTCCCATGTTATAGCAAAATTAATTGTCATCATTGAAGCATGTTAAAATGGTTGATAGAGAAAGAGATTTAACTTGCAGTACATAGCACATGGGCTCTTATATTAAACTTTTTTAATATGCTCAATTAGAACTATTAGTTAATATGGGACAATTACTTCAATTCTTTGGTTTTGTAATAGTGATCAATAGGAAGATGACTATGTACAAAATGTTATATGCTATTTCTAGCACAACCCTGATCCTTAATAATTGTTTAAATAGAAATAATTGTGGTTTTCTAAGTATTTGCTTGATCATTGCCATCAATTTTACTAATGGTTTAAAGCAATAATTACTAGTTTGATATGTCAACATGTTTGTTTAACTCTCAAGATGCTGCAATAAACAATATGTTCTGTTTCTTTAGGGGGTAAGGTGCTAACTCTAATATGATGATACATCTATGTTGCCACTGATGTCAATTTAATTCCCCATGTATAGAGAAGAGTTTTAGAGGATATTAAGAGATAAATTCCAAAAAGTTTCCCCCTCAATAAAATGGGATTGAATGTCTTCTTATACTTTAATTTTCAAATATGAAAACTCTTCATCAATGACGAACCTCATTTCCCATCATAAACCTATTGAACATGTTATATTGACAAATGGTTCAATAGTCTTGACTAAATAGGTTCCTTCATTCTTAACTGTGTCTCTTTAATTGCTGTATTTAGCAATGTTGATTAATTTTGTATTCATTGGCATCTTCCCTTCCATTGTGTATTTCATGATTTATGTCTATGGTTTTTAGTTGTAAATAACTCCATCTCTATTTTTACAATCTCTTAAATCCTTATCAATGTATGTGCATTCCTCAATCACTCTAGTTCAATGTCCTGAATGCTTTTATCTTGCAGAGAATGAGAGGAAATTGGTAAATATTGTGGTTGAGATGCTAAATATATGGTGCACACAGATATATTAATGATTTACTTATTGTAAATGTCGAGCATCCAAATATATAAATTGTATGATGATATCCATTTGTTTCTCTAGTAATAATGTTTATGGTTGTACAAATCAAAGACCACCATTAATATCAAAGATTATAGCTACTCAAATTTGAGCGAAGGGATGATGTGGTAGTATGCATAGTGGAGACCAATGTGACACCTCCCTATATTATTGTATCTTCTCTGTTTAGTTTCAAAAATCTCCCATAGCATTACCAGCTATATATGCCATGTGTTTAGTTCTTTAATTTGATCTATTGGGAATATGATGTTTCATTATTGCATTTGGTGATTACATACATGAGTATTTGGTAATCATATTTCCTTCCTTAACATTAAATAAAGTCCTATTTCTAATATTTGATCACGAAGTTTTAAGAATAAGTATTTGTCTTGTAATTTAGGAAACTTCATATGTAAAAGGATCAATCCATTAATGTTAGTTGATCATTACATTACATTTAAATTCCAACTATAAGTTATTATAATCAACTAATTAATTTTATTTATATATTTACCTTTTTATCGGTAAAAGGTCAAAGCCCTATGAATTATATTATTAATAAATTTAAGAAATTATAAGAGAGACTCCATTCAAATAGGCACCAGTAGGAAATAATGGAGAAGAAAACCTCCAGTCTTGCCCAAGACCAAGGTCATATATTAAGTACAAGTTTAAGAGGGGCATACCCCAATTTTCTTGGATAATTGAGGGATGTAACCACCTAGAGACTACTAATTTTACACCTTTTCAATATTTACCCCTTTTTGTATTTTATGTTGTGATCCCTCATACCTATTTAGGATTTTAAAAAATAGGATCTTTGTGTTCATCTTATAGTTCCTTCATTTTTCTTATTGGCTAAATCTACACAAGTGGACCATCTTGACCAAGATCATAGTTAGCTTGTTAAATAATGAAAATATAGGAACAATTACCATATATGAATCCAACAAAAAAAAGTATTTTGATTTTATTTTGATAATAATAATTATTAAACTAAATCTTTCAACTGTGCATTCTACCATTTTTCTATACTCCTTTAATACTACACTCCATAAAATCTTAATCAAAAGAAAGTAATTCATTAATTAATTTACTTATTATTATTTGTAATTATTATTTATATTTATGAAATATTATTATTAATTATTATTTTATATTTATCAAATATTAATATTTATTTCTACTATTTGTATTTTATTATTATGATTAATTGTATTTATTATGATATTATTTATAAAATTTGATTTTGTGAAAAGGGGACATCACAAGTTTATAATTTTTTTGGTATATTAGATCCAAATAACCTTTTGAGGGTCAAAGTGGATAGAGGGATATATATCACTATTGATTTCTTCAAAGGATGTTTATGAGGGATCATATCAGGTGGGTTTTGTATCCTAAGCACATTTTGAAGGATCAATATTCACAATTCATGATCACTCCAAGAAGCTAAGTATCTCATGTTAACAAGAACATGGTGGTGGTTGAATGAGGATAGTCGCCATGGTGTGTTCAATGTGAGTAGGTGGAAATTAAAATAAATGGTAATTGAATGCTAATGATTATTTAACTAAGAAGAGTATATTATTGTTTGAGTCAAGCTAAATGCAAGCTTTCCCCTTTGAATGGGTGATGGTTAGTTCAAGAAGAATGAGATGCTACAAAATGGCTTCACCCTTCCTTGGATATTGAAGGAAAAAATTCTAACACTTGTGAGTGGATTCAAAGTATGTGGTGATTTTCTATATCATGGGTCTAGGTGAGATATCTTCATTTGCTAGTTATAAGTTACCTAGTATGGACCAACATTGTTTGGTACTTGAGTTTCTAAAATTATAGTTCAATAGAGTATTATCATGAGTTAAGGCATGGTGTTCCTATTAAGGGAGATGAAGGAACATGAGATGATTGATTTTTAAAGTAATAATGTGGATGTACATGCATTTCAAGGAATGTTTTTTAATCAGATGGACAATACATTGAGAGAATATCTCTGATTACTACTCCAACAAAGAAGTGTGAGCTCCTTGTTTGAAATCTAAGGTATGAAGACGATGATCAAATTTTAGGTTTGTTGCCTCTTATGTTACAAAAAAATTATTTTCATAATGGGAAGCAAGTTAAAATGGTTGATAGAGAAAGGGATACAAATTACATTATAGAGTGGACTCTTTATTTAAGTTTATACTTGTTTTCATGTGTTGATCCACATAACATTTTAAGGGTGAAAGTGGATAGTAGCACTAATATTATTATCGAGTTCTTTATCTCTTGTATTTGGGTCAAAAAAGTTGGAAACATATTGTTAGAGTAATAAAGTATTTTCTTATTAATTAAATCATATTGATTTAATTATTAGAGATTATTAAGTCACTTATTATCTCTAGTTTACTTAAGCTAAACTTTAGGCATATAATAATTAATTATTATCATGCAACCTAGATTTTACCTACTAGGGTTTTGATCTCCTTTTATAAGGATTGATCACTTTATAACATTCATTCATTTTTTTATTATAGAAAATCCCTTTTTGCTCATCAAGAATGTCTCATCTATGGATCTGGGAATTCTAGCCTCCATAGCTTTTTCTTCTCTCTTTTTGTGATAGTTGTTTGCATGCAAGTGATTCTTGGGAGTTGTGGAGTTGATCTTTCCTCAATTTCAACACATATGTTGCACTGTATGTTATCATTAATGTCAAACATTGTGTTCTAGAGGTATCTGTGGTTGCTCAAACACTGTAGTCTAGAAGTCTGTTACTTACTAAAGTAAGCTTGTGTACTAAAACTTTAGTATAGTGGAAGACATATATGTATCCTATGATCATGTAAAGATGATGATGTTTAATAGTTCTTCATTTTTATACTCCTATATCCAATATTTAATATGGTCTTGATGTTTGTGGTTCAACAAATGAAGAAATGCAATTTTACAAGTATGGTTAATAGTGCTTCGATTGTTCTTTTCACAAGGTCTTTGCTCCAAAAATTGGGGTTGAAGTTTTGTTGATACTTTTGTAAATGGATTTATACATTGGTCTTGGTTGTGGCATTCACTGATGATCCATAAATTGTTTGTGGTGATTTGTAAACCATGTGACCATTGTTGCAATTTTATTTAGTTGTTGTCCTCATCTTGGTCTGAAAATGTATTGTGATGAATTATAACATGGATTTTTGGCATGTGCTAGTGTTTCTGATGTTTTTTGTAGATCTCACCATGGCATGTAGAGGTCTAGATGAAGTTGGTATATTTGGTGATTCATTGGCTACTGTGTTTCTACACATTTGATGTAGTGAAGTTTTCTTAGTGTGGTTGTGATCCCTCTCTCTCCTAGAGTGGGTCATGCTTCTTGAATTAGGTCTAGGTTATGTATTTAATGATTCTCTTATATCTGGATGAGTTTGTACTATATGGGGTCATTCATTTAATGTTTATCTCTTATCTAGTTGGGTCCATTCTATGTTTAGGTCTAGATGCTTCTAGTATGGGACTTTATTATATTTTATTGTTTCCTTTACTGACTTGTAACTTTAAATATAATATCCCTTTGATATATCCAACCTCATTGTAATCTCCAATGAATATTGTATTTTAGTACACTCTAAGCTCTAGAAAAATGCATGATTTAAAGAAAGTGAATAGTGTGCAAACTTGTGAATATTTATAGTTAGTAGAGGTTAGTGATAGTGATAGAGAAGAAAAGAAAGAAACAATGTACTACTAATGTTAAGTATATTTTCAAGTTAGCTACATTATTAGGATAATATTTATTTATCCTTGTAAAGGATTGTATGTATCTTGTCCTTGAGATAGTGAGTCTTGAGTGCAAAAGTTAGTTGTATCTTGCTACTTTGGTAGTGAACCTTTATTTACAAGTATAGACTAGTGTGCTCCTATTTGTATTAATTATCCTAGTGGTAGTGGTTACTACCAAGACAAGCTTAAGATCCCTCTCTCATCTTAGAACAAACATCATCATTACACTAAACATAATCTTATTAAAAAAAATAAAAAATAAAGATTAAAACATTCAAGAGCACTCAAAATTGAATTCGAAAATAAAAAATTTAGGATGTGTGTACAACAAATGATCTCTCTAAAGGTTTGACTACTACAAAAACAAGAACAGAACCCTCCTTTGATCTTAAAAAAGAAACCTAGTTACTACAGTAACTAGAATCCCATTTCAAACTAAGACAAAAATTGGAGATCACAAAATTCAAAAAGACATAAAAATGAATCCATTGTCAAATAATGCATTCTTTAGAGAAAGGAAATCCTAAATGAATAGAAGTATAATTAAATTTCTCCCTAAGTCTATAGAGGAGAATAATGGAATCGTGAAGCAATCAATTAAATGTACTCTAAAGTAATATAATATTGGCATTTCAATAATTGACTTCCAAATGAAAAGAAAACCTCACAAGACAAACATAATATGGTCACTTCTCATAGATGTTATATAACCATATTAAATATATGGAAATAGAGAGATTCTTGCTACCCAACTCAGTGAGAACATATTCATAATAAAATTATATTTTAACATGAGTATATTCTTTTTTAATATGAATTAGATGTGATGTAGGAGCATCAAGCTTGGATTTTGGTGGAGTTATGATTTTTTATGGTTAGGGATTTGTTGGAGAAACATTGGAGAACCTTTCCTTATGATTTCATAGATATTGGATGGATCATGTTGAAGTTAGAGTCATTTTACCTCGTGGCTAGAGCTGCATTTTCTAGTATCTGCAAGCCACTTGTGGGTGGAATAAATAATTATTCTTAATGGATGAGAGGATGAAAACTTTAGACATTGAAGAGGGCCTAGATTAACACCTTAAATCAAAGGAGTAAGTCCTAATTAATTATGAGTTGGGAGATATGACCATTCTCCTAAGACAATGATTTTATGTTAGTTTACACATCTAATTTTTGCACATGACTTTCATGATGAATACATAGTTATCTTTAATGAATCAGACTTTGTACACTTAAGTGGTTATAGAAGACCTAAATTAATGCTGTTAGTTAAGATAACAAGTCTTTTTTCAATTGGAATGAGGAGATATCATCATTTTTGTTAGGTATCAAATTTTGGGTAGTTTTTGTAGAAACATGTGGAGTTTTCTTCTTGAGCAATTTTGTATAAGGAAATTTAGAATGAATGTTAGATCTAGCTCAAGTTAGTTGATCTTATTAGATCACAATTTTTCTTGAGTGTGTAGAAATATTTTCAAAGTTGAGGTAGTTTGCATCAGGACCTTGGGTTGCAAGAAGTTGATCTGAGAAGATATTGATCTGGTGATGATTGTGTTGAGGATTGATTGCTTCAAAGTCCTAGTTTATGATTCTTGGTGTGGGGTGGTAGATTGTAATTTGAAATACAATTGTAGAAGACTTAAAAATGTATTAATAGATGCACAAATGGAAGGTTGATCTTGGTTGATCGCAAAGATTTTGTGGGATGTGTATTATAGATCCATGTTTCTAGACTTGTGATTTGTTCCTGGTTGTTCATGTGAGGTGGTAGGTTGCAATTTGAATTGCAAAAAAGTTGAGGTTGTCATAAGGAGTGTAGGAAGGATTTATAGTAGAGGGTTTACAAAAATCTTGGAAGATGGCTCTGAGAGGATTGGACCAAAGATGATCATGAATCTCTATGATGTGGTGGAGAGAAGGATTAATGAGACAATAGCTTGGGTGGACACTAGTGTGGATGTTAGGAATAAAACCATGGATAGAACTAACAAGTATATGAAAATATAACCAATATTAAAAAATAATAAATCACACAAAAAAGAACACAAAACATCAAGATTTAACATGGTTTATCCAATCTGTGGGCTATGTCCACCAAACAACAAGACTGATATAATTACAATCTAGTGATTACAACCTAATTACAATCTGTAATCCCTTACATCTCAATAATACCACAAGAAGCAATTTTGCATCACAACTATAAAATAATCCCTAACCCTAAGCCCTTTTTTACAAGCATTTTTACCACTTTAGGGTTATAATTAATAATTACATGTCGGTCCAAAATCTCGATAAAATAAGGTGCAATTTTTTTTTTTTTTTGGGTTGATGCCTCAAGCCCCAAAGAATTTATGAAGTGTGTATAGTAATTTCCTAATTAATCACCACAATCTAACAATCTCCCACTTGGGGACTGATCAAGCTCCACACTAAACAACAATCTCCCACTTGAAGACTAATCTTGTAGCTATGTTGCTACTCCATAAGGTTCCCACTGGATAAAACCATCCTAGATGTTGCTATTCTTTTATTCATAGTTAGTCTAGAAGGCCAACCACCTTTGTCAATATATCTATTGGATTGTCATCTGTATGTATCTTATCCAACTTTAACTATCCATCTTCCAAAATTGACCAAATAAAATGGTACCGCAACTATGTGTGTTTGGTCTTTGAATGTAGAGTTGAATTCTTCACAAGATGAATGGCACTCTGACTCTCTATAAAAAAATAATTATCCTTCTAAGAATATCCCAATTCTTCTTAGAAGAACTAAAGCTATATCATTTTCTTGGTTGCCTCTGTAGCAGTGACATACTCTATCTCTGTAGTGGATAAAGCATTAACCTTTTGTAACCTAGAAACCTAGCTCACGGCTGCCCCACCAATAGTAAAGACATAACTTGTAGTACTCTACCTAGTATCAATATTCTCTGCCAAATTTGAGTCAACATAGCCCTGTAAATTAGTAGTAGAGCCCTCAAAGAGTAAACACTTATTAGATGTTCCTCTCTAATATTTGAGAATCCATTTAACTACATTCCAATGCTCAATTTTTGGATAACTCATACACTGCATGTGCAATATCTAACCTGGTACATACCATAGCATACATCAAACTTCCTACAACTAAAGAATAGGGTACCTGGGACATCTTATCCTCCTCTTCTTGTGTCTTGGGACACATTTCCTTAGTAAACTTCAAATGACAAGGTAAAGGTGTGCTAATAGCTTTAGCATTCTCCATAGAGAAATGTTGCAACACCTTCTCCACATAATCAACCTGAAATAGCGTCAATTTTCTATCTTTGCAAATCTTCATACCAAGGATTTTTTTTTGTTGCCCCCAAATCTTTCATAGCAAATGCATGTGCTAACTATCATTTTAGCCCCTTAATATGATCCATGTTAGACCCAACTGCAAGCATATCATCAACATATAAATATAAAATAATGTAGCTATCATCATCCAATCTCTTAAAATAAACACAATGATCTAAATGACACCTATTATATCCATGCTCATGCATAAAACTA
This sequence comes from Cupressus sempervirens, assembly GCA_028749045.1. Lineage (NCBI taxonomy): Eukaryota > Viridiplantae > Streptophyta > Pinopsida > Cupressales > Cupressaceae > Cupressus > Cupressus sempervirens. The sequence continues at coordinate 349,113,947 of CM053791.1, forward strand.
TTAAATTTTAGATACCGTTGTTGAGGTACTTGCTTCAAGCCATATAAAATTTTCTTCAATTTGCACACTAAGTTCTCCATACCTTTGACCAAAAATCCCTATGGCTGGGCCATATATATCTCTTCATCCAAATCACCATGAAAGAAAGTTGTTTTAACATCAAGCTACTCTAAATGCAAATCTTCAGTAGCCACAATACTTAAAACAGTACGGATAGAAGTCATCTTAACAATAGGAGAAATATCTCATCAAAATGAATGCTCTTTTTTGGTGCAAATCCTTTTACAACTACCCTGGCTTTAAATCTATTCTTACCTCCATCCTCTTCTTTTAACCTATAAACCCACTTATTCTATAAAGCTCTTTTACGTGTAGGCAACTTGCATAAATCTCATTTCTTATTCTTCAACAAAGAGTCCATTTCATCTTTTATTGCAAACTCTCACTGAATTTTAGTATCTACCTACATAGCTTCATCATAACATTCAGGTTCACTAGCATCAATAAGTAAAATTGAATACAAAGAGGGAGATAATATTTCTAGAGGTCTAATTTTCCTTGTTGACCGTCTAAAATTCACCAGTGTGTGTGGTATTTGTAGTTGTGGTTGTTGCACATCATGAGGAATGGCTAGAACATTAGCTTTTGGAGTATCATCCAACACTACATAATCATCTTCTTTATTCTCATGCTGCTGCAATAGATCTTTGTACAACACTTTCTCATTGAATATGAAATCCTTGCTTCTTACAATTTTATGATTTTTAAAATCCCAAAACCTATAAAAAAATTCATCAATGTCATATCCAACAAATACACATTTCTTTGACTTAGCTTCTAGCTTGGTTCTATTTTCAGAATCTATATGAGGAAAAACTTCACAACCAGAGGTCTTGAGAAAAGAATAACTCAGCTTCTTACCAGTTCATGCTTCCTCTAGAATACTACAACCTAGAGGAGTAGAGGGACCTCTATTAATCAAATATACAATAGTATTGACAGCCTCTACCCACATGTGTAAGGGAAACCCAACATGCAACCTCATTTTCCTTGCACGCTCCATTATAGTCATGTTCATGTGTTCAACCACTCCATTTTTCTATGGAGTCCTTGGAATAGATTTCTATCTACAAATAGCATTAGTAGAGAAATAATCTTCAAATTCATGACTGCAATACTCACCATCATTATTAGATCTCAGACTTTTTAATTTCTTACCAATCTCATTTTCAACCAAGCATTTCCATTTCTTAAGAGTTCAAAATACATCAAATTTCTATCTAAGGAAATAAAACCATACTTTTCTAGTTGCATCATTAATAAATGTAACAAAATAATGAGAGACAACAAGGGAAGATACCTGAGCCAGACCCCATACATTTGTATACACAAGCTCTAATTTTTTTTTTTTTTTTTCCTTCCTAGTCTTCACAAAACTCACTCTCATTTGTTTTCCATAAACAACTTTCATAGAAATCCATATTAACACATTTTAGACTTGGTACAACTTTCTTTTAATGAATTACTTTCATACCTTTCTCACTCATGTGCCCAAGTCTGTTGTGCCATAGTGTTGTATTAGAATCTACAACAACTATTTGTTCTCCCTGCTCAATTGCAGCAATTGTTCCTGAATATTTTTTTTTTTTGAAACAATTAAAGTAGAAGGAACAATATGACTTGTACAAAGATATAAGGTGCCTCCTTTCACACCTTTTCCTACTACAAGGGAACCCTTTGAAACCTTCCAATTTTTATCATTAAAAGTAATTACACAACCCTCATCACTAAGTTGCCCTACTCAAATTAAATTCCTACTTAGCCTTGGAACATCTCTTACCTCATGTAGTAGCCAATGATTCCTATTTTATAACTTAATATTAGCTTTTCCCTTTTCAACAATCTAACAGGGTTCATTATCTCCCAAATAAACAAGTCAAAAATCTCCTTTGACATAATCAATAAAATAACCTCTATGAGGTGTAGTATGAAATGAAGCACCACAATCTAAAACCTAGGAATCATCAACACTTTGTAAAGATAGAAGCAAAGAATCCTCTTCAAATTTGTTACTTACCACATTTGCCTCTTTGTCTCCATTTGGTTTATCTCTTTCATTTTTCTTTTGATTCCAACAATCTTTCTTTTTATGACCTAGTTTCCCACAATACCAATAGTTGTTCAGTCCTCTTGATTGAGACCTCCTCCCCTTTGACTTTCCACTTGAGGTTTCCTACGAGTTTCCTCACTCAAAAAACTAATGATCATATCATCATATTTTAGGGTACTAGATCTAGAAATAGAATTACTCACAACCATTACCAAGCAATTTTAGTTTTTAGGCAAAGAACACAAAATCAAGAGAGCCCTAATTTCTTCATCAAAATTGATACCCACAAAAGATAACTAACTAGTAATAGTATTAAACTCATTTAAATGATTTGTAGTAGATCCACCTTCTGCCATTTTCGTATTAAATAAATGCTTCATGAGAAATACCTTGTTTGAAGCGAAGGGCTTTTCATATAGTTTCACTAGGGTTTGTATTAATTCTTCTATTTTCTTTTCTTTTATAATATTAAATGCCACCAAGGGTGTCAGGCATAATCAAATGCTTCCAAGTGCCTTTCTATCCAAAAGATCACATTCATTATTTGACATAGATCCCTGATTCTTGGCTTTGCCTTCTAATAGCTTCCATAAATCCTTCTAATAAAAATAGTCTTCCATTTGCATCTTCCATAACTGGAAGTTCTGCGCATTAAACCTATCAACCCTCATCTTACCCTTGTCTTCCATTGCTCCCACTCAACCATGAGACTTTCCTACAGAGGATAACTGAAAAAACAACCTTGCTCTAATACCACTTTTTAGAAATAAAATAATAGAAAAAAATAACACGTATATAGAAATATAACCAATATCAAGAAATAATAGATCACACAAAAAAGAACATAAGACACCATGATTTATCATGGTTCACCCAATCCCTAGGCTATGTCCACAAAACAAGAGTCCAATATTATTACAATCTAGTGATTACAACCTGATTAGAAGACTTGTTCAAGAGAGAAGACAACATAGAAAGGTCAAGGAGGAAGAAGTTGGTTTTATTAATCAGTTTGCGTTGTCTAATATGAAACCTACAGAGCAACTTGAGATTGTTACTGAGGATATTCCTAACCTTATTGATCCTAGGATAGATATTTGTTTTCATGATCAGTTGGTTGAGCCTAACATGGAAATTCTATAGCACTTGGTCGTGAATAATCGATTATTATTTGTGATGAGTTGCCTATTGCAGAAAATCTTGTTGTGAGCAATGAGATTGTTGAGATTTTTTATTATGAGGATTTTCATATGGTTCCTAATATGGATTTGAACTCATGTGTTCTTAATGAGAAAATTAAGGATATGGGTATTGTTGTTGATGTGGATTTGGTTTTGAATCTACATGATACTATGGATTTGTATGTTCCTGATTTAACTATGGTTGACATGGTTGAGGATTTACATGTTATTCTTATTGGAGATTACATGTTTTTAACTTGGTTTTGGAGTTACATGATGTTTCTAACATGGAGTGCATGTTTGAGGATATTGTTGTTGTTGGTTGTGATAGGTTATAGACATTCTTGGTAAAGCAATATGTTTAGTTTGTTCTTGGGAGTGAGCATGTTGATTGGGTTGTTGAGATTTATTTAATTCTAATGTTTTTGTGGATGAAACATGGTTGATTTTCTATTTTTTTCTATTTACTTTGATGAAATGGAAGCCTTTGGTAAAGATGAAGTTGGTTACATATCTTTCTTTGGGCATCAAAGTATGGGACATACATTTCTATTTACCTAGGGAGTTTGATGCAGGAGCATCAAGATTGAATTTTGGTGGAGTTATGATTTTCATGGTTAGGGGTTTTTTGCAAACAAATTTGGGAACCTTTCTTCATTATTTCATAGAGATTGAATGGATCATGTTGAAGTTAGAGTCGTTTTACCTTGTGGTTGGAGTTGTATTTTCTAGTTTTTGCAAGATACTTGTATGTAGAATAACTAATTATCCTTAAAGGATGAGAGGATAAAAAATTAAAGTATAGAATAGGGCCTAGATTAATACCCTCAATAAAATGTTCAAGTCCTAATTCATTATGAATTGGGAGATATGACCATTCTCCTCAAACATCAATTTTCTGTCAGTTTACACATCTAATTTCTGTGCGTGACATTCATGATGAATGCATAGTTATCATTAATGAATTAACTTTTATGAACTTAAAGGGGTTATAGAGGACCTAAATTAATACCTTTAGTTAAGAGCACAAGTCTTGATTCAATCAAAGTGAGGAGATATCGTCACTTTCCTTAGGCATCAATTTTTGGCTAGTTTTCATGAAAACATGTGGAGTTTTCATCTTGCACAATTTCGTATGAGGAAATGGGATATTTATAAGAGAGGGAAATGTTATTGGGTCATATGTGGACCTAAATATAACATTTTATTAAGTTTTTTTTCTATTTATTATAGTTTTGGTTTACTCTTCCAAGGTGGACCTATATTATAATTAAATGCTTGACTAACTAACTTGTGACTTAGTTGGCTATTTAAGGAGCACTTGGGTAGTGTCTTAAGTAATAAGGAAGGTGATTCAATTTAGTGTGGGAGATAGAGAGAAAATATTTGAGTTAGAATCTGGAATGAGAATTTGGAGAAGAGCTAGTGGCTATGGTTTAGAAACAAGGAGGTTGCTTAGTGGCTTGTGAGCACAAGTTGAGATCTTGGAGGTTTATATCAGATTGCTAGTGTGTTATAGATTTGGGCTAGCTAGGAATTGAGTTATATCTTGAGGGATCTTGTAGAACTATTATTTTAATTTCTATTGTATTTGGCCATAACTGGGAAGGCCTTCTAGCTTGACACACTGACTCTAATCAGTTTTTTTATGAATAAAGAGTTGTGAATTGGTATAAGATCTTATGTGTTTGTTTATATTCCACTATGTGGTTATATACTGGGGGTCAGGATATCTCCATTGGTAATTCTCCTACCTTGTGTTGCATCAAGTTGCATTGATCAAAGTAATTATATATAAGATTACAAAACATTTCTTAATAAATTCATCTCCCTTAATATCTAGAACATCATATTTTCACAACATTTCATGAAACTTTTATGCTAGCAAGTCATTTTAGGCATAGGGTTATAATTAGTTTCCCTTTCTATCCAAGGTAGCCATTTGATAATACCATTCTTGTTATTTAAAATGACCTAGAGGATAATCATTCTTTCCATGAGGGTTTGATGGTGTTGATCATGAATCTTCTTAAAGTAGAAAAAGTGGACATCTTGGAATGTTGATCTTGGAATGTGATACTAAGGGGAGTGATCAGAATGATGGTTATGAAGAAGAAATGAAGGATGAAGATGAGTAGATGGTTGACAAGAAGAGGAAAAACCTCTCACCTAGGAGCTTGTTTGCTAGGAAAAGTAAGGGTAAGGAGGTGGATTACGAGATGGAGATAGATTCTGAGGAGGATCTCAAGAAGGTCATAGGGAGGAAAATCAAAGGCAAAACTAGTATTGTTACTAGAACCAAGGGGAAGAAGAATGGTAGAGCCTTGAGCATTCCATTTGATGATGAGCTTCTTATACAAAAGATGGTGTTAAGAGGTAAGAAAGTGGATTCTCAAGGAAACATTGATGACATTGGCATCAAGGAGGCAAATACTAAAAGAAACACTATGGATATGGATAAGGAAAACCTTAATTAGAGCAAGGAATATGATGAACAAGGGTATATGAAGGGGACCTTCAGAAACCCATGTATGATGAAAAGGGATATAACTAGTATGAAGGAACATATTTAGGATATAGGAGGGATTTTGAGTAGCTAAGTAGGACTACTAGAGGGGAGAGGACTCTTGGCCAGAATCTAGATAGACTCTTTGAGTTTATTGGTAATGTGGAAGAAGTAAAAAATTTAATGAAGAGAGTCCCACCTCTGAAAGTGAAGAACAAAGATAATGAACAAATGATGAAGGATATGAAAAAAAAGATAGATGCCATTGGAAATAGAGTTGACAACATGGAAAATACTATTAAAAAACTTGCTGACCAAAGTTTCTCTATATTGAAGACTATTGAAAACAACATCAAAACTCTACTAGAAAAACTAGATCAGGGGAGAAATCATGAGTCTAAGCATATGATAGAGGATCAAGGCCCTTGTAAATGCACCAAAGCTAATTCAAAGAAAATAGAGGTTGTGGAAGAAAAATAAATTAATGAGATAAAAGCCTCTATGGTGAACATGAATATCCTTGTTGACTTGGCTGCTTATTTACTAAAGACCCTATAGTTATCCTGGTGTTGACTTTTTTGCTATTTTTTTTATTGATTTTTTGTATTAAGGCTTTTGTCTTAGTTTGTTATTTTTTATGGTGCTTAGGCACAATTTCTCATGAGCTTTATTAAAAATTTCTATCTAATACTTTGTAAAAAGTTTCGGGTCCTTTAAAATCTATATTTACTTAATCAAAACATTTCTTGAATCTTTAAAGAGAAAACATCTCTAAATGATTTAGTTCCATCAAAATATTTACATCTATTTTTAACCAACATAAAAGAAATAATTAAACATAAGTATACATCAAGGATAATAGGAAACTATCAAGTCCACAATATCTCATTGGCTATGGATACTTCTTAAAAGATGTCTCTCTCACCCCACTACTACAAGGCCAATGAGGCATAGTCCATTCAAGAGACAAAGGGGTTTATGACTTGTGTGTGGAGTTTGATTATAACTTGGAAGAGAACAACAAAGGCAATGGTTAGGGAAGGATTTATTGGGGAAAGCAAAAAAGAAACCCATGCTTTCTTATCCCACACGATGCTAACAATGAGACATAATCTTGACTTAAAATTAGAAGTGTTAAATTAATTAGTTTCATGTAAAATTCTATTTACTATGATTTATAAGTTGTTTATATAATATATATGCACTAACATGTATCACATAATACATGTTATATTTGTCTTTGTTTAAAATAAACATCCTACAAGTGTCATCACGCTAGTCTAATTTTAGTAGTGACTTAGAGGGATGTACATAGTCAATGATGTCACATCATCAGTGATATAAGTCTTATAATTTATCTTTGGTTACATCTGATTGCTAGGGTTGGTTACTTACAACATTTCCATTGGAACATAAAAGACAAAGGCTTTCAAATGAATGGTGCTCATATGTGAGAAGGAGTTTAATGTTTTAATAATGTCCTTTATCTTGGTATAGGTTAGAATTTTTTTTTATGCACCTAATATTGATCATTTTAGGGCATCAAATCTTTTCACCATAAGACAAAAGAGTGAATCAACTTAGGTAAGCCCTGATTTGGAAGTTACCCAACACCTATAACGATTAAAAATATGAAGTTCAAATTCAGTCTAACCTCTAGACTAGTAGGAATAGTTTGTATTCATAGGTTTAATTCTTGGATGCTAGGTCACAATGTGCAGTGTACACAACATTAATTTAGGGATCGTGAAATATTTGTGATGGGAAAATTTTAGTCCTCTTTTTTCTTTGCTAATCAAGGTTTCAATGAATACAAATCACATTAAGGTGTAGAAGTGATGAGACTTGAATTTTTGGAGATTTATGATAATGAGATATGGATGCGATCACTTACCAACAAAATTTATGATGTAGTCATTTCTTGATCCCTCCTCCCACCCACAAGTGCTTTGGTCACTAAAAAAGGAGCTTTACTTTTTTTAATTTATAATCCATGTTAGCTGAAATTTTGACCGAATTGGAATCTTAACAAAAAAGGGTAAAAATCAAATGGTTTTGTCAAAATTATGTAACTAAACTTAAGAAATGTTGAAATTTTGACACTAAATTTTAAGTTTCATTGAAATTTTGACGTTTTTAGATCTAAACAATAACAAAAAAAGAATTTCAGAAGCCAAAATGGTATTTGGTCAAAAATAGTTGTAAAATGTAATGGTGAACTAACTTTGACTTTCTCCTTTCAACTTCTCAAACATTCTTTATTTTCACCATAAGTCAACCTCAGATTTTATCTTTATTAACTTATTCTTCTAGCTCATACTTGGTGCATAGTACATTTCACTCAAGTAAAGCATCACTCAATTAATATATCAATAACTCGATTAAAACTATAGTAGTTTAGGCAATATTGTACTCCTTTCACTTTGTGACTTTGTCTAGCTTTTATAGCTTGTACTTACATAGACCTCATCATTAAATTGCATAATTACATGATTATAAAATAATCAAACCAATATTACATTATCATTGTCCAACTCATTCAAGTGCCCATTGAATACCATACTTATCAACTCTTTTAGATCATCATTCAAGTGCCCATTGAATACCATACACATTTTGATGTATGATTAGAAAAATTATGAAGTAAAACAAACAACAAGTATTGTATGTATATCAATTCTTTTGAAGAACTTAACTGTCTAATTGCATGTTAGGGCAGTGGGCTCTTCTTGCATACATTGTATTTGTTCTACCAACTCCTAATAGGGTTGAATCAAATCTTAATAGGGTTGAGGCTTCTAAGAAGGCCTAGTCTCTTAACAGGGACTTGAGACACTATATGTACTTCATAGACTCCTAATAGGATCAAAATCTTAATAAGAACCTATTCTTTAGTGAATCATATAGTGGGTATCATCCCCACCAAAGTTTTCCCTTGGCCATGGTTTCCCTAGTTAACAAATAATGGTTTTATGAGTTATCTATTTACTATTCAACATTGTTGGTTTACTTTCATATACAAGTTATAAAGAATTTAACAATATTTAGTATGTTAGAAATAATAGTACACCAAGATAACTAGGGGGGGGGGGGGGGGAATCAGTTATCTAGGTAAAATATTTATAAATTTTAATTAATCTTAACCATTCAATCAAAGTAAACAAAAACCATAACAAGATGTACATACATAATTAAACTAGATTTGTTAATTAGGGAAATCCTTGATCAGAGGGAAAATCCTGATGGGAATGATACCAACAAAGATATACTAATGTATATATATTCCTTGTTAGAGGATGGACCCTATTAGGAGTCTATAGACACATTCAGTACATAAGAGTCCTTGTTAGGAGACTTTGAATCACTGTTAGGAGATTCTATAGTTATCACTTGTGTCAACCTTGTTAGGAGTTGTAGAAGGAAGAAGGACCCACTATCCAAATAGCTTCTGGGGCAAGACCACTGAACTTCACTATCCAACTGATCTTTCAACTATTTCTTGCAAAATAGTTATTCATACTATTCTTTAACCTCTTTCCTCTATCTTGTTAACTAGACTTATCACTATCAGACCTTATAGACTAGGTCACGAACCTTAGATCTCAAAATAAAACCTCAACAATGAAGTTCTCTCCAACTTCACTCTGCTCTACTTATCCTCATATACCAACTTGTTTCTCTTCTATCTCACTCTTCATTCTTCATAAAATTGTTCATACATAAAAAAGAAAAATGTCCTTCCTTAATCCATAAAACAATTCCCTAAGTTGACTATTACACCTTCTCAATTAATTATTATAGGACCTCATTAAGAACATGTTATACTTAGCAATAACATTAATATTTTGTCTTGTAACTTGAATAACTTTCCATACTTGTAATATTATGATGAAAAAGCTTAGCCACATCATCACTAACATGTCTTCTACACACCTTTAACCTTGCTTTTTGGAATAAAAACTCTACTAGGAGATATAAAAAGTTTACCAAAACATGTTTCTGTAAACTCTTTCTCAGAAAAATCTTTACCAAAACTTGCATAACTTCTTCTAGACATAATATATTTCTCTCCTGAGGTTAGCTATATATAATAGAAACTTAGTAGTATCTTTCTTTAAGCTCACTAGTGAAAATACTCAATGATCTATCTGTACCAACTTGATCTTTACCACTATTCTTTTGTCAGATACCACATAAAACTACTATGTTGACATCAATGAAAAACATAGTGATGAATGTAACATAACATCACGATAATGATCTACTCATTTTTTTACAATACTCCCCCATAAAAGTATCATCAAAATTCATTCTTCCAAAAATCTCCCCCTTTGGAACATAGATGAAAAATATCTAGTTTCAAGAATACCAACTATTAAAGATTGTTATCCTTTCTTTTCAAACCTTCTTCATAAATCATTCTCCCCCATTGATATACCTCAATGTACTCTATATTAAAAAAAAATTCATGTTCTAATATCTCCCCCATTTATATAGATGTCAAAAGTTTTAGCAACTATCTATCTTTGCAACAACTATCTCTAACTTGCTCAAGTGTTCAAAGACACTATTCAAAACAACATCCATCAAGAGTCTTAGATGACTCTATTCATCATAGATACTCCCCCATATAGGAAGCATCAATATTTATTCCAAACAAATAATAGTGCTCTATATCACTGGACTGATGCACTCTTGCATCATCTACTCTGATGTAGGTAGGGGCATAACCCCTATCATACCTCACAAATACTCATAAGTCTCTTTGGGGAGAGGCTTAGTGAAAATATCTACAATCTCCTCTTTGGTTCTTACATACTAATTTCCTTTTCTATAACTTTATCTCTCAACATGTGATATTTGATAGAAATGTGCTTGGTTTTAGAATGCAACACTAGATTCTTAGACATATTCACTGTGCTTGAGTTATCACAATGTATGACAATAGGTTCACTAAATTCTATCCTTATATCCTTCAACATCTACTTCATCCAAACAACTTGATTACAATTTTTTGTTGCTGTAACATATTCTACCTCTTCTCTTTTTTTCAACCAAGAAACCAATCTTCCTCCAAGAAAGAGTGCTCCACTATTGGTGCTCTTTCTATCATCCATATTCCTTGCCCAATCAGCATTAGTATAAGCATATAAAGTAAAATCATTAGATCTATCATACCACAATCTGAACTTTGGTTTTCCCTTCAGATATCTAAATATCCTTTGAATTGCTACATAATTTTCTTCTCTAGGATCAGCTTGAAATCTTGTAACAATTCTAGCCGCATTCTCTATATCTGGCCTTATGTAAGTCATATATTGTAATCCTCCAATCATAGATCTATAATTCTTCTTCTCAATAGTAGGTGTCTCATCCTTTGTAGATAACTTGTGCATAGTTATCATAGGTGTTCCAATTGGTTTACATGTTTCCAAACCAAACATTTTCAATAGATCTTTCAAATACTTAGCCTGAGAAATAAAGATTCCTTCTTTATCCTGTACAATCTATAATCATATGAAGTATTTCATTTCTCCTATCATACTCTTTTCAAATTCTTTCTTCATTTCTTTTGCAAACTTTTCACTTTCATCATCATCTCCTCTGAATATGAAATCATCAACAAATATTACCAAAGTCATCAATCCATCATTTTTTTCTTTCGAGTATAGATTACTATCTGACATAACTTTGCTAAATCCAAGTTTTGTTAAGTGCTTGTCCGACTTTGCATACCAGGTTGTGGGTGCTTACTTTAAGCCATACAATCCTTTATTTAATCTACATACCATTTCTTTGTCATCTATTAAAGGAAAAATTTCAAGTTGTTCTATGTATACCTCTTCTTCAAGTTCTCCATTTAGAAATGCTAACATGACATACATTTGATATACTTTGAATACCTTATGTGTTACATAGGTTAATAATAACCTTACTACTTCAATTCTTGCCACAAGAGCATACATTTCATCATAGTCTATTCCTTCTTTCTATGAGTAACCTTTACATACCAATCTTTCTATTTTCCTTACAACTTCATCTTGTTCATTCATCTTGTTCCTCAATACCTATTTTGTTCCTGACATATTCTTATTTGTTGGTCTAGGGACCAATTCCCATGTCTCATTCTTCCCTATTGTATCCAATTCTTCTTTCATAGCTTGCTTACAATAGTCATCTTTACATGCTTCATCTGCATTATTAGGTTCTACTTGAGATATCTGACATAGTTCTTCATTAATTCTGCTTCTCTCATCACACCTTTATCTCTACTGCTGATGATATGTTCTGGTGGATGATTCTTTGTCATATTCTTACCAAAAGTAGGAGTTGTTATCTCAACTCTTAGCTCTATTATAGGTTCTTAATTTTGTTCCACCCTTATCTCTCCTTCATTCTACAAATCATTGCTAGTATCAAAGAATACTTCATCATTCCTTAGTTTAGTAACAACAACATTATCATCATAAGAATTTTAGTCAACTATTCTTTCTTGTATCCTAAATTTCTTATCAACTCTTACATTTGTGCTTTCAATAATAGTCATAATAAAAAAGTGAATTATTCCTAGTTTTCCTTAATCTCTTAGGACATCTAGTTGAAAAATGACCAAACTCTTTATATGTCTAACAAACAAAATTTTTCACACCTTATGGCTCACTTTTCATAAATAGATCAATACCTTCCTTTATCTTCATGTCTTCTTTGTATCTAGATGTATCTTTTCTTGTGCTTTTATTCTTTTGTATACAACATAAGGATTCTATATCTAAAAATTCAATACTCTGTTCTTACACAAATTTGATAACTCACCAAGAATTTTCATCATCTGGGTGTCAAAATTTCCTCTATCTAACTTAGGACTATCCTTTTTGAATATGTTCACCATCGATCTCCCAAAGTTGTTAAACTTTATCTTCAAGGACCTGATTCTCTAATACCTATTGTTAGAAATAATAGTCCACCAAGATAACTGAGAGAGGGGAGGGGTGAATTAGTTATCCAATTAAAACACTTATCAACCTTAATTAATTTTAACCATTAAATCAAAGTAAACAACAACTATAACAAGATGCATATATACAATTACACCAGACTTGTTAACTAGGGAAACCCTTGATCAGAGGCAAAACCCTGGTTGGAATGATGCCCACAAAGATATACTAATATATATTCCTTGTTAGAGGATGGACCCTATTAGGAGTCTATAAACACATTTAGCACATAAGAGTCCCTATTATGAGACTTTGAGTCTCTGGTAGGAGATTCAAACCCTATTAGGACTTGTGCCATAGAAGGACCCACTGTCCAAATAGCTTCTGGGGCAAGACCACTAAACTTCACTATCCAATTGATCTATCAACTATTCCTTGTAGAATAATTTCTTGTACTATGATTTAACCTCTTTCCTCTATCCTATCAACTAAACCAATCACTGTTAGACGTTGTAGACCAGGTCATGAACCTTAGATCCAAATATCAAACCTTAGATCTTAGAATAAAACCTCAACAATGAAGTTCTCTCCAACTTCGCTCTAATCTACTTATCCTCACATATCAATTTGTTTCTCTTCTATTTTTCTCTTTGTGCTTCATGTAATCATTCATACATAAAAAAGAAAAATGTCTTTCCTTTATATTGAACCCATAAAATAATTCCCTAAGTTGGCTATTACACATTCTCAATTAATTATTATTGGACCTCATTAAGAACACATTATACTTAGTGATAACATTTATCCATCAACTTGTAACTTGAATAAATTTCCATATGTGTAATATTATGATAATAAAACTTAGCCACTTCATCACCAATATGTATTATTCATGCCTTTAACCTTGCTTCTCAGAATAACAACTCTGCTAAGAGATATAACAAGTTTACTAGAACATGCTTCTATAAACTCTATCTCAAAACAATCTTCACCAAAAACTACATAACTTCCAAAATTAATAGCTTTTTCTCCTGAGGTTAGTTGCATATACTATAAACTTATTAGTATCTCCCTTTTACCTTGCTAGTGAAAATAATCAACAATCTATCCATACTAACTTGATCTTCACCACTATTTTTCTGTTAGATACCACATAAAAATACTATGTTGAAATCAATGACAAAGACAATCATGAATGTAACATATCATCATGATAATGATCTAATCATGTTTCTATAATACTCCCCCATAGAAGTATCATCAACATTCATGCTTCCAACATAGTTGTGGAATTTTTTTTGTAGAATACTGATTCACCCCCTCCTCTTAGTATTATATATTTCTAACCATATGACTATGTATCTAGTCACCAAATTGAGAACTTTTTTGTTTCCTCTACAATGTTTCATTTTTTTTCTAAGTCAATGTTCATGGAATATTATTGAAGATACTTTCTTTTAGTTCTTCCATAAGTATTTTAGAATGACTATACTTTATAAATAATGAAGTTGGAGTAGACATTCTTATTTCTACTATATAGATTTGTTTTAATTTGCACCACATTTCATTCAGGAATGCTCAAGGACAACACTCCTAAAAATTAACAAAAAGGTCATCCATGCGAGTTTTAGTCTTCTTAGAGTCACCCAAGTCTCATTTTTTTGCTATTGACTCTAGATTTTACTCTACCTTATGTGTTTTGTGTACAATTTACAACTTTAATTTAATCCTATTTTTTTAATTCTTAAGGTTGAGTAACATTAGGTAATTTTATAGGTAAAAGGAATTAATGTCAAGTAGTACATGGGCTCTAGGGAGTATTTGTTTACATGCAATAATGCATTATCTAAACTTCATAGAGAAGTTCAATAGGAAACTATTAATGGGATTGCAAGTGTTACAAGAATGATTGAAAACCTTGACACTTATGGTAAAATTAATCAAATGACTTCCCTTATTTATGATATTATGGAGGGAAGATCAACTAAAATGATATTGTGAGTGATAAATTAGATAGTTGCATTGATGAGGCCTCTATAAAGGTGAGGAATTCACATCTCTATTAAATTCCATGACAAAGTCTTTATAAGCTCCAAATGTTGAGTTTTATGTTCTAATTCATAAAAAAATATTTAAAATTTTAATAATGTAAACTTGTAAGTTGATGCACATTATTAGAAACTATCATTCCCTCTATTGGTAGATTCTTTACTTTTTTTTGGAACCTTTGCATTTTTTTTGAAACACATATGAGAGGATAGTGACATCTTATGATAACACTTGTTATTCCTGACCTATAATCATAAAAAATTATAGATTAATAATTGTTATGGTACCTATGCAAGTTCATGGTCCTATTGTGTGTTAGCTCATTCATGCACCAATTCATTCCTATGTCTTTTTTAATTGTGTAAGAAAAAAAAAAATTCTTTGATATATTAATGGAATGTGATTTTCTTATTGAAAAAATAGTAGGCTTAATATTTGTGGAAGTAAAATCCCTTTGGCCTTTCTCTTCTTTTAATATCTTCTATTTCATCTATATGTATGCCATAACTTTAGTATAATTCATCATTGCAATATATTTCCTTTAATATTGACTAGAGCCTATATGAGTCCTTGATTTATAGGGATTAATTTTCCAAAAGATCAACTAATCAATACTCAATAATACTATCGATGTATGCTTTATTGATATTTTATAACAAGTGACATTAAGAGTAAAAGATGTCTATTACTATTCATGTCGCCAATAAGGGGTAAAAAGGGAAATAAATCATATTAGAGAAAGGAACATTATTAATGTCATCGGTGAAAGAGAATTATTCTTTATAAGTAAAATGTGGTTATTCTGATATCCCAATGACTCATTGGTAGTTTTATTGTTGTAATAGTTCATTAAAGTAACTAAAGAAAGTGGATGATCTAGAAGAGTGCTATCTCAATCTCCAATGAAATAGCTAGTGTATCCTACGTTGACCATTGCAATAACAAAGCATAGAAACTGAAGGAGTATTGAGTTATTCTAATACCTGATGAGGGTACTAGGATTAAATTTTACAATCATATTAAAGACATATAGGGTAATAAAATTTATAAACCAATATTGTGTTAGAAATAGGAAATACTGAGAGAGGGGGGTCGGGGGGGGTGAATCAGTATTCTATAAAATTTTGCACAAAAATAGATATTATTAATTACTTTATAACATTCATATGAAAGTAAACTAACAGTGTTGAATAGTAAACACAAAGAGAACTCATAACACCATATTTTGTTAACTAGGGAAACCCTGGCCAAGGGAAAACCCTAGTAGGGATGATACCCACAAAATGATCCACTAAAAAAGAGTATACAATTAGGGATTTTAACTTATTAGGAGTCTATTACATACATATAGTGTCTCATTTATTTTTAGAGAACTATACCTTGCTAAAATCCTTAACCCTATTAGTATTTGTTATGTACAATTACAAAATGTATGCAAGATTAGCCCACTTCTAAAACATGCAATATATAATATATTTTCTTGATACAAAATAGATAGGTACGTGTTGCCCAAGTTTTAGCCTATATCTTTTCTCTAGGGCTTTTGAGTCAAGTCAAAAGTTAAAGTGTTGAGTTTGAGTCTAGATTTCCCTTAGCATCTCTCTCTTCTCATCTCCCTTTGAGTTAACCTAATGCAATAAATCATATGAGAAATACATTATTTCTTGGCTAGGTGATTAAATTTGGGAGGGTTTGTTATGCATATTTTTCCCAATGAGAAGAAGATCTAAACATTTCTAATGATTCATATTCTTTGTTCCTAGTTATGTTGAATATGAGATTCATGTTGAGAAGTAGTTCTTTATAAAATCATTTCTTCATCTCTGAAATTTTCTAACTCCATGGTCAAAGATATATATAGAAAAGGATACATTTTCAAAAATATATACAAAGAAAACGCACAAGAGAACATTGAAGACTAAAGTTGAAGATTGATATACAGATCATGATAATAATTCAAAATCAAGTTCAATTGAATTGAATAGAGAATGAATGCTTAAAAATGCAAAAATGGTGAAATAAACCAATCAAAGGTGATAAAAATTCTTTTAAACTAAAATTGATGGCTCATATACAAATCATAATAAACTACATAGTAGAGAAAAGTCAGATTAATGAAAGACTGCATGTCATTGGCTAGTTGACAAGTCAGTAGTTTAAAGAAAGACTATAGGTCATGTATGTTCTCAGTGACATAATTAAAACAGATATACAATTGTTACTATATCATTATAAAAAGTTGTGAGGTTGTTATCTCAAGTGACATAGCGACATCACAACATCTATGCAATGGGCCCATTATATTCTATATGGTAGAGGAAAGTCAATGTTAGATTTCTCATGCAATGAAATTATGCCACCTATCCACCATGATATGTTCAATTGTCAGATGGACCATAGTACAAAATAAGAAAAAGACTATAGATTGTGCATGTTCTTATTCATTCGATTAAAGTATATCTATGCTCATCACTATCTTGCTATGGAGAGATGCATGATTATTAAGCATAGTTGAATGGTGATTGTAGGAAGTTGAATGGTTATCACGTATTTTAGAAGCACCATGGATTCAAAATTAGCAATGGAGAAGATGCCACATGTTCGTATGACTAGATAATTTCATATTTGATTTCCTTTTTATTCCGTGATTGTTGCTCTTCTAGAATTAAGAAATGATGAAGAACTATAAATGCAACTTCATGTAACATAACAAAGGTCGAGAAACTTGATAGTGAATGGTTCTATAATTCCATTTACAGTAATTTCTTTTCATGTTTTGTAGTCCATGCATTAGGTAGGTTTTCATTTAGAGCTAAAAGATATTTGTGTATGATCCTGTAAGTAATCAGATGGATTTCACTTTGTTTTGATATTTGCAGTTCAGTGATTCCATTTGTTGTTTCATATATAATTTTGTTTTTTCTCTTGATAGTTTCATACATGTTAGATAATTCATTGGGGATTACAGAATGATATATGTGAATCTATTTGGTACTTGTTGAATTCCATTTCAGTTATATCTAATATATAAAGCAATTCCACTTGCCTTCATATGTAAAGTTCTTCCTTTCCCATTTTTTCATTTAGATGAGTAATTTGCATTTAGAATAAAAATAGAAGTTAGAAAATATCTAGATAATCTACTACAATCATTCCATTGAGTGTGATAGATTATTCATATATATCTTTCCTGAGTTGTTTGTGTCTACAAACAATTTGGTTATCCTTTACTGCTCTTAGGTTAAGAGCTTATAATGTCAAGACTTCTGATCTCATAAAAACATATCCATTGCATATCATTGCAAGTCATAGGGAGCTATAACTAATCAATTCAAAGGGTAGTGATAAAGTATATACACTGACCCATTTTTTGGTAAACATCTTTTTGTCTTTCCAAGCATTGGGTATCAAAGAGTCAAGATTATAAAATCTAATAGGAGAACAAATTGTTAACCAACAATACAAAAACCTCTTTCCAATGTTGATATCTTAAATATATGATCATTCCTTTATTTCTATTCACAAACCTCTAATTATTAATTAGAATTCACATCATATATAGTTCACATATCATACATACATCTTTCACATAAGTTCTTATATCTTTTACAACTTACACCCAACTTTGTATATTGCATTATTTCATTTGTACTTATACACTATAAAAACTATCCATTCGGCCTTCAAGCATTTACATGCTTGGAAAAATGCAAAAAATATTTCTCTCTCTTAGATTTGACATCTAAGATTTCATCCCTAATTAGTCAAGGAATTATCTCATAAAAATAATAATTCCTTAGCCCATAATTCACACTTCTTTGTTATATTTTGTTTTTCTTATACACTGTCTTTATTAGTATTTAATTCATAACTTATTTTGTACTATCCACACTAACTTGTGAACCTTCAATATGTCATCTTGACACTCTGTACTATCTATAACCAATTGCGTATGTGCCAAAAGTATCTCTATCATCCATACACATCATAATTGTCTTTGTTGTACTAGATAACTAACTTGTACTTAGACAATTTTCATGTCTAACTGTGAAATCTTCATCTATACATAGTGCCTTCTCTACATAAAGTATATGTTACCATAAAAGAAAACTCTAGAATTATCCCAACTTATCTTGCTTAACCAAATTTGCAACAATTTGTCACTTTTTCATTAATAGAAAAATATGGGAAAATTGGCTAAGTCCCACAATATTGTTCAAAAAAACTTTTATAAAATTTAGTATTTTTACATAATTTTAAAACTAGCGGATCATTACATTTATAACCATCTTTCCTTATATCTCCTATTACATTACTTCAAGTAAATAAAACTCCACCTTTCTATATACATCATACTCTTATTCTATTACTCCCCATTACATTATACTTTATATAATTATCCTATATTACTCCCCCTTTGACATCAATGATAAAGGTGACAAAATCTATATATAATGAAAATTGTAGATCTTTATCTTTGTATTCAAGTTGGTAGGCATGAAATGCATTCATCAAAACTTTCCTTTAGATTTTTCAAGTTTTTTCCCCATGTGTCCTTAACTCCCTTTGAGATACTAAGTAGAGTGCACAACCCATAGGATGTTATTTCCACAACATTTAAATCTGAATAAACAAACTTATCAAAAGTTGTCCTTGCTTTCAAGCATTCTTCCAATTACTTCTGAAGAAAGCTTATCTTTAGAGATAAGTATTCTCTTAGAAGTGAGAACATCCTTGTTATTTCTCTATTCATCTCTATAACAATTATCTCATCATAAGTCTTCCTTATCTAAGTCTCAATGTCTTCAATTTTTATGTCAAGTTGTTGAAGGTGATTTACCAATGCTTGCAGATCTTCATGTTTTTTCTTTGTCTCATCATATGTATTCTTGGTGAGCTTGAATGATACCATGCACTTGGCATATAGTTCACTTCTTTCTTATTCACACCTTCTCAGATCCTTGATACAAGCATCAAGAGCTCCTAGATTATTCTTAATATTTGGACATGGAGTGTTAAACAATTGAGCATCATAGCTTGTTTGAGCTTGAACTGCTACTATATCAGATAAGCTAGTGAATTTAGAATCAAAATATCGAATCATATCCTTTTCTCTATCCTTTGGATTTGGAGCTAGATTTGGCATCCTTACTATAAGGGTTCTTTGTAACTTCTCTTAAATGTCCATTAAAGATTTTGGTAGGCTCATTACTTTTTTGTTCTTCTCAATGATATTGTTATGAGATATCAACCTAGCCCATCATAGCATATCATAGTAGTTTTTTTGCATTGCATATACTTTATATTTTGAGACCTTGTTATATGTTGGATTGTTATTGAAACTATTTGATACTATGTGATGCTTTATTTTTATCATGATTATGTATGATGTTAAAATTTTTTGATGATGCTTGATGATTATTTACATTCATGTACTTGGTTGGTTATTTTATTGACAAGTATGGAATTATGTTTGAATGCAATGGTTAGATGGATCATATATTTGAAAATCATGAAATGTTGCAAATGTTCATATCATGCTTAGTTGATTTTGCTAGTATTATATATGCACAGTGGTGTAAAAATGAAAAAATGTTTTTTGAAATTCAATTGAGATATATTTTATGCTTTGATTCAATCATGAATAAAAAATTGATTTAGGATTTATACATGCATATGATTTATATTTCTTGGACTACTGATATGTGGTTTGTGTGTGAAAGAAATAACCATGGTAAAATGGAGAACTAAGACTATACCCTTGTATCTATTAAGAATGCCAAGGCTACATCTAATGAAGAGATCTTAGCCTATCTTACTTCGTGAATGTAATGTGAATGTGTTGAAAATATTATGATAGGCTAAGTTATTGAGTGGGAAGGGATGAATTGGTAACCAATAAAACTAATTCCTTTATTAGCAATTAATCCTTCATGTGAATTCTGATCTAATTACATGCATGAGAAACTAAAAACATCAAAGCATACATAACACTTTTGACACACAATTTTTGGTGACCCAGAAACCTTCCAAATAGAAAGTAAAACTAAGGTGGTAATGATACCCATAAGCTTTAGTACTATAGTATAAAGTTGGCCTATTAAGGCTTACAATGATCACCTCTGATGATCTGCCCTATTAGGAGCAATAAGGACTACTAGGTCCACCTTGCAAAAGGATTTAAAAACATACAATGAAGTATACACTCGGTAAAAAGATTTACACAAGACTATTAGGTCTACATTAGTAAAAGATTTGACTGATCCACCTATTAAGATGAAGTAGTAGTTGATGTCAGATCTGCAACTTGGTTTGTTGAATGAGATTCCTTTGAGTGTACAAATCACCTTGCTGTGATAGATAGATCTTTATTGCTCCTTATACTATTATAGCCTTTGTAATTCACTCTTCTGCTCTTCTTTAATGATTACATTACTTCAATTTGTTTCCATACATTGGATGTGACACAATACATTACATATATATATCAATCTAATTACAAATTACAAAGTCAACCACAATACAGGCTTACACAAATATTACAAAGTTGACCAAAATGTAGAAACTCAAGTTCTAAAGACTGACTTGGTGAGGTTCTAATACTCAAGATCTACTATCAATGCTCGACATTATAATGCACTCGGTAAATGTAGAAGCTCAATCCATACTATTCACTTCCAAGTAGTCTTGAACTCGATCTACACTGGTGACTCAATGAATACTATGAAACTCAATATACAAATTGAATCACTTGATTCACATTGTGTAGCTCAGTCAATGCTATCACTACGAGCTTGGTATAAACTGAGTCACTTGGTTAACACTGAGTAGCTCAGTTAACAATAGACTTGCATCACATTAACTATGAACTTGATAAGCACTGCATATCTTAGTTTGCAATAGTAAACTTGGCATACACTAAGATGCTTGGTTTACACTGATAATCATCACCATAGTAATAACTACTTGGTACAAACTAAAATTTGTCCAAAGGACTCAGTAGCAACTATAGAACTTGGTAGCAACTGAAATGCTTGGATAACCCTATTAACTATACAATATGCTCGGTATTTACTTACAATTTGAATAACTATATGTCACTAATAACAAACATGACTAGAATGCCAATAATCTCCCCCTTTGGCATTAGTGACAAAAAAACTTATTAGTCAAAACTGAATTCAAGAATGTTCCAAAATATCTTTATCTATCACCTTGTGTTTCCAACTTGGTAGAGTATATTGTTTTTGAGATTTTTCAAAATTGGTTTTGTGAAAGATACATTTTTGTACATGGTAATGCTGCCCCATACATAATTTATAGTATATTATACATACAATATATACCTAAATACATCTTCTCCCCTTTATACAATATACCATTTTCTTCAATCTACAATTTTCTCTCCCTTCCTCCTTACATCTTCTCCAATCTTCTCCTTACATCTTCTCCCCCTTTTTGACATTAATGCCAAAGATTTATGTAATATATATTTTATATAGTAATGCCAAAATGTGACAAGAAATATGAATGTACCTTCAGGATGAGTGCCAAAGTCTTGTCTCAATTCTACTACAAGATCTTGCATGTGTGCAACACACTTCTACTGACAATTCTTTCATATGGTTTGCAATGGAGAATTTATTGTCATGGATGAACATTTTTTAGTGTGCAATGTGCTTCTATAGTGCATCCATGTTTGGGAGAATCATGCTTTGAATATCTATTAGTGTTGATCTGATTCTTAATTCTTCTCTAAGAAATTTTGCTTGCATATCTATTTAAAAACTAATCTTGTTGAAGTGGGAAGAGCTCAAACTCAGGTCAAGCTACAATTGTTGAGAACTTGCCTTTAGATCCTCATCATTTTTTGATAATTTATCTATTATTTCCTTTGTGAAAATTGATGTATCACATAGCTTACCAAATGTAAAGATACATTGATGCAAGAGGTCTCTAGAGAGCCTAAAATAGTAGATAATTCTACTTGGTGAATGATAATTTGTTGAGCAATAAGTTTTAAAAATTTATTTTCAAACTTTTTCTCAACTTTTTGCAACAATTTGTCTTGTCCATCCAAATCTTCATTATATTTCTGGATTGCCTTAGCCAGCTGATACAAAATTGGTTGAGAAGTATCAATCTTTATGCCTACAGCCTCTGCTAGAATGTTCTTAGCATTCTCAATTATTTTTAACTCTTTGTTTCTTTCCTCTCTAAGCCTTTTCTGCTTGGCTTTCTTTTGAAGAAGTTCACCAAAAATTTGCATCAAAGTAGTTGTCCATGATACTTGCATAATTCTCTCCCATTTCAGCAATATACGTATTAATCTGATAAAGGACGAGTACATCTTTTCTCCAAACAATTTGATGGGAAAAAATTCTGAGCATAGAAAAATAAACATGTTAAGAGTGAACTAAACTTACATGAATTGTTTTTGGAAGTTCTAATGCTCTCCATGTTTTTGTTGAACTAGTTCAATAGTAACTCGACAAGGTCAAGAGAAAGGCTATTCTTGACCATCTTATATGCTAAATCAATTACTTCACAAGATACACTATTCAACCTACTCAAACTATAGATTTTGTAGGCAATGACATGAATGTTGAACTTCAATTCCATGTCAATGAAATAACTTATCTTCATTCCCCTTCCATCTTGTTGGTTTCCAAAACCACAGATAGGAAATCCAAGAGCCTGCCACTTCTCTAATAGGACTTCTCAATTAGTTCTAGCCAACGAATGAGAATCACCTTGATTCCCCTACACTTTAGGCTCCGCTACATCTAGGTAGTTTAAAATTCTCCTCGAACCTAATCACTTGGTTTAGAGCTTTTTTATAGCAAATTCAAGCTTTGGAGTTCTTTGACTGGCAAGGTCCTTGAACTTGATCAAAATAAAATTGGATGCTAAGTACTTGACAATTAAATGTTTTGTATAAATTTTGTTAATAATGGATTTGATGTTTTTGGAAGCAATATATAGATTTTCTAACTTCAATAATAAAATACCAGTGCCTCTGCTCATTTGGGCAATAGAGTCAACTTCAGTGAATTTTCACGTACAACTTCATAAAGTTCTCATGCACTTATACTAACACCAATTAATATAATCAAGATGCGATAAATCAAATATTTATCAAATTTTAAATTACTCTAGGTTCAGCTTTAACTCCTCTGGGAGGGAGACAGATTGGACACAGATACAAAAATATTTAAATTTATCACAATATCTACGATGATCAAATTTAAATGCTAAATGACCTTGTCCACTTATCTGACATTTAAATTGTATACATAATTCTTAAAATAATTAGAAAGGACAATTCACATGTAGTTTAAATCTCCATGCCTTTAATAATAAGCAAAAAAACATTTCATTTTATTATAAAAATAAAATAATGGAATTTATTACAAAATCATAATATAGCCCTTATCCCTCCTTAACAAATAATATAAATATTTCTTGTGAATATCTGAATGAATGTTTGAATATATTTTTTACAAATAACATACCCCTTATTTATATTGTAAATATAAGGGAGATGTGACTTTTCAAATGAAGAGTCCTACTATAGTACCTTAATTAATCACACCTCTTTAGTAAATAATAATTTTCAATTGCAAATTAATGTTTTTCTTGATCACTTTATTTAACTTCTTTTCTAAGGTTACTCTAATCATATATTCTATCTATAATTTTCCTTTTTCATGAATTCATGAAAGCTGTCGATGATGTGAATGGAGTCTTCAAACACAATAGCGTTTGATGCTTGAAATTGCATGATGACTTTCTGTGTAGAACTGTAGTTGTCTAGTTATTATCATCACTCACCCAAAACATCATTTGACTATGTTTGCCTTCCTGACCTCCACGTCCATCCTTTTTTTAGGTTTGTTTGCACTTGAGCATAGTTATAATATTATCTCATACAAAGCTTCTCCTGACATCCTTTGAAATAATTCTAACTTCATTCATGCGTGTGTCTAATCCTGATGTTGCTCTCCTTAGGATGCTATGGTGTTATATATGTATCTCGTTAATTGTATTGTTACATATTGAATGTGCTTTGGTCTTTGCAAAAGCTAAATGACATCTCTGTATCCTTTTATCACTGCATATGTTCTTGTGACCGATCTATTCATCTTCGTGCATATATAAATTTTCATTGCTACTAGGCTTCAACATGATCATTGCTATAGAATTATGAAAGTCATCTCTCCAACCCATTTCAAATAGTAAACATTGAGAAATGTAATATTTTCTAAAGCTTTGGCCCATTCGACCATAATTTATGGCAATCTAATAAGACATATTTTCATGGGTTGTGTAGATCTATTCCACTATTCTAATGCCAAGTTTGATATCATTATGCAACCAGGATCCTCTCATATTATATACTTGTCATATGGCTAAGCTTCTTTTACTTGACATGGTTTCTCATTGCAAAGGGATAATTCATGAGAATGTCTAGGCATTACATGGAGGTCACTGAATGATCTTTTTTGAAAGCATTGAATTAGGGTTTTAATCTTGATTGTACCCCTATCCTCATACTTAGCAACTTTTTTGGTCCTTATGCCACAAATCATCACATTCCAAAAATAATACAAAAGAATGGAAACCAAAGCTCCCCCAATATCATACTTGTTATTTTACTTCTCAAGTAGTAATCTATATACAGATAAGATATCTGGTTATTCTTCATATAAATTGTTTGAAAAATTGAATAAGCCACTTTAGATAGTACTAAAATGTATGCCTAGATCAAACAACTTCCTTTTCCATATTACTCTAACCATAACCTTTTTGTATTTTAAACATATTGTTTGAATACAAGTAGTTGGTAAGATCTAAAAATTGGCCCCTTGACATGGAGTTTGGGACTCTAAATTTGCCAAAATTTAGAGGTCCATTAGTGGCTCTTTCTGGGGATGTATGCTCTATGTGAGGATAGCAAGATCTTAGTTATCTTTGGAGGAGTAGATTGAGAATCTATGGTTCGCATGGTGCAAGGTGAAATTAGGTGGCCCCATGCCCCCCAAAAAATGAACATCAATTCTTCCCTCTATCAAACTTTATTCTGAGCAAGTAACACTTTCATCATCACTGCATTGGAGGCATCATCCTTATAAACACCAATTATTTCTTCCATTTCATCAATGCATTCTCTAGTATGTGTCTTATGTTTATCTTTTGAGATTTCATTAGGTGCCCTATAATTTTTGCTGAATGGAGGATCCTTATAGTCATGTATTTGATCAAAAACATCTTCTGGAATGCCCTTCTCTACACAATTAGCCCCAAGAACATGCTCAAAAAATTGTGTCTCCTCACAAAAGGGCTTAACTTTGTGAAATGCTACTTCACTTTCATCAAGGATCTAATTAGATAATACATTTGGAAAACTTTTAGCACTATTCTTCAACAC
This sequence comes from Cupressus sempervirens, assembly GCA_028749045.1. NCBI lineage: Eukaryota > Viridiplantae > Streptophyta > Pinopsida > Cupressales > Cupressaceae > Cupressus > Cupressus sempervirens. Next base: position 349,140,159 of record CM053791.1, read on the forward strand.
ATTCTTTTCTTTGTGTAAGTTTGATTTTATCTCAACTTCACATGTCTGAGGTACTTTCTATTGATGGGATGAGCTGAAAGATATCTCATCTTCTATATGCATATCATGAGTTTGATCAATTTAAAAATTAGACTTACTATCTTCATCATGATGCTGATGGATTTGGTTGCAAGAAAAATCCTCCTCAAACAATGGATTTGAGAATATAGTGAATTCAAATCTTTATTCTATTACTTCTTTAAATAATGGGTTTATATACATGGAGAATTCAGGCATACTATCATGAGAGCTTTCATTAGCAAATGTTTCATCAAATAGTGTACTAATTTCATCCTTCTAGGAATCATCATCTTCTTGACCAGTAAGATAGATATCTTCATTAGTAATATATCCTAAGACTTCTTCATGTTCATATGTCATTTACAATTCTATATCATCTTCACTATATGATTCTCCAGAATGATCATCTCTTTCATCGAGTACCTCTTGAGTGTGCATTGATCCATCAACTTGCACACCTTGTTGGATTGAGAAAAAAATTGAGCCATTTTTCTCAACATGCTTCTAATATTCTATATCTAACAAGGCTGAAATTTCCTCCACACGAAGATAATTCTCTTCCTCATTTTCACATTCACCGTCACCTGTAGGCATATCAGTATCATCATGGGTTGATTCTCCTTTAGAATCTTCAAAATTTTCATCTCTATTTGAATCTAAAACTTCATTTTCCTCTGCAACTAGTTCATTATCCATGAGTTTGAGAAAGTTAAGAATATGATGATCATATATGAGGCCTAATTCCTACATCTTGCAGAGAAGATCAGATGATAGAGGTCTATTTTGAAGGTATTTCTTGATAAACATTAAACATTCTCATGAATAATTGTGTTGTAGATACATATTCTTGCTTTTCTAAATTCAAATATGCATCCAAAGGAGATATATAACTTGGAGCTTCATTCAATATTTAGAAGAAAATCATTAAATCATGATTTTCCTGGTGAGATTCCCAATTCACAAAACTTTCTTATCAATTCCTCACATGAAGGCATAATGTTTAAAGGTACTTCCCAAAAAATATCCACCATCATTATAAAAAAATGTGTTGATGTCTCACCTTCATATCTTTCTAGATTGAAAAATGCATCTAAGGGGTGTATGTATTCTTCCTCCATGCTGTAACATAGATCTACCTCCTAATTGTAGTACACATTGTCCATGTTAGATAATCAAATCATCTCCTTCTAAGTCCTCTCCCTTAGTAGAGTTACCAATTAAAACTTTGTTGAATAGAGTTGCCACCTCTTCTGAGGAATGTATTTATTTATGATCTTTTAGGTTATTAATTCCAATAGAGTATGCTTCCAAACCAAACTGATACAACTTTTAATACTGATCTATGAACTTAGAAATTTTGAATAATTTCACAATATGTATTATGAGCAACTCTCCCTAGTAGAGTCACCAATCTATTGGTTCCCAAAACCACAGATTGGAAATCCAAGAGCTTGTCACTTCTCTGATAGGACTTCTCAATTAGTTCTAGCCAAAAAAAAAGAATCACCTTAATTTCCTTGCATTTTAGGCTATGCTATGTTAGGAATAAGGTGTCTCAACCTTGGATAATTCCTATTCTTATTATTTGTTTTGTAAAATGTATTTATTGCAAATAATGTTGATGTGTCGGCATCTTGAATTGTGTATAAGGAGATCATTGCTAAAATGGTTATGATAGATTCCTATGACATGTAAGAGCTATGTTAGGAAGATTCAATTATAGGTGAAGACATGTGGCAACTGATAAATTTGAGTACTGTACACTCTACCCCAATAGTGGGGTTTGGGGCATCGACCCAAATTTTTTTTTGGGGTTCCTATTTTCTCGGAGAATGGTAAAACCCTAATATGATTACCTTTGGGAGTAGCCCTAAAAGTGAAGTGCATGTTATAAGCATTTCTAGGGTTGTGAAGAGATGGATGCAAAAAAGTGTATTGTTGGTACTATGAGTTGCTACTGAAGTCTTCTGTTGTCACTGTTGAACTTGCATTGCAAGTGTATTGTAACCTTGTGTTGAAGATAATGCATTGTGCAGAATCTGGAGGGGTGGGGTTGTTTTACCGAAAGGTTTTTCCCCATCGGCAAATCTTTGTGTTATGTTTTTCTTTCTCTATCTATTTTCTTTATGCTTGCTTGACTGAAATATTCTTGTTTACATGATATTAAATCTATAAGTGTAAAATATTTTAATAAGATTTACACCATACTTCTCTTAAGAGATTAGTTTAGGAAATTATTTCCGTACCTGAGTTTCCTTACAAGTGGTATCAGAGCTTGATCAAATTTTGATCCTAGTTGTTGGGTAGGGTTTTTTGAGCTAATCTCAAGTTGAGTGGGAGTCTTGTGCAGAGCATCCTGAATCTTATTTGCATATGAAGATGGCGAGTTCATCATATGGAAGAATGGAGGTGGAGAAATTTAATGGCACTAATTTCGAGTTGTGGAAACTCAAGATGGAAGAAATGTTGGAAGGTCATGACCTATGGGAAGCCACTTCAAATGCTACAAGACCAACAACTGTAGCTCAAGCAGATTGGGATATCAAAGACTGTAAAGCTAAGGGTCTCATAAGACTCTATTTAATCGATGTAGTTCTTCTGAATGTTGTAGATGAGAAAACTGCATATAATTTGTAGGAAAGACTTGGGGCCATGTATCAGGCCAAATCTTTGGTGAACAAGTTGTTCCTGAGGAATAAGTTGTACTCTCTATGAATGGAGGAAGGTGGATCCTTAATAGATCATTTAAATGCATTTAATCTACTAGCTGCATAGTTGACATCAGTTGGTGTCAAGTTAGAGGAGGATCATTGCTACAAACTTTTATGTTCTTTATTGGATTCATGGGACCATCTTGTGATGGCTCTTGGAAGCACATTAGTCACTTTCAAAATAGATGATGTGGTGTCTTTGCTACTATCAGAGGAGATGCAGAGAAAGGCTTCTATTTCGAAAAAAGAAGCCATTGTTGTTCGTGGGAGATACACAGAAAGAGGGAAGAAAAATGACAATAAGGGTAGATCCAAATCCTATGGAAAGTCAAAGACTTCCAATAAGTCCAAGGAAAAATGTTGGAACTATGATAAACCTAGGCACTTCTGTAAAGATTGCAAAGAGCCAAAGAAGAAGAAGAAAGGTTCAAATTCAGCTTCAGAAAGATCTCAAGAAGATGACGATGCATTCATCATAGCTTTGGCAGCCCATGCATCTAATGATGTGTGGTTGGTTGACTTGGGTGCATCTTTTCACATGACCTCTCATTGAAACTGGTTCTCAAAATATGAAGAGTTCAATAGTGGAAAGGTGTACTTGGGTGATGATTCTCACCTAAAGATAGTTGGACGTGGAAGGGTCACTATCAAATTTCTTGATGGATGAGTAAAGGGAATCAATGGAGTTATGCACATTCTAGGTTTGGCACGAAACCTATTATCTGTAAGTATGCTGAATGATGTAGGTGTGCAAGTTGTTTTTTTGAAAGAAGGATGCAAGATGATGAGAGGATTGATAGTGCTTGCAAGGGGTACTAGGAGAGGTACCTTATTTCAACTAGATGCATGTATTCCTATATGTAATAGTTCTTCATGCTCACCATCTAAATGAGCAATGAAGAATTATGTGGTTATTGGTTCTGATGGCAATGCAAACACTATGGAAGGTAAGCTTCCTGCAGAAAAGACAATGTTGTGGCATATGAGATTTGGTCACATTGGTGAAAAGGGTTTGAGAACCTTGAAAAATGAAAATCTTGTTGAGGGGTCAAATGATTGCAATCTTGAGTTTGACTTCTGTGAACACTGTGTCTATGGTAAACAAAATCATGTTCAATTTTATTCTAGTTCTCACAAATCTTCTAATGTTTTGGATCTTATTCATTATGATGTATTTGGTCCTGTAAAAGTTCCTTCAATCTCCAAGTCTATATTTTTTGTATCTTTCATAGATGATTATAGTAGAAGGACATGAATTTATTTCTTTAAAAGTAAGACACAAGTCTTTAGTAAATTCAAGGAATTTAAAGCCCTTGTAGAGAATCAGACTAGTAAGAAGATTAAGTGTGTGAGAACTGACAATGGTGGTGAGTTTTTCTCAGCAGAGTTTGAATAGTTCTATAAAGAACAAGGTATCAAGAGGCATAAGATAACTCCTTATACTCCATAGAAAAATGGAGTTGTAGAGAGAATGAACAAAACATAGATGGAGAAGGCTAGGAGTATGCTTAGTGGAGCTAGTTTAGAACAAAGGTTTTGGGCCGAAGCTATGGTCACTGCTTGCTATCTGGTTAATAGATCTCCTACATCAGCCCTTTTTGGTAAGACACCCATTGAGGTGTGGTCTAGTAGGAAGCCTTCAATTAGACATCTTCATGTTTTTGGTTGTGAAGCTTATGCACATGTTCCAAAGGAGAAAAGATCTAAGTTGGAAAACAAAGTTGTTAAATGTATTTTCATCGAATAAAGCACTGGTGTGAAAGGATATAAGGTTTGGGATCCTATGACTAGTAAGGTGTTGTATAGTAGAAATGTTATTTTTAGAGAGCTAAAATCTTCTCCTATTGCGCTACAACTAGATGAAAAAGGAAGGGAAAAAGATGTTGTTCAGTTGCCTCCTACCCCTGAGAAGACTGAACAGAGAGACCATGTTGGGTCTAATGATGAGGAGAGCTCTAGCAGCTTCGATAGTTCAAAAGAAGAGGAAGAACAACCTCAACCATAGCCCTTGAGGAGATCCACGAGAGAAAGAAAGAAACCAAAAAGGTTTGGTTATTCTATGTTAGATTCCAGTTGTGCTTTTTCTTTGATTACTAACACTGATGAGCCTATATCTATGAAAGAGGCTTTGAGCATGGAAGATGTAGGTTTTTGGATTGAGGCTATGGATGATGAGATGGCTTCATTAGAGAAAAAAAAAATTGGGACCTTTTACCTTTGCCTAAAGGGAGAAAATCTATTGGCTGTAAATGGGTGTTCAAGAAGAAATTCTGTGCAGATAGCAATGTTGGAAGGTGCAAAGCTAGATTGGTTGCAAAGGGGTATTCACAGGTAGAGGGAATAGATTATGGTGAAATATTCTCTCTTGTTGCAAAGTTGACATCCATTAGATTTCTATTATCTCTTGCTGCATCATATGATTTAGAGATAGAATAGATGGATGTGAAGACAACTTTCCTTCATGGTGATTTGGAGAAAGAGATTTATATGTCACAACCTAAGCACTACATTGTTAAAGGTAAAGAATCCTTAGTTTGTAGATTAAAGAAATCTCTATATGGTTTGAAGCAATCTCCTAGGATGTGGTACTTTAAGTTTGATGCCTTTGTATTGTCAAGTGGATTTGTAAGATCAACATTAGATTATTGTGTTTATTTCAGAGTTGAAAATGATCGCCTTCTTATTGTTGCATTATATGTTGATGATATGTTGATGATATGTTGCCTTCTTATTTTCTCGAAGAATGGTAAAACCCTAATACAGTTACCTTTGGGAGTAGCACTAAAAGTAAAGCACATGTTATAAGCATTTTTAGGGTTGTGAAGAGATGGATGCAAAAAAGTGTATTATTCGTACTCTGAATTGCTATTGGAGTCTTCTATTGTCACTGTTGAACTTGCATTGCAAGTGTATTGTAACCTTGTGTTGAAGATAATACATTGTTCAGGTTCTGGAGGGGTGGGGTTGTTTTACCGAAAGGTTTTTCCCCACTGACAAATCTTTGTGTTATGTGTTTCTTTCTCTGTCTATTTTCTTTATGCTTGCTTGAATGAAATATTTTTCTTTACATGATATTGAATCTGTAAGTGTAAAAGATTTTAATAGGATTTGCACCATACTTCTCTTAAGAGATTAGTGTAGGAAGCTATTTCTGCACCTGAGATTTGAGCTTTGGAGTTCTCTGACTAGCAAGGTTCTTGAGCTTGATCAAAATGAAACTGAATGTTGAGTACTTGATAATTAAATGTTTTGTATAAATCTTGTTAATAATGGATCTAATGTTTGTAGAAGGAATATATAGATTTTATGACTTCAATAATAAAAGACTAGTGCCTCTACTCATCCAAGCAATAGAGTCAACTTCAGTGAATTTTCACATACAACTTCATAAAGTTCTTATGTACTTATACTGCCACCAATTAAATAATAATTTTCAATTGGAAATTAATGCTTTTCTTGATCACTTTATTTCGCTTCTTTTCTAAGGTTACTCTTATCAATATATTCTATCTATAATTTTCCTTTTTCATGAATTCATGAAAGCTCTCGATGGCATGAATGTAGTCTTCAAACACAATAGTGCTCGATTCCTAAAATTGCATGATGAATTTCTATGTGTAGAACCATAGTTGTCTGGTTATTGTCATCATTCACCCAAAATATTTTTTGACTATGTTCATATTCTTGACCTCCATGTCCATCATTTTTTTGGATTTGTTTGCACTCGATCATTATCTCTGAATGATGTAAAAATAAGACCGTCAATTCATCATTGGGCATTGGTTATAATATTATCTCATACAAAGCTTCTCTTGACATTCTTTGAAATAAATCTTACTTTATTCATGGGCATGTTTGATCTTGATGTTGCTCTCCTTAGGATGCTATGATGTCATATATGTATCTCGTTAATTGTATTGTTTCACATTGAATGTGCTTTGGTCTTTGTAAAAGCTAAATGCCACCTCTGTATCTTTTTATCACTGCATATGTTCTTGTGACAAGTCTATTCATATTAGTGCATATGTAAATTTTCATTGCTATTAGGCTTCAACATTATCATTGCTATAGAATTATGAAAGCTATCTCTCCAACCCTTCAAATATTGAACTTTTGGCAATGTAATATTTTTTGATTCTTTTGCCCATCTGACTAGAATTCATGGTGATCTAATAAGACATATTTTCATAGGTGATGTAGATGTATTCCACTATTCTAATGCCAAGTCTGATATCATTATGCAACCAAGATCCTCTCATATTCTATACTTGTCACAAGGCTAAGCTTCTTGTACTTGACATGGTTTCTCACTGCAAAGGGAGAATTCACAAAAATGTCTAAGCATTGCATGGAGGTCACTGAATGATCTTTTTAAAAGCACAAAATTAGGGTTTTAATCTTGATTGTACCCCTATCCTCATACTTAGCAACTTTTCTAGTGCTTATGCCACAAATCATCACATTCCAAAAAATAATACAAGAATAGAAACCAAAGCTCCCACAATATCATACTTGTTGTTGTACTTCTTAGGTAATAATCTATATACAGATAAAATATCTAGTTATTCTTCATATAAATTGTTTGACGAATTGTACAAGCCACTTTGGATAGTAATGAAATGTATGCCTAGATCAAAGAACTTCCTTTTCCATATTCCTCTAACCATAACCTTTTTGTATTTTGAAACATATTGTTTGAATACAAGTAGTGGGTAAGATATGAAAATTTGCCCCTTGACATGGTGTTTGGGACTCTAAATTTGCCAAAATTTAGAGTTCCATCACATCCCACTTGGCATGGGTTCTCTTCTCTAGTTCAACCTGACCTAGGGTTTTAGTCATTTTAGCTTTTGCCAATATTGGGAGACTAGTGATCCTATGGATCATCTTCTTAGTTATCAATATTGGTTGATCCAACCACAGTTGAACATTGTGCACATGACTGAGGATAAACCTTATCCATTTCACTTGGAAATCTTGTGGCATATGAGGAATGTGCATTAAACCTTTTATCTCAAGATGTTGATGCTTAGGTTTCAACACACCATCAACACATAACTCTATACAACATTCATCCATCTCTAATGTAACAATATCTTGAATAGCACATTTGAAATGTGAATGGATATCATTAATCATTAGTACCTTGCGAGGGATTTGTGAATACACTCCATTTGGATCAAGGGTTTCTAAAACTGTAGGAGTCAACTTGAAATCTAGTGCCTTCCATTCCACACCAGAAACCAACATGTTTTAACCTCTCTTCATTTTGCTATTGGTGGAAGCCATCTTTTCTCAGTAAATGTTTAAGAGAATTCAAAAAAAAAAATGGTAACAATTATCTTAAATCGCTTGATTGCTTAGAAGATTTATTTGCACAAATAGCTCTCAGAAATTCATGGTGAGAAATGACTTCAATTTCACCCTTTTTATCAAATTTCACCATAAATGCCTGGTACGATTATTCAGTCAATTGACAGACTATCATCCACTTCACTTGTATTGAATAATTAGTAGAGTCTTCCATGACTCAATAACCATACAAAATCTAGTTACTCTTGATATCTTTTGGTAGAGTCTATAACCTGACATCGCTCGGTAAGGATAGTAACTCGATAGTGACTACCATCTCTTACTAGGTGATCCTTTTGCATCTTGAATGCTGATATGGATCTTTTGATCTATCAACTGAGACTGATATTAGATGTCTTCTTTAGTATCCTTGTTCTAGTTCTCCTTTGAGAAATCAAGTGGAAATGGTGGAGTCACCCAATTAGTGACTTGATCATCATTGCTTGGAATTGCATTCTCAGTAGACTTTGCATTCTAGTGTTGTCTCATCTACTTTCTAATTTTATTAGCTTTTTCCTTCTTTTCATCTTTAATTCTTCTAGTAGTCATACAATCCTTGACAAGATGACCAAGTTCTATACAAATGAAACATCTTTTGATGGTATCTCTTTTCTTCATGTGACATTTATCACAATTCATTCCAATGTGTCCAAATTCTCCATATTAATGACATCTACACCAAGTTCTTTAGTCCCAATCAAATATAGCTTTTGCAATCTATTTTGCTAGATTCAATATCTTAGTTTTGCATTTTGATGACTTGTGTCCATGCTTTTTAAATTTGTGACATTTGTCTTCAAATCTTCATTTTTCTTTACATTAATTTTCATTATGACCATGTTGATTACAATTGTAGCATTTTTCATTGAATTTTTCTTTTCCATTGCTCCAACATTTGTTTGATGTATGGCCTATCTTACCATAGTGATTGCAAGTAGGTTTTTGATTTTTTTGAGCTCCTTGCTTGGATGATTCACCTTCTTCTAGATATCCAATTCCTACTTTCCCTTTTTGTCTATAATGACTTTTCTCATTCAACTGATTCATGCCTGCTTGAGATTTTATCATTCTTTCATTGGTTTTCCTTTCAATATTTAGATCATTCTACAATCTTTCATTCTAGATCTTAGATTCATGATTTCTTCATTTGCATTAGTGAGTTGATCAATTAAATCTACTTGCTAGAGGAATAGGTGTTGAATTTCATTATTCTTTCTTTCTGTCTCTTCTCTTATCTTATTTTTCTCTTCCATGACTTCACACAATCTTACTAACTGAATTTCTTGCTCTCTTCTTAGTTTTCTTACTTCTTCTTGAAGAGTACTATTATTTTACAATAGTTCTTTGATTTCTTCATCAACTTCATCCAAATTTCTTGAATGGATGTCTTCAATTCTTTCTTTAAACAGAGTTGATTATTCATCTAGATTGCAAGATCTTTTCTTCTTTTTAGAGGTTGAGAGAGTTGATCTTTTGCTTTCTTGAATTTTTCAATAGCTAATTCCAAATCTAGCTTCTCATTGTCAATATCCTTGTCAAGTTTGAATACCTCCATTGCCTTTGATCTTTGCTCAAGTTATTAAACTTATCTCTAAGAACCATAAAGCTTTGATACCAATTATTAGAAATATTATGACAAGCTAAGTTATTGAAAGGGGAGGGGTGAATTAGTAACCAATAAAACTTAATTCTTAATTAGCAATTAATCCTTCACATAAATTTTGATCTAATTGCATGCATGGGAAAGTAAAAATATTAAAGCATACATAGCACTTTGGACACACAATTTTGGTGACCCAGAAACCTTCCAAATAGAAAGCAAAACTGAGGTGGGGATGATACCCAAAAGCTTTAGTACTATAGTATAATTTGGCCTATTAAGGCTTACGATAATCACTTTTGATGATCTTCCTTGTTAGGAGTAATAAGGACTGCTAGATCCAACGTACAAAAAGATTTACAAACATATAATGAAGTATACACTTGGTAAAGAGATTTACATAAGACTATTAGGTTTACCTTGTTAAAGGATTTGACTGATCCACTTATGAAGATGAAACAAGCTAATCTTTGATCTACAAATTGATTTACTGAATGAGATTACTCTAAGTGTACAAATCACCTTTTTGTGATAGATAAATCTTTGCTACTCCTTATGTTGCTATAACCTTTGTAATTCCCTCTTCTCTTCTTTAGTGATTACATTACTTTAATTTATTTCCATACATTGGATGTGACACAATACATTACACATACACACACACACACACACACATATATCAATCAAATTATAAATTACAAAGTCGACCACAATGCAAGTTTATACAAATATTACAAAGTTGGCCAAAGTGTAGAAACTCATCTTCTAAAGACTAACTTGGTGAGGTTCTGATACTCAACATCTACTATCAATGTTTGACATCATCATGCACTCGGTAGATGTAGAAGCTTGGCCTATACTAATCACTTCCAAGTAGTCTTGAACTTAGTCTACACTAGTGACTCAACAAATATAGTAAAACTCAACATATAAATTGAATCACTTGATTCACACTGCATAGCTCTGTCAATACTATCACTACAAGCTTGGTATAAACTAAGTCACTTGGTTAACATTGAGTAGCTCAATTAAAACTAGACTTGCATCACATCAATTGTGAACTCGATAAGCACTACACAACTTAGTTTGCACTAGTAAACTCAACATACATTGAGATGCTCAATTTACACTACTGATCATCACCATAGTAGTAATTGCTCGACGCAAACTGAAATCTATCTAAAGGACTTGGTAACAACTATAGAACTCGGTAGCAACTGAAATGCTTGGTTGACACTGTTAACTATACACTATGCTTGGCATGTACTTACAATCTGAATAAGTGTATATCACTAATAACAAACATGACTAGAATGTCGATAGAATGAGTGTGTTAGATTAGATTTGCTACTCATAACATTAGGTGTATATTTTATAGTGTCACTTGGAACTTGTATTGCTATGTGTATAAGTGACAAGTCAATTTAAAATACTAGCAAAAGACATCCAACCTTATTTCTAAAATGTTTAAGTTATATCCCCTTGCATAAAATTATCATATGAAGGCTTTCATTAGATTAAATTTGGATTTTACATTTAAGTTGACCTTAGAGGGTTTAATTTGAGTCCTAGGTTGTTCTTTTGGTAAAATTAAGTTACCTACATGTTAGTACGATATGTTAGGCCTTTAATTTTGACTATACTTTAGTTTAAATCACTTTTCTAACCCTTTTAAAATCTTATTTTTTTCAAGTATTGTAAAAATGGAAGAAATCTTACCCAACTTCTTAACTTATCTTCAGTGAGTTAGAGTTCCAATCAAATAGGGAAACTTAGCTGGAATAAAGGGGATTTTTCTATTTCATAGGGGAGAAAAAGGAGTTGAATTTTTTTATTTTTATCAAAAAGGATTTTAAAAATAGGGGATTCATTCACCCACTCTCTAGTTTCAGAGATTTTCTATTTTGGAGATTGGATCAAAGAAGGATAGAGGGCTCTTCTTAATTTTGTTCTTTTTCCATAGCTTGGAGAAGGGTTGGAGCTTTTTCCATGTTTTAGAAATTTTGTGTTGTATTATTTTTCTAAATAAAAGATGTGTAAATTTTTCTACAAATGCATATGTGTGTTGTTCATTATTCCTATTATATTGCTAGGTGTGGATGAATTTCTATTGCCTTATTTTTTCTTTAATTTTGAGAGTATGATATTATGGGTGTGGATAGATATCAGTCACCCTTGTGAGGGAAGAAGTGGCCTTTAGGTGAAGGGGTTAGTTGGGCCTATCCCTTGAGTGTAGAGTCTCTTCCTTGGAAGGAAGATGGATAAGCATGTAGTATGGGCTACATGTGCTAGTATATTGTTATTCACTTTGGGGGTGATAAGGAAAAAATTATGTGAGAGTTGGTATTTATTTTATATGCCTTGTGAAGGAAAACTTGGTTTTGTGTATTTGGCTTCTCCTTAGGGCTTATAGACACACCTTCACCCATTCGATTGGTTTCTTTGGAAACCTACTATGTAAGCTCAAAAAGGGAGTTAAATATTGTATCCTATATTGTTAATTTATGTGTTTGTGCTTGATTATTACCCAATTTGTCTTGGCTCTCCAAGCTTGGAGGCTGGTCTCATCGAGACCTAGGTTAGGAGGCGAGCTCTCCATAATTTTCAGGGTTGTTTTGTATAGGTTTCTAAATGGATATGTGTTGAAGAAAAGCTTGGAATATTTTCTTTTCCTATTGGAGATTTGAAGATGATTTATTATGAACATTTTTAAAAATTATGTATTGTAAAAAAATTAGAAGTAGATCTTCATGTAATTTTGTTTTTGTAAGGATCTAATTACAATTGTAATATTTGAAAGGACTTTTCAATAGTGTGAATATATTTTAGTTTAAATATTTCTTGAAAATAAGTAAAAGTATTTGAAAAATTATAGCATAATAATTGGTTAATAATTTGATATAATTTCTTAATTTTTTTCAAGAATTAAAAATTAAATATTATATATATGTGTATACATGTGTGTCTTGTTCAAATTTTAGGCATGACACTTGCTCAAGGATGAGATCAGTTCAGTTTGATCATCATCATTAGATCTTGTAAGGGATGTAAGAGTTAGGGGTGTACTAGATGAGCTAGGTACATTGACCTTTTTCTCCTCTTCCTCCTTTTTCTTCTTCTCCTCTCGTTATCTTATTTTCTCCTTCTCCTTTCTTTTTTGTTCTTTTTCATCCTCTCTCTTCCTTTCTTCTTCCTCTTTTCATGCTTCTTCCTTTCTATCCTCTTCTTATTTTCTCCTTTTCTCTTCCTCATTCTTTTCTTTCTCCTTCTTTACCTCATCCTCATCTTCTCCATTATTAAACCTGATGTAGTTTTCCAAATTGTCAAAAATGTTTGTTCCATAATCCTTAAAAGGACCTTCCTTATCATTAATCATTTTATGTGTAATATCCACTTGCATGGTATCAATACTAATCACTATCTATAGCTTTGATTATACCATTACAGTGTCTTTTCCTGACTCTGTCATTGATATATCTACTGGTAAATTCTCAGTAGCCTTCTCTTCAGTTATTGTGGACTCAACTGGTATAATATTTTCTTCTATCATAAGGTTTTCTCCCCCTAAGTCCTTTCACTACTTTACAATAGTGGGTGCAGTGGTCATAAGTTTCACAATAGTCATTTTGGTTTCTTTGCTCACCTCTTCATAGTTACCACCCATCAAAAAATTGTTCTTCTTTGATTTCTTAACAAGGGTTCAATAGCCTTCATTATTGAGGTAGAGAATAAAAGAGAAGCAGGTTTCACAAGTAGAAGATTACACACCTTCTCAATCTCCTTTGTATTTAGGAGAAGAACAACTCAATGGAGAGAAAATTGAGAAAATTGGGTCTCAAGGGAGAGTATTCATTATTGCTGCAAAGTTGGAAGAAGGCAATCCCAAAGAGTCTCCTATGTCTAGCCTTGAATTGATTTTGGTAGATTACAAACGAAGAGAGTTAGATCCTATGGTAGAATAGGCTAACCAAGAATTTCTATCAGATGATAACTTTCTGGAATCAAGGGCTTTCTACTAACTTGATTGGAGGAAAAACATGCCATATTGTGAAGAAAGATGTAATAAAAGAAAGGTTGATCAAGTAGAAAAGGAAGATGCAATTATACAAGATGCAATAAAAGATGAAATGATGCAAGAATTCAAAAGCTTGACTCATGAAGAAGGAAGAAAAATGATCAAATCATCTAGAGTTCTACTATTGCCAAATTGGGATATTACAGATGCAATGGTTTTCAACAATGTCACCAAGAAACTAAATGCTAATGAGAAAACAAAGAAAAGACTCAAAGATGCCAAGTTTAGTGAAGACCATGTTGCTCTAGTAATCTAGTCTTTAAAAAGAGAATCTAGAGCTAACTTGTCTCAATTTGATGATATTGAATTAAGGGGTAACTTGATTGTAAAAAGAGTAGAAGATATTCCACATGATGAAGCAACAAAATTTAATCTTGAAACTGCCACTCTCACCTTAGCCACTACTAAGAAAGAGAAAATACATATGCTATAATTGAAAGAAACATATGAGCAAGTCTTGGAGGCTTATAATAGGGAAGTTTAGAAGAGGATGGAACTTGAGAATAAAATGGCATGAGATAAAGGATAGAAAATTAAACCCAAAATTACTTACCTTCATCCCCTAGTGCCACCTTTTAACATAACACCAATTGCATAAGTGCCAACTACTCCATAGGGACCCCAATTCTATATAGCTAAAGAGTTTGAGGAAGAAAAGAAAAAATTATGGCCCCTACATGTGGAATTGGATGTTCAATACAAAGATAAAATAATAAATACAATTATATATCTGGTGGACATGGTAAATTAGCCTGTGTTGTATAAGCAATTATCAAAGTTAATGAATATATGGAATGAGCTAAAGAGTTATGAGGCCACTTTGAAGCTGATTGTTAAAAAATAGAACAATAGGGATAGTGATATCACTATTTTATGCTGCTCAATCATTAGTCTCTCTTGTGAACAATTGGAAAAACCATTTGACATAACTAGTGGCCTCTTTGATTTTGAAAATAAGAGGATTGTGCTCCAGAGGAGGATCATAAATTATTTTTCAAAATATCTTGGCAAGAATTTTGGGTTGTTTCCTCATGCACTAAAAAATATGAATAAATTAAAAGAAAAGGAGGAATTGGCTAAGGAATTGGATGATCTGATATGCCTTAGACTAAATAAGGTCATAAATGAAAATAATCACAAATGGGTCATAAATGAAAATAATCACATATGGTTTGCTAAGACAATTGAAGAAGTTGTGAGGGTGCAGATATTTTTTGATTCTTTTAAAAGGGATTTTACTAAAATTAAGGAGTTAGGAGAAGAAATCTGGAAGAAACAACAAGAAATTTTGAATTTTAACTAGCCACATGATTCACTTTTCAACAAGTAGATGAAAGATCTTGTTCAAGACAATTAGTTGATTTTCAAGGAAAATGATGAAGATGGTGTGGACCTTGATGAATTAGAGATAATTGATGCACCTGTTCAAAAAGTGTAGTGCCTACCCTCGTTCACAACTTTTCTAGACTTATTGTTATCAGACTATGTAGACTAGTTTTATGTTGATGGTTTAGTGGTGTTTGTTTTGACACTATCAGATATTATGATATGGATTCAGTTGATATATGATGAGATCATTTAGAATTTACATTTCATGTATGTATGATGATCATTACATTATTTTCAGTTATTAATGATGATTAGTTAGATGGTTTATTATCTCATGTGTTTTATTATGGTTATGTACCCCATACTTGCATGTGTATGGTGTGTGTGTTTTCTTATTGTATGGCATTTCTGATGTGGTTAAGGAAGGGAGTCGTAGTCACCTGCTTAGTTGGGATCTACACGATGCACCACTTCATGCCATTGTCTGTTTAGCTTAGCATTATATATTGTATGTACATGCATGGTTTTTCTACAGGTTGCAGGTACCAAGTATCGACTTCCTTGAATTTCTAGGATGAGCATACCCTATTATACTATCTCAATGATAAGAGAAGGGAGATAAATTCTCAAGTCCAAATCCGAAACCTAAAAACCATTTGTCCTAGTGAGTTAGGACAAGTATCAAAGTTGAATACCCACCGAATGTGTCGGATGACATATTTCATGATTTTTAACCCTTTAGATTTATTTTGTATGATTTGTTCTATGATGGGTTTTCATATTTTATCTTGAAGGTCTATAGTGAATTTTTCGTTAATTAAGTCTTAACAAATAGATTTAATTAATAAATTAATTATTTGAGAAAATTAATATAAAATATCATGATCTTTGATATCTTAATTAAATGTGAATTATTGAGGAAAGGAATTAAATAAAAGAAAACTAGAAATTAAAATTAATAATAATTATAAAGTAATAATAAAGTAGTAAATAAAATAATAATAATAAAAGTTATAAAAATTAAAATGAAAGTTATAAAATTTAAATAGAAATTATTTAAAAAGTAAATTGGAGTTATAAGCTTGCATGAGAATTAACATGTGTCAACAACACAGGGGTTAGTGCATCAATTAAGCACAAGGTGTCTATAATTCTATGACTCATCAAAAAGAATTGGAAAAGACCCATGCTTAGTTGGTGACACCTTTCAACGGTTTCAAGAAGCATTCCAAAGGTTTTTTGAGAGCTCTTTGTATTCAGGCATTCATAGAAGCTTAGGGAGAGGGTGGAGAGCAATTGGAGCATTGGAGGACTCAAGAACTTTGAAGAAGGGAGCTTTCTCTACGAGTTTTCTGAGGAAGAGTGAATTAGCATCAGAATCTGGGTAGATTCTTGTGATTTTACTTATGCTATTTCTGCATCATGCATTCCTATCTTCATCATGTCTATTATATGTGTCTGAAACTTCTCTATGATTGAATCTGTAATTTGAAATTGGAATCTAGATATGCTATTTGGTTGAGAAGAAAATAATAGAAAAACCCTAGATCCAATTAAGGAGAAACAATTAGATATGAATCGGATTTGGGTTCAAATTTATATTAAATTAGAAAGACAAGATTTGGAATTAAAATAGAAATTTTATGGTGAAAATTCGAATGATTAGATGTAATATTTCTATCAATTATATTTTTGGATGCGTATGAATAAACCCTTTTATGGTTAAATTTAGAGAACAATTATTTTAAGAGGAAATTTTTAATTCATCACAAATTGCCCTGTCACTGCCCCTTGGATAGACCCAAACTCAGTCATTCATAACTTTTTATTGTGATCAAATTTATTCAATCACTCCAGTCAAGATTGGCGCGACTTGGCCCTCTCCAACATATTTAAATTTCAGCCCGATCCAACGGTTCATTAGGGAGATATGACCGTCGTACTGAGACTATTTTAGTCAAGAATAGATATTTCTCCATTTTCCATAACCAAGAGTTCTTTATACTAAAACTTCACAAAGAAAAAATAATATACCAAAGCATGGAATGGATTAAAGATATTATTGCAATCTTCCCTTATTAGAATCTTATTAATATGCATTAGTTTTATATGGTTTATTATCTAATCTAATTAAATCAAATTTAATTAAGATTACTTAATAGTAGAAGTGTAATTAATTATTAGTCAATCTAAGTAAATGGATTTTTAAATGAGAGAAAATTAAAAGAAAAGAGATTTTAATATAGTGGAATTTTTATAATGTATATTGAATACTATTTAATATATATTAAACAATTTTAGAGTTGTTTAATGAAGATGATAATGTTAAGAATTTGGAGATTATTCATGTTAAAATCTACAATGAGTCTTATTGGTTTGTGATAGGGATCTTTTTCAAACAACGTTTATATAGACAAAATATTATTAGTACAATTAGCAAATGGAGTCTAATAGTTTTGAGGAGAAACTTTTATCTATCAAACAAATACATGGGTTAGGAAAAATGTGAAATTTCTCCACTTAATATAATTTGGGAATACGTGAACTAAGACTTCTAAATTCAAATTTGAAAACTTAGCAAAACCAAAACATGTGTTTGCATCGTGTATTCTATATGCTTCTTGTTTTGGGTTTTGGGTTAACTAGTTTTGACTAGTCCTAGGTTGTTACCAGAGGCTCGGGGGTTATGAGATGTGTTGGCATGTTGATCTTATTTGGTCTCGATCTTTATAAGCCCAACCATGGTAATGTGATTGTATGCTCTATGAAATGTTTGTATTTTTTCATCAGTCTTCATGTGTGAAGCTGAGATGTATGTGTATGAGACACTTGAGCTAATCATTTTTGAGTTATCAATCAGTTATCCTTGATTATTTTCTAGTCGCCATGATGGGATTGAGATGTGAATTTATTCTTGATGATGTCATGTTGTGACATGTTTGACTCAACCATTTCTGGAGTCTTCGATCAGTATGATTGAGATATATATTTTGGTTATTGAGAACCATTGGATACTTTGATTATCAGTGATACTTCAGTTGCCAATAGAGAGCTGTTGTGTTCATGTTTTTCTATGGATGTTTGCTCATGGAGATTTGATGCTTTTATGCATATTTGATAATTTTATGGATTATCTTTTGTGATTTTGAGATTTATGAGTCCATGAGCATTAGGGTAGGATATCTGCATGTAGTGACGGGAAGTGGCTTGCAATGGGGGTCGGGGCCCTAAGAGGTTGCTAGGGTAACTCATTGTAAATTGGATTAATAAGTGATAACATTCACACCTAATACTAACAAAATGAACCTAAAAAGATAAGTGTTTTTTTCTCGCCCATGCCTTGAGTTCTTGTACAGGCTAGGATGGGAGTAGTGAGACGCATGGTTGCGACCTTGCATTTCGTAGTATGCCTCGTCAGTATGAGAGGATACTAGTGGCCACATGAAATTAGTATGGACCCGTGGATTTTAGCTAATTGCCAGGGTAACTTGTATGTGATAATTGTGATGACACTTTTCCGCTTGCATAGTAGGTTCCTACATGTCATTATGTGCCTCTGGGAAGTAGATGTCAGTTTCGTGATTGGAACTTTTGAGTTATTATACTTTTAGGATTCCTGGACTATAGAGATTTGTGCTATGTGTTATGGATAGCTTGTTTGGGACTTGAGATTATCTCCTCAGCATGGTGGGAGTGGACCACTTAGGTACCACGCGGTCGAGTGGTAGTGTATTTTCCACTCTTATCATTTGAGATTCATTGAGACATCGTGGCTAATGCATCCTTCGTGATGGTAGATATGTATCCTTTCATTGATGATTAGCATATGTTAGATGATGTTATCTTATGCTTATATTTGCATGTTAGATTACTTTCTACATATGATGTTGTATATGTTAGGAGTGACATTCCTACTATGTTAATACTGATGATCTCTTCGGTGATTTGAGATGTTATGCACAGAGGGATGGCTAGGGCCCACGATGGTCTAATGATTCTATTAATGGTTGGGAGGAACCGTGCACTTAGTTTATTTTGTTTGATCTTTATGATGGATGTATATGTCTTCTATGATGATGTATCATGTGATTGTCTTTGATGTATCATGGATTAGAATAGGATGATGTACCTTATTTCACATATGTATATTCTTTTAAGCCTTCATACCCTATGACATGTACAGTGGATGATTGAGCATTTGGAAATTTAATGTATGAACATTGGACTTATCATTATTATTTCATGTGGTGGTTGTACTAGATGGATTCATGTATGTAATTCAATGTTAAGGGATCTTAAAGAATGTAATATGTTATGTATGTTATGTTTACTTTTCAGATGGACATTGCTATTGCTTCAGTTATTGTGAATAAGTTATGTATGGTATTTACTTTTATGTAAAAAAAAATGTTACCAAACTTAGTGAAATTCTAGGTTAATTCTTTGGATCCCTTGGCGGGGCATTACAAAAAGAGGAAAAGAAAAAGGAACAATTAATTGCAGCAATAGAGATTGAGGTTCAAACTGATGATTCAAAAAGAGAGCAACCTACTATAACTATTGATTTGGTAGTTCAATCTAATGATCTGAAGGGAGAGCCATGAGTCACAATCAGCTTTTAGATATTAGAACATGACTCACCACAAGAAAAATAAATGGTCCCATAGTCTGAGGAACAAAAATTGCATCTTGGCCAATCATCACATGAAGCACCTCAACATTGAGGTGATGCAACAAAAATGGCCCCACAATAAGAAAATTCATGATAAAGACATTCTATTACACAATTTTTTGTCTTATTATGAGAGTGACCTTTTGTTTGTAATATCTTTCTATCTTAAGGACACCTATTATTCTTCTCTAAGTCTAAAGCTTGTTGCATCTCATGCTATATAGATGAGATCCCAAGGCTAGAGAAAGGGTCTGAATTACATATAATTTGAGTCTTAGGATATTTTTTCTATTAGTCTAATAGTCTCTATGTAAATTTTATGATGTGTTCATCTTTGAATATCTAAGAATGATGAGAACATGGAAGGATTAAGTGTCTAATCTTGAGTTATTTTGAACTTGATGCCACTAATGTATTGTTTTCAAGGAAAATAAATACAAAGGAAAGTCTTGCAAATATCTATGTCTTTGAATTTTGTCTCCTTTTCATATATCTAAAGATTTGAGAATGAATGAATAATGTTCTTTCATTTTAATGCAACTTAGATAGGTTGTATGTCTGTTCATTGATTGCTCTTAATTCAAAGAATTAAATAAATGCTTTCATTGAATTGATATCTTTTCTAGATGTGTGGGAGGATATTCATAAGAAGAGAATTTAGGGTTAACTACTAATAGTTTTAATTATTAGGCATTTGAATAGATCAAGTTTTTTTGGTGTGATTTCTTTATAACAATGGATAAGGTTATAATTACTACATAGAATGTAAAATGTTGAATTCATGGGGTTGTATAGAGCACAAATGTAGATAAAATCAATCTTTACTTTATTGTATGAAGAGTTAAACTATTGATCAACACTTATTTGCAATAATCCCTTGTATGTCATTTTTAGCTATCACTATCAAGGATTATATGTGGAGTATAGAAGAATTGTGACCATTTTCTGTTAAAAGGGATAGAAGTGAAGTAGAAAGATGACGTTAATAAACATATATTGAAATCAAGAACCATAATCTAGTTATATATCCATATATCCATCAGGTGCACCCATCTTGGTCTTGTAGAACCTAAAGAGTACATAATCCTTATGATTTTGTTGAAGTTGGGTCTATATTTGAAGTTGTCTTACTTGAATATAGGATGTTGCTAACCATTAGACCATGTTTTATCTTTAGAATCCTAGTATCAAGTGTTTTGTTGCTTGGTAGTTTTCAAAACACCAACATGTGGAACTTGTGAGAATACTCTTAGAGGGTCATCCTCTAAAGATACATAAGAATTCTTCTTGAATTTATATCTTGGTCTCTCACTCACATCACAAATAATGGGATTCTCCATTTCTACTGGTTTAATCCTTTGAAACATAATTGTAATTTTTTGGAAAATACCTAGGTTTTGCATAACTAGGCCCTCTTTTAATTTACATTTGAAAATACTTCAATTCCCCTTCAATTAACTATCAAATCACTCTTAAATTCTTCTTGACTCTTTATATGATCAAATGATACATACAATCTTCACATTAATTGTGCAACTGCTTACTCTGTAAAATGTTGTTTCTATTTACCAGTCAACTTATTTTTTTCGTATAACTTTATGCAATCTCCAAATCATTTGTGCACTTAACCATAGCTTCCAAATATATTTCTCCCTCATATTAACTTTTCAACTCTTAACTCAATCACTAACTATACTTTCATCTCTCTGGTACTTAGTATTCAATAAATAGGTGCTTAATTCAAATAGGATGAATCACACACAATAACTAACTTCAATCTTTCATCAAGTGCATCAAAATATTTTTCTAATTATAATACTACATGTGAACTTGATAGATCTTTTTCTTTTACAAATACCTCTTTTGATTCTTCCACATGTTCTCTCAATTCATCTTTTGACTATTATTTCTACTATTATTTATACTATCATTCCTTCTATTTTTTTTGTTATTATTCCTTCTAAAATTTGAATTCCTGTTGATGTTCCTCATGTCTATTCTACAAAATCTTTCTATATGACCAAAGTTGTTACATAGTTGACATATCAGTGCACTTCTTCTCTGATTAAGTCCAAATTGGTTAATTGGTGCTCTGTAATTTATGGCAATGCACTACAACATTTGGAGTCAAATTGTGATGGTAATTTGTGATAGTGGTGTAATTTGTGATAATTTTCATGGTTTGTTTTTGCAATTGTCCCCGAAGCCATCACAATGATGACATTGTCATCATAATTGTGATGTTGACATGATTATAAAAAAATATTACATCATTCCCCATTTGTTTTGATCAATTGTGGAGTTGTGCACAAAATATGTAGAGAGATCTGAATGAGGGTGGAGAGCTCTGAATACTATTGTGCCCTTGTGATCAATACCTTTTGTTGCCATGCTCTTGTTTTCTCGTTATTGTTCCCTTGTGATCTTTGTGCCCTTACAAATCTAGGATTTTCTTTAAGGGTAAAGAGGGATGTAATGTTGGAAGCATGAATGCTGATGATATTCCTATGGGGGAGTATTGTAGATGATGATATGTTAGATTCATGGCAGAGTTTGTTAATGATGTCAACATAGAAGTTTTCTGTAGTATCTGATAGAAGAATAGTGGAAAGATCAAGTTGGTACATATGGCTGGTTGAGTATTCTCACTATTTGAGCTTATGGGAGATACTTTTGACTATCTAGTATATGCAATTAATTTCAGGTGAAGAAATGTTAAGTTTCAAAGAAGTTATGTAAGTTTTGTTGATAGAGTTTACAGAGGCATGTTTTGGTAAACTTCTTATATCTCTTAGCAAAATTTTTATTATGAGATTCAAGGTCAAGGATATGTAGATGACATGTTTATGATGACATAGTTAAGCTCGCTTGTCATAATATTGTGTGTATGGAAAGTTATTCAAGTTGCAAGGCAAAAGATTAATGTTATCGCTAAGTTTAATGTGTTCTTAATTTGATACTATAATAATTAATTGAGAAGGTGTAACAACTAACTTAGGGAATTATTTTATGGATTCAATATAAAGGAAGGACATTTTTCCTTTATCAAGTATGACATGAAGAAGTGATTGTAAGAAACAAAAAGAATGGAATGCTAAGTTGAGAAGAGTAGATCAAAAGTGAAGGAAACTTCATTGCCATAGTTTTATTGTGTGATTTGAGGTTTGATATTTGGATCCAATGTTTGTGACCTAGTCTAAAAGATCTGACAATGATTGGTTTCATTGATTGAATAGAGGAAGGAGGAACTTAATATTAAATTAATTTTTTGGTCAGTGAGCTCTTCTTGTAATTAAAATTGCATGTTTAGGTAGTGGGCTCTTCTTGCATACATTATACTATGACTCCTAATAGGGTTGACACAACTCCTAATAGGGTTGGAATCTCCTAATAGGTATTGAAAGTCTCCTAATAGGAACTCTATGTACTAAATGTTTTAAACTCTTAATAGGGTCCATCCTCTAACAAGGAATATTTATATTAGTGCATCATCTTGTGGGTATCATTCTCACTAGAGTTTTCTTTTTGATCAAGAGTTTCCCTAGTTAACATATATGTGTAATTGTTTATGTGCATCTTGTTATGGTTTCTATTCACTTTGGTTGAATGGATAAGATTGTTTAAGAATAATAAATGTTTA
The DNA here is from genome assembly GCA_028749045.1 of Cupressus sempervirens. Lineage (NCBI taxonomy): Eukaryota > Viridiplantae > Streptophyta > Pinopsida > Cupressales > Cupressaceae > Cupressus > Cupressus sempervirens. The sequence goes on from CM053791.1 coordinate 349,163,598, forward strand.
AATTGTTGGATAACTAATTCAACCCTCCCCTAGTTATCTTGGTGGACTATTATTTATAATAATTGGTATTAGAGCATTAGGTCCTTGAAGATAAAGTTTAACAACTTTGGGAGATCCATGGAAAGAATGTTTAGGAAAGATAGTCCAAAGTTCAATGGAACAAATTATGATAGCTAGAAGGAAAAGATGAAGATACATTTTCTATGTATGGGTCTAGGATATTGGATCTTGACAAAAGCATCAAGGAAAATCATTGCTAAAAAATATTTGGAAACTTGTATCGAGGAAGAAAGAGATATTTTCATGTGTGACATGAGAGCTAGAGAAGCACTATTGACTACACTTCTTAAATTTCAATACAATCAAGTAAAGTCACTTGTTACTTCACATTTGATTTGGAAAGCTTTGGAAACTAGTTTTGAAGGTGATGAACATTCTAAGAAATTGAGGCTACACAATTAAATTTGTGCATTTCAAGATGCTAAAATGATGAAAGATGAATCTATAAGATCATATCTAGGAAAAACATCATAAATCACTATAGGTATTAGATCTCAAGGAGGAATCAAAGAAGATGATGAGGTGGTATGGAAGATATTGAAGAGCTTAACATCACCATTTAAGTTAGCAGTTAAAATGATACAATTGTTAGTATCTTGTACTAAAGATTTCACAAAGGAGACATTGCTTGGAAGACTCAAAGTAGTTGAGAATGAGCTTAGACAATTTGGAGAATTGACCAAAACATAAATAAATTTTAGTGCATTGAATATTCAACCAAGATTATCAAGGAGCACAAGCGACAGAGGAGACTTTTCTAGTAGTAGCAGATCTGATGAGGACAAAAATATTGAAGGAGTCACCCTTCTGGTAAGAAGAGAAAAAGATGGTAAGAAAATCTTTAAATGTTGGACTTGTAATAAATTTGGTCATTATGCATCTAAGTGTCCTAAAAGAGAGAAAAAATATTTTTTCATTATGAATCTAAGTGTCCTAAAAGAGAGAAAAAGTATAAAAGAAATTACAAACCTAGAAGAGATAGAGAATGTCTATATGCAAATGAAGAAGATGAATCTGATGAACAAACAGTAAGTTTCAGTGATGATGAAATAGGATTTGTAGCAATCAAAGAAGAAATCCTAGAGAAAGTAGCTTTGGTATCACAAGTTGAAAATAAATTTGATTTGATAATTGATAGTGGTTGTTCACATCATATGTTTGGTGATGTGAACAAGTTTGTTAACATCAAAAGTTAGGATGGAGGCATTGTCAAAGTTGGAAATAATGCAACATGCCAAGTTAAAGGTATTGGATCTATAACTCTTGATGCTAAAACTAACACCGAGGATGTATATTTTGTTGATGGTTTGAAGCACAACCTTCTAAGTGTTGGACAACTAGTGGATAAAGGTTATCAATTACAGCTCACAGGAAAGACATGCATGACCAGAGACAAAGATGGGAAGGTAATTGGAATAGGAACTAGATCTAGAGGTAATGTATTTTAGTTGAAACCTACTGAGATGACATGTTTGGTTGAAAAATTAGATGATAGTTGGTTATGGCATAAGAGATTTTGTCATTTTAACTTTGATAACATTGTGAAGACTAGTAGTATGTTTGTAGTTAGAGATTTGCCTAAAATTGTAAAATCTTCTAACACAATTTTCAAGGAGTGTGTTTTGGCAAAGCATAAAAAAAGTTCTTTTCCTTGCAAGAAGTTTACTAATACAACAAAATTGGAGATTGTACACACACATCTCAAGGATTGTATGGTGAAAGGTATTTTATAAAATTTGTTGATGACTTTTCTAGAATGATGTAGGTTGCATTTGTTAAAGAAAAATTAGAGGTATTTGATAAATTTAAGATATTCAAGAATAGAGTTGAGAATGAATCAGGCATGAAGATTAAGTGTTTGAGATTAGATAGAGGAGGAGAATTTACTTCAAATGAGTTTAACATATTTTGTGAAGAAAATGGAATCAAAAGATAGTTATCAGCTTTGAGAACCCCTAAACAGAGTGGTATAGTAGAGAGAAGAAACATATCAATAACATACATTGTAAGAGTTATGTTAGTTGAGAATGAAGTATCCAAGATGTTTTGGAGAGAAGCTACAAACACAATAGTATACACTCTAAACAAAGTATAGGTTAGGAAAGACACAAACAAGACCCCTTATGAACTGTGGTTTGGTCACTCACCTACAATTAAGTATTTAAGAATTTTTGGCAGTAAGTGTGATATCAAAAGAGATGATGATACTGGTAAGTTTAATGCTAGAAGTGATGAAGGCATGTTTCTTGGTTATTTATTGAAAAGAAAGGCTTATAGATGTTATAATCAAAGAACTAAGACTATTATGAAAAATGCAAATGTAAGAGTTAATGAGAAATTCAAAATACAAGAAAGAATAGTTGATTACAATTCAAATGATGATGTTATTAATAAACCAAGGAATGATGAGGTATTCTTTGAGACTAATAATGATTTGTTGAATGAAGGAGAGTTAAGGCAGGAACAAAGCTTAGAACCTTTAGTAGAGCCGAGAGTTGAGACAACAACTCCTACATCAGGAAAGAATGCAATAAAGAATCACCCATCTGAGAAGATCATTGGAAGAAAAGATAGAGGTGTGATGATAAGAAGAAGAGTCAATAAAGAAATATGTTTGATATCTCAAGTTGAACCTAAGAATTTAGATGAATCATGTAAAGATGATCATTGGAAATAATCTATGAAAGATAAATTGGATTAGATAGTAAAGAATGAGACATGGGAATTGGTCCCTAAAGCAGTAGACAAGAATACAATAAGAACTAAATGGGTATTCAGGAACAAGATTAATAAGCAAGGAGAAGTGGTAAGGAAAAAAGCTAGATTGGTATGTAAAGGTTACTCAGAACAAGAAGGAATAGACTATGATAAGACCTATGCTCTTATGGTTAGAATTGAAGTAGTAAGATTATTCTTGGCATATGCAGTATGCAAGAAATTCAAAGTATATCAGATGGATATCGAGTTAGCATTTTTGAATGGAGAACTTGAAGAAGAGGCATTCATTGAATAGCTTAAATATTGTCCTTTGACAGATGACAAGGACATAGTATGCAAATTAAAGAAAGCATTGTATGGCTCGAAGAAAGCACCCAAAACCTGGTATGCAAGGTTGGACAAGCATTTGACAAAGCTTGGAAATAGCAAAAGTATGACAAATAGTAATTTGTATTAGAAAGAAATTGATAATGGATTAATAATTTTAGTAATATTTGTTGATGATATCATATATGGAGGAAATACCAAGGAAAGTGAAAAGCTTTTAGAAGAAATGAAGAAAGAATTTGAAATGAGTATGATAGGAGAAATGAAATATTTTCTAAGACTATAGATTTTATAAAATAAAGAAGGAATCTTTATTTCTTAGACTAAGAACATGAAGGATTTTCTAAAAAGCTTTGGTTTGGAAAAGTGTAAACCTATTGGAACACCTATGGCAACTAGAAACAAGTTATCTATAAAGGATGAGACATCTATTGTTGAGCAGAAGAAGTATAGATCTATGATTAGAGGTTTGCAATATCTGACTCACACAAGGTTGGATATAGAAAATGCAGTTGGAATTATTGCAAGATTCCAAGTTGATCCCAGAGAAGTGCACTATGCATTATTCAAAAAGATATTTAGATATCTAAAAGGAATACAAAAGTTTAGATTGTGGTATGATAGATCTAATGATTTCACTCTAAGTGCTTATATTGATGCTGATTGGGCAGGCAATATGGATGATAGAAAGCGCACCATAGGTAGAGCCTTCTTTCTTGGAGGAAGATTGGTTTGTTAGCTAAGCAAGAAGTAGGATTGTACCTCACAAAGTTTAATAGAAGAAGAATATGTTGTAGTAGCGAAAAATTCTAATCAAGTTGTTTGGATGAAGAAGATGTTGAAGGATATAAGGATAGAATTCAATAAACCTATTGTCATACATTGTGACAACACAAACATAGTAAATATGTCTGAGAATCTAGTGTTCCATTCAAATACCAAACACATTTCTATCAAGTATCACATGTTGAGAGAGAAAGTTACAAGGAAATTAGGTTAGAGTATATGAGCACTAAAGAGCAGATTGCAAATATATTTACTAAGCTTCTTCCCAAAAAGAATTTTGAGTATTTACAAGGTATGTTAGGGGTTATGCCCCTTCCTACATCAGAGTAGAAGATGCAAGGATGTATTAGTCTAGTGTAACAGTGCACTATTGTTTGTCTGGATTGAATGATGAGGCTTCTTGTATGGGGGATTATCTATGATGAATAGAGTCATCAAGGACTCTTGTTGGATGTTGTTTTTGAATAGTGTCATTGGACACTTGAGCTAGTAAGAATTAGTTATTGCAGAGTTTTGATGGTTTTTGAAACCTTTGACATTGATGTCAATGGGGGAGAGGGTACGACATGAAAAACATCATGGGAAGCAAGAACAAGTACAACATGTTTGAGAGAAGAAAATAGTTAGGGAGAATGATTGATGAAGAGGATTTGAAAAGAAGGTTAACAATCTTTAACTATTGGTATGCTTGGAACTAGATGTTTTTCATCTATGTTTTCATCAATACCAAAGGGAGAGATTTTTGGAAGCATGAATGCTGATGATATTCCTATGGGGAGTATTGTAGGTGATGATATGTTACATTTATGACTGATTTTGTCATTGATGTTAATAGAAGAGTTTCCTATAGTATCTGATAGAAGAACAATGGAAAGATCAAGTTCTAGTTGAGTATTCTCACTATTTGAGGTTATGTGAGATACTTCTGAGTATCTAGTATATGAAGTTGACATCGGGTGAATAAATGTTAAGTATGGAAGAAGTTATGTAAGTTTTGGTAATAGAGTTTAGAGAGGCATGTTATGGTAAACTTGTGATATCTCTTAGCAGAATTGTTATTATGAGAATCAAGGTTGAGGATGTGTAGAAGACATGTTGATGATGACATAGTTAAACTTGCTCATCACAATATTGTGTGTACAAAATGTTATTCAAGTTGAAAAGTGGAAGATTAATGTTATCGCTAAGTGTAACACATTCTTAATGTGATCCTATAAAAATTAATTGAGAAGGTCTAACAACTAACTCAAGGAATTGTTTTATGGGTTCAGTATAAAGGAAGAAAATTTTCCTTTATCTAGCATGACATAAAGAAGTGATTATAAGCTGAAGGAAACTTAATTACTGAGGTTTTATTGTGTGATCTAAGGTTTGATATTTGAATCCAAGGTTTTTGACCTAGCCTACAAGGTTTGAAAGTGATTTTTTTCGTTGACAGAATAGAGGAAGGAGGAACTTAATAGTAGATTACTTGATTGGGTAGTGAGCTCTTCTTGTAATTGAAATTGTATGTTTGGGATAGTGGGCTCTTCTTGCATAAATTGTACTACAACTCCTAACAAGGTTGACACAACTCCTAAGAGTGTTGGAATCTCCTAATAGGGATTTGAAGTCTCCTAATAGGGACTATGTACTAAATGTTGTAATAGACTCCTAATAGGGTCCATTCTTTAACAAGGAATATTTATATTAGTACATCATCTTGTGGGCATCATTCCCACTCGGGTTTTTTCTTTGATAAAGGGTTTCCCTAGTTATCATATCTAGTGTAATTATCTACATGCATCTTGTTATGATTTTTCTTACTTTTGTTGAATGGATAAGATTGTTTAAGGATAATAAATGTTTTAATTATTAGATAATTGATTCCCCTCCCCCCTAGTTATCTTGGTAGATTATTGTTTCTAACATATAAATGTTTTTTTTTTTCCTTCTAAAAGAGTTAATAGAACACTTCTTGGACTATAAGATGCCAATCCCACCTACAATTAATCCCCTCCACCTTCATTTGACTAGTCCACCAATAAGATTTTATTTTATTTTCTTTGATATGTGCTTCTTTGCAAATGAAACTTCTTATAGGTATTTGTTTCCATATAAATAATTTGTAGGTCACACTAGAATCATTCCAAAATAATTTCAAGCAATGACCAACTCAACATTTCATATCAACGTGAAAGATCTATCATAATATACAATCAGTCTTTATAAGAAGAGGTTTCAAACAAGTTGAAAAACATAGGCCCAATTTGATCAAATAGTGATAACCCTCTTCATTTAGCATATATATTCCAAAATCCAAATAATAAAAACTCACTAAACTCGTGCTAAGTGACTTACCTCAAGATCCTGCACAAAAATAATGTAGACCAAGAAAACGGTGTAGAGTTCACAAGAAATTTTACAAAAACATATCATATCAAATATTTTTAGAAAGAAACAAACCATAACCTAGGTGACTTGTTCTATTTATTCATTAGCTGGGTTGATTACAAATTCCTATATAACTATCATTAGATTAGGTACAATAAAATGAACAATTAGTTGTTCCTAGCTAGCAGGCTCAAATACAATTTTCCAAGGTGACAAAATTACATATGTAGATGCATCACTTGCATGCTAGGCATGAAGCACATTCCCCAACTTATAAAAAATGGTTCACTAGTACATTAGAGGTCAATTTTAACCTAAATTTTTGACCAACTCCTCAAAAAACTTATTCAATACCTTTTTCTTTATTTTTATACGCAAGTTCATCAAAATTTTGACCAACTTAGGGTTTCCTGAGTTAGTTTGGTCAAAATTTTGACCAACTTGGGTTTAAATAACAAAATCAAAAGTTTTGTTTGTTACTTGTTTTCATCTTTTCATTTTCGTGAACTATTAGAGCTATTGACATTGAGCATCTAGTGTGTGGAAAGAATTCCATATCATTCATCCAATCTTCTAGTACTAATAGTGGCAAGCAATATTTATCATTCATTCATGGGTGGGCTAGGAACTTATGACTATGGGAGCTAAATACTCATCTCTATTGTTAGAGAAAGGTTTAATGAGGATTGCAGATTTTCATATGTTGGTTCATTGTATAGACAAAAATGCATTTTAAAACCATTCCAGCTACAACTACTAATCCCCCCATAGAAGACAATTACTAGATACATGGATAATGTGATTTTTTTGATACCATGAACTCTAGCACATTCTCTCTCCTCCAAAATTTCTTTTCTTCTTTCCTTGGTCTAAAAATATTTGGGGCATTTAGGATTCTATTTGAAAAAAATCATATATCTCTTGGTAGTGGTTTTAGTTCCAAGATTAAGCACTTTGGACTTCCTCTAGGTGTCTCAGCTGAAAGTTCATCATTGAAGAGGTATGGAATGTTATTGTATCCTTAAAATTTATTTACCTTTAGTAACTAGAACAAAAATCATTAGTTTTCTAGTAAATAATTAAGGATTAAAAATATTACAATATCTATGGGATAGTAGGCAATGGATAAGTGGATTTTCTATACACCTCTTCCATTAGAATGATCTTAGCATTGATATGATTGTGTAATTTCTAGTCAAATATGACAATGTACAAAAAAAAAGATATTTATGTGAACACTAGAAAATATGGTCTTTTCATTAACAAACAATATCATTTAAACAAATTGAATATAAATGCATAGTCAACTATGTGATCACACATTGTAGAAATCATCAGTTAAAATACTCTATATATTTTCTTCTTATTTTTCTATTTCTCGTAATGATTGTTGGTCATATGTTTATTTTTTTAGAGTAGTAACATTCTCACATTAAAAGGTATGCTAAAATTAACACTACTATAATGCATAGACCAATGATCTCTTAAAGAATATTTTCATTTAAAAAGCTTTTGACTTTTTATTATCTACATCTAAGCTCTACCAAACCTTTCTTTGTTTGTCCTCTTCCTACATCATCACTGAAGTGGAAGAAAATGAATTCATTTTGTAAAATATATTAGACCTTACTAACCCCACATATATAGAGTCAATTTTTTTTCCTAGTTCAGGTTTCTCTATAATTAAAGTTCCAATTTTAAACTTTGGATTGTTTTCATTAGTGCATTCCTCTAGAACCTCCTCCTTTGCAACACAATTCTAGTGATAATGAGGAGATTTTAGAGGTGGCATGTACTCACTTTATAGAAGAGTTTCCCATTTTTGGCAAGGTTATAACATAAATACTATACTTTGATTGTTTAACATACCAATTGCCAAAAATGATGGCTTCATCCAAGTCAACAACTTTAACCTTACTATTTTCACTTCATTTTTCTACAGTTCAATTGTGTTTATTGTCCATGTACAACTCATTGAATTTGCATTAAGAGACTCAATTTTATACTATATTTTGTCTTGCATTGAACCATCACCATCTTCTTGTCATCATGAACCTCTTCTACAACACCATTCATTTGATTGCTTGTCAAAATAGTACTTGTTGTCTACACTTATTTTCCCACAAAAAAATGCTTTATTGATTCAAATTCCATATATTACAACACCAACAACCTTCCTAGGTTGAAGAATATTCAATTTATAGGCCAAGCCTCTTGACCTTACATATTCACCTCTACTTGTTTGATCAAAACACAACTGTGATTGTTGACCTTCCAAATTTGCAAGAAAAGTTGCATGACAACTTTTCGACAATTTTTGCAACTTTTTCAATATTTTTAAACAAATGACTTCAAATGGCTACAAAAACTTGATAAATTATGCAAGAACTCTAAAAACATAAAATTGAAGATATTTGGTCAACTCATATCATTGACCAATGTTGACTAACCTATAACTTTCCCATATGCCTTATTACACCATGCAATAAATTTTCCTAAAATGCATTCTAGGATGCTTGAGATTGATTTATTGCAATGTGTTAACTTGGACATTTATTAACCACCTAATTTATCTAAAAATTTTTGTTTGACCATCTTGTTTAGGACCATGGACCCCTACACCACTACCTCACTTTGGCTTTTTGTACATCAAACATTTAAAAATTCTATTTTTTTGGAAGATTTAATAATTTTGAGTTTATTAGAACCTTGTTCAACCCTTCTGCTTCTCCATCTTGCATTTCCACATTTTTTTTCTTTTTGTTTTTGTGATTCAGTTTTGGGAGGTGATATTTGTAATGAAATATTTGGCTTCTTCTAACTTTTGTCCTTGCTTCCTTGCCAATTTACTTAACAATAAATCTTTAACCATAAATAATAATTTTTTTGGTAAGTGAACAACTTTTCATTGATTATAATCAAGGTGAATTTGAGCAAGGTGACCAATTTTGTTTTCAAAATCATATGTGAAAATATAAATATTAAGTATAACATGTCCAATATTTTTGTAGATATACACATCAATTAGACCAAATTTTACTTTCAAAACCATATGTGAAGGTATAAACATTAAGTAAAATATGTCCAATATTTTTGTAGATATACACATTAATTACACCAAATTTTTCTTTCAAAATCATATGTATAGATATAAAATTTATGTATAATATGTCCAATAATTTTGCATATATTTTCCTATGAAGAAAGACCACGCTTGGCAATATGAACCTAGTACAAAATGATGAGATAATTACTAGATTGTGGTCTCAATTTTGAAGAAATGTTGATAAATCTAATTGTCCTTACAAAAAATGTAAGGGCTTAAAGAATTGAATAATTCTAATCACAATAGCCCAAAGTCATTGTAGGCAACATGGTCACATTGAAGGGGGCCACAATTTTTGTCAATTGGTGAATGTGGATTTCCAACTAGAGGAACATGGAGGTGTGAATAGAAAAGATAAGGATAACACTCCCATGGAAGAAGATGATAATATACCAGAGGACATGATTGAAGAAGATGGTATTGGTGCAATTGATGAATATTCTCATGAGGATGGTACTAGCACATCTGATAATAATGATGAAGATGGTCTTGATATACCTATACTTGAGAAGGCACACGGGCCCCTATATGAGGTGCCCAAACAACTCTCTTTTTTTCTATAGTGTTGTTGGTAAACTTGAAGGTATTAAATGATTTATCCAATGTAACAATGTCATGTATGGTAAGGTATGCCATTTTTATCATCTTCAATGTTAGCATACCATTACTATTAATTATATTAATAATTCATATTTGTTGTTGTAGGTTGATAGGTGATTTTTTTTTACCACCATCAAATATTTTTCCTCATTCATACTAAGAATTATCTACCATTATGAATCATATTGGAATGATGTATTAGACAATACATGTATGTCCCAATGATCACATTCTATATCATAAACAACATAAATTTATAAAATAATTTCCTAATTATCATATTAGTAGATACTAGTCAAATCAAATAACAAAAAAGGTGCCTCACAAGGTTTTTTGGTATATTCCCATTATTTCACATCTTGAACAATTATTCAGGTCCAACTTTTGGTCTGAAGATGAAATCTTATCATTTAAGAAGTTTAGGAAAGTAGATATTTGATGAGTTTGGATACTTTCTTTGCAAGAATCATAAGTATTGAATATTGAAATATGTCTTTTTAATGGGAAAGAAGGGACAATATCAAAGCCATGAAGAGTAAAACCTCATTTATGAAAGTTGGAATACAATTGACTAAATCACCGAGGTAATGTTCAGTTCGTGGTCAAAAGTTTGAAATTTATAATTTGATAGTCTTTTATTTATTAATGTTGTAATTGATGTTCATAAAGGTCATCAAGGAGTCAATGACCAACTTCTTAGAGGAATAAAAAATTATCCTACTCAATTTAGTAGGTTACCATACCATAAGGATCTCTCAATCATGCATTTGTTTGATGTTATACACATTGGAAATAATGTAACAGAGACACTATGGAAAATATTAGATGAAAAGTATAATAGAGAAAAAATTGCCAAAATTTGTAATGACATTCATGAATCCAATCATGCACTGAAATATTTCATTGAATAAAATAGCAATGGAGACTACATAAATACAAGTGTCTTTTTTTGGTTATTAATAGAGCAAAAAAATAATGTATTAAAAGAAATCATAAAAAATATAATTTCCACAAGATTTACTGCAAATATAAGCAGTCTTGTATCAAAGAAAGGTGATTTTGGGCCAGGCTTGGAAACACATGATTGGTATACCTTCATCAAGGTAAGTCATATTCTTTATTTACAATATATTTTTGAAATTGCATGTACTACCTCTATCCCTCTGATACTAATTTGACAATAATATTAAACAAGTTATACATGATCTTAAAAAATACATGAGGTTAGAAGTGTTATTTCTTAGATTTGTTGCACATATATTCTATTTATGACATGCTTTACTTTTTATGTAATATATTATATATTTTTATCTAAAATATTATTTATATATTCTTGCATGTTGAATCTCTTTTATGTTGTTAACATCTAAAGAAATTGATAAAAAAAGATATAAAATATTGGAAGAGAAAAATTTCACAACTTATGTCTGAAATGAAAAAGTGTCTACCTTCAACTTTTTTCAATGCTCAAGAAGCTACCTCATACATCAAGTTGAGGAGATTGAATTGTATGGACCTGTACAAACTAGGTCAATATGCATGGTTCAAGAGGCACTTCAAATTTATGAAGGGCCTAGTTTGACAAAGAGTACATCCTAAGGGTTATATCATAGAGAAAATATGGTATATTGGACCATGGTGTACATTAGTGAATATATTCTAAAGTTTGCAGCAAATATCCATGTAGATAGCATTTGGGATCCCAACTCTATTAACAAAATCTAAGGGGAGTACCTAATGGGGAAAGATAGATTGAGAAGAGTGAGAGGTAATTATAAGATATTATTTTAGTTAATTAATTCTTATCCCTTATCAATATAAGTTATTTCTAACTCATTTAGTTATTTTTTTTATAGTTAGTCATGAGTGGGATGCACTACATTTGTATATTACAAATAATCTTGATTGGATGATGGTATGGATTCAATAGTCTCAAGTAAATTATAACTCATTAACATGGGATGATGTTGCATCATTGATTGAATAAGCTCATCATAATAGAGATCTCAATATTACGCCAATGATACTTGATCTACCACATGGCTTAAGAGATAGAAAGGTACGTAGAAGATTATTAATCATGACCCATAAGTTTAATATCAACTCATAGATTGATGCAAATAATCTTGACATGTTTAAATAATTTCATATCAAACATCACAAAGCTTTGTACTATTATGACCATAAATTTTGCATTAAAAAGTTAGACAAAATGAAGAAAACTTGTGATTCTAGGATAAGTGTAGTCTTTGAGGTCACCAGTATTTCATCTAAAAATGACATACATCCTTGACAATCTAAAAATTTATACTATAGCATTTTGGATGATATACTTGAGTACAACTTTAATTCATTCAAATTAGTTCTATTTGTCATCAAATGGTAAAGGCCATGACTGAATTGAAATGATCCTCATAGGACTATTATTAAATATGATAGTAGATTTACAATAATTAATACAAGGTCATTTGAGCTAGTTAGAGATGATCCCTATGTTCTTCCAAGCCAATATGAGCAAGTATTTTATTTTGGCATTTCATATAAATTGGGTTGTTTATTTATTGTTAAACATTATCCAAGAGGAAGGTTGGTAAAGTATATGTATGACCATAAGATAGGCTAATATCTAACATAATATGAGCAAATCAAAAACTCAATAAGCATATATTGATACCCTCTAGTCTACCATGAAAGCCAAATAAACAAAGAAAGAAACACAGAGCTAAAACCCCCTCTTTCATTCGTAGATCCCATGTCCTTCTTTCTTCTCCATATGATGTAGCTCCAATTGCCTATAATGCACACAATTAGGAAACATAAGTCTATAATAATGATAATGATATGAGACTACTAGAAGAAGTGATTTGAAGCATAAAGAGGCTAAGAAGTTAGGATCTCAAAACTTAGGACTCAAGGGACTTGAAGGACCAAAAATGAGAGGAAAATTTCTCAATTTATAATCAAAATTCAAGATGAGAGCATTGTACTTGTCACCTTGGATATGCAACTTGGCAAGAGATTCCTTTGAGAATCTATGACACATATGTCACAAGATGCTAAATGTAAGATTGTATGATGCTTAAAAGTCATATGTGGCTTAAAATGGAAGAGGATCTATAATGTGTCAAGTGACACCTCAAACCCACTTAAAGCCAAAAATATATGACAATGGAAGCCAAATATAGACATGCATAAGGGAATAAGAATATATGGATTATGGAATATCCATAGCCAAGTGTAAATGGAGAATCCATGATGTGTCATGTGCATTTTTCATGATGATGTGAAGATTGTGTCAATATTATGTGGAATATCTAAATTAAAAATCCATATATGCACACAAATAGAAATTAGGGAAATAGAAATTAATGGTGGAGAATATGACTTAAGAAATTTTGAATTTCCATAGTTTGTGAAGACAAATAAATTAATTAATAAAATATCAATTAATTGAAAAGGTTAGTTAAGAAGAATAAATAGTGAAATGACATAGGATTAAATTATGAGTTATTTAATCCTATAGAGAAAAGTAGTAGATGATTGGCCAATTTGATTAGATAAGTGTGATAGTATTCTTTGATGAAATTGTGATGATTATGCATATTGACTAAGATGATGATAGGTAGACTAAAGCTATGGTCAAATTGATTGATTGATTTAAATTGATAACATGCCAAGGACACATGACATGAATTAAGGACATGTAACATTTAATTGATATAGTAAATGCTATAGGATCGAGATTTTTTTATATGGTTGATCATAATAACATTGACAAATGTTGTCAATGTTATTAAAATGATTTGATAATGTCATGATCTGACACTAAGGGACTTGAAAATGTCAATGATTGAATGACAACAATGATAGTTTGACCTAGCATTGAGAGTCATGATAGTACTAAGGTTAGATTGATAGGTTTATGAGGCACTAAAAGCCATAAAAATTCCTAGGATTGGAAAAATGATGATTTATTTGAGATGTCTGACATGTTTTGGGTTGGTTATGGTTGATTCTAGGTAAATTTGGGGTGATTCTAAGTTGATTTGATATGATTTTGAGTTGATTTGATATGATTATGATGATGTGCAAATGATGCAAAAGGGGATAAGAATGATGACAAATATTGTTGAGATATAACCAAGTTGGCCAAAAAATTAGAATTAGTGCAGTGAGAAAATGGGATGATTTAGTATGAAGAAGTGATGAAACTTTAGATGTGAACCATTTTTGAGTGTCTACAATATAATGTGATGGAAGAAGAAGATATTGAAGAATTAGAAGATGAAGTAAATGATGATCATGAATGACTGTTACAAAATGAATAAGAAGAAGAAGAAGATGATGATGATGATGATGATGATGATGACGACAATCATGATCATGTTGATGAAGACAATGATGATCAAGGTAAAGATGGTCATAATGATGATGGTCATTATAATGGTGATGAAGATTGTTGATAAATAGATCATTCATTTTAGAACAATATCTAGTTACAATAGTTGGAAAGTTTGCTATAAAAGACTAACTTTCATCTGATTTATTAGATACAACTCCCTATTAAAATTTGCAATGAATTGTGTTTTTTCCTAAATCTAAAATGGGGTATGTTATTAACCCAAGAATAGGAGAGGTAAACCAACCCAAGCCTAAATAGGAACTAACTCAAACAAGAAATGGTATTTAAAGATTAATTAAGCTTATGAACTCATACATCTTATGACACCATAAAGCTTAATAATTCAATATTGCATACTAACTAATACTAAATTGATTCAGTAGGAAACTAACTACAAAGAAAGAAAGATTAACTTGAAGGAAAATACCTAAGGGATTTCTCTTGAACCTATGATGAAAATAGTTATCATATTCAATTTTTTACCTCAAAATGCGTGAATGAAGCTTTGTTTATTTCTTGTTTTAATTCAGATAAAAGAGAAAACTACAATTAAAATTTAATAGAATCAAAAAAATAATAATTAACACAAAATACCATTTAATTGGCTCTACAACATCAAGTATTCCACACCAAAAATTAGCCAACCTTAGATTAATCTTTCATTTCAATACACATAGTATTTTGAGATGACCATTACAAAGGAAGTTTAATTAGTTCATCTCTTCAGAAATGACAAATGGCAAGGAGCTAGCTTTTCTACTACAATTATTACATCAAAATATGAAAGAGGCAGAATATGAATCACTTTGCCTTGTTTCCCTTTTTTGCTTTTGTCCTATAAGCCTTAGCAAAAATAATAATTGCAATCAATTCCTCATGCCTAGGTACATGTACATTAGTATATCTGAAGAGCCATTTAGAATGCTCTCTAGCCAAATATTTGATAGCACTTAGCTAGTCTTGCATTTCCTCCATGGCCATGTGTACACACTTGCCAAGTTTTTGGAGTTGAGAAACTCTATTCTACTAATCAAAAGATATCCCTATCAAGCTATCTATTTAATTAGAGAAGTTTGCATGATAGTTATCCAATGATCCCCTTTCCTTGTCCACTAGTCTGGGAGGCTATATGTAGATCTTTTAGGAGTTCATAATCTCTATCTTGATCCTTCTTCACTTTAACTTCTATTTACTTAAGCCCTTCCTCTGGTACCATGATCATTTTGGACTTGAACTGCATGCTTTGAAGGCATTCAACAAGACATTCATCTCCTTTAGGTAGGATCTTTTCTTCAATAGGCTTCTTAGTCTTCATATGAGTGATCATCTTCAACAAGGAGACACAATCTTCACTTTTAATATTTTCTATTGCTAGTGTGGCTCTATTAGCTCCAATGTTGTCCTTTTCAATTTCTAGCCTCAGTATGGCATTGCTAATCTTATCTATGATGCAAGCCCCTCCAACTTAAGTTACCTACTCCACTCTTTACTGATCTATCTGAAGTTTTTTTTCTTCTTGGAGTTGGGAAATGAGTGCTTGGACATCTATAGTAGTAGGATCACTAGTAACAGGCATTCCCAAGATGCTTGCCAATGGGGTGACCAATTGTGTGATGAAGCTGTTCAATTCTTGAATCTCTTCCTTCAACCTAACCTTTGAAAATTTAAGGCTCTCTAGCTATCCTTCAATCACCTCACTTGATGAATTCCATAAGCCAACCTTGGTATCATGTTTGATCTCCTTAAGATCCACTAAATGCAAGAGAAAATCATCAATAGACATATGCTTGATTCTTCCCTCTTTGGTAGAATTTGTTATCTTCATCGTTAGATGCCATGTTTCAAGATCTTATCTGAGGATGGACTAGGTCTTCTACTTCTTGACCTTACTTAGTGCTAATCGAGAGTGGATAACAAGAGATAAGGTTTCCTTGTTAGGGGCTCCCTCATCTTTCCTCTTTCTCTTTTTGTCCAAAGTTTCCTCTAGCCATGAATCTATGCCTATCACTTTGGAGGCAGTCCCAAGAGAGTCTATGTTGAACATATTTCTCTTGACCAAGGTGATTGCTTTTATGGCCAAAGAGAAGGGCTTCTTTGGGGCCTATAAGATGAGCTTTGAAGAATCTTGGCCTTTCTCTGCCTCTGAGGTCTTCTTTGCTACCTCATCTAATTCAATAGACTCACTATCACTGCTTCCTCCATCTCCTAAATCGACTACCTACACTTGAGGGATATTTGGTAGGAGAAGTACAACACTTACAGATGGAATTGGTCTACTATAAGGTGAGAGGGCTAGAGGGAACACACCATCTTTCAGTTCCTCCACCTCCTCCATCTTTCTAGTTGGGTTCCAATCACTGGGAGGGAGTTATCTTGGCAAGTCTTAGCCAAGGGAACAATTTTGTTGGGAGGTTGATCACATCTACCTGATGGTTGAGCCAGTCCTTGAGTGATAGCAAAGGTTACACCTAATGTGCCACCTTAAGAGGAGGAAGCCACTACAATTTATGGAGAAGCCTGAGTGGATGTACTTTTTATTTTACTCCTTCTGGCTATGGTCTATTTAACCCATTTCTAGTCCTTTTGATAATCTAGGCCATCATTATATCTAGCTCCTCTCCTACATCTTAGTAAGGTTCTAAGCTAACTAGAGTGTCTCTTAGCTTGGTTATATATGTGTTACTATACATGTTCTTCCCATTATCCTCTACTCCTTCTACATCAATATTAACTTTATATATTTTTACTTGATCCACTGTCAGCTTAGAAAAAGCACAATTATGACTCTCAAACTCAACCTTGCAATCAACCTAGTAGTCTTCAATGGTGGTGATGTGTTTGATCAAATATTCAATCTACAACACCTCCCTTACATACCCATTTGGATCAAATATAGGCCTCAAGACTTCATACATCTCCAACTTACAATTTATTTCAAACACTTTTAGAATTTTCTTTGCATCAAAATAGGTTTCACAACTAAAAGAGCCCACCTTCATAGGGAATTCATACCCTTTCTTCTTTTGACTCCTAGACAACACATTCACTTGAATTTCTTGCCACACAATCTCGATCAACATGATCATATCACTAGGATATCTTGGTAGCTTCAAGGGGAAACCATCAAAAGGTGCAAGATGCAAATATGAAAAAGATGAAATCTTCATGAAATAACTCCCAAATTGACTAATGGATGTCATGGCCTTAGGACTAAATCTTTGTAGAAGTTTTCAAAACCAACTTCACAGATTACCAAAACAAAACCTGCATGCAAATAACCTATACTAAAGAGAAATTAGAAAAGGAAAAAGTAGAGCTTGGAAAATCTCAATGGTGTGAGAGAAAAATTATATTCCAATTTATGAAAACAAAAAGTAAAAAAGTTGAACCTTAAAGGTGAATGAAACCCTAAAGGGAAATAAATTTAGGTTGTACAATGTAATTAATATAAAATCTTAATTATATGCACCTAAGAGGTAGCTTAAGTAACTAGAGTAATAAATAACTTAATTATTTAAATTAGTATGATTTAATAAATAAGCATAACAAATAATTCCTCGAAGACCCCCCTTAAGTGAAGCTCAGGAGGTAAGCTAACTTAGCAAAGCTATGAGGGTAGGAAAATGGGTCCCAACAACAAGGCCTAATCAGGTACCCAAAACAAGGAAATCTCTATAAACTAGAGATAAAGGAGAAAACCTAGTGGGGAAAACTCCTCTCTAAAAAGAGATGAAAAAATAACCAAAAGAAATGGCTCAAGAGACTCTCTCAAAACCATAAGTACAACCACCCCCCCATGAGAGAGAAGAGACACCAAAGCCCCCCCAAAATGATGGAGCCCCTATAGAAATGAGTGAACAAGGGGAACTCCAATGTAGAATAAACAAGGGCACAAAACAAGAAAACCCCTAAAAGACTAGAAGGCCTAACTGATGCTTAAAGGATAAACCACGAGGATCCTAAAAGGGAATCCCCAATGCAAGTGTTCTGACATTGTCATGAAAGAGGAGATGAATGTCCTCTATAGAATCCTCAACAAGTGCACTTAGAGGCTCAATGAATGATGTTGGACGTTCATGCAGAGCTAAAGAAGAATCCTGCTAAAGAGAAAAGGCCTCAACTAGACATGGTGTGGTAGTCCAAACAAGGATCTTAGGAATAATACAAAGGTTCAAGTGTCCTTACTACACCACATGATGCTCTCATGAAAGTGAAGAATTTTTCTCTGACAATGGAGATGATGGATGAAAGTGTGAGAAGGTGTAGAGATGGGTGGTATGATCAACTATCCCTATAGCAATAAGTCCTCTTGTTGCACTATCTTGAATGAAGACTAAATCCATAGTGAACTCAACTATCTTTCCTAAAATACTGCATGTAATCTGATAAATCAAGAGAAGGTTTGCAAAAAAGGATGGAACATACAATACATCATTGAATGTGCCATCCTAAATGTCAACTAAATCTTTCTCATAGACTATTAGGGTAGTGGTATTCCCCATCAAAATATGAGGAATGGGTGAAGCCTCAATAGTAGAGAAGACCCCTCAAGAAGATGCCATATGGTGAGAAGCACCTAAATCCAGTATCTATAGGACCTAGGAAGGGGATGCAATGGATGCTTGTAATGCATGACCTTGTCTAAAATCTAGTGTAGATGTCAAAGAGATGGAAGAGGATTGAAAGGCAGACCCCTGTGAGGTAGAAGAGGATGGAGAGGAAACAATGCTCTTCTGAAGAAGATCTTGTAAATTTGCAATTTGTTTCTCATAGCCATCAAATATCGTCTAAAAATAATGTGAATCATCATTAGGTCCCTTCTGATAATAGGAAAGGGTAGGAGTCTTAGTCTTCTATTTCCCCTTCTTAGAAGAAGATGATGAAGGACCAGTAGAGTGCTAAGAAGAGGAATTTGATATTTGCTTCAGATTTTGTGTGTCCTGAGGTGACTTGGCAAGCAATGTCTATGACAGTGAACTTGTAAGTGAATCCGTCTAAGTGAGATTAGATTGTTCACAAGTTAACCTATCATAGGATGTCTTAAAAGAGGGCATTACATGTTGCACAACTTGAGCATCTATAGTGAAGTAGAAGGTACAAGTGAAAATTTGAAAAGGACCTCAAAGCTTGGAGAGTATAAAAAAGATACACTCATCATCTAACTTTGTCTTTCTAGCAACCTGTAACATAGATCAAAGAGACTTGAATTTAATCAAGAAGTCCTCAATGCTAGTGAATGAGTTAGGAACAAAGGAGTTTACTCTACAACTATCTATAGAACCTTGAACTAATTCATTGTTCCAAAAAAGGTGGAAAACTTGTCACACATAGGTCTAGGTGTAGTCAAATCATCTAGGTGAAATAGTAACCCATTTGAAATATTCATTGCAATGACGCCCATTGCCTTATCTATCTTATTGTGCTACATACGAACCTCATAAGGCCTATGTAGAATTGGGTGAGCCACATTGAGGCATGACCATAACCCCTTTTCCATAAGTAATCTGGTCATTTGTCCTTTCCAAGTATGGTAGTTGTGACGTGTAAGGTAGGTGACATAAGAGTCTTCCATTGAGAGAAGAAGATGGAAGTAGAAGTGTCAATTCTAAAGAAAATTATAGAAAAGAAAAAACCTACCCTTAAAACATATAAACATATCCCTCAAAAAATAAAGAAAAAACTATTGAAAGCACAAAAATTGAGAAGAAAATCTAGACGCCAATTGTAGGGAAGGAGGAAATAGAAGCCACAATTCAATGCAAAAAAAGGAGCTAAAATAGACTTGAAATAAAAATAAAACTAGCATCAATGTCTCCATCTTGGAACCACCTTTTTGGCACTTCTTTCAGATCAAAAAAAGACCTTTGTATGCTCAAGTTTTGGTCAAAAAACCAACTATTGCTCCAAAAACTAGCTCTCTTGAAAATCATAGTCATTGCAAAAAAATTGATGCCCATACGGCTATCAAGTGACCATCACCAAAAAAAATTTGACTGCTAGAATGCTGACATCTATGATAAGAAAATGACATCACCTTGCTAGAAAATGACATTAGCATGGGCTAGAAAATTTGGCTAAAAAGATGACATAAGCTAATGGAATGGTGATGTTGGTAATCAGATTGCTGATGTAGCTAGTCAGATTACTAATGTAGGCTAGTTGGCTAAAATTAAGTTGATATAGATGGGGTAGAGTGTTGTGCCACTAGTGGAGGTGGCGCCACTATAATGGTGGTGGCCTAGTGGAGCAGTGACCAAATTTTGGTTGGACCATGGCTGTGTTGCCTATGGAGGTTGAGCACAGGAGGTGCTATGGTGGTGTTGGGGTAGTGGTGTGGTGGTCACTAGGCTGAGTGGTTGCTATAGCTACTTTAATATTTTTTTAATTTTTTTGCAAAAGTTGTTCATATAGCTCTCCAAGAGGCCAAAAGATTTTTTCCTGATGCTACAGTGACCAAAATTCAAAAAAATTATATGAATTCTAATTGTAACGAGCCTTCTAGGTCTGATGGCAACGTCTATTTTGGCCCAAAATGAGCCAAAAATTGCCCTCCTCCTTATTGAAGGAAAAAACCTCAAAAAAGTTAAGGTTTCTAACTTTGAATTGTAGCTTCAAAAATCTTCAAACCAAGAAGTAGTAGGGATGCTCTAATACCATGTAGAAGTTGTGAAAACCAACTTCATAGATTGCCAAGAACACCCACATGCAAATAACTTCTACTAAAGAAAAACTAGAAAAGGAAAAAGTAGAGGTTGGAAAATCTCAATGGTGTGAGAGTGAAATTGTATTCCAAGTTATGAAAATAAAAAGTACAAAAGTTAAACCTTAAAGGTGAACATAAACCTAAAGGGAAATAAAGCTAGGTTGTGTAATATAATTAATATAAAATATTAACTATATGCACCTAAGAGATAGCTTAAGTAATTAGAGTAATAAATAACTTAATTAATTAAATCAACATGATTTAATTAATAAGTGTAACAAATAATTACTCTAAGAATCTCCTCTTCAGACATCCCTAAAGCTCCCTACAAATTCTCATGGTGAGAGAATCATTAACTCTTACATAATCTGCTTAACTATTTTCCAATTGTAAACATGGGTAAAACTCATAAGACTTGACATCATCAAGAAAATTTTCCACCCTTGGGAGGCTTGGCCATAATTGTAGAGAAGCTAACATGTAAATGTGGAAAGATGACTTATAGAATGTGTTATATAATTTTACAACATGAAGAGCA
Organism: Cupressus sempervirens; assembly: GCA_028749045.1. NCBI lineage: Eukaryota > Viridiplantae > Streptophyta > Pinopsida > Cupressales > Cupressaceae > Cupressus > Cupressus sempervirens. The sequence goes on from CM053791.1 coordinate 349,185,211, forward strand.
TTGGATAGAATCTTGCTTACCCCATGAGCCCAATCAATATATTAGGTGTCACAGTAGATGACTTGCACCACAAAGAAATATTGCTCAAAAAAATTTAAATCTTCTATCTCACCTTTCAATCTATGTAAGAGGACTAAGATATCAACAATCTCAAGTTTGAGATTAGTCCCAAGTAGAGTCTAAGGAACCTTACTCTTGGTGCTTTGTAGTTTTTGGAACCATGACCACATGATTTCCTTGTCCAAATCATCTTCTTTGCATAGAACTTAGAAATGGCTCCTCTAAATGTCAAATGTGAAAATTCCTTCCATTTTGGAACTCGAGGGCAATTCACCATAGTTTTATTGTCGATGGAGATCAACACTATGTCATCTGGTAGTAAAAATTTTCTGGTGTTCAAGTTATAATGATTTATAAATTCATGAATTAATTGTGGGGCCTAGAATACCACTAGAAAACTAGCTACCTTGACCAACTTCATACTCAAAGCTTCTCAGTAATGGGATGGATCGAATCTAATCTCACTCTTTTTAGAAATGTTGCATATTGTAGAAACAAAGAGAAGTATCCATGAAATTTTGCAATGAAGACTTAATTCCATTCAACCCATTGAAGCCCACAAATTTTCTTACCATTCTTTTTGAAAATTGATTTTTTGAATCAAGAAAATGAGGAGAAAAGTTAATGCATAGATACTAGCTTTTTAAAAAAAGTTATGCAATTTAACAGAATAATAATTCAAGAAAGAGTGGTAGTTTGTGTAAATGTTCATGTTTCCATCTATATAGGAGCTTCGATTCATCTGTTGATCTTCAAAATTCATGTCACATGAATGAATTGAAGGAGAGATTTATTGAAATACTAAATACATGGTTTTAATAGATATCTCGGTGTCTTTTCACTATTCAGTTGGCTCAATGGCAACTTTTTATCTTCCTATACTTTCCGAAGTTACCAATAGAGTACTCTATGAGGAAATATCCATTGAGTTGGATTCTACTCACTAACTCTTTCCCACAATGGTTAGATTATTTCTATTATAATCTTGATATGTCTTATGCACAAATTGTGGTTCCAATTTACTTACTAGCTTGATTTTCTTTAAAATCTAGGAAATTGTCTTCATGGGTTGAAAACCCACTGAGGAGAAGACAATTTCCATTTCTTCATCCATGCTTCCTTTTTAATTGGCTTTTAGACCATTGTCTTCTTTGGGCTAGGAAATGTTTAAGGGGAGTGTGAACATTCACTAGGGACCCACCTTTTATTTCTTTTGCTTCAGAATTTCCTTTTGCAAAAAAACAACTTCATGGGTCTAAAGCCCGCTGAGGAGAAGTTTGTTTTGAGTTTTCTGCTAGGAATGATTATGAAAGCTTGTGATGAATCCTAAACTTTTTTGAGGTAAATAATTGAAAAGGGAACATGGATTCACCTTAGAGAACCTTACTATTTTCTTACTTTGATCCAAATGCATCAATTGGTGCTCTTCATGGGAAATTGTCTTTATGGGTCAAAAACCTACCGAGGAGAAGAGAAAGTCCAAATTTTTGCAAGCTTCAATTTTTATTGAGAAAGTGATATAGTGCAATAAAATATTGATCTTTTTATGAGCAATGGGAATCTCCATTGGATTGGGCACTAAGCTACTTGAATAATCCTTTCAACAAAAAGGAGAACCACTCAGCTATGAAATGTGGGGAAGGGGAAAATGAGAAATCTGATGAAGACTCTTTCCACCTAAGGGGGGCTAGATATAAACTCAAACACAAAAAGGAACTCACTAGAACTCAAGTAATTACTGTTACTACTCAGGTAGAGGATGAAAAGTGGGGCAACAAAGATGATGATGATGGCAATGAAGATGAAGATGATGGTGGTGGTGGTGATGATGATGATCAAATTAACAAGTATGATGATGGTGATGATGATGACATGGATGAAGATGATGATCAATGACTCCCTTGAGCAATCCAATAAGAATAAATGGATGATAATGAATACTCAATGATGTCTTTGAGAATCAGATTGATTTGTATAATAGATCTCATTGTTATTGGATACTTGTACCCATAGGTTGGGATAACACCTTTCTTTTTTAGAAATAGGCATTTAATGGTTTATCATTGTCTTTGTATAGTTATAAATAATCACTACTAATTAGTTTTTTCACTTCACTTGTCATTGTTTGATTAATTTTCCATAGGTGGTGATAAAGACAATATCATGTTGATTGTTGATAATGTGATTATCTATTTGCTGATAGGAAACTACATACATATGTACACACACACAACTATGGCTACATTTATGTTGTTTGATGTGAACATTAGAACACTTGAATGGTGTGACAAAATTTTTCCTTTGATGTTCAATCTTCCTAATAAATACCTCTTGTAATGGTTATAATTGATGGGTGATTATGATGATCATTTGAGAAATACATAAGGTGATAATCTTTACATGCTTTCTAATTGATATTTCATGTAGATATTAAAAAATTCCCTATCATGGAACTAGTAAGTATAACATTTAAACCAATTTCCTTCAATTAATATTCACCCTAATATACAATCTACTATTTTATTACTATTTTGTTTTGATAAGTCTATTACTTTCATTTTGCTATTAATTGCTAAGAATTACTAATTTTTTTCACAGGGTGATATGGATACACCACAATGCATAGGTAGGGATGTACCAACTCACACATATTCTTTAGTGAAGGTAAACCTTAATTATTATAAATATATAAATTATATAGAAACAAATGTCATATTATTATATTATTTTCTTTATGATTTTGGAGTTATTTTGATGAAATTTTATTGATATCGATGTCACAACTTGATACTTATTGATACGGAAAAGTGAAATGATAGTAGATCAAATGTGATTTGAAACATAGGTGTCATTTCTAGATGACATTGCCCATAGTTCTAATCCCATATTCATGGCCCACAAACTCATACAAAGATACAATGATGAAATTATTAATATTATCCTTGAGAGAATCATAAATGAGGAGACAAAGGCACAAAAAGAAGAATTGGTACTTAGAGTCAATTCTTTGAAGGTAAGTAGTAATTAATACTAAGCAATAATAGAAGTTCAATATATTTTTATATTTTATAGTATCTTATGGATCAAGATTTAAATTACTATGTGTTCTTCTATAGGATTTTGTGATGCCTGTTAGTGAACAATTTTTCCCAAGATCTTTGGTAGATTGGAAAAAGGGAGAAAAATGCAAACTAACAAATTGAATTCTTATTTATTGATAAGAAATTATTTTCTTTAAAGATTTACTCAATATTAATCAAGGTGTAGCTAACCTTTATGAAAAGATAGTCATTTTTCCTCTATCAAGGGAAAATCTTCCCACAAAGTATTTCACTAAAAATACTTAAAAGTTCAAAATTATCTCACAAATACAAGATAAATGTTGATGCTAAAAGACCACTTAATTTTAATGATCAATATCATATACATGATTGAATGTTAAGATAAAAGAATAGTGTTAAAACAACAAAGATACAACCTCCCACAGCTTATGAGGTTCAAAATAGATAATTCCAAAAGAATGCAACAATTATAACTTAACTTTCACATATAACACACACTCTCAAAAATGCATATCACCACAAAGAAAACAATAGTATTTGCTTCAAGAAGTTTTAGTAAAATAAAGTAATAGAACTTTACTTCAATTGCTACAAATTCAAAATTTTCTATTTGAAAATTTAAAAGTGCAAAATATCAAAACAAAAGTATTTTTGCTTTAGGCTATGGAGAGGTTAACCCTATCAAATATTATCTATTACATATATAGGCATAGGGCTGGATAGTTATCCAAAATTACCTTGCCATAGGTAAATTTTCCATATGTTAACACAACTATGTTAACTGAAAAGCATTTGAAAATAAAATAGGAAAGAAAAAAAATTGTCCATTGATCATGTGACACATTAGGTAGAACTATCTGCATTGGTCACAATTCTTGTGGCTTTCCATGTCTCATATGTAGTTGAAAATGAAAAGATAATAAATTGATGGGGTAAGCTGATATATGCCATCCTCTATTTCTAGATTTATTTCTCTCTATTTAGTTCTATCATTTTTTCTGTGTGCATCTCCAAATGCTTCAAATTGATTATCAACATAGCCTCAGTATGAGAAACATTGGAGAAATCATGCCTACATAGTGTCTTTTTGTCATGGACCTCTTGGAACTTTCTTTGGATTTCACTTATCAGTTCTTCCATAGGGGCAACAAAGTCACTCTCTTTTCCTATGTAATTCTAGCTGAACCATTATAGATCACCTTGAATAATTTCATCCATGGACCTGAGGCTATCTAGGATTTCCTTGATTTTGGTGACTACCTAGACATGTGCCTCATTCCTCCATTCAATGCAATCCTTAATCACATGTAAGGTTTTCTCATCAAGGCCCATGACAAGGCATTTAACTTGGAATTTTTGAAAACCAAATCCTTGAATTTCTTCAATCCAAAGCACCACCTTTACCCAATTATTTCTCTCCTTTTCAAAATCTTCATTGTTGGACTCCACCTTTTTAGCGATGACAATAGTCTCCTTCAAAGCCTTAGCCAAAATTCTAATCTGTTACTCGATTTCTTTCAAGATGAACTATAACCATTCCTCAAATGTTTTTGAAATAGATTTTCACTTTTGTAGATTGTTAAGAAATTGTTGATTGGTCGAATACTATACATCCACCATCACTAACATCTCATTTAGAGGTTTTGGTTCAAGATGCAAGATGGCATTGATATATTGTGCCATGCTTCTCATTGCCTCTTTCATTTCCTTCTTTTCTTGTGCATCCTTCCAAACTCTATCTGTTATCTTCTTGTTTGAAACCTCAAAAAATTTCATATCAACAGCATGACTCCCATTTCCAAGGTGAATCTTCAATACTTGATAGTCTTGAGGAGTGAGGTTCTCATAGGAACTACCTTCTAGTGGCTTGGCTATTTCAGCTATCTAGTTGTCTTGAGTTTTTATCAAAGTTCAACATAGATTTAATTTTGGCCCTTTTGTTTTTTGAAGGCTTTCCTAGGCTTTTTCTGACCAGGTCATCAATAGGCATGAATATTGGTACTAAACTCATTTTCTTCTCACCAGAAGTTTGCAACCACTAGGGGATAGTAGGTTCTTTAGCTACCATAGGAGAATTTTTTGCTAAGGCCAAGGCATTAGTTTGAGAACCAGTGTTATCAGGAGACTTCTTGAGGATTCAGGGTATTATCAACCATGAGGGAAATAGGAGACTACTTCAAACTTTCCTTTGCTTTGATAGGATCTAGGCCAACTATGATTTTCCCCTTTTCTTTGATTGGTGTTGCCTTTTTAGTGTTGGAATAGGTTACCCTTCTAAACTTTGAGACCTCTTCTTGAACTTGAAGTTGAAGTGGCTTGGGAGTTACTTCAACTTCAATTTCAGCTTTAGCTTTAGGAGAACCTGCAATAGAGTTAGCAACATCAAGGTTAGAGATGGCCTTAGGTTTGGGCCGTGCTTTTTTGTGCTTAGCTTTTGCGTATTTCTTTGGGACATTGAGAATGGTTAATTCAACATTCTTTTATTTCAACCATTTCTTATTTCTTTTGAACACCTCTAAAGTATGAGACATTAGGTCATTTTCTTCACTCTTAGTCTAGTTGAGCTCAGGGATAGGTATGCATTCAATTTGTTCAACATAGAATGGGTCAATCATCTCTTCAACTTCATCTTCATTTATCACATGGGTATTGAGATCTACCTTAAACATATTGATCTAATTGATTGTTAATCTAGACCATAATCTCTTTCTAACTTCAAAATCATCATGATAATTTTCCCAATAATCTTCCAAATGAGGAACATGGTTTAATGAGGATGCATGTCTAAAATTATCCCTAGAAAATCCTACATAATCAAACTCTTTTCTGGGAGTATATGGTTTGAGGCATAAATGTGATAATGCAAGTTATGCTAACCTAGCTTGTGTGTAGTTTGAACACCTGTAGTGACCAATTTCAATAGGGAACAAGAATAACACTAACTTCTTGGCACTTTTGAAGGAGTCAAACATAGAAATGATCTCCCTACATATCTCTAATAAAACAACACTATCTAGACAGTAATGTGGCAACTTAAGTGGTTCACCAGAAAAACCCCCAATTTTGAGATATGTAAATTTAGGGAATTGAATATAATAACAGCCATAAATTTTAATAGCTTGCATGGAGTCCTCTGATAGCCTATGATTTTCATGACCTTGGAGCTAAAAAACTAACCTCCCAAGAAAGATATCATTAATCCTTCTGAATTCCTTGCAAGATTTAGTTGCATGAAGCTCTTTGTAGTATTGGTAGATAGTCATCTTGTCTATCTAGGGCATATGTGAAATTCCCTCCCATTCTTTGGATTCCACTAAAATATAGACTAGGAAGGAATACAGAAAGAATGGGCTAAAATTACCCACTACTATGAGGCCTCTATGTAAAGTCTCAGCTATTAAATATGCCTAGTCAATAAATTTTTCACCTTCAACAATCTTTAGAATGAAAAGATACATCCAACTTTCCCAATGAAAGTCATGATCATTACCTTTGATCCTATTTAGGAGTAACACAATGTCTGTTATTTATTTAATGAAATACTCAATTGTCAATGGCTTAAGCAATCTTAAGCCTTTTTTAGTTGGCCTCAAAAACTAGGTTTGGACCACAATGGAGTCATAATCTTTCTTTTTGGCATGATATAGATACCTAGATTCCTCAAAACTCCATGGTTCATAGGGTTCTTTATGATGGATTCTCAGGGTTTCACTAACACTTGTCCTACATAGTTTTACTAACACCTCCCCCAAAACTTTCTTTATGCATCTAGTGTTAGGATTGTAGTGATTTGTGCACTCAACAACTAGTTCTAGGCATTTGATAGCTGGTGGGAAGGCATCAGCTTCTAACAAACCACTACTAGCTAACTTCTAATGTATGGGGCTAGACTTAACATCCTTCACCTACTCAATTACATCCCTTAGGTTTTATTTACCATGAAAGTATCCCAATTTTTAGGAAGGGAGCTCAAAAGGAAAGATTTTTCAAGCTTAGGCATATTTGGGCAGAAGAGCATCATGGTTCAATTTATAAGACACGGATTTGTAGAAATAAACCAAAAACACTTCAAATGATAGCCAAGCATAGAAATGAAAAAGTGGGAGATAATGAACTTATAGTTTTTGGTTGAGTTTAGACTTCCACCTTCCTTGCTTACTAGTTGGCATCAAGAGCTCAAAATGATTAAATGAGCATTCAAATAGGACAAAGGAGGTAATTATGGGGAGCAATTTCTTAGAAACCCAAGAATAGATATGAGTAGGCAAAAAATCTATTACAAACATGCCACCTTTACTTTGATAAGACTTATAATGAAATTTGCAGTTAATACCCATCAAATACACATGTAGCTTGACCTTTCATGATGTCACCAAATCTGTGTGCCACCTTTTTCCATAAAGTAACTATACTTTAGCATGATTTCTCATAATTACCATAATTATTTCCTTTTGCATATTTGATATCACCTTAATGTGGGACCCATTCCATTGGCTCATAAAGATGAGTTTATAATCTCACTATGCACTTTCTATAAGAAAACATGCACACGTTAGAAAATCTTGAAGTCATAGTTGAAGTTGAAGTTTGAATTAACTTTCGCTTCAACTTCAACTTCAATAAGTGGATATGGGTTGATGGGGAAGACACTTTGCCAAGACAAAAAGAAAAGAGTGAAGCTAAACTCAAACTTGAAGTCGATTAGGCTTCAACTTCAACTTCAAGTTACAAAATGACACTTGGGTGGTAACTTTTCACATTGAGAAAAGGATATGGTAACAATTGTCTTTGTCTAGGGAATGAGATTGAAAGGGATCATAAATGGACTTAGAATCTTTGGTTCTATAGACCAAAAAGAACAGAATTAAACTAAAGATGCACAAAATAGGAAAATGCAGAACAACACAAATGGAATGAAAATAAAGCAACAAAATGTAGGATTTGAGCAAATAAGCCAATCAAATCCACAAAGCCTTCAAATCCCTGCATGCAAAAACCTGTCACAGAAGAAAAAGACAAGAAGAGGCAAGGGTTTGCTAAAAAATGGAGATAGAAGAAAAGTTGCTCTCAAATGAAAAATGCATAAGAGATAATGAAGAAAGTACAATGCTCATCCTTATAAAGGTGAGATAGAAACCCTAAACTAAAAAGCTAGGTTGCACATTATTAATTAATAATTAATTAATAATGCACCTACAAGATAGCTTAAGCAAAATAGAGTAATATGCAACTTAATTAATTAAATCAAAGTGATTTAATTAATAAGTGCAAACAAATAATTACTCTAACACCCCCCCTTAAGCAAAGCTTAGGAGGTAAGCTAACCTAGCACAGCTATGAAAGCAGGAAAATTGGGTCCCAGCAACAAGGCTTGATCAGGTACCCAATCACAACATAATCTCTATAAAGAGGAGAAATAGAGAAAACCACATGGGAAAAACCCTACTCCAAAAAGAGATAGCAAAGAATGTTCCAGAAGAAGGAACAAAGAGATAAGAAGAGAATCAGTGAAGCATGAAGAACCGCAAAACTCTGTCAAAATGCTGATCTGTAGAACCTCCATGGAAATAGAAGGCACGAACCGAGCATGTCTATATGGTAGATGATCCATCTCACCGAAATGCATAGGTAGCCAGCCACTGCAATCGCCTAGTATGTAGGATCAGGTACTAAATACGTAGCTCACACCAACAAACCATCAACCAAAGAAGCATAGAACAACAATATAACCTCCCCTTAAGGCAGGTGAGGTGACAGGCAACTGAAAAGGTGGGCCAAAAAATCTCTTACAACACAGGAACCAGACACATCGAGAGTGAGGTACAGACACCAATAAAGGCACGTGTCATCGACACTGCATGAGGCAAAAGAGAGAGAGGGCCTATAAGCGGCAAACAACTATCCCCCCCATGGCACTTTATAAAATAGTGCGAGTACAACAAATCACAGTGATGAAAAGGATCCCGAAACGCAAGAGTGGCACTTTATCTCAGTGTGTTGCATAAAGATGCTTACAATGAATATCAACAATGATCAGAAAAAAACATAAGGCTGAAACAATAGAAGGTAGAGCCCAAAACGAAGCAACTGAAGCAACAAAATTGATCCCCGGACCTGAAACAAACAGGATATCCACCAGAATGCTAAAATGCAAAAGACTGAATAGGATGTGCTTGGAATAGAATCTGGAACAACAACTAGCATTACTGGAAAGAGCACAGAAAGAGCTTTCCAGTGATATAAAGAAGTCCAATATCGGAGATCGGATGCTCAATATACGCCTCCCAGAGTGCAAAATAGAACATCCGGCTTTGACTGCCAAAACAGGCAACCAAACTGCATCAAAACTCAAAAAAGCCTGCACTAATATCTCGGTCTCGGAACCAGATTTTTGGCACATTTTTTGGATTGAAAAAATACGTCTGTATGCTCAAGTTACGGAGAAAAAACCACCAGGCCCTCTGAAATGCATGAAAAATTATTTTTTTTAATAAAAAAAATTTAAAAAAAAAAAATTAAAAACCCCGCACCACCCCCGCACCGCTGGCGGAGCGGCGGCCGGGCGGTGGTCAGGCGGAGGGGGGGCAGAGTGCCGTTGCCGAGCGCAGGTGAGCGGCTGAGCGCAGGCGGCCGGCGGAGGTGCAGCGGCCACAGAGCCGCTGGCGGTCTGCAGGACCGCAGGCGGTAACCGCCGGCGGTTTACCACAGCCGCTAGCGGTTTCGGTGACCGCTAGCAGTTTTTCTAACCGCCGCGGCCAAAAATTGAATTTTTTCTCAAAATTTTTGCAATTTTTTTATTTTCCCACCTCGATCCGCGTGCCAGGGGCCGTACGGCCCTGTTCAACAAAAAAAATTGCCTCCCAGATCAAAGTTGTCCAAATTGGACAAATTTTATATCAAAACGGGGGTTTTGATGCCTTCTGAATCCATCTGTGAGGTCTGTTTGGCCTCAAACTGCTCTGAAAATTAGTGACCCCCCAGTTTTCTCAGAAAAAACTCGAAAAAACACCAGATCTGATCCGCCAAACCCTTGTTCTCCCTTTTTCTTGAAACACTGAACAAGCTACAGCAGATTTGGCTCTGATACCATGTAGGATTTGAGAAAATAAGCCAATCAAATCCACAAAGCCTTCGAATCCCTACATGCAAAAACCTGTCACAGAAGAAAAAGACAAGAAGAGGCAAGGGTTTGCTAAAAAATGGAGATAGAAGAAAAGTTGCTCTCAAATGAAAAATGCATAAGAGATAATGATGAAAGTACAATGCTCATCCTTATAAAGGTGAGATAGAAACCCTAAACTAAAAAGCTAGGTTGCACATTATTAATTAATAATTAATTAATAATGCACCTACAAGATAGCTTAAGCAAAATAGAGTAATAGGCAACTTAATTAATTAAATCAAAGTGATTTAATTAATAAGTGCAAACAAATAATTACTCTAACACAAAAAACTAGTATTTACAATGAGGGCAAAAAGTATACCTAGAACTTAAAAAGGTTAATATCTTATCCATTGTATGATAGGGGTAGATCATCACAATTAAGATGTTTAAGCTTGAATGCATTAGAACCCAACTTGGCTGATATAATGAGAGGTCCTTTCCAAAGGCTTTCAAACTTTGCATGAGCTCCTTTTAGTTCTCTTCTCTTGTCCCATAACAATACTTGATCTCCTATCATGAACTTTTGAGGCCTAGCTTCTGATCAAAATTTCTTTTTACTCTGGCTTGATGATTGGTGATGTGATTCACTATCCCCCTTCTTTCCTCTTCAATCTTTTGAAGGTATAGTACCCATTTTCAATAGTAGTAGAGAACACTCCATCTTTAATTGTCTTTTGCAAATTTAGAGTAGCAAGCTCCAGAGGCAAAGATAATTTTGCTTCAACTCTATAGACTAGCTCAAATGGGGTCATGCCAATAGTCCTTTTAGGAGAAGTTTTGTCTGCCCACATTGCTTCATATAGACATTTGTGCTAGTCTCTACCTTTTTCATCAACCAATTTCTTCATGATATTTATCAAATTTTTATTAGTTAATTTGGCCTACCTATTACCTTGAGGAAAGTAATCAAAAGTGTGTGATAATCTAATACCATGATCATAACAAAACAACTAGATTTCTTGGGATGAAATTTTTTGAGCATTATTAGTAACTATTTTTCTAGGCACCCCAAAGTGTGTCAGAATGTTTTCTATCAAGAATTTATAGACCACTTCAAATGTTGTAGATTCCACAAGCATCGCTTCAACCCATTTGGTGAAGTAGTCAATGGCAATGAGAATATAGGTATGACCAACACTTGAGTTAGGATTAATTGGGCCAATGAAGTAAGGTCCCCATTGCTGGAAGGGTTCTTCTATGATGACTAGTTTCAAAGGTAATACAACTAAATACAGCTAATTATGGTTTACTCATAAATAATTTACATTTTTCACAATTACCAACCCATTTATAAGTAGACTTAAACATACTTGGCCAATAATATCCACTCCTTAGTATCTTAAAGGTTGTCATTGTAGATGAGAAATGTCCACCACAGGCTTCATTGTGGAAAGTTCTAAGTAACTTCTCATATTGATTAGTATTGACACATCTCAGGAACATGCCATCTAGACCTCTTTTATACAAGGTATCATCAACAATCACAAACTTAGCTACTTTGAGTTGGAGACTTCTTTTTAAGTTCTAGGTCTACTTTTTTCCTCCTTGGAAAATATGTGTCCCAATAGATTTCCTTCTATTACAACAAAGATTGACTTCTTGGGATTCAACAAGATACCATGCTCTCTAAACTTCTCTAGGATTTTCTTTAAATCCTTCAAATGTTTCTTTGGTCTCCTTGAGAATATAGTCATATCATCAAGATAGACTATGATGCACTTGTCTAAAAGATGTCCAAAATTTGAGCTCATGGCATGTTGGAAAGTTGCACCTACATTTATCAAACCATCATTTATAAGAAAGGTGCCCCAAGGGGTTGTGAATGTTGTTTTATGTTGATCTTCTTCAAAAAAATTTATTTGATTATAGCTAGAGAAACTATCAAGGAATGACATCATTTTTGAGCATGCTACTATTTGAAGGATTTGATCCATAATTGGTAGAGCAAAATTTTCTTTTAGACTAGCTTGATTTAGATATCTAAAATCTACGTAGATCCTTATTTATCCATTCTTCTTTCTTATGGGTACTATGCTTGCTACCCAGGTAGAATGATGTATGGGGAATATTATATGAGCCTTAAGCATGTTATCAATCTCCTTGAAAACTACATTTGAAACCTTTGGATTATAGGTTCTCAATTTCTACCTAAAAGGAGAAATATTTGGCTTTAGGATAATATGATGTTTGAATTTTCCTTTCCTAAATGTCTTCAAATCTTCATAAGACTAGGCAAAAAAATTGATATACTCCATCAACAACTTGGTGAATCTGGCTTTTTCTTCTACCTCAAAGCAACTCCCTATGTTTATTATCACCTAGGTTGACTTTTTCATATTGGCCATCCTCCACTTCTTTGGGAACTGAGCTTTGGGCTAAGAAAGCATCCTATCTATCAAAGAGTTTCTCTAGTTCAATTAGACCTTTAGGTATCATGTTTCCTTTCAATTGTACAATATTTTTTGTTTGACCATCTACTGAATTAGGAAACAATTATCTACTTTCTAATTTGGAGCCTTCAAAATAATTAGTGGAAAATTTTTCCATACTTTGCAAGAAAGCATTGATATGTGTGTCATCTTTGAATACTTGCCAAGAATTATTGTTATCTGGGACACTTGGTCTATGAATGATCTCTACTAAATATTTATCGATTGCAAAATTAGGATGAGGGATTAGTAATGAGCTAATACTACTAAGGAATCTACTTTAGAATTTAGTTCCCTAGGTATTGATTCTATTGAAAAGGCCTCAAAATCTTCAATTTCATTCCATACACAATTTTTGTAATGTTTCAATCTTTCATTTTTTTACAAAAAATAAATTTCTAACTTGCTTTACTATCAACTATACATCACCTTTGGCTTTTAGTAACTTAACATGTTTCTTTTTAGCTTCTTCTAACCCCAAAAGTAAAGCCTCATACTCCATTGTATTATTTGTGTTTTCAAAGGCTAACTTGAAAGAAGAAGGAACAAATTGACCTATAGGAGATATCAAGACAACACCAACTGTGAACCCACTTGAGCAACATCTTCCATCAAATTCCAACATCCAAGGTAAATTCACCACCTCTGACTGGATACCTATTTCTTCAATTTCAAGCATAATCAATTAATTAGCAAAATCAATTTCCTGATAAAGAATTTGAGACTTTAGATTAGATGGGAAAACTATGTATTTAGACTTGGCATCGGGGAATAGTGTTACTTTTCCTTTCCCTATTGGTATATTTTCTCAAGACAAGTCCATATTAACTTCTCCTCCCAAATCTTGGTAGAAAGTTTGGCTAAGAAGCATGCCATAACTAGTGGAGATGCCAACTACTAAGATGGTGAGCTTTATTCTCTTTTTAGGGAAAGCTGTTAAGGAACCCTGAGCATCTATGATCTAACCTACTAAAGATACATGTTTAGAGTCCATTGAATAACACTTGCCAAAGGTTTTAGTTAAAGGAAGTTCAAGGGCCTTTGCCACTGCTATTGGAATTATGTTGTTTGAAGCCCCAAAGTCTACATAGTAGCTCCCCATGTTTATCATCTTGGGGTTATGATTATCACCTAGGTTGACTTTTTCATATTAGCCATCCTCCACTTCTTGGGGAACTGAGCTTTGGGCTAAGAAAGCATCCCATCCATCAAAGTGTTTCTCTAGTTCAATTAGACCTTTAGGTATCATGTTTCCTTTCAATTGCACAATATTCTTTGTTTGACCATCTACTAAATTAGGACACAATTTTCTACATTTTTATTTGGAGCCTTCAAAATAATTAGTGGCAAAATTTTCCATACTTTACAACGAAGCATTGATATGTGTGTCATCTTTGAATACTTGCCAAGAATTATTGTTATTTGGGAAACTTGGTCTATGAATGATCTTTACTGAATATTTATTGATTGCAAAATTAGGATAAGGGATCAATAATGAAGCCAATACTGCTAAGGAATCTGCCTTGGAATTTAGTTCCCTAGGTATTGATTCTATTTAAAAGGCCTTAAAATCTTTAATTTCATCCCATACATGATTTTATAATGTTTCAATCTTTCATTTTTCACAAAAAATAAATTTCTAACTTGCTTTACTATAAACTCTACATTACCTTTGGCTTTTAGTAACTTAACATGTTTCTTTTTAGCTTCTTCTAACTCCAAAAGTAAAGCCTGATACAAATGCTTTAATTGTTGAGTTATCCCACTTGAAATATTTCTTCTCACTTAGGAGCTTTTCCATGGGTTGTATGGTTTCAACAAAATTAGGTACAAATTTTTTAAGAAAGTTGATTTGGCCAAAGAAAGACCTTACACCGTTATGATTAACTAGTAGGCAGAGCTGGTGAATATCTTTTACTCATTCTGGGTCAATTTTGAACCCCTCGAAAAATATGTGTCCCAACAATTTTCCTTCTATTATAGCAAAGATTGACTTCTTGGGATTCAATGAGATGCCATGCTCTCTACACTTCTCCAAGATTTTCTTTAAATCTTTTAGATGTTTCTTTTGTCTCCTTGAGAATATAGTCATATCATCAAGATAGACTGTGATGCACTTGTCTAAAAGATGTTCAAAAGTTGAGCTCATGGCAAGTTGGAAAGTTGCACCTGCATTCATCAAACCAAAATGCATTCATTTATAAGAAAAGGTGCCCAAAGGGGCTGTGAACACTATTTTATGTTGATCTTCTTCAACAAACTCTATTTGATTATAGATAGAGAAACCATAAGGAATGACATCATTTTTGAGCCTACTACTATTTGAAGAATTTGTCCCATAATGGGTAGAGAAAAATTGTCTTTTAGACTGGCCTGATTTAGATTTCTAAAATCTACGCAGATCCTTATTTCTCCATTCTTCTTTCTTATGGGTACTATCTTTTCCACCAAAGTAGAATGATGTATGGGGAATATATGAGCCATAAGCATTTTATCAATCTCCTTGAAAATTGCATGTGAAATCTTTGGATTATAGGTTCTCAATTTCTACCTAAAAGGAACAATGTTTGGCTTTAGGGTAATATGATGTTTGAATTGTCCTTTCCTAAATGACTTCAAATCTTCATAAGACCAGGAAAAAACATTGATATACTCCATCAACAATTTGGTGAATCTAGCCTTTTCTTTCACCTCATAGTAGCTCCCTATGTTTATCATCTTGGTGTTATGATTATCAACTAGGTTGAATTTTTCATATTGGCCATCCTCCACTTCTTGTGGAACTGAGCTTTGGGCTAAGAAAGCATCCCATCTATCAAAGAGTTTCTCTAGTCCAATTAGACCTTTAGGTATCATGTTTCCTTTCAATTATATGATTTTTTTGTTTGACCATCTACTAAATTAGGACACAATTTTCTACATTCTGATTTGGAGCCTTCAAAATAATTAGTGGAAAATTTTTCCATACTTTGCAAGAAAGCATTGATATGTGCATCATCTTTGAATATGTGCCAATAATTATTGTTATCTAGTACACTTGGTCTATGAATGATCTCTACTGAATATTTATCAATTGCAAAATTAGGATGAGGGATCAGTAATGAAGTTGATACTACTAAGGAATCTTCTTTAGAATTTAGTTCCCTAGGTATTGATTGTATTAAAAAGGCCTCAAAACAATTTCATCCCATACATGATTTCTGTAATGTTTCAATCTTTCATTTTCCCCCAAAAAATAAATTTTTGACTTGCTTTACTATCAACTCTACACCACCTTTGGCTTTTTAGTAACTTAACATGTTTCTTTTTAGCTTCTTCTAACCCCAAAAGTAAAGCCTCATACTCTATTGTATTATTTGTGTTTTCAAAGGCTAACTTGAAAGAAGAAGGACAAAATTGACCTATAGGAGATATCAAGACAACACTAGCTATGAACCCACTTGAGCAACAACTTCTATCAAATTCCAACATCCAAGGTAAATTCACCACCTTTGAATGGATACCTATTTCTTCAATTTCAGGCATAATCAAGTAATTAGCAAAATTAGTTTCCTGATAAATAATTTGAGACTTTGGATCATCATATGGGAAAACTATGTATTTAGACTTGGCTTTGGGGAACATGGTTACTTTTTCTTTCCCTATTGGTATAATGGCTTGAGGCCAGTCCATCTTGACTTCTCCTCCCAAATCTTGGTAGAAAGTTTTGCTAAGAAGCATGCCATAACTAGTGGAGATATCAGCTACTAAGATGGTTTTCTTTATTATCTTTTTGGGGAAAGCTGCTAAGGAAACTTGAGCATCTATGATCTAACCTACTAAAGGTACCTATATAGAGTCCATTGAATAATACTTGCCAAAGGTTTTAGTTAAATGAAGGTCAAGGACCTTTTCCACTACTACTAGCATTATGTTGTTTGAAGCCCCATAATCTATTATACAATTGCTTAACTTAAAACCATGGAGATAAAATGTATCCAGTTTTTCTCGACAGCTCAACTCTAGACTGATCTTATCAGGATGGACCAAGTCTTTGTGATGGTTAGGCTTTGAAGTTTTGGCTTATTCATTATAAGAGGCTACATTAATTTTTTTATTAGATACATCAGATGAAGGTTGATGAACATATTCAATAAGCTTGCTGACTTCATTAGGATTCATCCTCAAATACTCAATAGGAGATATTTGAATTCTAAATGTTTTACAAAACTCAACTATATCGAATGCAGAGTCAAGGTTAGACCTTTTCATAATGTGAGGAACATGATCTTGTGACTAAGGTGTCTTAGTCACTCCTTCCTATCTTTCTTTAGAATCCTTTGCTTGAGCCAAGCTTGTAGCATTTTTGGGCTAATAATCAGCTTTCTCCATCCTCTATCCTCTAGTGAGTACTGAACATGAAGCTTCTTCAAAAGTTAAAAGAATGTCACTACCTCTATTAGAGTTATATTTGTACTTAAGGTAGCAATTTATGGAGTCATTAGGTCATTCAGAAGGTGCTTCCTCTATTACTATGTTTGCTACTATTGCCCTTTTAGTTTCAAGCTGCTAGTGTCTTATATTTTTAGGACAAGTGGCTCCCTCATGATCATTAGTAAGGTGAAAGACACACATGTTATTTTTGCTAAGATGAAGCTTAATTTGTAATCTTTGTTGGGTAGGGGGTAAAGTGAGTTGTTTCCCTTGGGAAGTGGCATTTTGATTTGGATAATTTCTTGAGATATCTTGACAGGGAAAAGAGGCTTTGGGAAGTTGCTTCTTTATTGCTATAAGATCATTAGCTAACTTCTGAATAAGTGAGTCATTTGAAGATGTTTTAGAGGCTTGAGAATTTAGTATTTGGACCTCTTTCTTCCACTTTTGTGATATAATGAGATCATCTCCAATTCAATAGCAAGGTTTTGGGAGGCTGTGAGCATTTGAGGATTTACTCTTTTCAATGGGAAGGCAATATCTGGGGGCATTACATTTAAAAAGAAACCCTTTTGATTTTCACCCTTTGGTATGCTTATCGTAGGTATTTGATGCAATACTTTGTTGAATTGAGCCACAAAATCTTGCATGGGTACATGTATCTCCTTCTTCATCTAACTTAACTGCATATGTAAAGAATTTACATCTTCAATAGATTTAAATCCAGCTTCAAAAGCTTCTTTCATAGTATCCCAAGAAGTAATGGATGCATTAGGTAAGTGATAAAACCAATCTATTGCTGAGTCTGTTAAAGTCTGAATAAACAACCTTATGGAAACATCTTTCGTTGCTACAACCAAGAGTCCACATGTTGTGTTAAAAGAATTTAAATGTTCTTCTAGTGATTTTTTCCCATCCCCACTGAATCTAGGTAGGATTTCTCATGCTCCCTTAGGTAAATTACCCAAATTTCCCACAAGTTGCAAAGGTCCTATTACAACACCTCAAAGTTGATTATGAGCCATTACTAGTAATCTATAGCTGATAGGAAGGATTGCCATAGTAGAAGGGAGTAAGGTTCCAGGGATGATTAAAGATTGCAAAGACCTAATAGGGCTCCCAGTTTTAGGAGTTGATGATGGTCTACTGGTAGTTTTGGCATTATTTCTTTTCAAGGAAAGATCAAGTTTAAAGTCAATCTTAGCTAAAGCTTCAAAATTTTCATCTACTAGGCTTGAAAACTTATCAGTTCATGTATATATTTTTGTAGGTAGGGTGAAGCCTCAACTTAACCTAATCAATAATTTACATGAGAAAATCTTTCTACCAAAACCTCTTCTTGAATGATTGACAAGACTCTAATTCTCTCAGCTATTTCTTCTTCTCTTTCTAGTTCCAATTATACTTGGAAGTATTATCAGTTACTCGATCAATTAACCCATGCACAAGTGTTAAGATCAGAGACAATATATTCTTGTGTATCTTAAAACCCTAGGATAATTTTTAGAACAAGAAACTAATTGTGATTAGGAAGTACCATTTCATGAAACCATGAAAACTTGTAGGAACCTTAAAAAAGGACAACTCTATCTTCCAAGGTTTCCCAGTAGAGTCACCAAAAGTTGTTAGTGAATAGTTTTTCCCAAGATCTTTGGTAGATTGGAAAAAGGGAGAAAAATGTAAACTAACAAACTGAATTCCTATTTATTGATAAGGAATTCTCTACTTTAAAGATTTACTCAATATTAATCAAGGTGCAGCTAACCTTTATGAAAAGATAATCATTTTTCCTCTATTGAGGGAAAATCTTCCCAAGAAGCATTTCACTGAAAATACTTAAAAGTTCAAAATTATCTCACAAATACAAGATAAATGCTGATGTTGAAGACCACTTAATCTTAACGATCAATATCATATACATGATTGAATGTTAAGATAAAAGAACAGTGTTAAAACAACAAAGATACAACTTCCCACAACTTTTGAGATTCAAAACAGATCATTCCAAAAGAATGCAACAATTATAACTTAACTTCCACATATAACACACACTCTCAAGAATGCATATCACTAGAAAGCAAACAATAGTATTTGCTTCAAGAAGTTTTAGTAAAATAAAGTTATAGAACTTTACTTTAATTGCTACAAATTTGAAATGTTCTATTTCAAATTTTAAAAGCATAGAGTATCAAAACAAAAGTATTTTTTCTTTAGTCTATGGAGAGTTTAACCTTATCAAATATTATCTATTACATATATATAGGCATAGGGCTCGATAGTTATCCAAAATTACCTCGCTAAAGGTAAATTGTCCATATGTTAACACAACTATGTTAACTAAAAAGCATCTAAAAATAAAACAAGAAAGAAAAAATAGCTGTCCATCGATCATGTGACACATAAGGAGGAACTTTCCACATTGGCCATAATCCTTGTGGCTTTCTATGTCTCATATGTGATTGAAAATGTAGAGATAACAGATTGATGGGGTAAGCTGATATACGCCATCCTTTGTTTCTAGATTTCTTTCTCTCTCTTTAGTTCTTTCATCTTCTCTATGTGCATCTCCAAATGCTTCAAATTGATTATCAACATAGCCTCGGTATGAGAAACATTGGGGAAATCATGCCTACATGGTGTTTTTTTTCTTGGACCTCCTAGAACTTTCTTTGGATTTCACTTATCAGTTCTTCCATAGGGGCAACAGAGTCACTCTCTTTTCCTACACAATTCTTACTAAACCATTTCAAATCACCTTGAATAATTTCATCCATGAGCCTGCGGCTATCTAGAATTTCTTTCATTTTGATGATTTCCTAGACTAGCACCCCATTCCTCCATTCGATGCAATCCTTAATCACATATAACATTTTCTCATCAAGGCCAATGATAGGACATTCAACTTAGAATATTTGGAAACCAAATCCTTGAATTTCTTCAATCCAAAGCACCACCTTCACTTAGTTATTTATCTCCTTTTCAAAACCTTCATTTCTGGACTCCACCTTTTTAACAATGATAGTAGTCTCCTTCAAAGCCTTCTCCAAAAGTCTAATCTATTGCTCAATTTCTTTTAGGATGAACTATAACCATTCCTCGAATATTTTTGCAATAGCTTTGCACTTTTTTAGATTGTCAAGAAATTGTTGATTGGCTAAAGAGGATACATCCACCATAATTTACAACTCATTTAGAGGTTTGGGTTCTAGATGCATAATGGCATTGATATATTGTGCCATGCTTCTCATTGCCTCTTTCATTTTCTACTTGTCTTGTGCATCCTTTTAAACTCTATTTCCTATCTTCTTGTTTGAAACCTTGAAAAATTTCATATAAATAACATGACTCTCCTTTCCAAGGTCAATCTTTGATACTTGATTGTCCTAAGGAGTGAGGTTCTCATAGGAACTACCTTATAGTGGCTTGGCTATTTCATTGTCCAGTGTCTCAAGTTTTCATCAAAGTACAACCTAGCCATAGTTTTGGCCCTTTTAGTTTTTGAAGGCTTCCCCAAGCATTTTCTAACCAAGTCAGCAATAGGCATGGATATTGGTACTAAACTCCTTTTCTTCTCAATAAAAGTTTCCAGCCACTTGGGGGTAGTAGGTTCTTTCCCTACCATAGGAGAAATTTTTGCTAAGACCAAGGTATTAGGTTGAGAACTAGTGTTTTCAAGAGAATTTTGGGGATTTGGGGTATTATCAGCCATGAGGGAAATAAGAGACTACTTCAAACTTGCCTTTGCTTCAATAGGATCTAGGTCAACTATGACCATCCCCTTTTCTTTGCTTGGTGTTTCCTTTTTAGTGTTGGAATGGGTTACCCTTCTAAACTTTGGGACCTCTTCTTGAACTTGAAGTTGAAGTGGCTTGGGAGTTACTTCAACTTTGATTTCAACTTTAGCTTGAGAAGAACCTGCAACAGAGTCAACAACATCAAGATTAGAGAAGACCTTAGGTTTGGGCTGCACTTTTTTGTGCTTAGCTCTCGAGTATTTTTTTGAGACTTTGAGAGTGGTTGATTCAAAATTCTTTGATTTCAACCATTTCTTAGCTCTTTTCAACACCTCTAAAGTATGGGACATTAGGTCATCTTCTTCCCTCTTAGTCTAATAAAGCTCAGGGATAAGTATGCATTCAATTTGTTCAACATAGAATGGGTCAATCATCTCTTTAGCTTCATCTTCATTTATCCCATGGGTATTGAGATCTACCTTAAACATATTGATTTGATTGATTGTCAATCTAGAACATAATCTCTTTCTAACTTCAAATTCATCAGGACAATTTTCCAGTAATCTTCTAGATGAGGAACATGGATTGAGGATGCATGTCTAAAATTATCCCTAGCAAATCCTACATAATCAAACTCTTTTTTGGAAGTATATGGTTTGAGGCATAAATGTGTTAATGCAGGTTGTGCTAACCTAGCTTGTTTGTAGTTTGAACACCTATAGTGACCAATTTCAATAGGGAACAAGAATGAGACTAACTACTTGTTACTTTTGGAGGAGTCAAACATAGAAATGAGTTGCCGACATATCTTTGATAAAAGAATACTATCTAGATAGTAACATGGCAACCTAAGTGGTTCACTAGAAAAACCCCCAATTTTGAGATATATAAATTTAGGGAATTAAATATAAAACCAACCATAAATTTTAATACCTTGCATGGATTCCTCTAATAGCCTATGATTTTCATGACCTTGGAGCTCAAAAACTAACCTCCCAAGAAAGACATCATTAACCCTCTTGAATTCCTTACAAGATTTAGTTGCATGAAGGTCTTTGTAGTATTGGTAGATAGTCATCTCCTTTTTCCAAGGCATATGTGGAAGTCCCTCCCATTCTTTGGATACTGCTAAAATATAAACTAGGAAGGAATATAGAAAGAATAGGCTGAAGTTACCTACTGCTATAAAGCCTCTATGTAAATTCTTAGCTATTAAATCTACCCAATCAATAAATTTTTCACCTTCAACAATCTTCAGAATGAAAAGTTACATCCAACTTTCCCAATGAAAGGCATGATCATTACCTTTGATCCTATTCAGGAGTAACAAAATGTCTACTATTTCTTTAATGAAATGCTCAATTTTCAATGGCATAGACAATCTTGAGCCTCCATTAACCAGCCTCAACAACTAGGTTTGAGCCACAATGGATTCATAATCTTTCTTTCTGCCATGATATAGATGCCCAGATTGCTCAAAAGTCCATTTTTCATAGGGTTCTTTATGAGGTATTCTTAGGGCTACACTAACATTGGTCCTACATATTCTTACTAACACCTCCCCTAAAACTTTCTTTATACATTTGGTGCTAGGGTAATAGTGATTTGTGCACTCAACAAGTAGTTCTAGGCATTCGATAGCTGGTGGGAAGGTAGCAACTTCTAACAAATCACTACTAGCTAACTTATAATGTATGGGACTAGACCTAACATCCCTCACCCTCTCAATAACATCACTTAGGATTTTATTTATATGAAAGTATCCCAAATTTTAAGAAGGGAGCTCAAAAGGAAAGATTTTTCAACCTTAGGCATTGTGGGGCAAAAGATCATCATGGTTCAATTTAAAAGACACAAATTTATAGAACAAAAACAAAAACACTTCAAATGAAAGCCAGGCATAGAAATGAAAAAGTGGGAGATAATGCATGTATAGTTTTTGGTTGAGTTTAGGCTTACACCTTCCTTGCTTACTAGTTGGCATTGAGAGCTCAAAATGATTAAATGAGCACTTGAACAAGACAAGGGGGTAATTATGGGGAGTGATTTCTTAGAAACCCAAGAATAGATATGAGTGGGTGGAAAATCTATTACAAATGTGCCACCTTTACTTTGACAAGACTTGTAATGAAATTTGCAGTTAATACCCATCAAATCCGCATGTAGCTTGACCTTTCATGATGTCACAAAATCTACATGCCACCTTTTTCCATAAAGTAACCATACTTTAGCATGATTTATTATAATTACCATAATTATTGCCTTTTGTGTCTTCGATATCACCTCATGGTGGGACTCATTCCATTGGCTCATAAAGATAAGTTTATAATCTTGTTATGCACTTTCTGCAAGAAAATAAGCTCATGTCAGAAAATCTCGAAGTCAAAGTTTGAAATAATTTTTGCTTCAACTTCAACTTCAACAAGCGGACCTGGGTTGACGAGAAGGACACTTTGCTGAGACAAAAAGGAAAGAGTGAAGCTAAAATTGGACTTGAAGTAAATTGGGCTTCAACTTCAACTTCAAGTTACAAAATGACACTTGGGTGGTAACTTTGCGCATTGAGAAAAGGATATTGTAACAATGCCTATGAGATCATGTGATCAACATGATGAGGGTTGTAGCATAAAACCTTCATGTAAGTAACACTTTCTCTTTACAACATTACTAAAAATTATACAGTACTAAAAAATATAGTAGTATTACACTATTAAGTTTAAGGTAGATTCAGTTATGACTAAGTGTTATTCCATACTTGGGTCTTTGTTTGAACTAGTTTAGTTTGTTCTTGATGATGAAAAGTGAGAGTGTTATGATGACTGAGTTCAACTAAGATCTTATTTACTATTAATAGATCCATTTTTAAGTTTTAGATTGTACTAGGTATAAGATTTATAGTTTGAAAAGTAGCTTCACATTCTATGATCAAAATTTACAACTGAATGTGGCTTTTATGTGATATACAATTCCATATTAGAATTACCCCATAACCCATATTGTCCTAGGATTGAAACTTGACTCTGATACTTAACTATTATCAATAGAGGATTCTATAATTCTATTATGCTTTTTAAATTTTTCTTTATCCCATTTTTCTAGCAAAACCCATATTGATACCCAAGTTGTATTTTTCCATGTGGTCCTAGTTATTTGCTTACAATTATTTGTTATACTTAAAGAAGCTCCATTCTCAACAACATCATAGGCAATAGATAACATAATTAAGTTAAAATATTTTTAATTACTTAGCAAACATATGTACCCTTTATATTGTTAAAATATGTTTAATTACTTGCCACTTCCTTACTACCTCTTCTAGCATTTGAAGGGGAATCAGTTGTGTTCCATATGGTTGTAACTAATTCATCCATCAATAGTTTTTATCTTAATTATGGTGTGTAATGTCTCATATTGGAATAATTATTATTTGGTGATAATTATCTTGAAAAAATCAACTTTAAGAGATTTCATTCTATTTATTATTATATAACAATGAATGGTAACTTCTAAACATTCAATTTTGATAAGTTAAATAATAATATTGTACAAGGGAAATGTATATGGGTCTGATTTTGTAGTCAAATATATGCCAACTCAGTATATATATTTAATCCATATATTTAGCATTATTGAAAATTATAGTATTATTACACTTTATCTTTAACTAATACTTTCATGTATTCCTCTAAGAAGAAAGAATGCAATAGTTCTACACATTGTGAAATAATATGAGAAATAACATAAGATTGTGGTCCTACTAGTGCAACATTGTTTTTTTTTATCAACATTATAAAACTTAACTTTTATTTTTGGATGCTTCTAGCTAGTATCCAATTTTATCTTTATCCATTATAGTTGTCTTTTCTAATGATGTATTCTTCAACTCATGATGAAGTGTGGAAGTCTCCTTTAGTCATTGCTCTGATATTGCCAAGTGCATTCTCAACAACAAGGAGCTTGCAAACATCTTCGACTATACCAAGTAGAACTGGTAAAACCTTATTTTTCTATATATTATAATGTGCTAATCATGCATTGCTTTTTTTTTGGTGGAATTTATACTCATGGACCTATTTTTTGCACTAATAGATAGATCTTTAGTTGATAGAACAATAGAGACTAGTACTAGTGAAGTTGAACCATTTCCTCGAGCAACCTGTGTGAATAGTACTGGTTCATTTTTGGGGACATTATTGTTGACCAAGAAAACTATGCTTTCATTAAAATTGAAAAACCTTCCAAGTGCTTAAAAATTATTATTATTATGGTCTAATTGTAGTTTACTTAGACATAACTCATTTTGGAATGATAATCCCATGATGTTTTTATAGAAAATAATATTTTCTTTGATCATCTTTTTTATATTACATTGAAGCTATTTGGACCCACCATACATAAAAGGTACATAGTTTCATATCATTGATATAATATTTTTCTTTTCTTCCATTTATTGTACTATATCAAAGTTATTAATCTAAAAAAATTATTTACAAAGAAGGTGGAATGAAAAGGGTCCTAAATTAAAAAATCAACTCATTACATCTTTTGAGGACCTTTTGGAAAAAACATTTTTGACGTACCCTACTTCTCAAAAGAGCATCCAAACATACAAAGACTATGAGGGACCAATATAGAAGGGGTCTAAAGGATAACCAAAAGTACAACCATCCTCCTATGATTCTATCAATGGAGTGGAGTTAAATAATAAAAGATGCAAAAGAGAAAAAGCTATGTGGCTGATGGGGACACAAACCAAGCACAAAATGGACACAACGGGAAAAGGGAAATTGTATTAACTCTAAAAATAAGCTAGTACATTCAGTACAAAGATAATAGACTTCAAAACATGCTCTAAGGGCTTACAATAGCACAAAATTGGAGATAATTTCTCCTTTTGGTACCTCCTTTCAAACTCCACTCCTAACTGCCTTTTACAATGTAAGTAATGTCCTTAAATAGACCCTAGAGGGTTAAGAACTAGGAGTACATTCTAAAAAGTGCTAGTAGGCATCCACCAACCAAGTAGAAGGCTCTAGAAGCTACGTTAGAAGTTGGTGCAAATCTAGAAGAATCCAAAAATGGTAACCGATTTTTAATGCCCCTAACCTGACTTTGAAGCATTCTTAGGAGGTCTCCAAAAACCAAAAAACTACAATAACTTTCAAACCATGGGGCCTTTTGACCTGATTCTTTTTTTGGAATGCTCTAAATTACAATTACATTCATCCAGCCAATTTTCACCTTCTAGTTCACCAAAATGATGGCTCAATTACATACTCCTATTTTTTTGGCATTTACACGTATCCCAAGGTGTTCAAATACTCTATCCTAGAACACTGATAATGGAACTGTGAGAGTTGGAACCTTTATTTGACCCAAATGGGTATCCAAAAATGAAAACACATGAAACAGAAACTAACTCTAAGTACATTTTTTTTTTTTTGGGTGACACAGGATTGCCCTTATACCTCTGGATGCTCCTGCATCAGTGGCTCTACAAATGAACCAGAAAAGGGAAAAAGAAGGTATGTCATGATAGTATTACGTAGAATGTAATCAAGTGCTAATTAGTGATCTTTGTAAATATATAATCTAACATGTTTCAAACTATTCATAGACTACAAGACACATTAGTGGCTACAAAAGTGAGACTAGAAAAGGTTGGCTAACACAAACTTGGCTCTGGTGGCTATATGAATCTTTAGTCTTGACTTGCAAGTAGCAACAATGGAATTTCATATAATTTTTTTAATATAATGTTTCAAACAATTTTTTTAATCAAATCATAAATGTAAAATTAACCAAAAAATATAGGGCTCATAATTCAACGTAGAGCCCATAGATGAAGATAAAAAAATTGCCCTGAAGGAAGGCTATGAAGCCAAGGTTGCACACCTACACCAAGAATCAAAAAGCCATACCCAAGAATCTAGTGCACTAATTGAGGCACATGTAAATTGGTCAAATGAAAAGTAAATCAAATTGAATAGTTGAGATATTCCTTTTTTGGTGTCAGTTTCCAACATAAATTGTCTATATAAAAATGTGCATAACATTTCACTACAGCCTTCAAATCCTATCACAAAACCTACACATGATGAAGGCCATGATGTGCATTAGAGTGGTGGAGGTATTAATTTTTTGTTAGAAATTAATTACACAATTATGAATACAATTTAACAACTTCAATTACAATTGGACATGTAACCTTTTAAAAATATTTTAGAGCATGAACATCATGGTGAAGAAGTGAAGCATGTTCCAAGTGTTCAACATGTTGATGTGGTGGAAGATTAAAATGTTATTGTGCATGATGTGGAATTTTAAAGTAAGAAAAATACATGTTATGTTGTATTGGTTAATTAAATACATGTAATAGTTAAAAAATGAAAAAGAGTATGCAAATTTGACCCATTTACTTGTTATTGCAATAGAGCCCCCTTTAGTGTAGCAACCTCCCAATCCTAAAAATAGGAGGCATCATAATTTGACATTAAATATGCCACAAGAGGAGAAAAATTAGATAGATATTGATGCTCCTATCAACCTTTACTTTAAGAGAGCTAACAAAAACAAAAAGAAGAAATGATTTTTAAAAAATGCTCTTTGATAAACCTTTTTTGATAAACTTTGTTGGATTATGATAGAACATTTAAAAAAAAATTATATATGAATAAAATATGTAATTAAATTATGATGGGAAATTTATATTGATGTTGGGGGAGGGGGGTGAGGCTAGATGAGCTTCCGCCTTCATGTGGTTGGCCTCGTTAAGTAGAGAGTATTAAAGTATTCTCAAAACCAAGTGAAGCTCAAACTAACATACCTTCATTTATTAATCAATTTCATTCAATAACTTTACCACTTGCCTCATTCCAAATCTTGTAGTTCGATTGAGGGCTAATACTGAAACAACAATTTTACGTGCATAATGTGGTTGTTGGTAGTAATCAAATGACAATAATAGTGAGTAGATTAGTATGAATTTTTTAATTTGTTTGATTATTTTTATTAGGGTTTCATTTTATTTATAGTTGGTGCAAATAAAAGATCTACATAAAAAAGTACAAATAAAGTAATTTTCAACCACTACATTAAACTTTGATGAGAAGATTAGCAAATTTTACTCTTTTCAATTTTTTTCATTTTATTTATAGTTGGTTAAAATACAAGATCCACATAAAATAAGTATAAATATAGTAGCTTTGTTTTTTTCTTTGTAATAGTTTAGATTGATTTCTCTAAAGAATATTTCTCAATCCTTTTTATATCCCTCAGGTAAGCATCCATATATCCCTATGAAAAAAAACTATTTGAAGAAAATAACCATTGAGAAAAGTAGAGGTGTATTTGTTAGCCTAATTTTCACCTAGCTAAAGAAATTTGAAATTCCTTGTGAAAATAGGGAGAACTATATTAAAGAATGCTTAGGGTTTAAAAAATATTTATCTATCTCATGAAAAAACCCTAGGAAATAGTCATGTCTCATGTCCTCATGAATTGTCCATGAAATGATTTGCAAGTATGATCAAACAAGCATATACGCTTTCATATTAAATTTGAAATGCTTCACCACATTGTTACATATGTTGCTAGTGCATACAGTTGACAAAAACTCATGAGTGCACAAAAAGAATTGACTTCTTGTGGTATATAATGTAAAATTTTCTATCCTATGATATCCTATTCTAAATCCAACCCTTATAATTATAGACATCAGATTGGTTACATTGTGAAAGGGCATGTCCCTTAGTTTACAAAATTTATAACTAATTGACATATTAATAACAAATTAAATTCACTTTATTCATAATTATAAAACAAAAGGCTTTATGTCACTGATTCTGATAATGATCATTCCATAAAATCATTGCATAGCCTAATTTGTTCAACATACTTGTCATCCTTACTAGATCTACACCATTGATAATCTCTTAGGCTTTAACTTTGATCTCGAACATATGCTCTATTTGCATGATAGCCTTTGTCATTCCTAGATCATCATTTCATGTTGCTTCTAGGGCTTCTCTCTACATCACATAGCATGTATCCATCCATCTAGATTGGCTAATGATGTCACCATTTTATTCTTGCCAAGATAAAACTCTATGCTCTATCACTAATTCCTTCATAAGTCTAAAAGAAACCTTGAATTCTTGAAAATACACAATATGATCTCTAATTATTTTCTTAGCCTCCTTTATATATTCATCCTCTTTAAGGGTATCTTGTTATTTCTTAGGGCCAAATGTTTATACACATTATAATCATCCTAGACCTAGCCTAATTGAACCAACAATTTCTTGAAACAATTTATAATCATGGCATTAGCAACCTCCCTTCTAATCATTGAGATATCTTTGAATTTAGCATTTTCCTCTTGCAACCTCTTCAATTCATACTTTAAGGAATTATCAAATGATTTTATCCTTGGTTGCATCTGAGTTTGTTTTGTTTTCAATAAATCTTCATAAATAGCTTTCCAATTATCTCTTTCAAAAGTAACCTTCTTAACACTTGATTGAATAATGCAAGATCTACTTGCATGCTTGCAACTTTGTTTGGGTCTGTAACACCAACTTTTAATGTCATTAAATGACCAAATTCCTAATCAACATTGATGATTTGTGTCCTCTTATGTGGTGGATATAAATCCCAAAGCAACATAGATTTTTCATCCTCAACAAATTGTGATCCAATATTAACATCTGTAACTCCTTGCACATCCAACTTCATATCATTCTTGCCTGACTTGATCAAAATATCAAAAATATATGATGCATTTAAGTCCCAACTAGGTAAAACCATTACCCCTACCTCATTCATCAATTGTCTCTCTCTTTCTGAAGTCATGTGTTCAACCTCTCTCTTAATATCTTCTTTTAGATTTGACATTAATTCTTGCTCATTCTCAAGAGAGGTATTAGGGATGCTCTATGTCAATAGTTTACCTCTATTTTTATATAGTACAACTATAAATTCTTTGGATTTGATGAAAGCACCATCATTCACAACTTTTATAGAACATAAAAGCCTCTCATCCTTCTTGGCATCTATCCTCTTTAGGATTTGCACATCATATTCCATAGGCTAAAGTATTGGCCTTTCTATAGTTCTACAAACTTGAACAGAGGAATTTGAAAATCTTTGAATTTCTTCTCTAAATTGCTCCTTGGCTTTCTACCTTTGTTC
The DNA here is from genome assembly GCA_028749045.1 of Cupressus sempervirens. Classification (NCBI taxonomy): domain Eukaryota; kingdom Viridiplantae; phylum Streptophyta; class Pinopsida; order Cupressales; family Cupressaceae; genus Cupressus; species Cupressus sempervirens. The sequence goes on from CM053791.1 coordinate 349,215,266, forward strand.
CTTCATTTTTCTTTCTCATTCCTCAATCTTTAGTTGTATGTGAGGCCTCACCCAGACTGTCATAGTATAGATGACATATTTACATTATGACACTTCTATTTTGATGTTTTGATATACTTTCAAGACTACAGGGTTATGTTATCTTCATTTTGATGATCTAAATTTATGTTTGTACCTTAAGATTTAAATGATATAATTAATGATTTCATTCATGTTCTAACCATTTTCAATTACTTTTATAGAAGTTGAATTGCAAAAATGCTTGTAATATGAAAATTTTTATGTTTAAGTGGGGATATGTTACATTTTGATATTCGAGATTTGGATATTTTGACATTATTCAAGACTTAGAAGGACAATGGCTTATTTTATCTATTAATTTTGAGTCTATGATATGTACCATGAACTTGATATTTTGAATGGAATGATCAAACACATATAGATGCAACTTTATGATAGGATAAAATTAGATTATAATATGCAGATAAATGTTAATTTGATTATGATGATTTATGATATGCAGATTTTGATATTTTAAGATTTTGAATGATTTATTTACAATTGTAAGAATTTGGCTTAGGCTAGAATTCACCCAAGAACTAAGAACTCAACACAAGCACATAGTAGACCAAAATAGAGAGAGTATGATCAGAATGACGATATTCATTCAATATGCCAGCTTAAGAGTACACTAGGAGTGTTTGTATAGAAAGGCCTCTTAGGAAGCACCTAAAATGTCTCTAGAAACAACTAGGAGATAAGAAAACTATGCACCTTATCCAACATTCTAGATGAATGGATAAGAATGACAATGTGTCATATGTGTGTAGAAGATTCTTGTATTATAGACAGCATGTTCTTAAAAGAGGTGCAGACCCCTGTGATGTCATCATGACAACTCACAAGATTGCACATATTCCTAGGTGACTAATAAATAAATATTAATATAATGCATTAACCTAAGTAAACTTAAGTAAGTGTAATAAGTAAATACTTATTTACAACAACACCCCCCCTTAAGTGCAACTTAGGGGAATGCCCTTAAGCTTACAAAATATAGGATCCAATGCATAATGGGTCTCGACTACTAGGCCCTGTTAGGTACCCATGTACATAATGAAGATGCAATCTCCCATAAAGTAGGGAAAGACGAAAAACCTCATGGGAGAAACCCTCCCCCAAAAAGAGAGATAAATAGGGATGCATGGATGGATGGATGGAGTAATCAAGACCCCTCCATTATGACATACATCCAGTATATACATAAGAGAATGATGAGAAGAGGAAGAGAGATAGGATAGGCTCCCCCCCCCTCCCCCCCCAAGAAAGAAGAATGTCAAACAATGACTACTTTGATGAAGAAGCTGACCGAATACTGTAGAATGGTGTTCCTCCCCTTAGGAAGAAACAATGACAAGGGTACAAATGAGATGCTTCCACTATGTGTGGAAAGAATCCCATGGATAAGTGATTTCTCTAAAACCTACTCAACTAACTGAAGAACCTATTCCAAAGAACTGTCTATCTCCATAATTGATGAAGAACCCTGCTGCAACTATTGATCATAAGTATCCACAATCACTTCAACCTGTGACGATTGATCATGTAGAGAATAAACAAGAGAGTTAGATGGAGCCCTTGTGGCAACTGAAGAAGGTGATTCTACATTAATAAGAAGAGGCATATCATTAATACTATCCCCCAAATCTATCACTGAACCTATATCTAGAAGACTGAATGTACCCTGATGTTCTAGACTTATCACTGTGCCTATGTATGCACATTGTAGTGCTTGCCCCTAGGTCACATTTTTTGTTATCATTGTCAAACTCTTTTAGGGCTAGTTTTATGTTCTTGGTTAGCAACATTGTTTTGAGATTATCAGATATTGTTTCAAATTCAGTTTATTATATGATGAGATTACTTATAACTTTACATTTCATGTATGCATGATGATTATTACATTGCTTTTAGTTATTGATGATGATTAGTTAGATGATTTATTATCATATGTATTTTCTTATGGATACTTACCCCATACTTGCATGTGTATGGTGTGCGTGTTTGTTTTCTTTATGTATGGTGTGTCTGATGTGGTTAAGGAAGGGAGTCGTAGTCACCTGCTAGTCAGAATCTACATGATGCACCACTTCCTACCATTACCTATTTAGTTTATTATATATTGTGCTTGTACATGCATAGTTTTTATGCAGATTACAGGTACTAGGTATCGACTTTCTTGAATTGCCAGGAAGAGCGTACCCTATCACATTATCTCAATGGTAAGAGAGGGGAGATAAATTCTCAAGTCCAAATCCAAACCTTTTAAGCCATTTGTCCTAATTGAAAATTAGGACAAGTATTTGAGTTGAGTACCCTCTAAATGCGTTGAATGATGTAATTCGTGATATTAACACTTGGTTTGATTTTGTATGTATTTTGGCTATGATGGGTTTTTTGCATTTTACCTTGTAAGTCTTTGGAGTATTTTCTATTAATTAAGACTAATTAAAAGATTTAATTAATGGTTTAATTTAATGAAAAATTAATATGGTATTTTAATATTTATTTTATTTAATTAATTAGGAAATTAATTAAATAAAATAATTAAATTTGAAGATAAAAGTTATAATTTTAAAGTTGGAATGTGATAATATTTATTTAAATTAATAAATATTTTAGCAATTAAGTCTCGAAAATAAATGTAAAAGTGGAAAAGATATTAAATTATTAAAAGATTCTAAATTGCATGATGTGTACATGTGATTAAAATATAAATATATTAAGATAAAACAAGTGGAGATATTAACGTTAGCGCATGAGATTTAAAAATAATAAATAAATTAAATTGCAAAGAGTAAAGTAAATATTATATTAATTAATGTGCTATATTTTAATGTTTTCTCACACAAGAGTTTGCACTCTAAGAATGCACAAGTTGTCTACACTTAGGAGTTAGCATATTATTTGAGCACATGGTGTCCACAACCTTATGACTCATCTAGAAGGTTGGAGAGGACTCATGCTTAGTTGTCATGCTTATCTTCTAGTTCTTTCTAGACACATTCTAGATGCATCTTAGAGGCCTTTAAATAGAGGCTCTCCTAGTGTGTTGGGGCAAGTGATGCAGGAGCATCTAGAGGTATAAGGGCAATCCCGTGTCACCCAAAAAATGTACTTAGACTTAGTTTCTGTTTCATGTGTTTTCATTTCTAGATACCCATTTGGGTCAAATAAAAGTTCCAACTCTCACAATTCCACTATCAATTTTTTAGGCTAGAGTTTTAATCACCTTGGGATATGTGTAAATGTCAAAAAAATAGGAGTATGTAATTGAGCTATCATTTTGGTGAACTAGAAGGTGTAAGTTGGTCAGATAATTGTCATTGCAATTTAGAGCATTCAAAAAAAAGAATCAGGTCAAAAGGCCCCACAGTTTGGAAGTTATCACAGTTTTTTGGTTTCTAGAGACATTCTAAGAATGCTTCAAAGTCAGGTTAGGGGCATTAAATGACCTTGAACAGGACCAAAAAATGGGGGACAAGCAAAGCTATCCATAGGGGTATAGAGCGCTTCGAGATCTTTTTGAAAATGTAAATGGTTTGTCAATCGAAGCTATGGTTCAAAAGTTATGCCTCCCGAAAGTTTAGTTATCATTTTTGGATTCTTCTAATTTTGCGCCAATTCTAATGCAACTTCTAGAGCCTTCTATTTCATCGGTGGATGCATACTAGCACTTTCTAGAATGTATTCCTAATCTTTAACCCCCCGGGGTCTATTTAAGAGCATTTTTGGCATTGTAAAAGGCAGTTCGAAGTGGAGTTTGAGAGAAGGTACTGGAAGAAGAATTTATCTCCAGATTTATGCTATTGTAAGCCCTTAGGGCATGTTTTGAAGTCTATTTTCTCTGTACTGAATGTATTAGCATTTTTTCACAGTTAATAAAATTTTTCCTTTCCTGTTGTGTCCATTCTGTGCTTGGGTTGTGTCCCCATCAACAAGCTTCAAAGCTTACATGCATTTTGAGAAGCTCATATGCTTCTACATGCTTATATGTTTCTACATGCTCCTATGCTTCTTCAAGCACTTTTAATCATGTGGAAAGTTTCGGTTGGCTTGGATCTTGGAGGAATTGTGAATGTTGGAGAAGGAAGGAATTTTTTATGGACTTCTAAGGGCTGGCAAATTAGCATCAGTGTCTAGGTGCACTCGTGATAATAACATATTCTATTTGCACTCTTTCTCTTCCTGACTTCATCGTGTATGTTATATGTGCCTGAATATTCTCTATGATTGAATCTATAATTTGAAATTGGAATCTAGATATTTTATTTGGTTGAGAAGAAAACAATAGAAAAAAAACCTAGTTTCAATTTAGGAAAGAAACTAGATCTAAATCGGGCTTGGGTTTGAATTAGAATCGAATTGAGAAATAGATTTGAAAATGTTTTCAAAACTAATAGTCAGATCTATTAGGTGGAATATTGAATAAAGTTAGAGATCAATTATTTTAGAAGAAAAATATTGTGTGTATGTTCTTCGTAGAAATGTACCCATTCATATTTACAATTCTGCATACTTATGTACATATTCATATATGTATATGAATATATATATAGATATATATTCATTGAAAAGTCGAATATTAAATAGCGCAATGAAAAAAAAATTGTTTATAAAATCCGAAGCACGTTTTGTAAAAAAATGTTTGAAAATGTTATAAAATTTATAATGTTTGGGAGGGGGGGTTTTTACCCCACCCCATCTTCGCTTTGTTATTCACCGCCGACGGTCGCCTGTACCCGCTGACGTAGGTACTGCGACTGCAATCGCAGGCCCTGCGTCAGAGGGTAGAGGCCGCACGACCAAGGCGCACGGTGCTATTGCGATTTATTATCGCAGTGTGTATGAGTGTTGGGATAGATATTTAATTATTATATAGTCCGCAGTGTACTATATACCACAACAACTATTGATATAAATAGGTTATGTGATATGTATGTTGCGAATTTGATTATGCATATATCGATTTTCATATTATATTAAGAGTTTATATATATGTATATGTATATGTTTTTATAACATTAATAAAATTTTATTTAAGTAATAAAATACATATAGTTGTATATTTAGAATTAATAAATTTATTAAAATGAGTTTAAATGTTATAATATATAAGTCATCAATTTTTTTGGAGTTCTTGAAATTGTAAATGGATTGATTGGAAAAGATAAATGATTTAAAAGTATTAAAAATAATTTGTGAGTTATTATTAATAGGGAAGAGATATTGAATTATTAATTTGAATATTGAGGGATTAGAAAATTGAGTCTAATGGTTGACTTTTAATATTAATTATTTAATGTATATTAAATATTATTTAATATATATTAAATAATTAAGAGATGGTAATTTATATTATGTAAAGATGTTTAATGATGATTATTTAAATTAAGAGAATTTAATGATATGGGATTAAGATCTAATTGACAAGGAGTCATCGTTACATTATAACAACATTGCTACGATTTGAATACGTTATGTATTATTACTGATATACCTTAATCGTGTTAAGAGTTAGTTAAATATTAACTAATGAAATTTATGGAAGGTTCTCTAGATCAAGTAATAACAGTTTTGATGAGTTTATTATTTATTAATGTTTGTTGGGTCTAACAAACTATTAATAAATAATAGTATAAATGGTTTAAATAGTTATCAATAAATCCGATTAGAGTTAATCTAGTAGAGATTATTTAATGATTGAAGTTTTGTAAAAGATAATAATTTTTGGATTTGGAGTATAGTTGATTTTTAATTAATATTCATTGAGTTGATAATATAACTATGTTATTAATAATGAAGTTGTGCGATAGAGTCTTAATTGAAATGATTATCGGTAATATGGGTTTGTTAAGAAAATGTTAGTATTCTTTTAAAGAATTATGAATGTGGTCATTATATAGATTTAGTAATAAGATATAACTTGTTATTTATATTAGAGAATTGGATTATGGTTAGCCTTTAACTTAAAAATTATGACTAGTTATTAATTGGGTCGTTGATATGGATTTGTAATTATTAATTAATTTGATTAATTAGAGTTAATTAAATTAAATTAATAATTAAGTTTTAGAATAAAGTTTTTTATGGATATGCTAATATCGATCCTTCTAGCAAAGATGTGAATTATCTACATCGAAGTTGATAAGTCTTATTCTAATGACTTGAATAATGACCTTAGATATTTTAATGGTGAGACTTAGTAATATTTAATTGAGAACTATTAGAATGTTAAAAAGGTCATGGATTGTGTATCTATGTTAATTGATTGATTTAATTGATCATTTTAATAAAGTTATAATCTCCTTATTCAAAGATTGATAACTAACTCTCTTATAATATAACGAATAATGATCCTTGATTTATGTTGAAAGTTGAAGTAACATTAAAGAAGAGTTAATCAATTAGAATATGGATCTTAGTTAAATAAAGAGAACAATTTAATTAAAGGTCAATGAAGGTTAGTTTAATGAGTAAATATTTACCCTTAAATTATTCTTAGAATATTATTTTTAATTAATGGAAGGATAATGCTATCGGGGAACAAACGGGTTGACTTGTAGGTCAAATGATAAATCCTATACACTTGAAGTATACTGGTAAATAGAAACTAAAACTCCACACATTATTTAGCTATGTGATTTTAGTAAACCAAAACATGTGTCTGCATTGTGTTTTCTCTATGCTTCTTGTTTTGGGTTTTTGGGTTGACTAGTGTTAACCAGTCTTAGGTTGTTACTAGAGGCTTGGGGGTTATGAGATGTGATGGCATGTTGATCTTATTTGGTCTTGATCTTTCTAAACCCAACCATGGTTATGTGATGGAATGCTCTATGTAATATTTTTAATTATTGATTGTTATAGTTGAGATTCTTATGTATGAGACACTTGACTTAACCATTTTTGAGTCATTGATCAGTTATCCTTGGATTACTTTCTAGTCACCGTGATGAGACTGAAGTGTTGATTTATTTCTTGATGATGTCATGTTGTGACATGTTTTGACTCAACCATTTTGGAGTCTTTGATCAGTATGATTTTGAGATATATTTTGGTTATTGAAAACCAATGGATACTTTTGATTATCAGTGATGCTTCAGTTGCCAATAGAGAGTTGTTGTGGTCATGATTTTTTATGGATGCTTTTTAGTTGCTCATGGAGATTTGATACTTTCATTGTGGATATTTGATGTTCTTATTATAGATTATCTTTTGATTTTTCTTTCCAGCCACTTGTATAGGACTGGGGTGATTTATGATTCCATGAGCTTAGGGTAGGTTATCTACTTGTAGTGTCGAGAAGTGGCTTGCAATGAGGGTTGGGGTCCTAAGTGGCTACCAAGGTAACTCATTGTAAGTTTTGTTAATAAGTGATACCATTTACACTAAATGGGGATTAAATGAACATAAAAAGATAATTTTTTTAGTTCTCGCCCATGCCTCGAGTGCTTGTACAGACTAGGATGGGAGTAGAGAGAATGCTTGGTTGTGACCTTGCATTTCATAGTATGCCTCATTAGTATGAGAGGATACTAGTGGCTACATGAGGATCAGTAGGGACCCGTGGACTTTAGTGAACTACCAGGGTAACTTCTACATGATATATGGGATGACACTTTCCCACTTGCATAGTAGGTTCCTACATGTCATTGTGTGCCTCTGGGATTAGATGTTAGTTTGTGATTGGAATCTTTGAGTTAGTATACTTTTAGGATTTTTGGAATTAGAGAGTATCTTTGCTATGTGATTTTTGATAGCCTATTTGGGACTTGAGATTATCTCCTTAGCATGGTGGGAGTGGACTACTTACGTTACACGTGGTTGGGTGGTAGTACTTTATCACTCTTATCATTTGAGATCCATCTGAGACACCATGGTTGGAGCATTCTTTGTTGGAATCTATCTTCATTCTATTCATGCATAATGATGGTGGACATGTATCCTCACATTGATGATTTGCATATGTTAGATGATGTTATCTTATGCTTATATTTGCATGTTAGATTACTTTCTGCACATGATGTAGTATGATTTAGGAGTGACATTCCTACTATGTTAATACTGATGATCTCTTTAGTGATTTGGAATGTTATGCACAGAGGGATGGCTAGGACCCACGATGGTCTAATGATGCTATTTACGGTTGGGAGGAACCGTGCACTTAGTTATTTATGTTTGTGATGTATGGTTATCTTTTATGATGGATGTTTATATCTTTTATGATGATGTATCATGTATGACATGTGGTTTCATTTACTGCATCATAGATTAACATTGGATGATGATGTACTTTATTTACATGGATGTTTATTTTTTCAAGCCTTTCATAGACATGTATAGTGGATGATTGAGCAATCTAAAATGTAATTACAAAAAGGACACTTGTATATTGATTAAGAACATTGGATGTATCATTGTTATTTCATAAGGATGTGATGAATAGTTATGATTAGATGTGATTCAACATTAAGGGATCCTTAAAGAATGAAACATGTTATGTATGTTATGTTTACTTTTATTCAAATTGTTTCTATTGCTTCCATTACTATGTATAAGTTGTGAATGGTTTATTTTTCATGTATTTAAAAAAAATTGTTTGGCAAACTTAGTGAAATTTTAGATTAAATATTTGGATCCCTTGGTGGGGCATTACACACGCGGATTGAATTGATGAAGTGACCTCTTGTTGCAATTGTTGATAGAACCCCATGTGTTTGAATCTATTAAAGCACTATTGTTGGTGTCACTATTAGTTTCCACACTGTATGATGAGTAGAGAGGAGTAGGGGACAAGTTGGGTGAACTTTCCTCAAAGTATACATCCTTCCCCACAAAAATCTGATGTGTCTCAAGATCTAGAAGTCTATATGCCTTCACACTGTCTTCATAACCAATGAAGGTACAAGGCTGAGGTGACTATGCCTTGCAACCTTTGGAAGATATCTTTGCCCATGTAAGACAACCAAAGACTCTAACATGTGTCACAATAGATTTTCTACCACACCATGCCTCAAAAAGAGTTTTTCCATCTAAGGCTGGATGAGGAGATCAATTAAGAATGTGAGTGGCACTAGAGATTGCTTCAAATTCTAATGATAGATTAGAGACTTGGCATGAATCATGCAACTTGCCATAGACTTAAGAGTTTGTATCCTTAATGCTGCAACATCTGTCTTATGTGGAATGAATTTTGATGGAGTCTGCAGATCAATTCCCTCATGTCCACAAAAGTCCATAAGTCTTCTATTCACATACATGCTTCCATTGTCCATGTGGAGTACTTTGATGGCCTTTCTAGATTTATGTTCCACAAGATACTTGAAGGCTAGAAATTTGTCCAACACTTCATTCTTACTATGCAAAAAGTAGACCCAAGTGAACCTTGAAAGGTCATCAACAAAAGTTAGTATGTAGCGACCCTAGCTGAATGCAAAAGGACCTACTAATATCATGTGAACCATCTATAGAACACCTGGTGCTCTGGAAGACTTCCCTCTCTGTAACTTCCCCTTTGGATGCATATCCACTGAATTTGTTGAACATTCACCCTTAGAAAAGTTTATTTGAGGTAGACTTTTGACCATTCTATATGTGCAAAGTTGTTGAAGGCAGTGGTTGTCAAGATGACCATACCGCTCATGCCATAATTGCATGTTTGAATTGGATTGTGATAACAAAGCCTTTGAAAAAGACTTGGGCACAAAATGAGAGAAATAGTACAACCTCTTGTTGTGATTCACTTTCCCCATTGCAACCAAGGAATTGTCTCTAAGACTATGCACCTTTACTGAGTTTGGAAGGAACTCAACTCTATGTCCATCTCTGAGGTGAGTGATTTGGTAGATTGAAAGGAGATTTGATCTTAGGTTTGGAACACAGAGAACCTCTTGAAACTCTCCATTTTCCATCTCCACATTTCCTTTTTCTTCAACTTCCATTTTTCTATCATTCCCCATGAAGATGTGTGGTACCTTGGACTGCTTCATTGAAGAAAAATCCTCCTTTGAAGAACCCATGTGATATGAGGCACCTGAGTCAAATATCCATTCCTTTGAAGAGTTTGAATTTTCCATGAGTGCTTGTCCTTTTCCCTTAGAATTTGAAGATGATCATTTATCCTTATAAGCATTAGGAAATGAAACATTATGTTTCTTTATGATGTTGGTCAACTCATCAATCTTCTTGAGATAACACTCATGCTCTTCGTGACCCAATTTCTTGCAATAAGCACACTTCTTCTTCTCCTTATTTTTGTCCTCCTTCTTGTTAGAGTTCAAGGACTTTCCTTGTTGATTGGATTGTGGTGTTGTCTTTTCTGCATCCTCTTATTTGTCTTTCTTGCACTTCTTCTGACCCTTTCCTTTATTTGGAGATTATCCAGTTGAATGTTGAGAACCCTCACTGGCCACCAATGCTTTAGACTAAGGTGATTTAAGAGTCCCCATTGATTTCAACTTCTTTTCTTCATCATCCAATAATTTAGCATATTCATCAAAAGTGACCTTCTTGTAGGCAGACCCTAAGGTAGTCTTAGAGGTGTTAAAAGAAGATACAAATGTGGAATATTCTAATGGAAGCTTGTTATGTATGAGATAGATTAGTCCTTAGTTGATTCACCTTGATGATAAAATTCTATATTGAGTCATATGAATTAGGATGTAAGGAAACAAGCTCATCTTCAATTTTGAAAACATCCTCTTCAGACACTTTACCATAAAGGTTTTCGAGGGTATCCCAAGCTTCCTTGAATGTAGAACACTTCTTAATTTGATACATGATCTTATCATCTACGCCCAAACATATATCACCTAGGGCTTTCCTATCCATTGCTACCCAAGCTAAAATATCACTTTCCAATGCTTTATCACCTGCTGGTTTAGGAAGAGTACTATCTACATATTGTGAAACTCCATTATGTGTTAAGTGATACCACATTTTGATTGACCATGCAACATAGTTATGAGGAGTTAATTTAGGAAACTTAAAATTTCCCATAATTCAAAAAATGAAAGTAAGTTAAAAAAAGAGAGAACACAACACCAAAAACACCCCCCCTTTTCACTAAATCAAGAAACCCTCCGAAAATAGATGCTTTGGGCATTTTATCAGTAGTGCAATTATAATGGGCCACTTGCCAATTTTTGCCTTCATGGACTTCTAATTTTGTTTATTACAACCTCTAAATAGATTACAAATCTAGAACTTTACAATGTGCTACAATTCTGAAGCAATACAAAGCAAAGAAAGTCCCTATTGCTGAAAGTGAGACTTATGTTCACACAACACTATAATTTGATAGTATATTTGGAAATTAGAAAAAAAATAATGCACTTTCAAAAAAAATGGAACTTGTTTTCAACTCTAGATGTGCTCATACAAAGCATTTGAAGTTGCAAAATGCAAGATTATGTAGGTACAGTCATCAAAAAATGCAATTTTTGAACAATCCATACACCAAAACTAGAAAATATCTGCACCAATAAATTTTTTAGAAATTTCTACCTAATTTCAAAAAAAATTGCACCTAATTTGGAGTCTAGATATCCAAGTTATGGCCTCTTGAAGTCAGATTGCAAAAACCAAAATCAATCTGAAGAGGGGTTGCATCAACAAATGATGAGGTTAAATTTGATGATCATATGGCCATCACAATAGTTCAAAATTGGCCTGAAATGTTGTCCAGATGGCTGTCAATTTTCAGCTTGTGAAAGTGATGATATCAGCAACTCTAAGGCTGGGATGACATCAACATGACATCATGATGATGTCACCACTATACGCACTATACAAAATGTCGATGTGCCCACTAATTGTATAGGTACAAATGATGAGGTGGTGGTCCAGTCACTACTACCATGTACTCAAGTATCCTGCATTTAATGTTGATTTGAATTGCTGATTAGGCATATGGTGAGCCTATCTACCATGGTGACTGGGATAAATTTGGTGAGCCACGTGTCGCACCACTATGGTAGATGAGGCAAATGTGATACTACCACATGGGATGTTCAAAGGCTACCATGTATCATAGCAGAGTCCCTATAGGATGCCGCATGGCAATGAGAGACTTTGATGTGTGTAGGCAGGATCTTTGAAAGATGTAGCCAGAGGCCAGATCGTAGGTTGGGGAATATGCTTCACAACATGTCAAAAAAGATTGCTGAATTTTTTTTTTCCTGTTGCTTTGGTATTTTTGATGCTAGATAATTGAGATTTTGTCCCACATGCATGGGAATTGGAATTGTTTTCTTATTTAAAAACAATATGTCGCGAGACACTAAACAAAGCCTCATCAAGTGTGGGAGTTCCCCGTCGGATGTTCAGTGGTATGGCCAAAAATTTGATGCGCTTGTCCAAAAAAATATGCAAGGGCCATAGGTGGGTTTTATGTTTATGACCATAGATGTAATATGCAGTACGACCCACTGTGGCTAGATTTGATATAATATTCATGCAATAATAAATAAAATAATCTATAGGCTAGGGTGTCACGACCTAGTTCTACAAAAAAAAAACTTTGACGAGGAAATTGATAGAGAAAAAAATTCCAAGAATAGAAATTCATAAAAACAATTATAGAGATTAAATCAAATCCAAAAATAAAAAATCAGATCAATAAAATGATCATACTCGAACTGCAAATCAGGGCCTCCGAGTTTTGATTTGCAAATTTTTTTACCCTCACAATCAACTTTCACCCAATATAGGAAAATTTATAGTCAATCTTCATTGAATTGACACTTTGAATGCAATGGTGAGGTTAGATCTGGCTCTAGACGCTCCCAATTTCTATGAATTCTTTAAATTTATGTCAAGGTGTTGAAGCATGAATGGGCTCGAATGGTTATGTGTAGAGAATCTCCCTTAGAGCTCTGATACCATGTAAGAATCTAGCTTAGGCCAAAATTCACCCAAGAACTAAGAACTCAACACAAGCACATAGTAGACCAAAATAGAGAGAGTATGATTAGAATGATGATATTCATTCAATATGCTAGCTTAAGCATACACTAGGAGTGTCTGTATATAAAGGCCTCTCAAGAAGCACCTAGAATGTCTCTAGAAATAACTAGGAGATAAGAAAACTAAGCACCTTATCCAACATTCTAGATGAATGGATAAGAATGAAAAAGTTTCATATTTGTGTAAAAGATTCTTGTGTTGTAGGCAACATGTGCTTAAAAGAGGTGCGGACCCCTATGAGGTCATCATGAAAACTCACAAGAGTGTACATAATCCTAGGTGACTAAAAAATAAATATTAATATAATGCATTAACCTAAGTAAACTTAAGTAAGTGTAATAAGTAAATATTTATTTACACCAAAAAAAATGATTAGGAAAGGAAATTTAATTTAATTATGTTAATATGATTATGTAATATTTAAAAATTATATGCATTTATGATATATATTTTATGACCTCCTTGGACTACTGATGCTCGAGTTGAATGTGTAAGAAGTAGAGCCATGGAAATTTTTGGGGAAGCAAGATCCAAACTTATGTGAACATAGTTTAACCAAGGCGAATCTTTAGAAGATTCAAAAGCCTTGTTGTGATGTATTTTATTTTATTAATGTAAGTTTTCTTGCATGTATACATATTTAATCATAAAGATGCATTAGGAACATGTCATGATGACATGGAATGTGCTTTTATATGTCACTTGACACTTGTGGATTTGTGTTTAATGATATGTCATTTAATGTTTTGGTCATGGTGGCATTTTACCCTAAAACTAATTACCTTGTTAATGAGTAAGTTATCCCACTTGACAAGTGGTAGTATGGGTCACAATAAAAGGAAATTCGAATTTGGACTTGACTAAGGTTTTGAAAGGTAATTAAGTGGTCCCAAAGTGTCTTTTATGTGAAAATGAGCTACCCATATGATAGTATAACATGTTAGGGACCTAATTTTGACCATGATAGTCACTAGACAATCTAGAGGGGCCCTTTACCCATGCATTCTTCCATCAATTCGAAATTGGAGTTGTCACATGTGTTATCTAACATGTTTCCACTAAGTCAAATATAGAAAACTTATAGGGAGACAAGTTTTTAAGAGGAAGTGGCTTGGTGTTTTCGCTAAAAAAGTTAGTGGGAAGGCCTTTTTAGGGAGTCTTGGACAAACTAGTGTTGTGTTCACCCACTCTTTTAGTTTAAAGGCAGTTAAGTTTTTGGAGGAAGATTAAGGAAGCTCTAAAATAATCATAATTTCCTTTAGCTTGGACAAAGGTTGGTGTCCAAACCATGACCATGTTCTTTCTTTTAGCATTGCATAATGAATCTGCAAGCATGGAGTGTTGTATGGGATCTTGTATTGTTATTGTGAATCTTGGTTTTTTTTTTTTGTTGATGTGATTTTGAATTGTGTTTCATGAAATTTCTTGATTTTCTTTTTTAAATCTCCTTGTTTTGATTTGAATGTCAAGTGTTGTTATGGGGGTGAGGACTTCACTCACCCTTTGGGAAGGGAAGAGAAGTCCAAGGTGAAGGGCTTAGTTGGGTTTGGAATTTAGTTGAGAACCTTGGAGTATGGGCTTCATTGTATGCCATATTCATTCATATCTTGCTTTGGGGGTGATAAGGGAAAGATGGTGTAGAAAGTAAGTTAATGGAGTATGGACTTCAAGGAAGCTATCATTGTTGGTAGTATATTTGGAAGATATTCATGGAAGCCCTAAAAGTGCATGGAATTCTATTGATTAGTGAAAAGCACCAAAAGGGCATGAAAAAATGTTTATTGCAAATATGGTATGATATGGAAAGTCTCCTTTTTGAAAGCACACCTTTATCATATGTTCAAGGTTCCAATGGTGAATCGATGTTTAGGCTATGGGAGGGTTGTGTTTTGTGTTATGTGATATGTTCCATGCATTTCCAAGTGTTGTGTGTGTATCTTGTTTGGACTTATTTCCCCTACTCAGTGGGTGGCTTCATAGAAGCCTACGATGGGAGGTGAGCCTCCATGGTTCCTAGTTTGTGTGTGTTTGCAAGTTTTGTGAAGATGGATTTCTTGAAGATATTAGGGTTTCACCCTTGATAATGTTGAAAGATCAAATGTGTAGAGAGGCCAATCTTCCCATGTTATCACAAAATGTGTTGTGATTTTAAGTCTCCATTTTTTTCATTGTGATGTAAAGTGAAAATTTCATATTATTGCATATTGTTGAAATTGTGTAAGGAAGGATTGAGAAATTGTATATAGTTCACTTGTAAGGAAATCTTAATTGTGAGTCTCATAGTATATAATTTGATGTAATGAGACCCTTCATCTTATGTTGAGTGTAAATCACTTGGTAGAAATACCCCATAGTTGATGTGTGGAAGGTTCTTATAGATATAGTTGATTCAATTCAAAATATAGATGGTTGATTTGTAAAATCATATGTTATGAAATGGAAGAAAGTTGTCATATTTTGATAGTTCATTTTATGTGTTACAAAATTCATAATTATTGTTGCATGTAAATTTATAGAATATAACTCATAAAGTTTAAAATTCAATAAGTCAATAAGCTTCCATAGAACCCACAAAAAGATGCATTAATTAGTATGTTAAGATTGACATTAGACTTAATACCTAAAACAATCTCATGTCACAAAAAATTTTAGCAAGGAGAAGGAATGGGTAGAAATCATAGTATAAGACTTCATAAAATAAATAGACCTATATTTGCATAAATTAGTCTCTAGGTTTTGTATGGGGGAGACAAATAAGTCTCCTCCCTATTAAAGTCTAATATTTTAATCCAAGAAATATCCCTTAGAATCTCCCAAAAAGGCTTCATGAAGATCAACCCCCAAACCAAGAAAAAAATAAGCTTAAGCTAAAACAAATATACCATAGGTCCATGAGGGGATAGGAGGATGGTAAAAAGGAACAAGTAAAGAAAATAATATTTAAAAGAAAACAAAAAAAAACTTGTTATGGGCACCATCCCTTTGTGAATAAGGGAAAACAAGCATATGGCTAAACAAAGATAAGGTGGTCTCCACCCTGTTGGTGTTCCATGTATTTTTACCTCTAGTTTGGGTGCATGCAAAAGAGGGACAATAATTACATGTTGTTGAAGTGTACCCTAGGCACCCACCTTGGTCAAAGAGGAATGGTGCCCACTTAGGAAGAAGCACCTTGGGATTGGGTGCTAAGAAACCTTTTTATATACCCTACTTTATTCTAACATAAGTCAGAGGGTACTATTTGATGCCCCACCTTGGGAGAAGTGTTATGGTACCTTGAGGAAAGGTGGGCTTCAAATTGTTTTGGGATTCATCTTCCTAGGTGCCTTAGAAAAGTGACTTGGGATGTGACATATAGAGCTAGTGCCTGATTTGAGGGAAGGAAATTTTATGACATGTTATGGGGTTAGTATTAATGTCTTGGAAAAGGTAAAGTCTTAGATGGTTTATGGAAAGTGTAGATGGAAAGTTAGGATAGATGGTAGGAATTTGTAGGGAATAATTGTAAGGGGAGAATGTGGGTTCTTTTAATATTTAATAAGGTAAACAATAATGTTTGGGGGTTAATAATTAGTTAGTGAAAAGAGTATTTTAGGTGTTTCAACATGTAAAATAGAATGGTAGTCAAATGTATTAAGGATTTAGATTGCAGCTAAACTTAGTATTAACTAGAGAGGAAGTTAGAATCATAGTGAAGTTTAGTAATAATAAATTTATGGTTAAGTCTAATAATAATTAAAATGGTAGTTTGAAAAGCATAATGGTATGGTTAAATTTAGCGGAAAAATTGTGAGGTGTAAGATTATTTTAAAAAACCATGTATACCTTGGAGTGTTAGGTAGAATGGTTGAAGTTAGTAGATAATTTTGATGATTTCTTTTACAAATATATTTGTTAAATGAAAGATTCAATTATATGACATGTAAGAGTCACCCCACATGACAAGGGAGCATATAATCAATGGTTAAATTATTATATGAAATAATAATAATAATAATAAGATAAGATAAAATAAAAATATTAATTTTTTTTATAGAACTAATAATAGTAAAATAAAATAGGAATATTAATTATGGATAAATGAATTATCACTATAAAAGATTGGTAAATAGTAATACATTATAGAATTTGGTTACTAAATAAATGACAAATTATTTTAAACACCTAGTTGTGAAACATCTAGATGGTTGAAGTTGCTAAAGGATATAGTGCAATATTTTCACCAAAATAGTCCTACTATAATAATTTAGGATAAAAAAGGGACATAGAATGCAATGAGGTAAAGTCATCTACCTAGGGGAATTATAAAACATCTTCACAAAAGCAACTATGGAATCATTATAACAACATTGACACAAAATTTGTGTTTCATACTTACGTATGTCTCACTTTGAGGATAGGATGTGAATCCTGATATGATAAGATCACTAGCCCTTGTATGACAACCTAGATTTTCAATAAATGTTAGGAAATGAATTAGCACCCCCACAAAAACCTAAAATACATGATTTCAATAAAAAAAAAATTCCCTTACACCAATTAACTTTATCATCTCCAAACTAATGATCAAATTAGTATCTCTCTAACACCCTCAAGGAAACATAAATTGTTATTTGGGAACCTCCCAGTTTGATAAGATGTCCACATTTAACCTTTAGTACACCTTTCAAAAAAAAAAATGGTTGTGTTTTTGCACTAAAATTTTGGGCATGCATTGTACTTCAATCAATTTCATGTTTTTGAAACTTTCTTCATACTCATTTCCATGGTGAATGTAATCACCCAAATTTTGTGATTTTCTACATACATGAATGTATCCTTCTAGATCATAGTGAATCTAGGATTCTATAGCATACATATGATACTCATTCTACAATTTTATTCTATCTTATCATATGACTTGGTTGAATAAATTGTAAAATCTCCAAATGATAAGGTCATAAGAAGGAAAAACTACTTTCTCTGCTTACCTCCAAAATGTTACTTGT
Organism: Cupressus sempervirens; assembly: GCA_028749045.1. Taxonomy (NCBI): domain Eukaryota; kingdom Viridiplantae; phylum Streptophyta; class Pinopsida; order Cupressales; family Cupressaceae; genus Cupressus; species Cupressus sempervirens. The sequence continues at coordinate 349,233,280 of CM053791.1, forward strand.
TGGACTCTGATATCTGCCTAACAATCTCCAAATAAGCAATTCGACCAAGAAATAATGTAACCAATCCATATGGTCTCACTTCAAATCCAAACACTCTTACAAAAGTGAAATAGTCATAAGCATACCAATTTCCCCAATTATGCTTAATCTTCTCACCTAGCCCATTTTCCTAAGGTCTTAAGAGTCTTTTGATGTCAAGGTTGATTGAAGGGAAAGAGTGGTGTCCAAATAGTGTATACAAAGGTTACACAAATTGATATTCAAATGTTAGATAACAAGAAGCACTTAACCTATAATTCCATACTGATGTCCACATCTAAACTAGTTTCATATCCCCATTGGACTCTCTTAAATTCAACTTTAAACCCTCACCCTATAATCCTTTTATTTTTCCAAAATACAAAACCATATGCATAAATAATGAATAGTACTTAAAGGTAGGTTATTATACATCATTGAAATTTAAAAAAGTAGTATGAATATTATCAACAACATACTCTATATAATCATAAGCTCTTTGTTCCAGCATTTGCACATCTGATGCTAATACCATAGAGCCAACCTCCATCAAATCACATGCTTCTATTTCTCCTACTTGCCTACATGATTGATAAGTCATAACTAAGTATGTATTAAACAATTTGACATTGAAAAAAAGCCCATCTATTGATGTCAAAGGCTCCTTTTCTATCTTATACAATATCAACTTCCACTGCATGTATGAGATATCTGACCATTCGTATTCATTTTTTAATTAAGTGAAAGACAATTTATTTCTCAAGCCATAAGTGAGTCTAAATGTTTCATTTAATGATTCAATAGGCACTTCCATGAATTTATTCCCATATTTTTTGTATATACATCTGTCCTCAACATTATATTTTCTGATAATGACCTTAAGTAGCTCCACATTCAAGAACACATTTGCTAGTGTTAATTTTCCCAAATTCATCTCCCAAGGATGATGTATGGGTGACTTATGGTTTCTTCTCACATAATGATATAGAAACATCTCATAGCCTCTAGTCTGAGTCCATACATCTCCAAACTCACTATACTTATCTTCCACCTTGTCTAGAGAAGCAAATTTTCTTCTTCTAGATTTGGGGCCTGCAAATTCCATTTGTTCAATTAGATCCTAATTCAATTTTCATGGAAGTACCTCATCATTATCTTTCTAGTTTTTTTCATCCTTCATCTTCTTATCCTTCTCTATTTTCCTTTTCTGAACACAACTAGAGCTCTCCATGACTATTCCTAATACTTTTCCAAATACAAATCTTCTACGAAGACTAAACACAAATGTTAACTTTACTAGCTTGCTTATGAGAATTTGTGACCATAACACTATAATGATCACCCTTTTATTAAAAAATAGACTAAATTCATACATTTAGTTTCCACATGTGTTAAAACATAAATACATTTTTTTATTGTTGTAGTAGATGAACTGGTTATTAGAGGTCATCTTGTGCACTCATTTTTGTGACTGATAATAAATATATTCAAATATTCATTATTATAGCCATTAGCAATATGAACATATGAGTCTCTTGATCACCATAATCAAATTCCTCCAATAGAAAACTATGTTCAACTCCATGTCCATCACTATACTAGCAATGATAACACCATTGCTCATTGCTATAATACAAACCCCTCAACTGTGATCCTAATATAATTTTTTGCTATTAGGTATGGAAATTGTAAATCTCTATATTTGATTCTAGTAGAAAGAATCATTGTAACATATGTTGATATTTTGTAGCTCATCACTGATCCTTATATCTCCATTACACCAAGTGTCATCAATGATCATACTTACTTTATTGGCACATAATATAGTGATAAATGCTTAATAATACAACCTTTCATTACCATATCCTTTAGTGATCCAATAACCCTTATCATTGATCATTGAAATATTTTTTCAATACCTCAATAAGTGATGATCACTATAAATATAGTGACAACCTTTCTTTATTGTTAGCCACTATGTCTAAAAGCTTATTTTCTCAATTAGCAATGATCACCACAAGCTGTAATGATGACTTCATCTCATTTATGATCATCCAAGCCACTTCTCTATTTCTTCAATTAGTCATGATTTTTGTAGGATTTATTTATATACAAACCTTTATCATTGATTGCCAAAATATTTTCCACTCTCACCACTTACTGATAGATTATAATCACTATAACATACAATGACTCCAAAGACTTATCGCTCATCGACATATCAAAATGGCACCTTCTCCACTTAGTGATCAAATGCATCACTATAAAGTAAAGTGATAACTCTATCACTCATCTATATGCATACTTTGAACCTTCTTTTCTCAATGATCAACCCAATCACTATTGCCTATAGTGACACCATGCTAGACTTCAAATCGTTGAAATTCAATTGCTACAACGTATCCCAAAATCTAATTTCTTATCGTTGTAGCTACAACAATAACCTTAAAAATACTAATATCTCCTTGAATTCAAGTAGAATTTAAACATTGATTGATCAATGGATAATGATAAATGATGAGACAACCCTAGAAGCAACATGTTCCTCTATTTTGAGCAATAAATAGCCAATTTTAGTCAAAACACAAATAGATGCAATAAGTGATTCTTTATTTTATTCATAAAACCTTTGACTGTATAATATTATTTGTAGGATGACATGAACTATGTAGAATATTATGTGTAATTCCTTTTTCATTAGTTTCTTGATAATTTCTTTGATGATATGAAATTCATAAACCAAAGAATTGACCAAACTACCATAGATCGTCTTCACAAATTAGTTTAAACTCCATTTGAACATATTACCTACACAGAGGGTATTCGACTATTAGAGGAGGTTATACCTATTTTGCAAGTATTTATAGGAATATATCATCATTTATATTTCTTGACTTATCAAACTTTAAAGATAATAAGGACTTGAGAATTTTGTATTTGTTTGCAAATAAGCAGGTCACATATAAGAAATTTGAGAACAAGGTAGAATGGGGCATTGATTCAACATCAAAGCATGAAAGGTATGCAAATCATAAGATTCCCATATGTTTTTCTAGAATATGATTATACTTAGATAAAAAAATATGTTTATAAATGCACTATCCACTTACATGAGAGTGTTGGATCTAGCTTTGGGTAAAATGTATGATATTTTTAGTACTTGATTAATGCAGATATTTGACTAAGGTGATATTTAAAAAGCCAATTATTGTGCACAACTATCCAAAAAATGATCAAGGTATTGTACATGTGACTCAATGAAAATGATAGGACTATTTTTGTCATGGATATACTTGTACCAAATGTAGGTTCCTCATCTCCTCATATGTTTAGGTAGTGAACATAGATATAAGAAATAAAATGCACATTAACAATGATGTAATTCTATGAGATTGAGCTAAACCTAATGATATGTGCACTACTTCATAGTTTGGGGAGCTAATAGGTGGGAACCAAAGGGAGGAGCAATTGAAAGATATTGAGAAAAGGTATGTAGTATAATGGGTTGTCTTTTTTCGATCTTTGTAAAAAAAAAATCATTTCAAAAATACTTTTTTTCTGAATAACTTGTTTTATTCTCATGGATCTTTAATTACTGGTGAAAATATAATTTTTTTGTCACATTATATATGTTCAAAATTTATAGATATATGTATTTAGTACATGTCTATGTTGGTAGTATTCTTTTTCATTAATTTTATTTATAGATGCATGGATGGGGGAGCATGTCAATGATTTATTCTACTCATTTTTGCATGTTATCTAATGTGATTTATACTAAATTTTATTCTGATAGTTGATGCCCTAAGAAAAAATACTATGAACAAATTGAGATCTTGTAATTAAATAAAAATAACTAGTGCAGATCTTAAATGATATTGGGATGATGAAGATTGATAAAATCTTACAAATACTATATGGTTGGTTTGAGTGTAGAATGTTTTGTAATCTCATTTGTAGGATAACATGAACTGTGTAGAAGATTATGTGAAATTCCTTTATTAGTGGTTTCTTGATAATTGCGTTGATGATATGATATTCATAAACCAAAGCATCAACCAGATTGTCATTTATCGTCTTTGCAAATTAATTTCAACTCCATTTGAATGTATTGCCTACACAGAGGTTGTTCAACTATTAGAGAAGTTTATACTTATTTTGCAAGTAGTTATAGGCACATATAATCAGTTACATTTTTTACTTATCAAACTTTAAAGACAATAAGGACTTGAGAATTTTATATTTGTTTGCAAATAAGTAGGTCATAGATAAATTTTTTGAGAACAAGGTAGAATGGGGCATTGATTTAGCATCAAAGCATGAAAGGTATGCAAAGCATAAGATTCCCATATGTTTTGCCAGAATATGATTATACATGCACAATCCACTTTTATGAGAGTATTGGATCCAACTTTTTGGAAAATGTATGATATCTTTAGTTCCTAATTTATGCAATTATTTAAGTAGGTGATATTTTAAAAGCCAGTTATTGTGTACATCTATCCAAAAAATGATCATGGAATTTTACATGCAAATCAATGAGGATAATAGGACTATTTCTTCTATGGATGTAATTGTACCAAAGGTAGGTTCTTCATCTCCTGATATGTTTAGGTAGTAATCATAGATGTAAGAAATAAAATACACATTAACCATGATGTAATTCTATGGGATTGAGCTAAAATTGATGATATGTGCACTACTTCATAGGTTGGGGAGCTAATAGGTGGGAGCCAAATGGAGGAGCAATTGGAAGTTATTGAGAAAAGGTATGTGGTACAATGGGTTGTCTTTTTTTGTTCTTTGTAAAAAAATTGGTTTGACAAATACTTTTTTTTTCCTGCATAACTTGTTTTATACTCATGGATCTTTAACTACTGGTGAGCTATAATAAGTTTTTTAGATTATATATGTTAAAAATTAATAGATATATGTATTTATTTATGTCTATTCTGGTAGTATTCTTTTTCATTAATTTTATGTATAGATGCATGGATGGGGGAGCATGTCAATGGTTTTTGATGTATGGTTGTAGCACTGCTAAAGAGCCACCTTAAATTAGCAATCATTGATAGTATCTTAATTTGAGATGGATACATTTACTTGGTTATTAGAATATTACTTTTATGAGAGTTGGACTTCTTTTTTAGTCTATATGATACTTATATAAAGATAATTACATAGACTTGATTGTGGACTAGGTCATTGCAAGAAGACATGTTTCATTATTATCTCTAACTATGATTTGGTCTAAAACTTTTCACTTGTTATAAGAACTAATATCACATTATAGTATATTGTGTAAACTAAGTTGTATGATGTGAGAATCTTGATTTTCAAAGATATAGAGGATGGTAGATAAATTAAATTAAAATTATGAAATTAGTTCAAGTATCTTCCAATACTAAAGATGCTTAGATTCTGAAAATGTCATAGGCACAATTATTTATTGGTGTAATTATATAAGTGTTGTAACCCAATGTACTTTCAATAACATTCACAAAGAAAATTAGAGGTTTGAGATGGAGCTAACAATGATATGACCTTTTTATTGTGGCAAGAGTTGTTACAAATGTGGAAGTCAGAGGAGATTTTTTCCAAGGCAATTAAGGAGTCTTTGTCTATCATGAGTGTGTTAATATTGAGGATTATATAACTTGGTTGAAGTGACTTGATTTCCAAGGGTATGAGAGGGAAATGATCAAGTTAAAATCACATTTGGACTTGTATTTGTAGATAATATTGTAGAAGCACATGAATATTCTTATTAGAGGGCCTCTGTGGTGGGTAGATCATTTTATGAATGTGATATCAAGCATGGTGGGTACCCTCCATTTTTTATGTGGATAGAATAATATTTGTTATGGTTTACCTTTTAACATATTCTATTTATTTAATCTCCAATCTTAATTCTAAATATATATAAATGGTATTCATAGAAAGTTCATTTTTTAATACGTTGTTTTTTTTTTGAATTCTCTAGTTTCTATAGTCACCTTCACATATGCTTTCATACAGAGAATAAGAGAGGGCTTTAAGGAATTTTCTATCTATATTCAACTACTTACTACACACAGTCAAAGCTACCATAGAAATACAAGTACAAGCTTCTTGTGGCATCTGATAAAAATGCTTTGGACAAATCTGGCCTTATTTATGCTCTTGCATGTTAATGGTTGTTGGTGTTGTGGAGGTCATCAAAGAGATTTCCTATTGCATTTCAAGGAATCTATTCATGATGCTTCCCATAAAATATGGAAATCATGGCATGGCTTCAACTCTTGTGAGTGGAATGGAATCCAATGCCATCCTCACACACACCTAGTTATTTGCCTCAATCTCCATGGTTCACATAATGCTCTTGATGATGGTATTTCTATGTCTAATCAAACCACCATTGTTCAATCTAGAACACCTAGAGCACCTTGATCTCATCTTCAATGAATTCTCTAGAGTTCCCATCCCTACTAGATCTCCTAGGCTCAAGAAATTTCACTACTTGGACTTAGCATAGGCTAGGTTTAGTGAAGATGTTCCCACATACATGGAGAGCATCTCTACTTTTCAACACTTGCACCTCTCTAGGCTTGGGTTGATATTGGTGGACATGCGGATATAGAAGGGAAACATGGGAGATTTAAGGGATCTTATCTTGATAGAAGTGGATATGTCATCTATTGACATATCCACGTCTATCAAGATAAGCTCTCTTAAATCTCTCATATTTCCCCTCTATATCCGCATGTCCACCAATCTCTACCCAAGCCCAGAGAGGTGAAAGTTTTGAAAAGTAGAGATGTTCCCCATATCTATGGGAACATCTCCACTAAACCAAGCCTATGTTATGTCCAAGTAGCACAAACTCCTAAGCTTAGGCAATCTAGTAAGGATGGGAACTCTAGACAAGTCATTGAAGTTGAGATTGTGATGCTCCAGGTGTTCCAGGTTGAACAATGGTGAAAGAACATCCTCAGTTTGATTAGATAGAGAGATACCATCATCAATAGCACCAAATTTTAATACTTTTTTAATAAAAAACTAGGTTGGTAAAAAATTTGACCAATGCTGGTATGCATTCATCTCAATTTCCACCAATACATTGACTAACATTGGTGGAACTTTTGACCTATCTTGGTGGCAATTTTGAGCAAAGATTTTTTGAAATTTTGACCAATGTGTTGACCAAAACTAGTGGAATTTTTGACCAATATTGGTGTTGGATCATTCAAATGGAAAGAGTACTTCTAAGGGGGGAGGGTGAATCAGAAGTACCACACTTTAACCTTTTCAAATCTTTTAAAATAAATAACTGAAAGTAAATTGCATGCATGTAAACATATTAAATGAACATAAAATAAACAAATGCAAGTAAACACATAACACCAAAATTTGGTAACCTAGAAACCCTTTAGGAATAAGAAGGTAAAAATGGGGTGGGGATGATACCCACAAAATCACTGCAGTAATAATTTTTTGACCACTTCTGATGGTCTTCCCTCTGAAAGGCCTACCCTATTAAGAGCTTTACACTTTGTCAATAGTGACTTGGTTAAAGGATTTACAAACACTTTACATGAAGTGTCACCCTATTAAGGGATTTAGTCACCTCTTCAAAGGATCTACAAAATAGTTGTTAAGCTAACCTATCATCATAGGGTTTTCACTATCTAATTCAATTGCTAGAGAGTATTAGAAATATTTGACCTAATTGCTTATAATCTTCAATCATTGATTTTAGGCACTTGATCTACTCACTTTGATGTGATCCTTGCTTGATTTGATATCTATTCATAACCCTTGTTCTATTCTGATCAACTGGATGTATAAATGTTTCTCAGTTTGCTAAGTCTGTGATGCCCCTGCTATTTGCCCTACTCTGCAATTTTTCTTATCTACTTAGCAACATCCTTTACTTCTCTTCATCTACATAAAATTGTGTGGTCTAAGCCTTCTTATAAAGAATTCATAGACTTAGGGTTAGGTATGGATCTATGATCCATATTGAATCTTGAATTTCCACTCATTCCTTGCATTTTTTTCATTGGTTGCATGCCTTCTCCATTTTTCTAATTGGTTGCATGTTGATTGCATAGGAAATATAAAAGATTCATTCTTATCCTTGTTATCATTTGAAACCCTTCTATGTTGGCTCAGAAAATGTTTTCCATCCAAGTTTGTGAAGCCACAAACTCATATGTTGATTTTGTGTTACTCAGCACATACTGGACTACTGGTGCTTGGCACATGTTTGATCCTAGTTTGCTCAGCACCTATTACATTCTTTCTTTCTTGGCACATGTATAGTTTTGGCTCACTCGACACATGAAACATTCTAACTTTCTCGACATCAACTGTGACTCAAAACCTATATATCACTCGACACCTATTTAATGCTTGACACTTGAAGTCACTCAACACCTATTGGAATTTTGGCTTGACACATGTAGTGTACTTGACTTCTATGTAGAAAGTGGTTAAGTGTGTTGACATTCAAATGTCAAAACCAATCTAAGGCCAAAAATCTCCCCCTGTGACATGAGTATTAAAAACACTAAACTAGACATTATTCATCTCTCCTTATGAGTACTCTATCTAGTCTACTTTGCATATATACAAAGTTCCCAAATTTGTTCAAAATATCTTAAAATTAATATAACTTCCCCTGACCTAATTGTGCCATTTTCATTCTTGCAACCAAAATTCTTGTGCTGATGTACCTGATACTCATTACCTTTGGCCTGTATTCATAATCTGTACTTGTGTGTTGATTTTAGTCTTGTCTTTTATTCATATCTCCCCCAAAACATTATTTCTCCCCCATACTATTTAAGTTTTATCTCCCCCTTTTTGGCTCATTCTGCAATCTCTTTCCTTTTATTCTCCAAAAGAATGAAAGAATGTAATTACTAAAACACCTAGTATTCTCCCCCTTAGTCATATCTTCCATATTATTATTTCTCCCCCTTTTTGACACTTATTTTAAAGAGTTCTAAGGAGTAATACCATATTTAGCCAAAAATGTGTTGTTTACCTCCCTTATCATTTTCAAAGCTACATTTGAATTCTCTAAAGCAATGTTTAGTGACTTGTGTTAGATGGTAGTCTTTGTAGCAAGATGTACAAGTCCATATAATGTAGAAAGATTAGGATCTTTCTTTAAGAAAATTTCAGCATAGACTTGCTCTTTTTGGAGAACCTCCAAATGTGGAGTTATGGAGGATTGAATCTGCTTTAATTTGGTCTTTATATTGGCCTCTTCACTTGTAAGTGTAGCTAATTCTCTTTGAGTGTGAAGTGATTGGGAAAAATGCTTATCACTTTGAGCTAGATCCCTTGGTAATTACATGCTAGAAATCTTCAAATTTCTCTCAAGGCTCATTATCCTCTGGCATATCTCTTGTGTGAAGTTGGAAAAATCACACAACTTTTTGTATAGTGAGAAAATATTTTGAAGTACAATTTTGACCTTTTCAATTTTCTTGGCCAATTCAACCCGTTCAAGTGCTATACCACTAGATGTTTTCTCATTCACCTTCCCTTGAAATTTCATCTTAGACCACTACATAAGTTTAACATTTGTATCCTAGTCTTCACTAGTCACCTAGTCAACTATATCAGATAATTATTCCATTATGGGTTTTGATTCATTTGGTGACTGCAAGCTGAAGGCATCCATAAAGATGTTCTTAATCTCATGTAGTGCTTGCTTGTGTTTATACTCTTTTTTGAGTATTTCCTACCTCTTTCTCCTATTTAATGCATCTTGCATTTATGTAATCTACTCCCTGGTGATAGTCTTTGAGTCATAAGTAGGTATTATAATGTCTTCATCTAACTCAAGGTCTCCATAGTGAAGTACCTTGGTCACCTTTGTACAACTCGAGCCTGGTGTGGAGATTTGCAAAGGTATGGCTTTAGTGCTTGAATTCTGAAGGGTTTTCATAGGAGTGTCAATTTTTGGTAGTTCTAGCAATGTCTACATAGTGGCCTACTCCTTTTCCTTTGATGTATCCTCCTTCTCATCAGACTTCCCTTCTCTTGCAATCAACTTCTGTGTGGTGTCACCTGCTATTATAGGTGTTGGAAGCATTAAAATTTGAGTGCTAGTAGCTATATAGGTGAAAGGTGGTTCTTGTGGTTTCACCTTGTCTCTTTTTGGTTCTGCTTCTACCTTCTATAATTCATCTACACTCACCAATACAAGATTTGTGCATAATTGTGCCTGTAGAGTGGACTGGTGAAGGATCTTGGGGAGATCCTCTACAATTAGGGGATTAATGTTGTAAATAGAAGTGTTAGGACCATTTTTTATAATTATTGTGTCTACAGGTCTAATAATTACATGAGGAGTGCTAGGATGTGGTATTTGTGTGTCTTGCACACTCTATTCCTCTTATTATTGTTGTTCGACTATTGCCATATCTTCTCCCTTTTGTGTCTCTTCCTCCTCACCTTTTTCCTTATCTTCTTCTTCTTTCTTCTCTTCTTCTCCTTTCTTTTCCTCATCTCCTTTTGTTTTTGCTTCCTCCTTCTCTTCTACTTACTTCTCCTCCACTTTCTTTTCCTCTATCTTTTCCTTGGCACTGGCCTCTACCTTATTTGCTTCCTCTTCCTTGACATTAGTTATCTTGTAGATTATCTTCCACAATTGTGTGGATTTATTTACTACATCCTCAATCTTATTTTGTAGGATGTTGAAGGCTCTATATTTAGGTGAAAATTTGCAACCATGTTTCTTATTAGCCTTTGTTAATTGACCTCTTGTTAGGTCAAGAATCACTTGTGCTAAGGTAGATTCTTTGATCTCCTTTTCCATTTTTAGACAATAATGCCATTTTTTTCAACTATCTCATATAGCTGTCTAGGAATGGTATTGTCTGACTCTAGAGGTGTATTCTTAAATTCAGCCATCATGGCATATACTAATTCCTCTATTTTATTTTTCTCTTCTATACTTAGCTTGTTGAAATCAAGACCTTTCAAATCATTTAAATCTACATTCCTAACATTTTTACAAATTTTGTCTATAGAAGATTTGGGAGTATGAATTACCACTCTTAATTGGATAATATCCTCTAATTCTATTCTCTCCTCATCATCAGTGTCTGGTTGTGCCACATACTTTCTTCTTTTCTTCAGCACTTCATCAGACTATTCACTAGCCTTCTTCTTTTCTTTTGTTTGTTCCTTGGCCTTTTGTGTAGATGCCCTTGTGCTAGCTCTTGTGGCTAGTGCTAGATTGGCTTGTGCAAACTTGGTTACCTTCTTGGTTTTGGGTTGAGCTAGAGGTTGAGTTTTAGCCTTTCTCTTCTTTTTCTTGACTTATGTAGGTGCTTCCTTGGCTTCTTCATCCTTGGCACCTTCCTCCTTGTCTTCTCCTAAGCCTTGTGTCAACTCCATTGGGCCTTGCCCTTGCTCTTCTTTTTCTTTACTCTCTCCTCCTCCTCTTCCTTCTTCTTTAGCACATGCTTCTCCTTTAATATCTACACCAAATTTCTTCTTTATCTTCTTCACTAATTTATCTTTCCTCTTAATTATAGATGATGTCTTCAATTATATTTCAACTTTGGATTTTACAACATCATATGTGCCAAAATGGGGTGCCTCCTTATCTATCTCTTCTGCAAGTAATGTCATGATTGTTCCTAAGGCTTCATCTACATCAAGTTCATATCCCTATGGCCTTAGCAATCTTACCCTTGGAATTTCTGCCTAGATATAGGTATAGTCAATGTCAACCAAAAAGCATGTCATTGATATATTTTTCTACTAGGGAAACTGGTATTCTCACCCTTTGCTTCATGCATTTCTTAAAATCCTCAAAATAGCTTGTCATTTGTGCCTCAAAATTTTTGCCCATCTAATCAATGAAATCATTGATTTGTGTGATTGTAGTTTTGTTTGGGTTCCAATTCACCTTTCCAATAGAAGGAAACTCTTCCATGACATAAAAGAATATGCACATAAGAACTGAACCAAACTTGCACTGAGCACCTTTTGATCTCCCTATTGCTCCTAGGTTCTCATTTATCTATTGCAACATCAGTTCTGACAGATCATATGTATGATCTTTCTTCACAAGTTTGTAAGCTACATCAATAGCTATACATGGCACACTATTCAATCTATTGGATTGGTAGAATTTGTGATATATTACTCTCACTGCAAAATCTAGAAGAGAATCAGTTACAGTGTCAATAGTCATACCCCTCTTATTCCACTTAGCCCCTGTTTTCCTTTCAATGATCTCTTTTTAATCACTACATAGGTTCTTAGGCTGATCTAGGGTTGGGAAACTTGTAACCCTATATACTATCCTCTTGGTGATCTTCACTAGTCCTGTTTCTAACTACAAATATTAATTGTGAATTCTACTAAGAACAATCTGTATCCATTTTTTTTTTAAGCTTGTAGGGTAAACTAGGGCATGGGTCAAACCCTTCTTCTCAACTATCTAAAACTCATCCTTTAGAATTTTGTTTTCACATAGTTTGTCATAGGCTTGAAATATTTCAAGGTCTCCCTACTACTCCTATTTTATAGTTGTAACACTTCCTTACGTCTTGCACCAAGACAACCTTTGGTGGAATAATGGACAATGCACCAACAAGGTCATTTTTATAGGTGACTTCAAGGATTGACCTAAACTTGAGTTGTCTGGCCTCATTACTGACTAGCTAGACCTCATAACTTTCCTTTCCTTTGGATTTTCTTGAATTAGAAGCCATTATACAAAACTAAGGTTTCAAATATATTAAAAACTTTAATACTACATAGCTTGGCACTTGATAAATACCTTAAATCATTGAAATGTATGCTAAATCATTGTTGAAATCGATGCAAATGGCTTCTAGGTTGTTGTATAATTTCTTCTCCACTCTTCTCATCTTTTCTCTTTGTTTGAATGACATAAAAATGATCAAAATTTGACCTTATACCTTTCAAAACCTAGCATTAAATGCTTAGTGCATACAACTATAAACTCAACGCTTGAAGGTTTTAACATGACTTAGCTTCCATTGGATTTCTACTTCACTTGGCTTCTATTAAAATTTCTCAACTCAACATCAACCATCAACTCGATAGCTATTAGCAACTCAACATCCATTAGAGCTTTACTCAGCATCTGAGGACAGTTTGGCAGTATTTGCAAAAACTTCAAATTTTGACTTGACATCTTTGCTCATGCTGATTTCTTCTTTGTAGTACTTCTTTGTCTTGGGATTGATGTATGATATAACTTTTTACATCAATCCCATACACCTATTCTTGCATAGTTGGATGAGATGTGATCACTTGAGCTCTTGGGTGAAGTGATCCCTCCATTTGATGTGCTGCACTCATCTTTCTTCTTCCAAGTCTTGTTCATTTGTCCTCTAATTTGTTCAACATCTACCTTCTCTTTTCCTTTGCTGACTTCTAACTTGGGTACCTTTGACTTTGTTGGGAAATACCTACTCATATGACCAATTCTCAAGTAACTAAAACATGTGGTTTAACTTAACCATCTATTGTAGTTCCCTCTAAAATGTGTCCTTATACAATTTTCAAGAATATGTCCATACTCCTAACAATAGTGATAGCTATACTTGGTGTTATAGTCCCAATTGTAGTGATGACCATGGTTATTTCCTTTTATAGGCTGATTAGGTGTCCACATAGGCTTTGATCTACACTCAAAATCTCTATGTCCATCTTTTTTGTAGTTGTAGTAGTGACCCTCAAATCTTGGTGTCCTCATGGTCTTGGTTTTGCATTCATGTACTTGATGTCCTTGTTTTTTGCACTTGTGACAAAAGCTTGCATTTTTAGGCTTATCATGCTAAAGACCATCTTTGCTCCTACATACATTAGAAGTATGTCCCTTTTTACCACATAAATGACAAGTAGGTTTAGTGTTCTTACCCTTGTTACTCCTTTGTTCTACAGTCTTGGATGATTCTTCTTGTTCAGTGCTGGTGTAACCAAGTCCTGAAGTATTATTACTATCCCTTGGTGATTTTAGTAGTTTCTCAAAGTATTTGATGGCCTCATTGGGTTTGTTGAAGCTTTCTGCTATCTCCTTCTCTCTTTTTAGGTCATTTTGTAGTTGATCATTTTGCAACTTCAATGTAGAGATCTCAATGTCTTTCATATTTAGCTCATGATGAGTATTCATCATCTAGCTTAAAGTGTCAAGCTGCATATTTGAGATTTTTTCAAACTCAATTTTCTTCTCCTCCAGTCTATTGGTAAGATTTCTCTTGTCATCTTGGTAAGATTTCTCTTGAGATTCTTTCAAACTCATGGCCTTGTCATCAATGGCTTTCTTCTTTTGTTCAGTCAATTCACAAAGCATTATGACTTGTGACTCTTGTTCAAGCTTGAGTATTCTAATTTCTTCAGCTTGTGCTCTATTTTTCTCCATCAGTTCTACTATTGCTGCATCAAATTCTTTGGAATATCCATTTGAAAACACTTGTGTGGTATCAATCTCCTTGTAGTGTATGTCATTTTTACCTATGGTTATATCCTTCCTTCTTTTGAAGGACTTTCTCAATTCTTCTATGGCTTCCTCCAATTTGTGTAGAGTGAGATGCACATCAATCACCTGATTGTCTATGATCTTTCCAAGTTTGAAGACTTCCATCTTTAGATCTTTTCTCTAAGTTGTTAGGCTTCTCCTTGTGAGAACCTTTTCTCTAATACCAATTTTTGGAATATTCAAATGGGAAAAGTACTTCTGAGAGGTGGTGTGAATCAAAAGTACCACAATTTAACCTTTTCAAATCTTTTAAAACAAAAAATTGAAAGTAAACTACATGCATGTAAACATATTAAATGAACATAAAGTAAACACATAACACCAGAATTTGGTAACCCAAAAACCCTCTAGGAATAAGAAGGTAAAAATGGGGTGGGGGTGATACTCACAAAATCATTGTAGCAATAATTGTTTGACCACTTCTGATAGTTTTCCCTATGAGAGGCCTTCCCTATTAAGAGCTTTACACTGTGCCAATAGTGACCTAGTTAAAGGATTTACAAACACTTTACATGAAGTGTCACCCTATTAAAGGATTTAGTCACCTCTTCAAAGGATCTAGAAAATAGTTGTTAACCTATCATCATAAGGTTTTCTCTATCTAATACAATTGCTAGAGAGTATTAGAAATCTTTGACCTAATTGCTTACAATCTTCAATTACTAATTTCAAACACTTGATTTTCTCAATCTAATGTGATCCTTGCTTGATTTGATATCTTTTTTTAACCCTTGTTCTATTCTGATCAACTAGATGTATAATTGATGCTCAGTTCACTAAGTCTGTGATGCCCTTGTTGTTTGCCCTATTCTACAATTTTTCTTATCTACTTGGAAACTTCCTTGACTTCTCTCTAGCTGCATAAAATCATGGCGTCTAAGCCTTCTTACATATACTTAGGGTTAGGTATAGATCTATTATCCATATTGAATCTTGAATTCCCACTCATTCTTTGCATTTTTTTCATTGGTTGCATGCCTTCTCCATTTTTTTGATTGGTTCCATGTTGATTACATAGGAAATACAAAAGATTCATTCTTATCCTTGTTATCCTTTGAAATCCTTCTATGTTGGCTTAGAAAATGGTTTACATTTGAGTTTGTGAAGCCAAAAACTCATATGTTGATTCTATGTTACTTGGCACATACTAGACTATTGGTGCTTAGCACATGTTTCATCATGGTTTGCTTGACATCTATTACATTTTTTCTTGCTTAGCACATGTATAGTTCTGACTCACTCGACACATGAAACATTCTAACTTGCTTAGCATCAGCTGTGACTTGACACCTATATATCACTCAACACTTGTATAATGCTCAACACCTAAAGTCACTCAACATCTACTAGAATTCTGGCTTGGCACATGTAGTGTACTCAGCTTCTATGTAGAAAGTGGTTACATGTGTTGACTCTCAAATGTCAAAACCAATCTAACGCCAACACTTGGTGGAAATTTTGAACAAATATTTTTTGACATTTTGACCTTTGCATCGAGCAATACTGGTGGAACTTTTGACTAATCTTGGTGGCATTTCAACCAAAGATTTTTCAATATTTTGACCAAAACTTGTGGAACTTTCAACTAATTTTGGTGGTCATTTCGACCAATGTGTCCAGTAGGATGCAATGGAAAAGGCATTCAATTTTGACCAAACAAATTGTCAAAATTTTGACATCCACAAGGTTTGGCCAAAATTTTGATGATAAAAAAATAACAAATCAATTGGTCAAAAGTTAGACTAACATGGGTAAAAAATTAGATCAATTTTTGTCAAAAAATGAGTTCAATTTTACTAGTGGTTGGATATAAAGGTGTTGAAGTTGATGAAAGATCAACCCCACATCTCCTAAGAATCACATGCATACAAACACTTGTCACAGAAAGAGAAGCAAAAAAGATATGGAGGGCAAAATTTCCAGATCCATTGATAAGACATTCTTGATGAGCAAAAAGATAAATTGTTATTATCAACAATGAATTAATCTCAAAAAAAATGTTTACAATGAGAGATCATCCTTATAAAGGAGATCAAGACCCTAAAAAGGTTTAACCTAGGTTTCATAATAATAATTAATAAAATAATTAATGATTATATGCATAAAGTTTAGCTTATGAAAACAAGAGTTAATTAGAAAACATCTAATTACTCTTACACCCCCCCTTAAGATAAAATTAGGGAGTAGCTAAAAACCTATAAAAATACTATAGAAAGTAGAATTGGGTCCCAACAACAAGGCTTGATGAGGTGCCCAAGCACATCCAAATCTCTACAAAGAGGAGCAATAGAGAAAACTGGATGGGAAAAACTCTACTCCAAAAAGAGATGGAAAACATGCTAAAAAAAACTAGTGAAGGACTAAAGAAGCCTTCGAACTAGTGAATGTCGCAGAAGATTGGAACAAAAGATGACCATGAAGAACACCATCAAAGTATGTAGAAGTTGCAAAGCTCTATTAAAAATAAATGTTGATTTGAAGGACCTCCATTGAAATAAGGACTTGATTGGTAGAGAATATTGTGATCTACATCAAATTAGGAGGCACACAAAGGAAAACAATTGAACTCAAAGATACAGATGGCATGAAAAACTAAAGCCCAAAGAGTTGATCAATTGAACCAAGGAAGTATGAGGAACAATAAAAGAATCCCTCCTAATGTAGACAAGGGTGAGGTGATAGGAAAATAGAAAAGTGGGCCAAAAGAATTGCATGTATAGGAACCACAGTCAAGATGCACAAAAGAATACATATGTGTGTATTGAGGTGATCAATCTCAAACATGACATGAGGCTAATGTCACAAAAGGGACACTCACTAGGCAAGGGAAGATGGAAAACAAAGACAAAACATCAACCCTCCATGGCACTGTAATCATGAGTAGTGCATGTACAATAAGGCACAATATAAAGTAAACCTAAGAATAAAATAATAGGCATGAGTGTCCTCAGATGACACTACTCAAATAAAAAGGGAAAGCAAGGCAAAACAACTAAAACAAAAATATAGATGCAATATAGTACTTTATCTCAGTGCATTTTTAAGAATGCATACAAATAATGTTTAAATAGATCAAAAGAGACATAAGACTAATACAATAGATAGTACAAGTCATAATGAATTATTTGAAGCAACAAAATTGATCCTCGAACCTAAAACAACTAAGATATCTACCAAAATACAAAAATGCAAAAGACTAAATAGAATGCATTTGGAGTAGAATCTAGAATAGCAAACAACATCACTAGAAAGAGCCTGAAAAGACCTTTCCAATTATATAAAGATTTCACAAATAAGAGATCATATGCTCAAAATATGTCTTCTAGAGTGCAAAACTATACCCCTAACATTGACAATAGAAAAGCCATAAAAAAACTTCAAAAGTGAAAACTAATTGTACCATTATGATGGCCTCAAAACCACCTTTTTGATGATATATTATTTGTAGAAAATGGAGTTCGTGTGTTCAAGATATGAGAAAAAAGTAAAGGTAGGTCTAAAAAGAGCCCGAGGATGTGATAGGAACATTGATGTAATGCTAATGTGGTGCTACATCAGTAAGTGACGAGCCCAAATTTGATAGTCAAATGACTGTCAAGGAAAAAAAGTTTGAAAATTGACCCCTACTAGAAAAAGAAAATCTGGTCACCAAAAACAAGACAAGGATAAAAGAACTAGTGTCATCAGTAAAAGAGTCAGTGCCAAAAATAAATCTAGTGGCCAAGAAAGACACATGCCAAAAAAGTATGCAATTATTGGAAAAGTGGAAGCTACAGATAGAAAATAGAGTTTGGTGGCCATTATTTCCATGATACAAGCTCACAAATGGGAGTGGGTTACAAGATACGCATTCCAAAATTGAATGTGTTTCCAACTAAAAATCTTCATAAAACAAAGGCACTATCAAAGCCCAAAACTACTGTGACATCTATCTAGCAAAGGCCAAGTCTGCTAAAAATCATGCAAAAAAAAATGCACTGCCTATTATTATGTCAAGAAAAAACTTGCAAAGCCCAACAAACTCTAAAAAACTACTTTAGGTTCTCATGAAAGTATAGTAAAAAATCACCAAATTGCCCACATAAAACCTCCATTTCAAAATTTTCTAATCATAGTAAGTATGCAGAAAAGCACCCTCTTCAATCCAAAAAATCATCAAACCAAAAATCTTGAAGACCCTAAAATTACCACCCAACACCCAAGCATGGAGTGTTTTGGGCCCCATAGTTAATGTGCCTCCTCCATATTTGCACATGTTTCAAAGGAGAAGATGTTCAATCCTTTTCTATTATGAAATAGTGAATAATTTATAGAGGAGGAAAGTGTGTTGAAGGAAAGAGGTGCCATGGCTGTGGGTGAAGGATAAAGGCAAGACCCTGAATAAGGTAGGGCTCCTACAACTGACTACACATATGAAGCCCATCTGTTGAAGCCTCAACTATCATGATGTGATTTAGATCTTATCAAAAACATATAATGACACACCATGAGCATGAGTCATGAGCAAGGATAGAGGGAAGAGAAGCTAAATTGGCTCTCAATGTGGAGCATGGGATCAATGATGAAGAGTGAAATATTCTTCCCTGATGCATGCAAAAAGATCCCCCAAAAATGTATGCCTCCAAAAATCAAAGCACCATTAGTGTTACACATTTTAAAATCATGTATTGAACACTATGCTCAACACCCCCCTATAATCACCTAATAATGGTCATCTAGACTATTAGCTCCCTTCTCAACATTTTGGCTAAATTAATTAAATCATTTACCTAGACCAAATTGCTAATAAATAATCAATTTGATTATAACCTATAGTTTGACTATGCTATCCTAAGTTCATTATTTGATTAAAAGAACATGTTCCCTTTTAATTAAATAAAAGACCCCATTCTTCTAACCCACTTAAAGTGCACACATAAAGTACTTTTTCTATTTTGCAATTAAAAGAAAAGGCTTTGTGACTTTTGTCTTATATGACAAGTCAACTTATATTCTATTGGTTGACTTGTGTGTGCACATGGATCACTCCTCTTTTCAAATTCCACCATTGATCATCCACCATCTTCATCTTGATCTCTACCATACGTATGACTTTAAAAGAGAGAGAGCTTTCCCCCTCAAAGTATCCATCTTTTGAGTATTGTTATGTTGTAGGTTTTCTAACAAGTTTCTTTGGAGCTTTGTAGAGAACTTCTATTTTTGTCTACATTCTCTCATACCATAGAATTTTAGTTTAGATTCATGTTGCATGTTAGCTTAGCTTCTATTTTGTAATAATCTATCTCACATAGCTTAATATTTGGATTGTAACACTCTCATACATGTTTTAGCATAGCTGCATTTTGCATTCTCATCTTAGCTTAGTTTCAATACTTGCATTGCATTCTTGAGGAACTCCTTGAGACATTTTCATTCTTGCATCTTGTCTTTGAGACCTTCCATTGCATGGTTTAATAGCAAGAAGAGTATTCCTAAGGCTTACCTAAGAGCCCTTGAACTTGAAATAAACTCTCTTGCACTCCATGGATAGGGAGCTCTAAGTTGACATCCAAGAATTCCAAACTCATGGAATCGTTTGGAGAGAAGGGTTTAGAGTGAGACACTTTTGAGTGTACACCCCTAAACACATGTAAATGGTGCAATCAAAGGAAACAACTCCCCCATTTGATTGAGAATAGTACAGATCATATTAATGTAGTGAAAAACTATCCTCTTTTTTTTAAAATCTTTATCAAACTACACATTGGCGCCTAGGAAAGTCCATAAAATTGTCTTCTGATATGTGGTGGTTGGGAGCCCAAAAAGAACTTGAGCATAAAAATAAACCTCAACAAATAGAGGTCTAATGTGATAGAGTTGGAGAAAGTGGGAACGATGATCCTATGAGAGGATTGTATACATAGGTGGCTATCATTGAAGGAGCTTCGAGCAGCATGAGGCCAAACTCACATCTAGTGATGTTGAATTCAGGAAGGGGAAATAAGGAGAAATTTGGGAGATGTGGATAGAGAGCATGGGCCAAGTGAAATTTTTTCACCATACAAAAAATGTGCTCTTCCCCACAATAAAAGAAAAAAAGTCACAAGATAGAAATCACTTTCCAATACTCAACATGCATTTTTTGCAAAACAAAAAAAATTGCAAAAAAAAATTGACCAAAAAAACTCAAAAATATCGCTACCTTGATTGGTGTGCCTTGGTCAAAATGACCTGGGTGCAAAAAAATTTTCCTCAGATTTCAATGGCATCCAAACTAGACATATTTTATATGGAAATGGGGGATTTTTGAGCCTTTTTGAGCTCAACAGTGATGTCCACTGTTACCCAAAGTGCCTTGAAAATTAGTGACCCCCCAAATCCATTATAAAAAATTGCTAAAAGCTCAAAACCAATGCCAAATATCTCAAGAATAGAATAGGGCATGAAGATCTAGAACTCTAATACCATGTTAAAGTCGATGAAAGATCAACCCCACAACTCCCAAGAATTACCTATTTGCAAACACCTGTCACAGAAAGAGAAGGGAAAAAGTTGTGGGGGCCAAAATTATTAGATCCATAGATGAGACATTCTTTATGAGAAAAAAGAGAAATTGTTATTATCAACAATGAATTAATCTAAAAAAAAGTTTCCAATGAGAGATCATCCTTACAAAGGAGATCAAAACCCTAAAAAGGTCTAACCTATGTTGCATTATAATAATTAATAAAAGAATTAAGTATTATATGCCTAAAGTTTAGCTTAAGCAACCTAGAGCTAATTAGAAAATATCTAATTACTCAAACAAAAGGCTCTATATGCTATCCCAATAATGGAAGCCAAGGATGTAACCATGCATGTATTGGTATAGTCTCACTGTGAGGATCCCAAGTATCTACTACTACTATTAATTTGGGTGTCACCATATGATCTAGAATGTTATGAAGTATTAAATCATGTAGTAACTTCTCTCATGTGGCTAGAAAATATAGCATAGGTTCATGGTCCCTCGGCCCCTAGGAATTTGTAACAACTATTCTCACTACTAGAAGAATAATTTTAGTGAAGAGTTGAGTGTAAGGATTTGAAAAAGTAAGGTTTTCTTCTATGTAAATTTCATAATCATGAGGCTTATTCCCTTGTAGAAGCCTTTTCCATAATGAAATTGTAGTGCTTGCCACTAGTTTGCATTTCTGCTATCATTGCCAAACTCTTTTAGGCCAATTTTATGTTGATGATTAGTGGCATTGTTTTAAGATTATCATATATTTGTTGGTCTTAGAATAGTTTTGACATTTGAATTTAAACACAATTAACCACTTATATTGAAGCCAAGTACACTATGTATGCTAAGCCACAGTTGGTGCCAAGTCACAATTCCAATAGGTGCTGAGTGACTTTAGGTGCTGAGCATTATATGAGTACTGAGTGATATATATGTGTCGAGTCATAGTTGATGTCGATCAAGTCAGAATGCTTCATATGCCAAGTGAGCTAGAGTCATACATGTGTCGAGCATGATAGAATGTAATAGGTGTCGAGCAAACAAAGAAAGTATATGTATCGAGCACTAGTAGTCTAGTATGTGCCGAGTAACATAGAATTAACATATGAGTTTGTGCCCTCACAAACTCAGATGTAAACCATTTTTGGAGTTAACATAGAAGGATTTCAAAGGAAGATAAGGAAAAGATCAAATTTTTTGCATTTCCTATGTGATCAACATGCAACCAATTAGAAAAATGGAAGAGACATGCAACCAATGAGAAAAATGCAAGGAATGAGTAGGAACTTAAGATTCAATATGGATCATAGATCCATACCTAACCCTAAGTCTTCACAATCCTTAAAAAGGAGGATGAAAACCCCATTGTAAGTGTCAAAGAGAATAGTGTATGGGAAAACTATAGCAAAATTCAAAGTGAAGTGTGAAAGACTTAGAGGAATAGAGCAACAACTACATATCTGGTTGATCAGAACAAAGCAAGGGATAAGAATAAAAATCAGATCAAGCAAGGGTTACATTAGAGAGAGCAAATCAAGTTCTTGAATCCAGCAATTAAAGATTGCATACTATTAGGTTTACTATTGTAATACTTTCTTGTCATTGTATTAGATGTTGGAAATCCTATATTAATAGGTTAGCTTAACAGCTAGGTGGGAGAACCTTTAAAGAAGGTGATTGAAAATATTAGTAAATTAGGTGGGTTTAAAAACCTATTGTAAATCCTTTAATAGGGTGACACTTCATGTAAAGTGTTTGTAAATACTCTAACCAGGTCACTATTGACACAATATAAAGCCTTTAATAGGGTAGACCTTTCACAAGGCAGACCATCAAAAGTGATCAAACAATTATTGTTGTAGTAATTTTTGTGGGTATCATCCCCACCACAATTTTACCTTCTTATTCCTGGAGGGTTTTTTTGTTGCCAAATTTGGTGTTATGTGTGTTATTGGATGTGTTTGCTTTATGTTTACTTAACATGTTTACATGTATGCATCTTATTTTTAGTTATTTGATTTAAAGGATTAGAATTTTGAACATTCCAAAAATTGGTATCCTAGCTTTGGTTCTCACAAGGAGAAGCTTAAAAGCTTAGAGAAAAGGTCTGAAGATGGAAGTCTTCAAACTTGGGAAGATCATAGACAATTAGGTGATTGATGTGCATCTTGCTCTACATAAATTGGAGGAAGCTAGAGAAGAATTGAGAAAGTCCTCAAAAAGAAGGAAGGATATAGCCATAGCTAAAAATGACATACAGTACAAGGAGATTAATACCACACAAGTGTTTTCCAATGGAGATTCTAAGGAATCTATGCAACAATAACAGAATTGATGGAGAAAAATAGAGCACAAGCTAAAGAAATCAGATTACTCAAGCTTGAACAAGAGTCACAAGCCATAATGCTTTGTGAAGTGATTAAACAAAAGAGAAGAGTCATTGAAGACAAAGTCATGATAGAAGATGATAAGAGAAATATTAACAATAGACTAGAGGAAAAGATAATTGAGTTTGAAAGAATCTCAAACATGCAGCTAGACACTTTAAGTCAAATGATGAATGCTCATCATGAACTAAACATGAAAGACATTGAGATTAGTACATTGAAGATACAAAATGAGCAATTGCAGAATGAATTGAAAAGAGAGAAGGAGATAGAAAAAAGCTTCAACAAACCCAATGATGCCATCAAGTACTTTGAGGAACTACTAAAATCACTAAGGGCAAGTAATGATACTTTAGGACTTGGTTATACCAAACTGAGAAAGGAGAATCATCCAAGACTGTAGAAGAAAGGAGCAACAAAGGTAAGAATACTAAACCTACTTGTCATTTATGTGGTAAAAAGGGACATACCTCTAATGTATGTAGGAGCAAGAATATTCATCAGCATGATAAGCCTAAAAATGAAATCTTTTGTCACAAGTGCAAGAAACAAGAACATCAAGCACATGAATGCAAAATCAAGACCATGAGGACATCAAGATTTGAAGGTCACTGCTACAGTTGTAGAAAGTATGGACATAGAGCATTTGAATGTAGATCAAAGCCTATGTGGACACCTAATCAACCTATAAAGGGAAACAACCATGGTCATCACTACAACTGGGATTACAACACTAGGCATAACTGTCACTATTGTTAGGAGTATGGACACATTCCTAAAAATTGCACAAGGACACATTTTAGAGGGAATTACAGTAGATGGTTATGTCAAACCACATGTTTCAGTTGCTTGAAGACTGGCCATATCAGCAAGAGTTAACCAACAAAGTCAAAAGCACCTAAGATAGAAACCAACAAAGGAAAAGAGAAGGTTGATGTTGAACAAATAAGAGGTCAAATGAACAAGACTTGGAAGAAGAAAGATGAGTGCATCACATCAAATGGAGAGATCACTTCACCCAAAAGGTCAAGTGATCACACCTCATCTAACTAAGCATGAATAGGTATATGGGACTGATATATAAAGTTATATCATACATTAGTTCCAAAACAAAGATGCATTACAAGGAAGAAATTTGCATGAGCAAGGATGGCAAGTCAAAATTTGAAGTTTTTGCCAATATTATTGAATTTTCCTGAGATGTCGAGTAAAGCTCTAATGGATGTCAAGTTTCTAAGAATGAGCGAGTTGATGGTTGATTCCAAGTTGAGATATGTCAATAGAAGCCAAGTGAAGTAGAAGTCTAGTGGATGCCAAGTAAATGAAATACAATGGGAGCCAATTCATGCTAAATCCTTCAAGTGTTGAGTTTACAGTTGTATGCACAAGGTATTTAATGCTAGGTTTTGAAAGGTATAAGGTCAAATTTTGATCATTTTCATGCCGTTCAAATGTAGAGAAAAGATGAGAAAAGAGCAGGAGTGATTATACAGCAATCTTGAAGCTATTTGCATTGATCTCAATAGCAATTTAGCATACATTTCAATGATCTAAGGTATTTATCAAGTGTCGAGCTATGTAGAGTTAAAGTTTTTTATACATTTAAACCCTAGTTTGATATTATGGCTTCTAGTTCAAGAAAATCCAAAGGAAAGGAAGGTCATGAGGTTTAGTTAGTGAGTAATGAGGTCAAACAACCTGAGTTTAGGCCAATCCTAGAAGTCATCTATAGAAATGACCCAACTAGCACATTATCCATTATTCCACCAAAAGTTGTTATAGTACAAGCTGTGAGAAAATGTTATAACTGCAAGATAGGTGTAGTAGGTGATCTAGATATATTCCAAGCCTATGACAAACTATGTGGAAACAAAATTTTGAAGGATGAATTCCAGATTATTGAGAGAAATGGTTTGACCAATGCCCTCTACTAGTTTTAAAATAGAGTGGATAAGGGTTGTCTTGAGAAAAATTCACAATGGATGTTTGTGGTTAGAAACTAGACCATTAATGATTACAAAAAGGATAGTACATAGGGTTACAAGTTTCCCAACCCTAGATTGGCCTAAGACCTTATGCAATGATTCCAAAGAAATCATTGAAAGAAATATTAGAGCCAAATGGAATAAGAGGGATATGACTATTGACACTGTTACTGATCCTCTTCTAGATTTTTTTGTAAGAGTAATATCTCACAAATTTTATCAATTTAGTAGATTGAACAATGTGCGATGCATAGTTGTTGATGTAGCCTATAAACTAGTAAAGAAAGATCATACCTATGATCTGGCAGAACTAATGTCGTAACAAATAATTGAAAACTTAGGAGCAATAAGGAGATCAAAAGGTGCTCAATCCAAATTTGGTTTAGTTTTCATGTGTATATTCTTTTATGTTATAGAAGAGTTTCCTTCTATTGGAAAGGTGAATTGGAACGCAAATAAAATTGGAATCACACAAATTAATGAGTTCATTGATTAGATGGGTAACAACTTTGAGGCCTAAATGATAAGTTATTTTGAAGATTTTAAGAAATCCATGAAGCAAAGGGTTAGAATACCAGTTTCCTTAATTGAAAAACACATCAATGACATATGCTTCTTGGTTGACATTGACAACACCTACATCTAGGTAATGGATAAGGCCATTGGGTTGTGCTTGATATAGATTAAGCCTTAGCAACAATCATAGCATTGCTTGCAGAAGAAATAGTTAAGACAAGTCCTCATTTTGGCACAAATGATGTTGTCAAATCAAAAGTTGAGATAGACTTGAAGATAACTTTTGTTATCAAGAAGAAAGATAAAATAGTAAAGAAGATAAAGAAGAAATTTGGAACAAGCACTGAAGGGGAAGTAGGTGGTGAAGAAGAAAGAGAAGAAGTAGAAGGAGAAATTGAAGAAGAAGAAGAAGAGCAAGGGCACGACCCAATAGAGTTGACACAAGGCTTGGGAGAAGAGAAGGAGGAAGGTGCCAAGGAAGAAGAAGCCAAGGAAGGACCTACACTAGTAGAGAAAAAGAAAAGAAAGGCAAAAAAATAGCCTCCAGCTCAACTCAAGCCTAAGAAGGTCACTAATCCTACACAAGCCAAGCCAGCACCAGCAATAAGAGCTACTACAAGGGAAGCCACACAAAAGGCAAAGGAATAATCAAAAGAGAAGAAGAAGGCTAGTGAATAGACTATTGAAGAGCCAAAGAAAAGAAAAAATTATGTGGCACAACTAGATATAGATGATGAAGAGAGAATAGAGTTAGAGGACCACAACTAATTCAGAGTGGTAAGTCATCCTCCAAAGTCTGTAATTGATAAACTTTGTGAAAAGATTAAGAATACATATTTAAATGATTTAAAGAGATTATAATATGCTTAGTAGAGAAGAACAAAATAAAGTAGAGGAATCTATGTATGCCATGATGGAAAAATTCAAAAACACACCTCTAGAACTTGACAACACCATGCCCAAGGAACAATATGAGATAGTTGAGAATAAATAACATTATTGTCTAAAAATGGAAAGGGAGATCAAAGAATCTGCCCTAACTCAAGTAAAGCTTGATATGAAAAAAGGTCAAATAACAAAGGTTAATAAGAAAGATGGTGGCAAATTTGCACCTAAGTATAGAGCTTGCAGCCTCCTTCAAAACAAATATTGAGGATCTAGTAAATAAATCCATACAATTGTGGAAAACAATTTATAAGATAACTGATAACAAAGAAGAGGGAAAAAATAAGGTAGAAAATAGTTCCAAGGAAAAGAGAATAGAAGAGAAGAAAGGAAAGGAAGAGAAGGAAGCAACAATAGGAGTAGATGAAGAAAATAAGAAAGAAGAGGAAGATAAGAAAGTTGAGAAGGAAAAAGAAAAAGGAGAGGAGGAAGAAACTATGGCAACAACTGAACATCAGCAAGAAGAGGAATAGAGTTTGTAAGACACACAAATGCCACCTACTAGCCATCCTCATATAACCATCACACCTGTAGGTACAATAAATATTAAGGATGTTTCTGAAAATTCAGCTCAGAACATCAATCCCCTAACTGCAGAGGATCTCTCCAAGATCCTTCACCAATCCACTTTACAGGCACAGTTATGTACAAGCTTTGTATCGGTGAGTTTTGATGAACTATAGAAGGTAGTAGCAAAACCACAAAGAGAAAAGGTGAAACCCCAAGAACTACCTTTCACTTATACAACCACTAGAACTAAAATTTTGATGCTTCCACCACCTCTAGTAGTAGGTGATATATTATAGAAGGCAAGCATAGAATAAGGAAAGTCTGATGAGAAGGAGGATACCTCAAAGGAAAAGGAGTAGACCACCATACAAACATTGGTAGAACTACCAAAGATAGACACTCCCACAAAGACCCTTCAAAAGCCAAGCATTGAATCCATACCATTGCAAATTTTAACTCCAAGCTCAAGCTCAACTAGAGTGGCTAGGGTAGTTCACTATGGAGACCCTGAATTAGATGAAGACATAGAAATACCTTCCTATGACTCCAAGACCATCACCATGGCTCAGATCATTGAAATGAAAAATTCTTTAGATAGAAGGAAGGGGCAGGAGATACTTAGAAAATAGAATTAACACAAGCAAGCATTGAATGACATTAAGGACATATTTATGGATGCATTCAGCTTGTAGTCACCAGATGAAACAAAGCCCATAATAGAGAAACTATCAAATATAGTTGACCAGGTGACCAATGAAGACCAGGATACAAATGCTAAACTTATGGAATGGTCTGAGAGAAAATTTCAAGGGAAAGTAAATGAGAAGATATCAAGTGGTATAGCACTTGAACAAGTTGAATTGGCCAAG
Source organism: Cupressus sempervirens (assembly GCA_028749045.1). NCBI lineage: Eukaryota > Viridiplantae > Streptophyta > Pinopsida > Cupressales > Cupressaceae > Cupressus > Cupressus sempervirens. The sequence goes on from CM053791.1 coordinate 349,261,518, forward strand.
AAAATTGACAAGGTCAAGGTTGTACTTGAGAATATTTTCTCATTGTACAAGAAGTTGTGTGATTTTTCCAACTTCACACAAGAAACAAATCAAAGGATATTGATCTTGGAAAGAAATTTAAAGATTTCTAGCATGAAACTGCCAAAAGATATAGCTCAAAGTGAGAAGCATTTTGCACAATCACTTCACACTCAAAGGGAGTTAGTTGTATTCACAATAGAAGAAGCCAATATAAAGGCTAAATTAATGCAAATTCAATCCTCTATCACCTTACATTTGGAAGTCCTCCACAAGGAACAAGTCTATGTTGAAATAGTTTTAAAGAAAGATCCAAATCTTTCTACATTGGATGGACTTGTACATCTTGCTACAAAGACTGCCATCCAACACAAGTCACTTAACATTGCTTTGGATAATTGAGATGCAGCTCTAAAAATAATAATGGAGCTAAATAGTAACTTTTTGGCTAAGTATGGTATTACTCATTAGAACCCTTTGATATTAGTGTCAAAAAGGGGGAGATATATGTTTTAGAGGAGATATAAGGGAGATATAAGGGAGAACACTATAAATTTTGATAAAAGAAAGTTTGTAGATAAACAAAAGGGGGAGATAAGTAATAAGACAAAGAGGGGGAGATACAATTTTTTTGACAATCATATGGAAGATAGCTCTATTCCATATAAGATCTAATACAAAATGCAGGAATTTTGTAGCTCTAATAGATCAAAACACAAGTATAGAATATAGGAATAGAGCAAAAGAAAAAGAATGTCAAGGCAAAATCAGCTTAGGGGGAGTAACAAGGTATTTTGAACAAATTTTGAAATTTTGTATATATACAAAATAGATTGGATAGGGTACTCATAAGGTCAGTTCAACAATGCATAGTTAAGTGTTGTTGGCACTCATGTCAAAGGGGGAGATTGTTGGTCTTAGAATAGTTTTGACATTTGAGTGTCAACACACTTAACCACTTCTTACATTGAAGCTGAGTACACTATGTATGCTGAGCCACAGTTGGTGTCGAGTCAAAATTCCAATAGGTGCTAAGTAACTTCAAGCATCGAGCATTATATGAGTGCCAAGTGATATATAGGTGCCGAGTCAAAGTTGATGTCGAGTAAGTCAAAATGCTTCATATGCCAAGTGAGCTAGAGTCATACATGTGCTAAGCAAGATAGAATACAATAGGTGCTAAGCAAACTAGGAAAGTATATGTGTCGAGCACCAGTAGTCCAGTATGTGCTAAGTAACACAGAATCAACATATGAGTTTGTGCCCTCACAAACTTAGATGTAAACTATTTTTGGAGCTGACATAGAAGGATTTTGAAGGAAGATAAGGATAAGATCAACTCTTTTGCATTTCCTATGCGATCAGCATGCAACCAATTAGAAAATGGAAGAGGCATGCAACCAATGAGAAAAATGCAAGGAATGAGCAGGAACTTATGATTCAATATGGATCGTAGATCCATACCTAACCCTAAGTCTTCACAATCCTTAAAAAGGAGGATGAAAACTCCATTGTAAGTGTCGAAGAGAACAATGTATGGGAAAACTATAGTGAAATTTAGAGTGAAGCATGAAAGACTTAGAGGAACAAAGCAACAACTACATATCCAGTTGATCAAAACAAAGCAAGGGATAAGAATAGAGATCAAATCAAGCAAGGGTCACATTAGAAAGAGCAGATCAAGTGCCTAAATCTAGAAATTAAAGATTGCATACTATCAAGTTTATTATTTTAATACTTTTTTTCCATTGTATTAGATGTTGGAAATCCTTCATTGATAGGTTAGCTTAACAACTAGATGGGAGAACCTTTAGAGAAGGTGATTAAAAATCCTAGTGAATTAGGTGGGTTTAATAGCCTATTGTAAATCTTTTAACAGGGTGACACTTCATGTAAAGTGTTTGTAAATCCTCTAACCAGGTCACTATTGACACAGTGTAAAGCCTTTAACAGGGAAAGCCTTTCATAGGGCAGACCATTAGAAGTGGTCAAACAATTATTGTTGCAATAATTTTTGTGGGTATCATCCCCACCCCAGTTTTGCCTTCTTATTCCTAGAGGGTTTTCCAGGTTACCAAATTTGGTGTTATGTGTGTTATTGGATGTGTTTTCTTTATGTTTACTTAACATGTTTACATCATGCATCTTATTTTCAGTTATTTGATTTAAAGAATTAGAAAAGGTTAAAAGTTGTGTACTTCTGATTCACCCCCCTCTAGGAAGTACTCTTCCCATTTTGAACATTCCAACAATATTGTTTTATATTTAGTTTATTATATGATGAGATTACTTAGTATTTTATACTTCATGTATGCATGATGATTATTACAGTGTTTTTAGTTATTGATGATGTTTAGCTAGATGGATTATCATATGTGTTTTCTTATGGATACTTACCCCATACTGCATGTGTATGGTGTGCATGTTTGTTTTCTTTATGAATGCATTTATGATGTGGTTAAGGGAGTCATAGTCACCTGCTAGTCAGGATCTACACGATGCATGACTTCCTTCCATTGCTTGTTTAGCTTAGTATATATTGTGTTTGTACATGTGTGGATTTTATGCAAGTTGCAAGTATTGGGTATCAACTTCCTTGAATTGCCAAGATTCCCTATCACATTATCTCATGGTAAGAGAGGGGAGATAAATTCCTAAGTCTATATCCTAAACCTTTAAACCATTTGTCCTAATTGATAATTAGGGAAAGTATCCAAGTTGAGTAGCTTTTGAATGCATCGAATGATGTAAACTTGTGAGTATAACCCTTTAGTTTCAATTTGTATGTGTTTTTCTTTAATAAGTTTTCGTATGTTGTTTTATGAGTCCTTGGTGAATATTCTATTAATTAAGCATAATTAAAAGATTAAATTAATGATTTAATTTAATGGAATATTATTATGATATTTTAATATTTAATTACATTTAATTAATTGAGAAATTAATTAAATAAAAAGAAATAAATTTGAAAATAAAAGTTATAAGGATAATTTTAGAATGTGATAATATTTATTTAATTTAATAATAATATATTTAGAGTTTAATTTTAAATAAATGCTAAATATTATTATTATTTAAGTTAATAAATAGTTTATTGATTAAGTTTTGAAAATAAATTTAATAGTGAAAATATATTAATTTATTAAAAAGTTTTGCATGATGTGTGCATGAGACTAGAATATAAGAAATTAATTTAAAAGGATAAAACAAGTAAATTTAATAAGAGTTGCATAATGCATGCTTGAGAATTTAATAATTAATTAAAAAGCAAGTCAAGTGAAAATTAAATAAAGTTATTTAATAATTCATTTAACATGCATGAGAAGAGGTAAAGCAAAGATTAATAAAAGTTAATATTGTGTTAAGGGTTGTGAGCAAGAAGTTCTCTTAGGTGAACGCACAATCAGTGCCTCAATTTAAGGAGAGAACTCTTTATCACAATGGAGGGGTTCATTTTCGGGGGGAGGGGGGGGGAGGAAGGAATTTTGGAGATGAATTTGGATGCAAATTTTTGGAAGTAAAATTGGAAGCAAATTTTGGAAGCGAATTTCAGGAAAAGTTTTAGAAAGAGATTTTTGGATAGAAGTGAATTCTCTCACAATCTTCAGGTGGTTGCGTAGCATCAGGTTTAGGTTGGGTCTTGTGTTTTGATCATTGATTAATTATGTAATTTTCCTTTCTTGTCTTCTTCATGCCTGTGGATTGTAAATCCAAATTTCTCTATGATGAACTCTGAATATTTCAATGTTGTAAATTATTGAAAACATGACAATATCTTCTGCACACATGGTGATTAGAAAAGTAATTGAAAAACCCTGTTTTGTAGATTAAAGAAATTAGAAATTAATTTGGGAAGGGTTTGCAATAAAAGAAAATTTTATAGTAGAAATTTGAATGGTTAAACATTTTTTTTCCTATTAAACTATGTATATATATATATATATATATTAGAATGGGAAGAATGGAATGGTTGTTTTATCAAAAATTAAAAAGAAATTAAATTTTTAAAGAAATGAATATATATATATATATATATATATATATATATATATATATATATATATATATATATATATATATATATATATAATTTTAAAAAAATAGTATATGTTTTAAAGTCTTATTTAGGGGGAGGAGAATTGTTTTAAAAACTTATTTTATAAATTTTAAATTAAAAAAAATATTAATACATTTTTTGTTAAAGAAAAATATATAATAAAAAAATTGGGGTGGGCGGTGCCATCAACCCCCACCCCCTTTTCTTCTTGTTTAAAACGTCGTAGTGGGCTATTAATAGTAGCCCATATTTATATAAGTGGGGTGTTTAATGTTTAAAGTTTTTTTCATTTTATAAAAAATTATAAGCTTATTACATTTGTTACGTACTATTAATGTTTTAAATGTTATATAATATAAATGTATTATTATTAGATAACTTTTAAATTAATATGATTTATAAATAAATTTTATTATTATTTAATAATTTTTATTAATAGATTTTAATATTAAATTTATTATTAATTAATAATGCATTATTAATAAGTTTTATAATGTAAACTTTATTATTATTTAATAATATTTATTGATGGATTTTATTATTATTTGTTAATTTAAATATTAATGCATCCAAATATAGTAAATTTTTAATTAATGAAATTATTGTTAATTTTATTAATTGTTATGATTGATAATTATTGAGAAATTAATTTAGATATTTATATAATTATTAATTAATTTAATTAATTGTAAATTAATAAAGTTTAATTGATAATTAAGTTATTTAGTGGGGTTTTAATTTATTTAATTATTGATAATACTTATTTTAATAAATTGTAAATTCTTTTACTTGAAAATTGATATATATTAAATAAATAATTATCTTTGATTATTTTGGAAAATTTTAATTAAATCAAATTAGGGTAATAGTACATTTTATTCAAGTACAGGAAATGGGTTAAACTATAAGGATTAAAATGTAATCTTTTAAGCTCGAACCTCACATATATGAAAATTGGAAAACTTAGACTTTATTGTTTAACTCAAAACTATGTGCTCTCATGTCATGCCCAAAATACGAGGGCAAAAACACACAATTTTTTTAAAAATTAATAATAATAAGGTTCACTAAGGTTTAAGAGTTGATTCGCAAGTGCAAGAATAGGTTCACTACATTCATCTTAAGTTTATAATCATGAGTAGAAATAATTTGTTAAAGTTAAATTCTCGTTATTAAATCGATAATGACACTTGTTCATTATTGTATTAACAATATACTTAACATTATTCAAAACCAATTTCAAAATGAAATAAAGATAAGTTGAACTCCTTTAAATCATTTGAATTCAAAAGAACTTACTAATTAATGTGACGATACATTCATAATTAAACTTTATTTAAAATTTATATGGTTCAAATCACAATTCTATTAGAAATAAAACATTCCTAAAGACAATAACAATAAAAATTAAATTAAACATGATTAGAAAATCAAATAAAACAAGCTATCACAATCTACCAATCTAATATTAAAATTGATAAAATTGTTAACATCACCAAATAACTTATATTTACAACATATACTTAACTTTTAACTAATACTCAAAACAATATTTAAACTAACACTACTTTTAAAATAAAATAAAATTCTAATCCTTAACTACACTAATGAAACCAAAACTAACATTTACAAAACTATATATATATATATATAACACTAACTAAAACAACTAATTAACTTAGCAATAACATAATTCAAAACAATTAACATAAAAAAAATGTAAACTAACCAAAACCTAATTTATTTAACAACTACCCCTAACTCTAACCCCCACCCACCCTATACTAAGCCTACTTCAGCGCTTCCCAGGCATCATCTAAGGGGTGGGACAGGATGTCCCATCATACTTGGGCATTGTCCACACTACCACCAACAAGTACTTGCCCTTCCAAATGCAAAGAAAGGACTCCCTAGGTGATGAAGGTAAGGAACAAAAGTTTAAAAGACTTCGTTTAAGCATGGTATTTAATGCTTCTTTATAGCATGCTCCTCCACCTCCAAGCTACGTAGTCAACAAGGGAGGGCTGCGAATTCAAGGTGGGAGTTCCTAGGTAATGCAAAAGACTTGGGTTTTACACAAACTACACCCCCCCCCCCCCCCCCCCCCCCCACCACCACCACAACCACAAACCCATTAAATTGTGTTCAGACATTTCAAGCAAGGATGCGCCCAACTTAGGAGGGAGAAAAAAGAGAGTGAATACTAAAAGTTAGTTAGGTAAGTTTGTAATGGAGGGAATAGAATTAAAGAGATAAAGTTTTATAGATGAACTCTAGGATATTTAAGATATTTAGATTCATCAATCTTTATGCATTTTCCTTGTTATTATATATATATATATATATATATATATATATATATTTTAATGTTTAATTTTAAACTTAAAAAGATCCCCAAGAATATTCTCTGTTGCAATGAGGAATAAAACACCAAGCCCATACAAAAAATAGAGTTTCTACTCTTTGGAGGTAAATTTTTTTCTAAGTGTTAGAATTGCTAATTATAAAATTTGCCAAGGGGGGAATATTTTGAGACTTATATTTTTTTAATTTTTACAAGAGGGATATATTTTTTTCCAATTAATCTAATAGGACTTGTTACAACCTAGTTAAACCAAGAATTTGAATGATCCATTTTAACAACAATGCAAGATTGGTTTTAGTTTTCAATAATCACAAAAATTAATCTACGATCATAACATAATTTTCATCTCAACATATATATAAATTGAATTTTGCATAATTGAACATCATCATTTCATCTTATTTTTGATATAAATTCATATAACTGAAAAATACGAAAATCTCATGAGAAGTGATATTACTCAATCACTATTTTATTGACAACCTGATTCAAAGGCTCCATTGGGAAAGAACTAGTAAAAAAACCCGACATCATTGCCACTACAACAAATGTTTAAAATACATTTCTACATAGGATTTTAATCTCGAACATAATTGAATTTTAACAATAAATTTAAATTTCCTTCATGACCCTTATCAAGGAATCCATATCATTTTCTACAATACATCGCTGAGATCGTGGAAGGAATGAAATCTGACTAGGTGACAAACAAACATAACAAGGAGACAAAATCTGACATTCATTTCCATACTGGGTTTTCATGATAGATATAAAACTAGGGAGAAGGTGGATTTTCCAATAGGAGATGTCAGACACAACACCAAAATAGATGCCCAATCGAGGCTATAACTCAAGAACTTTTGTTCTTCCATTCTTACATGCCAAACTCATACGTGGTTTGTGCTAACCAGTAGGGGCCCATAACACCCTACCCTCTCTCCGTCTTCTCATCCTGAGAAGAGACTACACTATTGGAGTCCAACTGAATACCTTTTCCAAAATTTGCCACTTCTGCCCTATCCAAGGGTAAGTAATGCCAAAACACCCATACAAGAAAACTTCAAAATTCAAGCAAAACATGAAAGAAAAGCATTCAAGAAAACATGTTTTCAATCCTTCCCAAGAATGCCCAACATACATACAAGCATACCAATGAACAACACAATAACATAAGCATGAATCAAGCATGAAACAACATGAGCAACATGAACAACATGAACAACATGAACAAAGGAGATGAAGAACCCCTACCTTCACAAAAGGTAATGGTAAAATGAACAAGTTGAGAAGAGCTTTTCCTTCCTTGCCTTCAATCTTCCAAGACTTCACTCTAAAACTAGAGATTGGGTAACCACCAAAACTACTCAAAAAAACCCTCTAAATAAGATCCAAACTAAACCACCTAAAAAGGGCAATAACTTCCCCCACTTGCCTAAAAATATAGAAGTTTCTAACTCAACTAAACCTAAGGTTAACCTCTAAGTGGAGTTGAGGTTATTCAACCCATGGCAACAACTTTCAATTTTTGCACTAAGGCAAAAATAAACTTTTTAAGTGACCATAAAAGTCAACAAAAGGGGCTAAGGGGGTGGAAAATGCCCCCAATCCATACTCATACCCCTTGGGTATTAAGATTTCATGATTTAAGGTCTTAGGAATTGATTTGGGACCAAACAAATGCTAGAAATTTTTAGGAATAACAAACAACTCCAAAATGTAGATTAAACACTAATCCAGATTAGGGGTAACCAAACTTGATTTAAAATAGATTAGTGAAAAGAGCACTAACTTAGTCTGACTTAGGTCCATAGGTTACACAGTTAACCTTAACTTAGCATGCTAGAATGCATATACAATTCATGAGTGTCAAGTGACACTATAAGAACACAGTTACAAAATATTAACATTTACTGATCACGGAAGATACATTCATACATCCCACAATACAATTAAGATACAAACAACAAGGTTTTGACGAATGAGATGTAGGGATCAGTTTTGTTCCTCTGTCAAGTTTCTCGGTTAAAATATCTTACACACTCATTGCACACATTAGTAGCCCCATAAAATCACATGCACATATGTATGTACGTATCAGGAAAATCACATAAATTAAAACATACATCTTTCAATTAATCAGGGTTTCTCTCGTTCTACTCATATTCTTAATCATTACAATTTCATAATCGAAGTGTTAATCATACATTTACTTACTTCATCAACATACATGTTCATCAAGCATTAAATGAAAAACTTAAATTTTTGAAAGTAAACATCACACAACATAAAATAATATAATATGTTCAAAGCATCTGATAGTGTCTCGACATCCCAAGTCGTGAGTATCAAAATAATAATATATCACTATGCTATGATCGGTCAGGGTGAGGCCTCACATCTCAAATTGAACCCAACTGTGAGACTATTATGTTTTCTATGCACTGCCTATGCTTTGGGGGTTTTGGGTTGATTTAGCTTAACCAATTCTAGGTTGTTACCAGAGGCTCGAGAGTTATGTGTTTGTGATGTCATGTTGATGTTGATGTTGATCTTGATTATTTGTACTTGTTAGGAATAAGGTGTCTCAACCTTGTATAATTCCTATTCTTATTATTTGTTTTGTAAAATGTATTTTTTGCAAATAATGTTGATGTGTCGACATCTTGAATTGTGTGTAAGGAGATCATGACTAAAATGGTTATGACGGATTCCTATGACACGTAAGAGCTATGTTAGGAAAATTCAATGATAGGTGAAGACATGTGGCAACTAAGATATTTGAGTACTATACACTCTAACCCAATAGTGGGGTTCGGGGTTCCTATTTTCTCAGAGAATGGTAAAACCCTAATATGGTTTACCTTTTGGGAGTAGCCCTAAAGTGAAGCGCATGTTATAAGCATTTTTAGGATTGCAAAGAGATGTGATGTGAAAAAGGTGTATTGTTGATACTGTGAGTAGCTCCTGGAGTCTTTTGTTGTTGATGTTGAAATTGTATTGCAAGTGTATTGTAACCTCGTGTTGAAGATAATACATTGTGTAGGTTCTGAAGGGGTGGGGTTGTTTTACCGAAAGGTTTTTCCCCACTAGAAAATCCTTGTGTTATGTGTTCCTTTCTCTATCTATTTTCTATATGCATGGTTGGCTGCAATATTGTTGTTTACATGATATTGAATATGTAAGTGTAGAATATTTTAATAGGATTTGCATCATACTTTCCTTATGAGATTAGTGTAGGAAGCTGTTTCTGCACCTAAGTTTCCTTACAGTACTCAAACATGGTATTTGATGGTATGCTCTATGTTGAGTGTGTTTATATTGTTGCTTACTATTTTCAGTGTCTTTGTGGAACAATGAGATTTTATGCTATGAGATATCTGACTTAACCATTTTTGAGTCATCAATCAATTATATTTGATTTACTTTCCAGTTGCCTTGATGGGACTAAGGTGTTTTTTTTTATATTCATGATGATGTCATGTTGTGACATGTTGACTTGCCGATTTTGGAGTCTTATATCAATATTATTTTGGAATACTTTCTGGTTGCTCATTGAGAACTGATGGTTGTTGTGATTTGTCTTTAATGCTTTTTGGTTGCTCATTGAGAACCGACAGATATTGTGATTTATCATTTGATGCTTTTTAGTTGCTCATGGAGAACTGATGTGATTACTGTGGATTATCTTCTGATGCTTTCTAGTCACTTATATAGGTCTGAGATGATTTTAATATGATTATTGATTTGTGCTTTTATGAGCCTAGGGTAGGTTATCTACTTGTAGTGTCAGGACATGGCTTGCAATGGGGGCTAGGGCCCTAAGTGGTTGCTAGGGTAACTCATTGTAAGTTGTTTTAATAAGTGAAAAATATTAGACTAAATGAGGATTAAAATGAACCTAATAAGATAATTGTATGTTCTCACCCATGCCTTCAGTGCTAGTATAGATGAGGATGGGAGTAGAGAGAATGCTTGGTTGTGACCTTGTATTCTATAGTATGCCTTGTCAGTACGAGAGGATACTAGTGGCTACATGGGGATCACTAGGGACCCTAGAGTCCTAAGAAAACTACCAGGGTAACTTCTATGTGATTTATGTAATGACACTTTCCCACTTACATAGTAGGTTTCCTAGATGTCTTGTGTGCCTTTGGGTCTAGATGTCTATCTTAGAACCTTTGAGTTAGAATGCTTTTAGGATCTTCTAGACCTAGAGTGTATCTTTTGATATGTGGTTTGATATCCTATTTCAGACTTGAGACTATATCCTCAGCGTGGTGGGAGTGGGCCATTTAGGTTCCATGTAGTCGGGTGGTAGTGTTTTTTAACTCTTACCATTGAGATTCATCTATAGTCACCATGGCTGGAACTTCTTGGGATACTTGTTTATCATGTTTAGATGATGTTATTTACTAACATAATTCCTTATATTGATGATTAGCATGTTAGATTTTCTTATGCTTATGTTGTAGCATGTTTTAGGAGTGACATCCCTATTACTATAGTACCAACCATCTTATCGGTGACTTGGGATGTTACGCATAGGGGATGACTTGGGCCCACGATAGTCTAATGATACTATTGATGGTTGGGAGGAATCGTGCATTTAGTTAGTTGTGTTTTATGTTGGATGTTTATATCTTTTACGATGGATGGATGTATCATGTATGGTGGATGGTTTCCATTTATTTTATTGTACTTTGTATCATGGATCCAAGGAGGATGATGTATTTCTATTTCTACATATGTATATTATTTTAGCCTTTCATACCCTGTGACATGTATAGTGGATGATTGAGCATTCTGAATTAATTTGCCAAGAGGCATTCAGAACAAATGTATATTATGGACTTTGGACTTTCTATTATTCTTTCATATGGATGTGGTAGTTGTTAGAGTTAGTATTAGTTAAATTTATATGTAATTCAACGTCATGGGATCCTTAAGGAATGTAACCTGTTATATATGCTTTTAGTTGATTGTTTGTTATTGCTTCCGCTACTATGTGTTTGATGTGTATGTATTATCTTCCTTGTTCAAAAAAAAAATATGTTGCCAAACTTAGTAAAACTTTAAGTTATTTCTTTTGGGTCCCTTAGTGGGGCATTGCATCTAGTATCAGAGTGAGTTTCTACATTAGGAGCTCTGGGCATATTGGAATGCCACTAGTGTTATCTAGTTGAACAAAAACAAAAACTTTAAACTATTATGTGTATCTCTTTCAAACTGAAACTTGAAACTAGTTGAATTGAAATTGAAACTTTTAGTTGTATATTTATCATACTTCAATACTTAGATTTCAAAACTAAAATTATAAGTAAACCTAAATATAGGAAAATTGAAAATTGAAACTTATTCTGTTTTCAAAATATATATCTTTTATCTATGCTTTAAGGTACTATGCTTTTGATTGTCATTGTGAGCATTATGTAGTTTTGGTTTAGAGTGTTTAGGAGATCTGTTTTAGTAGTTGTTAAAAAGGATGAATGCTGGATCAATATGGTTTTTGGTTTATCATTAAACCAGAATCATATTGCTCTAACTGACTAGGAGTAATATGTTTTGTGGTTATTATAGCACCTTATTATCTCAGATATTATTCTTGTAGTGTTCTCAGTGAAGTCATATTCTCCTATAGGGGGAAAGGGTCCAATGGGACCAACACAGTGAGTTCTTTAGTATTATCATTCTTGTAGGCTTCTAGGAGTAAGCCTAACTATAGGGGGTATGGATGTAGTGCCTGCCTCTAGTTCACATTTCTGCTATCATTCTCAAACTCTTTTAGGTCAGTTTTATGTTGATGATTAGTGGCATTGTTTTAAGATTCAGATATTTATTTACATTCAATTTATTATATGATGAGATTACTTAGTACTTTATACTTCATGTATGCATGATGATTATTATAGTGTTTTTAGTTATTGATGATATTTAGCTAGATGGATTATCATATGCATTTTCTTATGGATACTTACCCCATATTGCATGTGTATGTTATGCATGTTTGTTTTCTTTATGGATGGCATTTCTGATGTGGTTAAGGAAGGGAGTCGTAGTCACCTATTGGTCAGGATCTATACGATGCACCACTTTCCACCATTGCCTGTTTAGCTTAGTATATATTGTGTTTGCACATGCATGGATTTTATGCAAGTTGCAAGTACTAGGTATCGACTTCCTTGAATTGCTAGGATGATCGTACCCTATCGCATTATCTCAATGGTAAGAGAGGGGAGATAAATTCTTAAATCCAAATCTTAAATCTTTAAGCCATTTGTCCTAATTGATAATTAGGGCAAGTATCCAAGTTGAGTACTCTCTGAATGCATCGAATGACATTAATTTGTGATTATAACCCTTTAGTTTGATTTTGTATGTGTTATTCTTTGATGAGTTTTTGTATGTTGTTTTATGAGTCCTTGGTTAATTTTCTATTAATTAAACCTAATTAAAAGATTAAATTGATGACTTAATTTAATGAAAAATTATTATGATATTTTAATATTTAATTATATTTAATTATATTTAATTAATTGAGAAACTAATTAAATAAAAAGAATTAAATTTGAAGATAAAAGTTATAAGGATAATTTTAGAATGTGATAATATTTATTTAATTTAATAATAATATATTTAGAGTTTATTTTTAAATAAATGCTAAATATTATTATTATTTAAGTTAATAAATATTTTATTGATTAAGTTTCAAAAATAAATTTAAAAGTGAAAATATATTAATTTATTAAAAAGTTTTAAGTTCGCATGATGTGTGCATGAGACTATAATATAATAAATTAATTTAAAAAGATAAAACAAGTAAATTTAATAAGAGTTGCATAATGTTTGCTTGATAATTTAATAATTAATTAAAAAGCAAGTCAAGTGAAAATTAAATAAAGTTATTTAATAATTCATTTAAGGGAAGAGATAAAGCAAAGATTAATAAAAGTTAATATTGTGTTAAGGGTTGTGAGCAAGAAGTTTTCCTAGATGAATGCATAATCAGTGCCTCAATTTAAGGAGAGAACTCTTTATCATAGTGGAGGGGTTCATTTTTAGGGGGAAGGAATTTTGGAGATGAATTTGTATGCAAATTTTTTGAAGCAAAAATTGGAAGCGAATTTTGGAAGGGAATTTCTAGGAAAGTTTCAGAGAGAGATTTTTGGATAGGAGCAAATTCTCTCACAATCTTCGGGTGGTTGCATATTAGCATCAAGTTTAGGTTGGGTCTTGTGTTTTGATCACTAATTAATTACGCAATTTTCCTTTCTTGTCTTCTTTGTGCCTATGGATTGTAAATCTGAATTTCTCTTTGATGAACTGTGAATATTTCAATGTTGTAAATTACTAAAAACATGACAATATCTTCTGCACACATAGTGATTAGAAAAGTAATAAAAAAACCCTATTTTGTAAATTAAAGAAATTAGAAATTAATTTCGGAAGGGTTTGAGATTTAAAAGATAAATGTTGCCATTTTGAATAGATTTTAAGAACATAAATTAATCCAAAAAAGGGTTTGAAATAAAAGAAAATTTTATAGTAGAAATTTGAATGGTTAAACATATTTTTCCTATCAGACTAAATTTGTAAATATTACAAAAAAATATTATTTAAAATATTGTAGTATGGGAAGAATGGAATGTTTGTTTTATCAAAAATTAAAAAGAAATTAAATTTTTAAAGAAACGAATATATATATATATATATATATATATATGTATTAAAGTCTTATTTAGGGGGAGGAGAATTGTTTTAAAAATATATTTTATAAATTTTAAATTAAAAAAAATATTAATACATTTTTTTATTAAAGAAAATATATAATAAAAAAAATTGGGGTTGGTGGGGCCATCAATTCCCACCCCCCTTTCTTCTTGTTTAAAACACCATAGTGAGCTATTAATAGTAGCCCGTATTTATATAAGTGGGATGTTTAATGTTTAAGGTTTTTTTTAAAAAAATAAAAATAAATTATAAACTTATTACGTTTGCTATGTATTATTAATGTTTTAAAAGTTATATAATATCAAGTTATTATTATTTGACAACTTTTTAATTAATATGATTTATAAATAAATTTTATTATTATTTAATAATTTTAATTAATAGATTTTAATATTGAATTTATTAATAATTAGTAATACTTTATTAACAAGTTTTATAATGTAAACTTTATTATTATTTAATAATATTTATTGATAGATTTTATTATTATTTGTTAATTTAAATATTAATGCAAGTAAATATAGTTTAATTAATAAAATTATTGTTAATTTTATTAATTGTTATGACTAATAATTACTGAAAAAATAATTTAGATATTTATATAATTATTAATTAATTAAGTTATTTAGTGGGGTATTAATTTATTTAATTATTGATAATATCAATTTTAATAAATTGTAAATTCTTCTACTTGAAAATCGATATGTTTCAAATAAATAATTATCTTTGATTATTTTGGAAAATTTTACTTAAATTGAATTAGAGTGATAGTACTTTTTATTCAAGTACAGGAAATGGTTTAAACTATAAGGATTAAAATGTAATCTTTTAAGCTCAAACCTCACATATATGAAAATGGGAAAACTTAGATCTTTTTGTTTAACTCAAAACTATGTGCTCTCAAATCAAACCCAATTGTGAGACTATTATGTTTTCTATGTACTGCCTATGCTTTGGAGGTTTTGGGTTGATTTAGCTTGACCAATTCTAGGTTGTTACCAGAGGCTTGGGGGTTATGTGTTTGTGATGTCATGTTGATGTTGATCTTGATCTTGATTATTTTTACTCAACCATGGTATGTGATGGTATGCTTTATGTTGACTGTGTTTATATTGTTTTTTACTATTTTCAGTGCCTTTGTGGGATGATGAGATTTTGTGCTGTAAGATATCTAACTTAACCATTTTGAGTCATTGATCAATTATATTTGATTTTCTTTCCAATCACCTTAAGGGGACTGAGGTGTTTGTTTGCTATGTTCATGATGATGTCATGTTGTGACATGTTGACTTGACCATTTTGGAGTCTTCGATCAATATTATTTTGGGATACTTTTTGGTTGCTTGTTGAGAACTGATGGTTGTTGTGATTTGTCTTTGATGCTTTTTGATTGCTCATTGAGAACCGATGGATATTGTGATTTATCATTTGATGTTTTTCAGTTGCTCGTGGAGAACTGGTGTGATTACTATGGATTATCTTTTGATGCTTTCCAGTCACTTGTATAGGACTAAGGTTATTTTTATATGATTATTTATTTGTGCTTTTATGAGCCTAGGGTAGGTTATCTACTTGTAGTGTTGGGAAGTGGCTTGCAATGGGGGGTCGGGGCCCTAAGTGGCTGCCAGGGTAACTCATTGTAAGTTGTTTTAATAAGTGAAAACATTACACTAAATGGGGATTAAAATAAACCTAATAAGATAATTGTATGTTCTCACCCATGCCTTGAGTGCTAGTACAGACTAGGATTGGAGTAGAGAGAATGCTTGGTTGCGACCTTGCATTTTGTAGTATGCCTTGTCACTATGAGAGGATACTAGTGGCTGCATGGGGATCACTAGGGACCCTAGAGTCGTAAGAAAATTGGCAGGGTAACTTCTACATGATTCATGCGATGAGACTTACCCACTTACATAGTAGGTTTCCTACGCATCTTGTGTGCCTTGGGGTCTAGATGTCTATCTTAGAACCTTTGATTTAGAATGCTTTTAGGATCTTCTGGACTTAGAGAATATCTTGTGATATGTGGTTTGATATCTTATTTGGGACTTGAGACTATCTCCTTAGTGTGGTGGGAGTGGGCCATTTAGGTTCACACGATAAGGTGGTAGTTCTTTTTCATTCTTACCATTGAGATCTATTCATAGTCACCATGGCTAGAGCTTCTTGGGATGGTTGTTTATCATGTTTAGATGATGTTATTTACTGACATATTTCCTTATATTGATTATTAGCATGTTATATTTTCTTATGCTTATGTTGTAGTATGTTTTAGGAGTGATGTCCCTATTGTTATATAGTAGTGACGATCTTGTCGGTGACTTGGGATGTCACACTCAGGGGATGGGTAGGGCCCACAATGGTCTAATGATGATATTGATGGTTGGGACGAACTGTTCATTTAGTTAGTTGTGTTTTATGTTGGATTTTTATATCTTTTATGATGGATGCATGTATCATGTATGGTGGATGGTTTTCATTTATTTTATTATACTTTGTATCATGGATCCAAGGAGGATGATGTATTTCTATTTCTACATATGTATATTTTTTTAGCCTTTCATACCTTGTGACATGTACAGTGGATGATTGAGCATCCAAAATTAATTTGCCAAGAGGCATTTAGAACAAATGTATATTATGGACATTAGACTTTCTATTATTCTTTCATATGGATGTGGTAGTTGTTAGAGTTAGTATTAGTTAAATTTATATGTAATTCAATGTCATGGGATTCTTAAGGAATGTAACTTGTTATATATGCTTTTATTTGATTGTTTGTTATTGCTTCTGCTACTATGTGTTTGATGTGTATGTATTATCTTCCTTGTTAAAAAAAAAAATGATGCCAAACTTAGTAAAACTTTAGGTCATTTATTTTGGGTCCCTTGGTGGGGCATTATAGACATTACCTCTAAACCCTACAAAGGATGTTGAAGTGGTTGTCAACCTTGAAACACTCTTATTTTATTTTTCTTTGAACCTCTAATTTTGAGAATATTATCTAATTGTCATTAAATAGTGATTTTTGCAGCTAGAAAGTTTTCATTTGTTATTGAAGTTATCTCTCAGATTGTAATCATTCTAAAAGACATGTAATTTGTGTCTCAAATGTTCATTTATACCCTTTAATGGATATGGATTCTTCACAAATGCTAATAATCATGAATAAAATAGATATTTCAAAACTAATTTTTCATAGTAAGTAATGAAAGTCCAATTTTTCTTTAACAATAACTTGTTCAAAACTTATTATTTTCAATTTTTTGGGTGTCCATTACTTGTAAGGGATTTTTTGAACTATAGTTTGTAATATATGTTGGGAGTGCTATTGTAATCAATGTTGTAGATGACCAAATAAAAGTGAACCTATAAATAATTTGCAAGTCTGATAATTATAGTGACTTGAATTCAGATTTGGTAGGGTCTTGCTACCAAACAAAAGTCTAATAAATAAATATGCAATTAAAAATCATTTCAAAGGATTGGATTTCTTTTTTACTTGTTTTGAGTTTCCCTGATAAAGTTGGTGACCTAGGCCAAGGCACATAAGGCTTGTTATGCCCATGTGTTAGTAGTGTCATATGTATGTATTAGATTACTGATTTGAAAAATAGTTGGAATATTCCCTATTGATTCAGAGTAGATTGACCTTTTGAGACCATCACTTCCTTGGTCAAGCCTTATGAACAATAATGCAAACATGACGTTGGCTAGTATGATTTATTAGGTCTTGATAGAACTTGTGCCTATAAGGTCAATTGGGTGGGTTTTTTAATTGGTCCTTGAGGCTCTACATCATAGCTAAACCTTGAGAATCCTATTACATACACACTATTTTCCAAAGTTCTAGGATCCACTTAAGTGTAGTGTTAAAAATACTCATCAAATTTTGGGGTGGAAGTTGAGGAATCTTGTGGGAGCATGTTTGTCCAATTCTCATCAAAATTTATGATTTCATCTTTTCAACTGACTTTAGTCCTAAAGGTGGGTTGCATTTAGCATATGTGAAACACCAAGATAATCTAGATTCAAAGAGCTAGGAACTAGTTGCATCATAATTATCTCAACAAGATGCCATAAAAGTATTCCTCTTCAAATTTATTCTCCTCTTTAATTGCCACAAGTTTGAGTCCACAACTTATTATGTGATGGATCATATTATTATTTATGGGATAATATTTTGATATGCCCAAACATAATGAGTCAATGATAATAGCTCTCTGTGTTTAGATAGGGAGCTAGAAGTCAAATATATTTTCCTTTCCTTTAAGTAGTTTAAAATTTGTTTCATTTATTTCTATTCATTTTGTAACACATCTAAATTGTGATTAACTTTTTCAAAGGTGAGTCTTACCCTTGGGCAACACAAATAAATACTTTACAATGCTTTAGAAAATGATTGAAAACTATTGATGATGAGACCTACCATATAAATTTTATATCCTAGTTTGTTAATAATAGGAAATTATTTTCTTTAATGTTTTAGCCTAAGAAGCTATTTTAGAAATCACATATTTTTGAATTATTTGCTCTATTATTTGTTTCAGTGGCAATAATGTACAAAAAGTTAGTGTATATATATATATATATATATATATATATATACATACATATATACATACATATATACATATATACATATATACATACATATATACATATATACATATATATATATATATGTATATATGTATGTATATATGTATATATGTATGTATATATGTATATATATATATATGTATATATATATGTGTATATATATATGTATATAAAATATATACATGTATATAAAATATATACATATTTTATATATATATGTATGTATGTATGTATATATACATATATATATATATATATATATATATATATATATATATATATATATATATCTATATATATATATATATGTATACATATATGTGTGTGTGTGTGTGTGTATAGTTGGTCAAATTCATTTGGATTAGTTAATAGATTCATGTCGAGCTTCCAACTACTAACCAACATCCATTAGATGAGATGTAGCTAGTTTAAAGTGTGTTGCGATAATTTTGGAAGATTTTATGACATTCTTGACACTCCTATCCCCAACTCATAAACAAGGAAAAAATATGGGAAAAAATACATGTTCTTAGGTTGAAGTAAAATCTCAAGGAGTGATGCACTTAATGAGCCATAAGAAACCTATGTTTATTTCTAGTATGCCAGACTACCACATTAGCATGCAAAGTTGAATCTGGATCCAATTCCATGTCAAACATATAAAAAATAATAAAATTATGTTTTCTAGAGTTTGCATGTACAAGAATTTCATAGCAAATGACTATCAACTAGCTACACTTAGTTGGGTTTGTTAGAAACAATATTAAGAGGGTCGATCATTGGGTGAGAAATGTGATGAATAGGGATGAAATGCAAAGGTGAGATGTTGAAAAGAAATAATGGTAAATTTGAGTGAGGTGACCAAAATTTTCTTTCAAAACCATATGTGTAGATATAAACATTAAGTACAACATGTCAAATATTTTTGAAAATATACACATTAGTTAGACAAAAAATTCTTTCAAAACCATATGTATAGATATAAACATTAAGCACAACATATCCAATATTTTTGTAGGTATACACATGAATTACACCAAATTTTTCTTTCAAAACCATGTGTAGATATAACATTATTACAACATGTCAAATAATTTTGTAGATATAAACATTAATTATACTAAATTTTTCTTTCAAAACCATATCTACAGATATAAATATTAAGTACAACCAACTCATAAGGGTACAAGAATAAGTTGTTCCCACGAAGAAGGATCATGTTAGATAATACAAGGGAATTTGATCAAAAGTAGGAGACAAATGCTAGATTATTATCTAATTTTCAAAGAGAAGGTGATGACAAATGTTATTGTCCTTATAAGAGTTGTAATGGCTAAAAGACAAGAAGAATCAAAATTAAAACAACTACAAGACATTATATAGAGAATGGCCACACTAAAGGGGGGTTTGATTATCATCCATTGATAAGTTGTTTGTTATATTGTTTTCACAATTAATATACAAATAAACCATGGAATGAGAGTTTGATTATCATGATTTTTATATAGGTTGATCTCCCAAGGGTAGTATGTGATATGGACCACCACATCTTGGAGGAAAATGGAGGTGTGAGTATTGAAGGAGATCATGATCCCATGGAAGATGATGATCATGCACCAGAAAACACATTTGAAGATGATGGTATGAATGTATTGATCCATGACACATTTGGTACTAGTGGTGGTGTTGCTAGTGATGATGATGATTATTATGATGACGATGAAATTGAGACCATCCATGATATACCTCTACTTGAGAAGGAAAAAATGACCCTTTGCAAAGGATCCCAATCACCTCTTCTCTTTGTTGTATTATTGTTGGTGAATTTTAGGTTTATGAATGACTTATCCAACATAACAATATATGATATTATATTCTATAAAAGGTGAAATTTGTACCATTAAGATTACTTATACTAATGACTTATATTTTTTTCTATAGATTGATACATGACTATTTGTTACCACCATCAAATGTTCTTCCTTGCTTGTACTGAGAATTATGTGTCACTATGGAACATATTGGAATGAAGTATCAAGTAATACATGTTTGTCCTAAAGATCATGTTATTTATCATAAAGAACAAGAAAATGCAATAGAATTCCCCAAATTCCATACAAGAAGATATCAAGATGATCAAGTGATAAAAAAGGTGTCTTGCAAAGTTCTTCATTGCATCCCCATTTTTCCATGTCTTAAAAGATTATTTGGGTGCATTAACTTGAAATAATTTATGGATTACCATGCATGCAATAGAATTAGAAATGAAATTATTAAAATGCCTATAGATGGTTCAATATTTATGGACATAAAGTAAAAGTTTCCACAATTTAAAGAATAACTTTGAAATCTTAGGCTTTCTCTGGAAATTGATGATGTCAATCCTTTTGGAGAGATGAGATCTATTTACTCAGTGTGGCCTATTTTTATTATGAACAATAACCTTCCTCTGTGGATGTCAATAATGAGGAAGCACATTATCTTGGCAATGATTATTTCTATTATGTTATTGTTATTTACATACAATTATAAGTCTTGGAGTGAAATAAACACAATAATTATCTAATGTTGCTCATTCAACTAGGTATGTACTAAGTGAAAGATATAAATGTATATATTGTGCCTCTTATCGATGCATTTCTAGTGTTATAGAATGGTTTCACTCTATATGATATCTCTAGAACAATTGGAGAAAAAAAATTCCATTCAATGTTTGTGTGGACAATTCATGATGCCCTAGGGTTGAAGCATTTTTATGGTATGTTATGCTGAAATCTAGTTGTACACAATAATACTATTTCCAAAAATGAACATATTTAATTCAATTGTATCATTATCTTTTAGGTCTTCAAATAAAGGGAAAATTTTCATGTCCAATGTGTGGTCCAAAGATGAAATCTTGTTATTCCAAAAGTTTAAGAAAGCATGTGTTTGATGAGAATATGTACTTGCTCCATAGAAATCATAAGTATCAAAGTGTCAAAAAACATCTTTTCAATGGGAAAGAAGAGACTACACCAAAGCCACAAAGAATGACACCTCACTTATGGAAGTTGGAATATAATAGAATTTGAGGTAGTATCACTCCACCTAATGGTTTATGTTTGAAAATTATATATTTTGATTGTGTTTTGTTGGCTAATTATGTAATTGATAGTCATGAAGGTTGTCAAGGAATCACTAACCACCTTCCAAATGGATTGAAATGGTATCCTAGAGAATTTAGTAGGCTATCCTACTATGAGAAGCTACAAATTGTGCATTTGTTTGATACTATGCATATTGGAAAATATTGGATGGAAGGAATGACAAAGAAAAACTTGTCAAAATTTGTAGTGACATTCATGATTCCAATTATGCAATGAAAAATATCATTGACTCAAATAGAAATGGAGATCAAATTAATAAAAGTGCCCTTCCTTGGTTATTAATAGAGCAACAAAGTAATGCAATTAAAAAATTCATATGAAATTTTTGATTTCCTACAAGATTTGTTCCAAATATAAGCAATCTCAAGTCAAAGAAAAGTGAATTTGGGCTAGGGCTGAAAATGCATGACTGGAAAATATTCATCAAGGTAAGTCATAGTCATTTGTATTTATAATATATTTTTGAAAATGCATTCAATTTTTATTATATTACATTAGAAAAGAATGAAATGATTAGTTGAAAATTGTTGCAGTATGTGCTACCCCTGTCACTCCCAAACAACTTCAAAAATAATATCAAACAAGTGATATATGATCTTGAAAAATATGAGGTAAGTAGTGATATTTGTCCAACATATCAAATAAGTAATATATTGTAAAATATCATATTTATATGTTTTTGTGTCTTGAATCCCTTGTAGGTAATTGTCATCTAAATAAATTCATAAAGAAGATATAAAATATTGGAAGAAAAGAATTTGTCTACTAATGTGTGAAATGAAAAAGTGTCTACCTTCAACTTTTTTCAATGCATGAGAACATTACCTCATACACCAAGTTGAGGAGATTGAATTGTGTAGACCTATACAACCTAGGTCAATGTGGATAGTTGAGAGACACTTGAAATTTTTGAAGGGTTTGGTTAGACAAAGAACATGTCTTAAGGGTTATATGATTGAGAGATATATGGTATACCATATGATGGTTTATGTTACTCAATATCTTCCTAATCTTGTAGCAAAGACCCATATAGATTGCATTTGGGATCTATAGTCCATTAAAATTGTTAATGTTATAATTTTGTAGGATAAATTATATTATATATATGAAAAATAATATATGAAAAATATTATATATGGAATAATTAACTTATATTAAGTGTGTGTGTGTGTGTATAACAATTATAATATATTGAGGTTAAATTACTTTGTTATAACTATAACTAATGTAATTTAATATATTAAAGAGACGTTCCTCTTTATTTCACAAATATATTCATTCATATAGTAACTTGAAAAACACATAAAATTTCACAAGTGCTATTACAAGTTACAAATCCTATTTCACTAACATGGTATCAGAGTGAGGTTGTAATGTATGAAATGATATAAAAATAGAAAAAGAGAATACTATAACTAGGGCAACAAGGAACATTGATGAACATCAAGAGAGATTGAAGTGTACATTTGAATCTGGAAATACATCCATGAGTGGCAATAAAAAATCAAAATCATATTCATAATTAAAAGGCCAATGTCACTTCCTCTGTGATCTTCCATGATGGGTGCGAGATGATGTAAACATGGAGACACATAACAAATGTTTGTAAAAATCATTGTAAGCTACTTGTGGATAAATAAAGAAATCATCACAATCAAAATGTACCTCCAACAATTGCAAATGAAGCATTATGAAAAGTTTTGATTAAAGAAATTTTTGTGATTTAAAATTTAGTGGGGTATTTCTCGATTTCATTGCTAGCTTCCAGCTCTTCATTCCAAAGTGTTTCACTGCCCAATTCATGCCTCTTGTTATTGGTGGATAAGAGGGCATAGCCCATGAACCTAGAATATCCTAAGCAATATGCAGACTTAGACCAAATGATGGCATACGTTGGCATTGTCCTCCCCCATTTTCATGTCAAGATTGGCATCAATAGGTCTAGTACATATGATAAAACATCTTTATTTGTATTGGCAAAAGTACATGTATTTGTGAACACAAAACAAACTTTTAAGATACCACAATATCAAAACCATAAACAACTCTTCTAGATATGTTCTACTGAGGTTGCTAAACACTTTCTTGCTGAGTATATGTTTGTGGAGAGAATTAGAAAGAAAAATGATAAATGAGTTGATACTTACATTGATAGTAAGAATACCACATATACCATCCTCAATGTGCGAGACCAAATCAAGAAGGCTAAATGATCTTAACCTTTTGACCTTTTCCTTAAGATGCTTAACTTTCTCCTCATTCTCCTTTTTAGGTGAAAAACATGAAGAACTTTGGTTTTGTATGAAACTCCTATACAAGATCAGAGGAATCATTAGGATATTTAAGGCTCTCTAGTCACATTGTGGATGAGAAATTTGTCCTAAGAAGATATCAATATTAGTCCTACATCTTCCAATACCTTGAGTTACATCTCTAGAAAAATATAAACCACCTTGTGCTGCTCCAAATTTTTGAAGAAGATAGAAATGTTTAAGAAGGTTGGGACGTGCTCACCACTTTAATGAAAATAAGAGGCAATCATTCTAAGAGCCAGTGTGATGCCATTACACATGCTTGTCAAGCTATTGATATTTTCCTGTGGATTAAAGCTTACTTTGACACCATCCAAGACCTTTTTATACAATAAATTTTTTGCTTCCACACCATCAATACCCTTGATTAGATAGTGAGATTGCTTAATATATTCAGATGTACTAAAGTGAGGTCTGCAACTACTAGTTATAAGGATTTCTCTATGAATTGAAAGCCATTCTCACTGTATAGGTATAAGGTTATCTATATTATTGTTTTTTAGGATGATTGTCAATGAAAATAAAGATAGGGCTGCTAGCTTCTCTAAAGTAATTAGAAAGTTGTTCCCTGTCCTCTACACAACTTCCCAGTAGAATCGTTTTGACTGAGCATTATGAACAAATGGTGGTGCACACTAGGAAATTTTATGCCCATGTCTTCAGATGAAGACTGATCCATTGAGTAGTTGATTAATATCATTCTCATTTGTAGAGATATCGATGATCTAAACCCACATTTAGTAACATTTGCATTCTAGTGTACAAGTTTGATTAAATTGCCACAATATTAGACACACATAACAATGCAATCATGGACATTATATATTATTCTACATGTATGTAGGATTATAATAGAGTTATTTTAGAATACATGTTGAATACTAATAAGAGACAAAGGTTGAATTAAACTAGATTAAACATGGTATATAATGTGATCCATATTGATATCCTCATCTCCAGTTATGCAAAGGCAACTCATGATGAATTGCATGGAGTTGGTCACAATTATTTGTGGGTGTTAAAAGAAGATATCCAATATTTCAAGTAGTAGTGATTATTATTACAGCAATGCAAGGAATTCATAAGTCTACATATATTAGTAATTCCTACGCTTGGAAAGTGAACATCTAAAATTCCTACTATTATCTAAAACTGAGGTGATAATAAGAAATTATCAGAAGACTAATTGGTAAATTGCATACTTATTTCCCTTCATTTGAAGGATAGGGAAGCCTATGACTCATACAAAAGCTTAGAATGACATTTGAAGATATATTCTAGAGGCATTGGAAATAATAAGAATTCACTACTCCCTCCTTTGATGATTGATCTTGAGTTTTCCAAAGAGATAGTATGCATGACTTCACGATCAATACTAGAAACACTTTACAAAATGATGACAAGATTGAAGTTGTCACCAGTACCACCATGATCACAGAAGTTCAAAGAGATTTAATCAATCTACTGGCATGATGAATATTATTGGACTTTCTTTTAGTTATGTTCTCCATATATTGTCAAAATAAGGTGGCATATATATTTCATATGCTTGAGAGGACTTGATTCCAATCCATACTTAATGGTCCTTATTGATCCTTCAATGCTTTGTGCCACAAATTTGAAATCAACAATGGGTGTACCTAAATTTGGGCAATGTATTTTATATATGTACCTTGGTCATGTTCTTTTTGTTGACAAATTGATGCAGTTGTTACAAGGACTTGTGCAAAGTTAAATTAATCAAGACATGATCCAAAATATTCTTATAGCCACATGGAAATCTAGAGTGGTAACTTTACATTGTGGGGAGGGAAAATGATAAAAAATGTTCCATTCCCACTTGAACCATCTTTAAAGGGGAGATGTTCCATCTATGTATAGATAAGTATTTCATATCTTTCAGTATTACATTTATCTATTTTTATTTCTATAATTACTATAAAGAGCTATTTGCCTTGATTTTTTCTTTTGTCTCTGAGGATGTTCTTGTAGGAAAAGAAGATTGGTACATTTGGCATGCTACCAAATATTGTGCAAACTCAATCTTATGATAGTAGCTTCAAAGAAGTTGTGATTTAGGATTCATGAATCATTTGATGATTAGGTTGGATAATGTGAGTTTCTTGAAGCAAATATCCTTGATGATTGAAATTATGAGAGGGAGTCTGATAGTTCATTAGAGGCAACCTTGGAGAAAGAGAGGGACTAGAAAAAAAATGCTCCAATCAAACTTTTGATGATATTGGTTTAGAAGAAGTAGACTTTGTTGATGGATTCAACACTAGTCTAAAACTATAATAGTTAAAGGACTATGATTCATGGGATAAAGTCTCATGTATGTAGGTTGGAAGAATTTATCCTATTTGGATACCCATTTAACTAGGGAAGCATGACATGACTTGCTTCCAAGAGGTTAGAAGGATAATAATAGATTCAAAGGAAGTTTGACACTTCATCAAAGAGAACCTTATGCTAAGAGGTCAGAAAAGTTAATATCAACCCAAGAGGGAGAAACCTTATTCTTTGCTATGTTTTATGGTGAATTTTGTGACAACACACATGATAGTATTCATGGGGACTTCATGAGAACTTTTGATGTCATACATGTATGAGCCTATCCCTTATGTACATCATCAAGAAGTGATGACTTCTAAATGATTATCACTTGTATTAGGAGAAGTTATTGTAAAGTGGCATCCTTACAATAACTTGTAGCATGATTCATTTTTACAAAAAAAATTCATGTAAAGGCTTTATCTTATAAGTCAACAACTAGGTGGTTGATATCTTTAATTTGATTATCTACAAGTTGCTTGTATGGATATATTTTCAATACTTGGTGTATATCTTGCCTTGATATTTTGATAGGCCATTACCACATTGAGTACTCGGTGGATATCATTTAGTTGATGTTCTGATAGACCATTACTTAGAGTATTTGGTGAATATCATTTGATTGATATTCTGATAGGCCAATACTTATATTATATCATATTCTAGAAATCTTCTGATCAAAGATTTCCTGTGTTATTTTTGAAATATTGCCTATGGTGCAATATCGATGTGTTTTATCCTTCTTCATTAAGAGGGAGTGTTAATGTTATAATTATGTTGGATAAATTATATTATGTATATGAGATATATAATATATGATAAAATATTATATATGAAATAATTAACTTATATTAAGAGTGATATGTGTATATATATATATATATATATATATATATATATATATATATATATATATATATATATATTGAGGGTATTTTACTTGTGTTATAACTATAACTAATAATATATTAAGGAGACATGTCTCTTCAAGAGACATGCCTCTTTATTTCATATATATATCTATTCATATAGTAAGTTGAAAAACACATAAAATTTCACAAGTGCTATTACAAGTTACAAATCCTATTTCACTAACAAAAATATTCAAAAGGGAGTACTTGGTGGGGAATGGTAGATTTAGGAAAGTGAAAGGAAATAAATGTGAAGAGTTATTATAGATAATTAATTCTTAATCTTAAAAATAAATATGTTGTAAGTCATCTATTTAATTTTTTATAACTGCTAAAGAGTAGGATGCAATACATTTTTTTATTGCTAACAATCAAGATTGGATGACAATATGGATTGATTGATGTCTAATAGAATTTACAAGTAGAAGGTTTAGTTTTGAGAGGGGGGGGGGGTGTGAATTAGAAGTAACTAACTTTATCCTTTTAAAACCTTTTAGCTGAGATCATTCACATGCATCTAACATATCTATTCAACATGAAAAATAAAAACATGCATGAAAATAGATAGCACAAGATTTTGGTAACCCAGAAACCCTCCAAAATAAGAAGGTAAAATTGGGGTGGTGATGACAACCACAAAGTATCACTATAGGAATATGTAACTATTTAAGGTTACAAAGTTTGACCACTACCAATGGTCTACCCTATGAAAGGCCTATCTTGTTAAAGACTTTACATCCTATATAAAAGTGACCTGGTTAAAGGATTTACAAACACTCACTTGGAATGTTACCTTGTTAAAGGATTTAGCACCTTGTTGAAAGGCTTACAAGATGACTATTAAACCGACCTATCATCATAGGATTTTCATTCCTAATACAATGGCTAGAGAGTATTGGAAAGTCTTGACCTGATGAGTTGCAATCTTCAATTGTTGATTCTAGATCCTTGTTCTGCTTTGTCTGTTATGATCCTTCCTTGATCTGATATGTCTCTCCTCAAAGTTTTGATACTCTATTTTTTTCAACTAAATTTTGCAATGATTTTCTACTTTTTCTAAGTCTTTACACCCCTCTGCACTTTGCTAGCATTCTCCCATAAAATCTTACTCATGCATACAAATAATAGGGTTTTGTCCTCTTTTTAAAGGCTTCAAAGACTTAGAGTTAGGTATGAATCTACGATCAATATTAATTCTTCTTTTTCCACTCAATTCTTTCACTTTTCCTATTGGTTGCATTCTTTCTCCATTTTTCTTATTGGCTACATGCTAATTACATATAAAATGTAAAATATTTGATCTTAGCTTCAAGATCCTTTGAGATTCATCTTGAGTCAGCTCAAAAATGGTTTACATCTGAGTTTATGAAGGTACAAACTCATATGTTGAGTCTATGTTACTTGACACTTACTAGTTGCTAATGCTCGACACATATAGGAATTCTATCTCACTTGGCTCCTATAGTAATTTTGTTTTAGCTTGGCATCTATACTTTTCTTGGTACCTATAGTGACTTAGCATCATTTATCACTCAGCACTTGATACTTTCTTGGCACCTAAAGTTCACTCAGCACCTATTGAATTTTTGGCTCGACACGTACTATAGCTTGGCATCTATTTGATCCTTGGCATCATCTTGAGAATTGGTTAAGTGTGTTGACACTCAATTGTCAAAACCAATTTGAGACTAACAATGTCAACATTTTGGTCATAGATTAGAATGGTAATCCATGTCTTCATTGGCTAAAAAAGCTCATTGTAATGGATATCCTAATGTTACACAAAAGGAAATAGATTTAGTATATGGTTTAAGAGACCTCTGGGTACTTATAATTTTTTTAATCAACCATATGTTTTTTAACTCATGATGCAATAATTTATACATATTTGACATTATTGTAGGTGAAACACCACAAGGCCATGATATGCAATGGTTAAATTTTTTTAATCAAATATTTTGATGACACAAAGTGAACTTGTGATTCTAGGATAAGTGTAGTCTTTTAGGTGACCAATATTTCATCTAGAAATGACTTGCATCCTTGAGAATCTCAAAATCGATACTGTGAAATTTTGGTTGATATACTTGATTATGACTTTAATTCCTTCAAATTAGTTAATCTTTAAATGGTATATACTATGGCTCAGTCAAAATTATCTTGATAGATCTATTATTGAGCATGAAAATGGATTTCCAATGATTAATACAAGGTTGTTTGAGCATGTTGGGGATGAGCCCTATGTTATTCCAAGCTAATGTGAGTAGGTATTTTACTCAAAGGTTCCACATAGACCAAGTTGGTCATTTTTTATTAGACATAATCCAAGAGGAAGGCTAATAAAGTACAATGAAATGGAAGAATAAGATATAGAGGAAGAGGAAGAAGTGGATCACGATCAAGAGTTAGTCAATAATGCTCCTAATGTAAATGATGTTGCTACTAATCATGATGATGATGCTTCTACTAATCACAATTATGATGAGGAGGAGGATGATGATGTTGAAAATGATGACAATGATGATGGTGGTGGTGGTGGTGGTGATGATGATGATGATGATGATGAAAATGATAATGATGATAGAAATGGCAATGATGATGATGATGAAGATGATGATGATGATGACGACGATGATGATGATGAAGATGATGATGATGATGATGTTACAAGCTAGAGTTATTGTTACACCAAAATATCAACCTATTAATGCTTGATACAACCACTAGACTTATAGAACATAGAAGGCAATTAAGCCATGTCACAAGTCCTAAAGGGGAAGGTTAGCAGTTAGTCCAAAAATCCCCCCTTAGCATTATCCGACAAGATTCAAACCTGTGAGAAAGCTTTGATACCACTTGTTAGAAGCTAGAGTTGTTTTTGCACCAAAATATCAACCTATTAATGCCTGATACAACCACTAGACTTATAGAACATAGGAGGCAGTTAAGCCATGTCACAAGTCCTAAAGGGGAAGGCTGGCAGTTAGTCCAAAAATCCCCCCTTAGCATTACCCGATAGGATTCAAACCTGTGAGCAAGCTTTGATACCACTTGTTACAATCTAGAGTTGTTGTTGCACCAAAATATCAACCTGTTAATGCCCCAATACAACCACTAGACTTTAAAAACATAGGAGGTGGTTAAGCCATGTTACAAATCCCAAAGGGGAAGGCTAGTGGTTAGTCTAACAAATGATGATGAGCATGATAGTGGTGGTGACGATGTTGATGATGATGATGATACTAATGATGAGATGGATGAAGAATAATATCAATGATGGGGGGAGATTTGATTAGCTAATGATGAAGGGGAGCTTGATTATCAATGAGAAGAATGAAATATATAGTTATGTGATCAATGCTTATGTTTTTCAATATTTAGTTCTTGATAGATCAATGATTAATTTGATTAACTTTTCATGTACCTTTTACTATTTATAATTCATATGTGATGCTAATATTTGATGCAATTTTAAGTATATGTATCATGAATTTTTTAGCTAACATAAGAAAATTGATTTACATATGTAGAGACCTGAAGCCCTTTCACAATCATCCCACATAGTCTCATGGATCATTAGGTCCAAGTCAATACACACCATAGAGATTAATGTCTTTTACCATTTTTAAAATATCTCTCTCATTGCCACCCATTTCTCTTATTTTGTGGAGTGCAGGTATCAATGAATAGGTACATGTTAGATTTTTCTTCCTCAAGTGAGGAAAATGTAGGAATGGAAGAAGAAAGTGAGACACTTAGTATGTATAAATCAAAGAGATTGACTTGAGGTCAAAATATTAGAAAGAAATTCAATAAGCACATAAAATTTTTCCTTGCTCAAGGGGGTAATGTTCTTACAATGATGAGAGTGAAGGTGACTCTAACCTGCCTTTTAGGTACAAATATCTATACAAACAATGAGTCCTCAATGAAATTCCTCCAATAAACATTGATTTTCGTGTTGGAGAGAGGATATATCACACAAAACCATCCACATTACATTGTTTAGGCCTATTTTCCATGGATGGTATAAAGGTCTCTTACAACAAGGTTGTTGAATTGATAGAGCATGTTGGAGCTTGCTATGATTATAGTAGTTGGATGCAAATTGTTAGATATAAAAAAGTATGTGTAGGTATATACTCACAAAAAAATATATACAACAAAAAGTTAGTGAAAAAAGTAAAATATTAGCTATATACATTGATGAAAGGCCAAAAGCATTAGGTAATATTGTAAGTTTTATAAATAGTGCATGAGCTACGTCAACTAAGAAGTGACCCAATTGTGTATTTGAGGTGCATGAGGGAAATCATGTCTTTGTATGTGTGATAAAATTAATACATGGAGGTGAAGAGCTTCTTATTGATTAAAATTTGAATAGAATAGATACAAACAAAGCCACTATCATGGGCAAGGTGGTACATACTATGCACATTTAAAATTAACTCCAATCAATAAATCCAACACACCATTAAATTTTTATATATTTTTTGCTAACTTAGAATAGTAACACATGTTCTATAACATATCTTAGTGATTTTTTTTAATACAAGGCTATAATATGGATCAACAATCACAAGATATGCACAATGATGATGGTTCTCATGAGACTTCTTCTTCTTGATATGTAAAACTCATTATTTTTTGTACAAATTAGATGCAAGAAATATGTTAATGCATATTTTTAATTTATTTTTATTCTTCACTAATATTTTGTATTGATTTTAAATATAGTGCTAATAATATTGTTCCTACAAATAATTGTTGATTAGGAAAAGAGAAAGGAAAAAGTAGTCCATAAGGAGACACACAATGACCTAGATGAATTCATGATTAATTTTGCATCAACCCTTGATCCTATAGCTGTAGTGTAAAGTTTATCCATGATATAGGAAAAAGGTTAATGCAATTTGCATCAACTCGACCTTAGACTCTTCAAATAAAATAGATAGATGATAAGTTGATGCACCTTGTTGAGAGATATATAGTAAGTATTAATGTAGTTTTTAATTATAACAAAAATTAAATAATATTTTGTATAGTATACTTTTTTATTTATGTCATTAAATAAAATTGATATGTTTTATTTTTACAAAGGATGCTGAAGAGGCTCAAGAGTGATTCCCTAGAGGATGGTACTTCAGGTGGTTCAACTACATCACATCTTTTATCCTACACTTCTATTTTTCTCAAACAATATTTTTTTTAATAGCTCTAAGAATCTTGTTTTATTGTGCTCTAACTTTCTCATTTTTCAGCTCCTACCATTGATCCTATGTTTACTATGCTGCCTACTATAAGGAATAGAAATGAAGAGGTAATGCAAATTGCAAATTTCACAACATATAGCAAGGCAATAGATGCGGTGGCAATGCCTATTAGTAAGTAGATCCCTCTTTTTCTCTCTCATTTTTCATGTGTTTATTTCACTTGAGCTATTATTTCTTAGGGGGCATTTTGTAATATTAGATTCATTTTATGTAGGAGGTGATGAGGACATTCCTGGGTGTACCCATGTTAGATGTATGAGAACACTAAATAATTGTGACCAATTTCTTGTTAGCAATGAATATGGTCTTCCCTTGAGAGTTACCAAGTAATTTAAATATTGATCCTTTATTTACTATACAATCTTATGCTCATAATCAAATGCACTAACCTCCCATGCAGTCCTTTGGAATAAATACTAATCTCATTATTCATTTATAGGGAATAATATATTTTATGAAAAATTTAATGATGAATATTTACATATATTTGGGCTGACCATATGTATAGGATATCATATTTTGATTTCATTACTAGATAATGTTTTTTTTTATCAATTTCTTCAAGTAAATTAAAAGGTAGCTTCAATTGATTATGAATCTAACAATTTTTTTATTTTCTTAAAAGGTGGAATTTGCAAACTAAGAGAAAGGATAAACTCATTGATGCCATGACAATACTTTTTGGACCCAGCATATTTCAAAGACTTAGGATCCTTGAGAAAGAGGGACAAGATTTGAAGTATATTACGTACAACTACATGACCCATATTAAAAATAAACCCTTGTTATGAGAAACCCCCCTAACTTCCTATTATTGAGTGGGAGAATCTTAAAAAGGATGTCACTGGGAAAAAATAATACATGGTGGAGAAATGGTACCATCCGAGGAAAGAAGGTATGTCATAATATTAAGAATAAAATTATGTAATAATTATTCTTGATACTTATGTGATATAACATATTTAAAACTTCACATAGGTTGCCTAACACATCAAAGGCAACCAAAAAAAGAAAGAAAAAGCCTAGGCAACACAAACTCAGCTCAGGTCAATATTCAAAACTTGTTGCATGAATTGTAAGTATGAGTAAATGAAAAATTATATGTAAATATTTGTAAATTCTAGACAATTTGGTCTTGATGAAATTTATTACAACAAAAAAATCATGATACCAAGAAAAAGTGTAGGCCATGGAGTTTAAACAAACAACTTTTGAAGAGGACAAGAAATTAGCCTATAGATGAGGCTATATAGTGATATTTGAATGACTCTGAGAAATGAGTGTGCAAGGTTCTTCTACTAGATCTATCAATGAGGTAAATAATTCAATTGATTTTTATTTCAAATTGAATACTTTAGCAATCAATGTACTTGATATAAAGTTTCAAAAATATAAGTCGTTATATTTATTTTTAGGAAGGAAATAATGACTATATATTTGTTTAAAACTTTAAAGTGAATATATTTATATGTATTAAAATGAATGATTAACATTTCTCAATATTTTTCTTGTATTTATATGTATACATTGTTGATAAATGAACTAGTTATTTACATTGGATTGTAGCCTGCCAATCCTAATACATCAACCTAGTACCATGGAGGCATTTATTCGAATGTGGCTTGTAGTACTGAAGGTATATATTTTCTATTTGATCGTTTATTTCTGAATTATTAATACAAGTTCAAAATTTTAATTGAATTTGGTAAATTAATACAAATTTAACTATAATATGTGTTGGGATTAAGAAAACATCTTGTATTAGAGTTGCATGGGATGCAAAGGTTATTCTTGATGGGTGTGTTGAGGTCCAAGCCAACAAGCAAGATGATGTGGTTGGACAATGTTCTTTAAAATATCTAAAATTTTAAACTTTTTAAATTTAATCCTTTTATTTATTATTACATAGGACACACCTTTGCAAAGGATAACAAGATCACATCCATGGGTGAGAAGAAATATTGATGAGGACATGGATATGCCTCTGCAACAATATAGGGAAGGAGAAAAAAATTTAAAAAATAAAAAAGAAATGGTTCATGTGAACTTATGTAACTTATTTGATAATGACTGATATTTTATATATGTTCTATTGAATGTTCATGTGAATTTTCTAATGAATCTTATATTTTAATGTTAACATGAATGTTCTAATGAAACGTATGTGTTAATGAATGTTATCATGTGATAATTAATGAATGTTACATTTTCAACGGAGGAGGGTTGGGGCCAAATGAGCTTCCACCTTCACATGGTTGGCCCTGATTAGTAGATAATATTAAACTATTCTTGAAACCAAGTGAAGATCAACATTAACCTATGATTGTATAACAACTAATTGTATGAATCTCTTGGTCTTAGGCAATGTAGAAGGATGCCATAGTTCAATATGCAATATCAATTCATATGCATACGACATTAGGTGAAGCTAAAAAACCCAATAGGTTTTCATTTTTGTTAGATGTCTATAATTAGGTATTTTAAGTTATAGACCATCACAAACATTATAACTTTGACTCTTATAAGCAAGGGTAATGTCCTCAACATGCAAGTAAATCAAGACTTTCTATGTGTTGTCTCGTTGAGGACATTCTCTATTCCATAGTAGCTAGAGTTCTAATAGTCATGATGGTCTATAATTTTAAAAACTTAATAGACCTATTAAATAAATATAAATATGGTGGGTTTTTTTAGCTTTGCCTATTGTCCTTGCATATAGAACATAATTTCTCATGCATTCTCAATTCAAAGTGGCATTCACAAGTTTAAAAAATTAATGGTATGATGTCATTCACATATACAATTTTGCATTAGAAAGTTTAGTTAATTTTAAGGTGTTATGTAGAGTTTTAATTGATAGATTCATGATAAGTAGGCAATATTCTTTGAATTGTGTCAAATTATGATATTTCTATTAGAATTCATGTAATGTTGCAGTATTCTTAATCTTATGATGGTTTGATAATCCAAATTCAACTTTTCTATAATGAAAAGTGTATAAACTAAATTTCATTGATAATATCTTTTAATTATCATTTGAATTGTGGTGTGGAGACTCCTAGGTTAAAATTTCTACCAACTTAGCACAAATTACAATTCAACCAACCTTGTATGTCCTAATCTATTCCAATGATATTTTCCAAACCAAAGGATATTTATTTTTTTAGGAAGATCTTATGCATTTCTCTATTTGGAGATTTTATATACAATGCATTAAAAATATTAAGAACCAAAACTTTCAATGTGGTGAATTTTTTTGTAAATAAGTATTTACTTATTACACTTTACTTAAGTTTACTTAGATCAATGCATTATTTTATTATTTTTTAGGTGAGACACTTAGGAGTTTGCATACTTTCATGATTTTTCTTGTTGACAAATTAGAAGTAAGCAACTCTAATTAGCACATGGTGTCTACAACACTAGATCTTGTATAATTAATTGAGTCACCATGTAGACAACATAGTTATTCACACTCTTATTTTAGCACATGGTGCCTACGTCATAATTTTACATGCTACACCTTTGTAGGATTATCCTCTCATCATTGCACTTACTCCTGTGCTTAGTGGAGGATAATCCATTCATGGTGGACATGTGCTTGGTTGTAAGACTTATCAATGTGATGACTCCTAGGCATTCTAGAAGCATTCTAGAGGCCTTTATATACAGGCACTCCTAGTGTACTTGGCACATGACATTACATGAATTCAATATCATATTGTTTTAGCTTAAGGTAAAACTAGGTTTTGAAGGGTCCCCAAAACCCTTTACATCAAAAAGAAAGATATACCATGAAGCTCTACTAGATTTTAAACAGACCTAAAACTAGCAGTACAATTAAACTAGGTCAAGCAAGGACTTGAAACCAATAGAAGTGTTTAGAAAGAGAAACCAGTGAGGACACTAGAACTTGGAAAAATAGATTGGAAAGCAAGGCAACTAGAGAAGCCTCCTAGACTAGGAAAATCACCTAGGATTGCTGATCAAATTTGTTCTTCTAGTCACAACTTCCTTAGAAATGTTCTTTCTCATACACTTTTTCTTGAAGTAGGAGAAACTTAGGCTTTTGTTATCTAACAAAATCCTAACAATATCCAGATTATGAATACTGTTCAGCCCCCTAATGTACCAAGTAATGATTTTCATATCTATTTTTTAGGGGTAAAATCTAGAATAGTTGCCTGCCTGCCATCAGTAATATTCTGCATACTTTCTAACTCATTGGTTTTCTTAGCGGTTCTTCTTCCAAATTTTTCTGGACGACGAACATCTGGTTTCACCTTGGACTATTGTTATGCTCTTTTTCCAAATTTATTTAGAGTAGAAGCAAGAGAATTTATCTTGGTTTGCTGGACTATTTTTCTACTTCTAGTCTCTACCCCTTTAGTAATGTTCTTAATATCAACTCTTTTTTCTTTGATTTGGTTTATGCTTTGAGTTATCTCATTTTTCCATCACAGCATCTAGGGGGGAGGTTCATCCAAAGGAAGGTCATAATTAGCCTGAGATAAAATTTGTAACTCCATGGATTGAGAAATAGGTTTAGCCAAGAATTCACCTTCCTCTAGCACGGATTTATCTTCTAAATCTCTCCTTTGATCTTCTAACCTTTGATAAATAACAAATTGTTTTGATAAATTAGCCAGAACATCTATTCTTTGCTTAGGCATTATGGTATTAGATTGAAAACCATGTCCTTCTTCCTCAAAGATTGCTTTCTCAAATGAAGTCTCTTTATCCACCTTAGCATGTGATGATTTAGAATCTTCTTTGGGTTTCCATACTTTCTTTTGCTGGATTTTGGTCTTTTTCCCATCTAAAACACTGTTCAGATGCTTTTTACTTTTGGAGGGACAATATTTAACCAAATGCCCCTATTTCTTACAAGCATAGAAAGAGTTAGGTAGATCTTCAAAAATAATTTCTTGAGTCTTTTTACCAAGTTTGGATATTAGTTCCACCTTTTCTGGGAGATGATTCAGGTCAGCCACTTTAACATAAAGTCTGGCAGTCTGAAGTTTGGTTCTAGAAATTGTAGCATTATCTAGTGCCACTAATTCACCAAAAGAATTGGAAATAATTTTGAAAATGTCCTCATGCCAGAATTCTAAAGGGAGACCAGGAAGTATAGCCCAAATGGGGGTGGTGAAGAAAAAAGAATCTGAAAGATTTATGTTAGGCTCCCATTTTTTAATTGTGAGAGAACATTTACCAAAAGACCATGGTCCCCCACAAAGAACCATATTCATATCTTCAATGCAATTGAAAACAAAGGAGAAGAATCCATTCAACATTGGGGCAATATCAACTTCTCCTCGAATAATCTATTTCCTTTTAACCATTTTTCTAAGAGATTTAAGAACTGGTCTTGCTCCTAAAAATTTACCCACTAGGGTGAAACACATGGAGGACACAGAAAAATCAACTAAAGGATTTGGAATAAAAACTTGAAACTCACTTTTCTCCTAGCAAGACTTAGCAGTCACCAGCAGAAAAAGAGGTTTTCCTGTAGATTTCTTTCCAAAAAAAGAAGATTAGGGTTTCAGCCCTTCTGAAAACATTTCCTTGTTAGAATCAGCAACATCTTTCTCCTTCCCGAAATCCTGCCCTGACCCATGAAAAGAATCCAATGAGGGGACACAAACCCCACAAAAAGGACCAAATTCATGCAACTTCTTTCCAATATCCATGTCAGCCAGAGAGTTTGACCCAAAATTCTTCTCAGAACCCCCAATAGATCCTCCAAGGACAAAACCTGCCAGATTCTCTCTGACCAGTTTCTTGCCTGCCTATGAACTAGATATTTTAAATTTTGGTTGAGCACAAGAAAGATCAGATTCACACAAGATCTTTCCATTATCCATGTCAACCAAGGATTATGTACCAACATTCTTCTTAGAACCCCTTCTAGCACCTGGACATCCTTCCAGATTCTCTCTGACTAGTTTCCTGCCTACCTACGAACTAGATATTTTAAATTTTGGTTGAGCAAAAAAAGGACCAAATTCACACAAGATCTTTCCATTATCCATGTCAACCAAGGATTCAGTCCCAACATTCTTCTCAGAACCCCATCCAGCATCTAGATGGTTAGTTCCTCCTACCAAATTCTCTCCGACTAGATTCTCGCCTACCAGCGATCTAGCCAATTCAAATTCTAAAAGAGAGATCCTAGAATCTAACCAGACCTCCTCCATTCTAAGAATTCTCTTATTCAATATCATATTGTTATTATGATAATACTCTTGTGGTCTATTCTTGTGCTTGTGCTTGAGTTCCTTGATCTTGGGTGATTTTTCTCTAAGAAAAATTCTTACATGGTATCAAAGCTGAAGAAAATTCTCTTCACATAGCCATTGGAGACTATTCTTGCTTCACCTCCCTAAGGACACCTCAACCCAGATCCAGAGTACTGCAGTCATTAGGAGTGTCTAGAGCCAAAGCAAACCTTACCATTACATTTGAAATGTCAATTCGGTGAAAATTGACTATAAATTTGCCTACCTTAGGCCATAGTCAAATTTGATGCAATTTTTTTGACAAATCAACACCTAAAGGCCTGATTTGAAATTTTGGTATGATCATCTTTTAGAATTGCAAATTTTATATCAGATTGGTATTTTATTTTTTCTCTACAATTTCTCTCAAAATATTTTTTCTTTTTTTAGAATTTTTCTTGCTCGTTGGGCCTATAGAGAATTTTTTTTGCAAGAACTAGGTGGTGAAACCCCAACCCCCATAGAGAATATTTTTAGAGAATATTCATTTTTCAAGTATTCCACTTCTCTAGTGATTTAATACTCCATCAATGAGCACCGTACATTACAAATCTAGTGTGGGCACACTGATTTTTGACCACACAACTCACCAATACTTGACAGCTTGTTTGGTTTACTTTGGTAGCCCTCACAATTTAAACATTGCCGAAGTATTTTACTTTGTAAATGTGGGATTAAAGCCAGTTCCCATTGCTAGCCTTTTTAAAATCTCATATGTTGCTACGATCAACCTCCCTAGCAATAGTGATTGCTAAGCTCTCCACACGACATAGTAACTAAGCCATCATATGACATATCAGCAGTCCACTTGACCTCCATAAAGGTGCCAACTAGACCAATACTTGGCTCCCCATTCTCCTTTCAATTTGTAACACATGGACCATTTAGAATCCTCCAATCGCATAGCCCACTCCTCTATGGAGCCCACATCATCAAAAACTCCTACCATGCAATGCAACACAAATCCCTATATGCTAACTTAGCCTCCACATGGACACTACCCTGTCATGTTGACTCAGTGTATAGTTAGAAAATACATCAACACCATGTACCTCCACAACCTTAGCATACGACATTGACATGCAATCACCATATAGGCCATGTGCTTCGTCTGTATAATCCATATGCCATGTCATCCCAAGGAGGCAATTTTTTGCTAATGATGGTAGTTTTCTATGTTAAAATTGACAGCCATTTAACCTTCATCCAAAGGCCAAATAACATTACTATGATGGCCATTTGACCATCAAATTTAACCTTGTAGTTTGTTACCTAGACCCCTCTTCTGATGTAGTTTTGATTTGATAGTCCAAATTTGGGAGGCCATAACTCAGTCATCTAGACTCCAAATTAGGTGCAATTTTTTTGATGTTGGGTAGAATTTCTTGAACATTTTAGTGGTGCTATTCTTTTCTAGTTTTGATACATGGATTTATCAAAAATTGCATTTTTAGTGACTATACCTATCCAATCCTAAATTTTGCAACTTCAAATGCTCTGTACAGGCTCATCTGGACACATTTTTAGGTTCTATTTTTTTTAATTGATTAATTTTTTGTCTACTTTCTAGATCTACAATTAGATTATAGGCTTGTGTGGAAAAAAATATCACTTTCAGACTTGGGTCTTTTTTTGCATTGTATTGCTTTGATTGCTTTTCAAAAATGGTGTACATCTGAGCTATAGTGCTTAGTGATAGATTTGAGCCTCGAAAGGTAGTTGTAAACATCAAAATCAAAAGTCTACTTTATACATTTTAACAAGTGGCCTATTGTACATGCACTACATATAAAGTGCCAAAAGCATCTTGTTTAGGGGGGTCTTTTGATTGAGTGAATGGGGGGGGGGGGGGTGTCTCTTGTATTCTTATGTCTCTCTTTTGTGCTCTTTTTCATTTTTTGCATCATGGGTTCACCTAAAACTCTACTTCTAACTTAACACAATTATACTACATGGAAAGATATAGTATGGAATAGATTAATGGAAAAAGGTTTAAATCTATATGTTGATGGTACAATTACCCAACCTACTAATGCTACAACACTAGTTGATTGGCAAATCAAAGACAATGAGGCTTTAGGAATTATCAGGAGTCGTGCTCATAGAGATCTCTTCTTCCACATTTCTAGCTTTAAGGAAGCCAAGTCTACTTGGGACAAACTTGAAGGGTTGTATGGTAAGGTGGATGAGGAAAAGGGATACCAAATTAAGGATGACATACTTCTCTTGGATCCTAAATTTTTTGACACAATTCAAGATTATATCAACAAAACCAATGAATTGAGAGCACTACTTAAAGATTGTGGTAATCTTATGAAGGATGATTGATCGATTCATCACATCTTGAAGAAGCTACCTTTAGAGTATGCATCTTTTGTTTCAAGTTACAACACTCACAGATTGACCATGGGAAGTGCCTTTACTAAGCCTTCATTTGATGCATTCATAGAAATTTTAATGTTGGAACAATCCAAGTTGATAGATATGGGTATTCTCAAGTTATCAAAGACCAAAGCTATTGACATTTAGTTAAGTTTTTTTATTAGTGATACCACTTATTCAGATTCTATATGGCTACCAAGCTCATTGAATAGTTTATAGTGTTTACCATGTGATTTAGTAGCCACCAAGCTCTAAAATTCCTACCGATCATTCCAATGGTTAACAAGGGAATTCACTTAATGTAAAGTGCAATAGTTCAAACTAAGAAAAATTAGGTAGTGTGAAGTCCAGCAGCTCAACCCAAGCAGTTTAGTGGTTACCAAGCTTTACAATTTCTACTAAGCTAGTAGTTCATGTGAAGCGAAGTTAGTGTTAATTGAGCTATGTGGTGATTAGTGTTTACCAAGTGTAGTCATGGTAAATGAGTAATTCCAATTTCTACCAAGTTACATAATATTTATCAAGTCACCAGTGTAGACCAAGTTCAAGACTACATTGAGATGATTAGTATGAACCGAGCTTCTACTTCTACCAAATGCATGACAATGCTAAGTAGTGATAGTGGATGTCATGTATCAGAACTTCACCAAGCTAGTCTTCAAAACTTGAGTATCTACATATTTGCTGACTTTGTAATATTGATGTTAACTTGTTTATTGGACGACTTTGTAATTATGTAAATTGGATTGATATACATGTAGTTTATTGTATCATATCCAAAGAAAGTATGAAAGTATGGAAAAGTATGAATGTGTGAAAAATAATGTGAAATAGAAGCATGCAAATGAGAATTAGTAGTAGACAAAGTGTATTGTAAGGCCATATCAGAAAAGGAGCAACAAAGTCATATCTATCACATAAAGGTGATTAGAACTTCAAAGAATATCTATTAGTAATCTAGTTGTAAGTTAGAGATGTATTGTTTCATCCTAATAGGTGAACCTGTTAAAATCCTTTAACAAGGTAGACTTAATAGTCTTTTGTCAAATCTCTTTACTGAGTGCATACTTCATTGTATGTTTGTAAAACCTCTAACAAGGTGGATCTATTAGTCCTAATTTCTCCTAATAGGGTAGATCATTATAAATAATCATTGTAAGCCTTAACAAGCCAACTTTATGTTTTAGTATTGAATTTTTGTGGGTATCTGATGCATGCAAACTACCTCATAGTCAACAATCTATCTACACAATCAAAAACTTCTTGACAAACTTCACCCAACTCAAGGTCCTAGTGCAAACTACCTCATGTTCGGTAATCTATCTGCACACTTAAGAACTCCCGCTTTGATACCACTGATGAGGTACACTCTACTACCACTAATAAAGGTATGCTCTGATACCACTGATGTAGGGCCAAACCACCCATACCAACTCACAACCAAGATCACAACAATATGGATACAAGAGATAAAAAAATGATTTCCATTAATACTTGAAAATTCCTTACAATATTCTCCACATGGAAGAACTTCAAATTCTCACAATATAAGAGAGCTTCCTCACTAAGGACTTCCAACTAGAAGAGCTTACAACAAAAGAGCTTCTTCTTAAGACTTCTACTTCCCAAGCTTCTACTTCTCAAGCTTTCTTACAAGAGATTACATTAGAAGAGCTTCACTATAAAAAATTACATTCGAAGAGCTTCACTACAAGAGCTTACACTTGAAGAGCTTGATTACAAATGAACATAAGCCTTAAATAGGCACTTACCACCCAATGCATAATTTATCCACAACATTCTAGAATATCCACAACCTTCTACAATATCTACAACTTTCTAGAATTTCCTCCTAAATACAACTAAGCACCACCATGTGGCCCCATTAGAAAATTACATTTCCTTTATGGATCACAACAAATATTAAATGCAAGATTTAAGGAACTTTCCGCAAACTTCTTAAGATGCCACCTATACACCTCGATTAATGGAAAAACAACTATTTTTATTATTTTTCTATGTACGCCACCTATGCACCTTGAAAATAGAAATTCCTCTTTTCTCCTTTTTTCTTATTTTTCAATTTTTATTATTTTCTTTCTATTTTTCGTCACTTTCTCTCTCATCCACAATT
Organism: Cupressus sempervirens; assembly: GCA_028749045.1. Taxonomy (NCBI): domain Eukaryota; kingdom Viridiplantae; phylum Streptophyta; class Pinopsida; order Cupressales; family Cupressaceae; genus Cupressus; species Cupressus sempervirens. The sequence goes on from CM053791.1 coordinate 349,305,064, forward strand.
TTTTTTCTCTCTTTTAAAAAAAATTAAAAAATAAAAATTTAATTTTCCTGTACAAGATGCTCCTGCATCAGTATCATCCCCATCCTAGTTTTACTTTCTATTTGAAAGGTTTTTGGGTCACCAAATTATTGTGTTCGTATGTTATGAATGTTTTATATTTTTAGTTTCTCATGCATGTAGTTAGATCTGATATGATGAATTAAATGGTAATTGGATTATTGTAATTAAGATCTAAATTTGGTAAAAATTTTAAGGTTACTGATTCACCCCTCCCCTCTCAATAACCTAGCATAGTCTTGAATATTACCGACAATTGGTATCAGGGCTTTGTGGTTCTTAGGATAAAGTTTGACAACTTGAGCAAAGATCAAGGACAATGGAGATATTTAGACTTTATAAGGCAATTGATAATGAAAAGCTAGATCTAGAAATCACCACTACACAACTCAAGAAAGCTAAGGAGCAACTTTTCCAATCCCTAAAAAGAAGGAAGGAACTTGCAAATCAAATGAATGATCATCAATACATTGAAGAAAAGATTGAAGATCTTTTCCCTTCAAGTAATTCATATGAAGTAAATGATGCAATCAAAGAACTCTTAGAGAAGAATGGTTCCCTATAAGGAGTAAGAAAACTTAAAAGAGAATAGGAAATTCAGTCAATAAGGCTGTGTGAAATCTTGGAACAAACGAACAAGATGAAAGAAGAAATAGATTGAAGGAATAATGAGATCTAGAACTAATCCCTTCAGCATGCAAATCTTATGGATCAAATCTCCAATACAAATGAGGAAATCATGAGCCAAGGATAGATCAATGAAAGATTAAGAAATGATCTAAATTTGGAAAGACAAATCAATGAAAGAATAAAAAGTGAGCTGAGATTTGAAAAGAAAATTAGTGAAAAATTGAAAAATGACTTAAACACTAAAAAGAAAATCAATGAAAGAATGATGAAATCTCAAGTAGACATGAATCAATTGAATCAACTGAATGAGCATAATCTCTATAGAAAAAAGGCAAAAGTAGGAATTGGATACAAATAAGAAGGTGAATCCTCCAATCAAGGTGCTCAAAGGAATCAAAGACCTACTTGCAATCACTGTGGTAAGATAGGTCATACATAAAACAAATGTTGGAGTAATGATAAAGAAAAATTCAATGGTAAATGCTAAAATTGTAATCAACATGGTCACAAGGCTAATGAATGCAAAGAGAAACCAAAATTTGAAGACAAGTGTCACAAATGTAATAAACAAGGTCACAAGGCATCATACTATAGAACCATGTCATTCAATCTAGCAGAGAAAATTGTGAAAGAAATATTTGGTTGGGACTATAACACTTGGTGTAGATGTCATTAATATGGAGAATATGGACACATTAGCATGAAATGTGTTAAACATCACACAAGGAAGAGAGATACCACCATAAGATGTTTCACTTGTACAACACTTGGTCATCTAGCCAAGAATTGCATGAATACAGGTAGAACTAAAGATGAAAAGAAAGCAAAAGCAAATAACATCAAAAATAAAATGAGGTAGCAATGGATTCCTAAATCCACCAAGGAAGCTAGTTCAAGTAATGATGATCATGTCACTCAAGAAGTGGGTGACTCCACCATTTCCAACTAAGTTCTTGAGAAAGAACTAGAACTACGTTATCATGATTACATCTAAATAGTTCCAATAGAAAGGACACAAAAATCTAAATTAGTATTTAAGATATAGAAGGATCACTAAAGATCGATATCAATTATCACCAGGTTGACTTCTCTACCAAGCAAGGTCAATTCATGGACTCTATTGAGCAGAGTTAGGAGTAACAAGGACATGTTTGATTACAGAGTTATGAAGCCTTCACTGAGTAATTCAAATAGATAATGGATGACAACCTGTCACACATAATGATGTCATCATAACTAGCTTCATACTGATCATTAATGGTAAAGTTTTAACAAAAAGTAGGAAATCAAATTCATTTTCACCAAAAAATTTAAATGTTATTATGATCAAGTGAATTACAGAGCAATCAAGCAACTTTGAGTAGAATTTGTATTAAAGTTTTTCATAACCTACCAAATAGCCATGGTAGCATCAAGCAGTAGTAACGAGGCAAGGAAAGGGTCAAAAATGTTGGTTCAAGGAGTTGAATGGAAAGAACTTGATTTCAAACTTGTGCCAACAATTTCTGAAACCCTTAATCCAAATGAAGCACAATCATAGATCCCTCCTAAGGCACTACTCAATAATAATATCTGAACTCATTTTAAGTGTGAAATTCAAGAAATTGGAACCCTAGAGATGGATGATGCCCTAGGAGAATTGTGTGTAAATGGTGTTCTTAAACTCGAACATAAGCACTTGGAAGACAAGGGTTTAACCCACATTCCCCACCTGCCCCAAAGTTTCCAAATAAAATGGATCAGATACATCCTAAGTTGAGTTCAAAAATGGTTAGTTATGGCTTGAGCAACTAGTTTTGATCACTAAGAAGATGATTCATCAAATCACTAGCCTTCCCATGCTCTCTAAGGCCAAAACAAATAAAACCCTAGGTCAGGTGGAGTTAGAAAAGAAAAATCTAGCTGAGTGTGATGGCAGAGGTATGAAGATCAGTAGTGTAACTAATGCAAAACTAGAATTTGGCATACATGTGATAGCTCAAAAGATCTATAGTTCTAGTTGTCTAAATAGTGTGTCATGTGTAGCAATAGACTTGGCATACAAAGTTGTGAAGAATAATCTATCATATGATCTTGCAGATTTGTTGTTGAAGAAGTTTAACAAAAGCATGGAAAGTATAAGGACATCCAAAAACAACCCTTACAAATTTAGTTCTATATTAACTTGTTTATTTTCCTATGTTCAAAAGTTTTTCCCTTCAAAGGACACAATAGTATGGAGAAAGGATGTGCTAGTTTTATATTAGATCAATGAGTATATTGCAGAAATGGTAGAAAATTTTGTAAGTATAATGGATGATATTTTGATGTCTTCAAGGAGAAAATGAAAAACAAATTCATGATACCTTATAAATTGATTAAAGATTAAAAAGATGATGTTTGTTTCATGGTAGACTGTGATGAAGTTTACATCCAAGTAGTGAAACCCAGAGTTGTATGGGTAAAAATTCTTCCCTATGAGGTAATCATAGATGAATAAAAAGACATTATTGAAGCCTTGATAAATAAACCTATTGGTCCAAAGGAACCATAGTTTGGAATGTATGATGAGGTCAAGGCAAGAATAGATCTTGAAATTGAGCTTCCATAGGCAGTTAACAAAGGAAAGAGGAGGATAGTAAAACTCAAAACAAGCACACCTCTTATGTTGACTAAGGGTAAGGGAGAAACATGGAAGAAGTAGAGGATGAAGAGGAGTTGGAAAAGGAAGAAGAACCAATGAAGAAGAAAGGCAAGGTGATCATCACCAAGCCATTCACTACAGTGTTCACAAGAATATCCAAGAAGAAAGGTAGTGAAGTTGTATTTAGCAAACCTCCTCCCACCTTCCAAGAAAGATTGAAACAATTGGAAGAAGGTTCTAGCATAACCAAATTCAAATCATTGAAGTAGGAAACTAAGATAGAGGTTGAGAAGCAATAGGTTGAAGAATTGGTGCTAACCAAAATGGACAAATGGAAGTATTCCACTGATTAGATAGCCTCCCAAATCTCTAATGAATTATTAGAGAAAATAAAGACAAGATGGGACTTTTCTATGCAAATAGAAAAAAATATCTATGCACAAACCCTAAGGCAATTGCTACCAAGCATAATAGATGCTAAGGTAAAAGAGTCCATAAAGAAAAATGAAGAGAAGATGACTCTCAGATTCAATACTTGTTTAATTTTGTTAAAGGATATAGATCACATGGTCAAGAATGTCACAAGTATGTGGAATAATGTTTATCACTTGCATAAATAAAGTGACTTCCTAGTAGAAGTCAAGGATGATGATAGTGATGATGAGGAAGAAGAAACATACACTAAGCCAACACATTTTGACAATGAAGAATTTGAAGAAGACAAAGAGGAAGAAGCTACCAAGGAAGAAAAATAAGATTATGAGGAGACTAATCCTATGTAGATAGTAGTTGTATTCATTGTCTCACTTCCTCACTCTCCAAGAAAATCAACAACTATATCAAACTCAAAGGTAGCTTCAGCAAGTTTGATTGTGACCACAATAGATACATCAAATGTCCAATCACTCTTTGCTCCCTCATAGCTTAGCACATCACTAATAGAAGTGTCTACCACTTCCTCTACCAAGTTGCAGCCTCCCTCTTTTTCAATTCTTGAGTCAGCATCATCAGTAATGAGTATAGTATGTTCCACAATTTTGAGTTCTCCTATAGTAAGTACTTTAGTTTTGAGTTCTACAATTTTGGATTCTATAATTTTGTCTTCTACAGTTTTGGATACTTCTATAAGTACTTCAGTTTTGGATTTAGTAATCATACCAGTCAATATTCCATATGTTGGTACTATATCAATTTTCACTGCTAGTCCTACTATCTCTACAATTGTTTCCATTCTAGATTCAAAGACATTAAGTACAAATATAGTTGAACCTAAGGCTAAACCTAATACAAGATTTTTGAGTAGAGGAAAGGAGATAGAGGAGGATATAGACTTAGATGAGGAAATTGAGATTGCCAAATGGGATTTTGATAATATCACTATAGATCAAATGCAAATAGCTGGTCAACTCCTCCAAAAGAAAGCAAAATAGAAGAAATTGAGAGAGGAGAGAGATAAAGAATATAAAATTATAGAAGATGCCAAGAATATTTTGACTAAGGCATTAGGTGTTGAAGTTGATACTTCTCAACACATTCTATTTCAATTAGAAGAGGTAGTCTAGAAGTTTAATGAGGACTCCAATGGTCAAGAAAAATTGATTGAGAAAGCAGAAAAGAAATTTGATAATAAACTACTTGAGCACATTGCTCAACAAATTGTCATTCAACAAGTGGAGCTTTCCTCAATTTTGACTAGTCTCAAAACCTCTTGCACAAATGGAACATCACTTTTTGGGAAGTTATGTAATGTTATCGAGTTCACAAAGGAAATAAAGAGAAAACTAACAAAGATTGATGAAGATCTGAAGGCTAGTGCATAACAGTTGCAACTTGACCCTAGTTAAAGCTCTGCACATCATATGAAGATTAGATTCTTGTCAAATATGTAGGAAGAGTTGTTGAGAGAAGAAGCAAGGATCTAATCTACACTGATAGATATTCTGAATATGATCCTTCCCATCATGGACATAATGCAAAAGCATATTGCTTATTCCCAAACATTGATCCATGACAATAACTTCTCCATTATAGATCACATGATAGAACTCTATGTAGAAGTGCAAATTCCTCTACATACATGCAAAGTTTTGCAAGAAAACTGGGATAAGAGTCTAACACTTATTCTCAAGGTGTATTCTAATTTTCTTTCTTAAATTGGTGTCTCCATGTAAATAAGTTTTGAATAAATATTTGGCATTATTGTCAAAAAGAGGGAGAGACACTTACTATGTATAGTAAGATACTATGTATATTGTATAGGGGAGAATCATGCAAAGGAAAGAAAAGTGCATATAGAAAATGATTTGTAGATATAGTATATTGTATATACTTACAAAGATAAACTTTGAAAAATCTCAAAAAAACTTCCATACCGAGCCAGTACCACACTATGATGTATATAAGTTTTGGCTGATAAGTGTTTTTTGTCACTGATGCGAAAGGGGGAGATTGTTGAAATTTAGTCAAGTTTTTTATTAGTTACAACACTTATTCAAAAATTTTATGGCTACCAAGCTCATTGAATAGTCTACAATGTTTTCCATGTAAGTCAGTAGCCACTAAGCTCTACAATTTCTACCAAGCATTCCAGTGGTTACCAAGGGAATTCAATTAGTGTGAAGTGTAATAGTTCAAACCGATTAGAATCAAGCAGTGTGAAGTCTAGGAGTTTAACCTGAGTAGTCCATTGGTTACCAAGATTTGTAGTTTCCACTGAGCTAGTAGATCACGTGAAGAAAAGTTAGTGTTAATCGAGCTATGTGATGATTAGTGTTTATCGAGTGCAATCAAGGTAAATCAGTAATTTAGTTTCTACTGAGTTACACAATATTTACTAGGTCACAGTGCATATTAAGTTCAAGAGTACATTGAGATGATTAGTATGGATTGAGCTTCTACTTCTACCAAATGCATGACAATTCTAAGTAGTGACAATGGATGTCGTGTATCAAAACTTCACCAAGTTAGTCTTCAAAATTTGAGTATCTACATATGGGCCAACTTTGTAATATTGGTGTTAATTTATATATTGGCTAACTTTGTAATTATGTAAATTAGATTGATATATATGTAATGTATTGTGTCATATCCAAAAAAAGTATGAAATTATGGAAAATTATGAATGTGTGAAAATAATGTGAAATAGAAGCATGCAATTGAGAATCAACAATGGACAAAGTGTATTGTAAGGCTATATTAGAAAAGGAGCAGCAAAGTCATATCTATCACATAAAGGTGATCAACACTTCAAAGAATCTCTATCAACAATCTAGTTGTAAGTTAGAGATCTACTATTTCATCCTAATAGGTGAGCCAGTCCAAATGCTTTAATAAGATAGACTTAACAGTCTTTTGTCAAATCTCTTTATTGAGTGCATACTTCATTGTATGTTTGTAAAACCTCTAACAAGGTGGACCTAGTAGTCCTAATTGCTCCTAATAGGGTAGATCATTAGAAGTGATCATTGTAAGCCTTAACAGGCCAACTTTATGTTATAGTATTGAAGTTTTGTGGGTATCATCACAACCCTAGTTTTACTTTCTATTTGGAAGGTTTTTGGGTCACCAAATTATTGTGTTCATGTGTTATGAATGTTTTATGTTTTTAAATTCTCATGCATGTAGTTAGATCTAATATGATGAATTAAATGGTAATTGGATTATTGCAATTAAGATTTGAATTTGGTAAAGTTTTTAAGGTTATTGATTCACCCCTCCCCTCTCAGTAACCTAGCATAGTCTTGAATATTTCCAACAAAAGCATTGGTGACTACTAATGAGAACCGATCAAATCAAAGTGGAAAATGTTTTACCAATAGCAAGAAGAAGTAGTGAAGGAAAAAATCATAATTAGAGACACAACAATCTACCTCCTCATAGCAAGGTAGTTCTTGTTCCAACAAGAAGGGAAACAATGAAAAGAAGGATAAACTATTTTGTGCATATTGCAAGAAATCAAATCATGATGAGCATCATTGAAAGACTAAGAGAATTGATGAGTTGGAAAACCTACTTAAGAAGAACAAAATCAATGTGCCAAATGATTCCAATGATTCAACTCCACCCACTTCAAAGGGAAAAGGGAAAGCACTTGTGGCTGATTCAAGTTCTTTAGAGGAATGGATTCTTGACTTAGGTGCCTCATATCATATGGGTTCTTCAAAAGAAGACTTTTCTTTGTTTAAGTAGTCAAAGGTACCACACATCTTTATAGGAGATGATACAAAAATGGAATTTGAAGGTAAAGGACAAGTTGAGATGGAAAATGGAGAGTTCAAAGAAGTTCTCTATATTCCCAACCTTAATCCGCTTTCAATATACCAAATCACTCACTATAGAGATGACAATAAAGTTGAGTTCCTTCCTAATTCAGTAATGGTGTGTAATCTTAAAAATGATTCATTGGTTGTAGTGTATGAAGCCAATCATCACAAAAGGCTTTATTTTTTTTCCCACTTTGTGCCTAAGTCTCCTTCACATGCCTTGTTGATTCAATCTCATTCACAAAGAAAATTGTGGCATAAGTGGTATGGACATCTTTCCTTCCACTATCTTCATCAACTTTGCTCCAACAACATGGTTAAAGGTCTACCTATAATCAACTTTTCAAAGGGTGAGTGTTCAACTTGTTTAATGGATATGCATCTATAGGAGAAGTTTGATAAAGGAAAGTCTTGGAGGGTATCAGTTGCTCTCGAGTTGGCTCACATAGTTTGAGCTGGTCCTTTTGCAATAACATTAGTTAGCAAGGGTCACTACATCTTCACTTTCATTGATGAATTTTCATGCTACACATGGGTCTACTTTCTTAATCATAAGAATGAATTTTTTGAAAAAAAATAGCCTTCAAGAGTCATTTTTAAAAGCAATCAAGGAAAGCCATCAATGTTCTTCATATGGACAGTAAAAGTAGATGTGTGAACTTAAGACTTAGAGACTTTTGTAACCTTGAGGGTAATGATCTTTAGAATTCACCAACATTTAGTCCGCTAAAGAAAAGTGTTGCAAAAATGAGGATTAGAACTCTTAAGTTTATGGAAAGTTTCATGATTCAAGCTAAGTCTTTTGATCCATCACTTGAAGTAAAAGCTATAAGCAATTCCAATCACATACTTAATAGGTCTCCTCATAATGCCTTAGATGGAAAGACTCCTTTTGAGACATGGTGCAGTAGGAAACTAGCTGTTAAACACTTCATATTCTTTGGTTGTCCAACATGGGCAAACATATCTTCTAGGGAATGCAAGTCACTACCACCAAGGCCTTGTACTTTCATCGAATATGAATACAACATTAAGGCATATAGACTCATGAGATCTTTACAAAGAGGAATGTTCACTTTGAGGAAAGTTCACCTAGCTTATGCTATAATCCTCTCTACACTTCATACATTGTGAAAAATGATAGTGACATCAACGGTAGTGATTTAACAGATTTAGATATGTGGGATCCTATAGAAAAATACAAAACAATGTCACAACATCAACACATTCCACATGCATACATTTCCATAGTGATAGGTCCAACATAGTAGGGTACACCTAGCCTTCCAACTCTAGCATTAGGGGATGACTATATAGTAGATATTTTAGGTTTTCTTGTCAAGTCATACATAGAAGATTTGGGAAATATCATTGATGATATACATCTTCTCTTTGATGTAGAAGATCATTCTTCAGTTGTTGTGAGGGCTCACTTTGACTCTCCTATCCATTCTCTACATGATCATTCTTCACAGGTTGATATGAATGTAGATCCTTATGTACAACTATTGTAGGAGGTCTCTTTATGATTTGAGGAGACAGTTGGTTCTTCGAGATAGGTTGTACATCTATCCTTGCTAGATTTGACCATGTTCTTTTTAGCAGTGTTGGAAGGGGAAACCATAAGTATTGATACATGGATAGTTGAGCAATTTTTAGAGACATCATTGATCATTGGGATTCTTTCCACACATTGGGGAAGCATCTCATATGTACCTAAGATATTATTTCTTCCAAAGGGGAGGAACATTATTTAGTAGTCATGGATTAGCTTCTACCTTGGAGCAGCTATCACTAATCAACATTCTTCATTTGGGGGGGGAACTACCTTGTCTCCTTTCTTCTACTTCTTCTCTCTTATGAGGGGGGACCTTTTCCTCTTTTTGGATTGTATTATTCTCATACTTCTCTATTGTATATACTTGATGCATGAAATTTTTTTTTGGGGGGGGGGGGTGGTGGTCTTGATTACTCCATCCATCCGTGCATCCTATTTTTTCATCTCTCTTTTTGGGGAGGTTATTTCCCATGAGATTTTCCCTCTTTCTCTACGTTATAAGAGATTTCATTACATTTTGTACATGGATATCTAACATGGCCTAGTAGCTAAGACCCATCATGCATTTTCATCCTAGCTTTCATAAGCTTAAGTGCATTACCTAAGTTGCACTTAAGGGGGGGTGTTGGTGTAAATAAATATTTACTTAGTACACTTTACTTAATTTTACTTAGGTCAATGCATTATTTTATTATTATTCAGGTGAGACACTTAGGAGTTTGCATACTTTTATGAGTTGTCTTGTTGACAACACAGAACTAAGAAAATCAAATTTAGCACATGGTGTCTATAACAATGGAGTTTGCATAATTAACTAAGTTTTCATGTAGACAGCATAGTTATTCACACTCTTATTTTAGCACATGGCATCTACAACATAATTTTATGTGCTACACCTTTGAAGGCTTATCCTCTCATCATCACACTTACTCCTGTGCTTGGTGGATGATAATCCACTCCTGGTGGACATGTGCTTGGTGTATGATAATCCACTCCTGGTGGACATGTGCTCGGTTGTAAGACTTATTAGTGTGATGACTCTTAGGCATTCTAGAAGCATTCTAGAGGCCTTTATAAATAGGCACTCCTAGTGTACTTAGCACATTACATTACACGAGTTCAATATCATAGTTTTATTTTGATCATACTCTTTTGGTCTATTCTTGTGCTTGTGCTTGAGTTCCTTGATCTTTGGTGATTTTTTCCCAAGGCGAATTCTTACAGTGAATCTAGAAGCTCCTGAGCTAAAAATTGTATTGTATAATATAATCTCATTAAACAACCTAGTCACATTTGATTTTTGAGATGGAAGCCAAGTTTTGTCAAATAGAAGATTTTTTCCTTACAACAGTCCATAAGATGCTCTTGAAATCACAACCTATACAAAAGATACAAAACATGGACATGAGGAAAAAATCAATGATGAAGGACTGCTTGTAATACTAGACTCTCTTGCATCACTAAACAATACTAATGTATTTCATGTATTGGTATCAACTGCATAGAGTTAGGAAAGTGGGTGAAAATGTGTTGGGTTAGTTTTGGTTAAGTTATTTGTGTTTTCTATATTTAGTAGTTGACCCTCTACTATAGATTCATGTGTACAATGCCAAGTTTCCCCTAGTAACAACATCAATAATATGGGACTAAATTAAAGTTTCCATTGATGCTAGCCATGAATCATAATTCAACTATTCTGGTTCAATTGTACTTCCAAGTCAGCTTCTTATCAATAACTTCTCACCATGATAATTACCTCATCACATTCTTAGTAGGTCCACTTATGGATCTATAACCTTGAATAATAGGAGTTAGTCCTTGTGTGCACATTGTTAATGGCTAGACTTGTTTAGCAGTGTTATGGTATAGAATTTGGGTGAGCTTGACATCATCCACAACATACAATAAGTGCTACTATGTCAAATAATTAATATAAAAAATGTCGGGTAGAGTTGATAGGTGATTTTCCAAATGCTTCTCTTTCTATTGATTTCCACATGACAAGACCCATTAAGATGCCTAACAATTGAAACTAGCACCTTCTTTAATTATATCCATGGTGTGAAGGGAAAGAAAATGGGTAGGGAAGCTAGTCATCCACTTAAATTTGAGAACCCAAATATTAGTATCTTTTAACATTAAGAAATACAACTAATGTCTTGGTAGATTAAATGAGTTGAAACAATGGATACAATGGATAAGCTGAAATTGGTATAATAAAAAATGGTAATAAAAATTTAAAAGAGAATAATTTTCAAATACAAAAATATTTCTTGAAGTTGTATATGGATGCAAAGTACATGGAAAATTTTTCCGAGTTATAAGGACAATGATGCCAACTATTGGCCAAAAACATGTTTAGATTTCATAAGGATCCATTCAATCTTCACTACTAGTCAGTCATCCAAATACATTAGTAATAAAGGATTGGACATCCTTCTACATTGACTCCATGACTAGATAGAATCATGTATTTTCCTAAGAATAACATACTAACTTTATTTTATTTGTCAACCCAGGAGTGTAAGCTTGAGAGGGTGGCTGCAAAGTATATGATCTAATTCCTCCTTAATCATTACAACTAAGATAGGAACTAAAACAACATTTGTGTTAAAGTTTAGAGTAATGTTGTAAATAGTAAATCTATTTAAACACCTATGTTGCAAGAATAGTTCAATGATTATATTATCAATGGCTATAGGAATAACAGAAGTCTACTTTGCAAGGAAACAAACTAAGAAAGGAAATCTATTGAAACAAAGAAATTCACTCACCAAGTAGCCCCCCTTGGATGAGTGAGCAGAAAACAATCAAGTCTGAAGGTGGAAATTTGAACTCTATATTCCATTCATTCATAATAAGGAATTATATTTGTAAACAAGAATCTACTCTATTTCCTTCTGGTCAAAACTAGGGAAAGATCAAAATCAATAATCAATCATCAATCCCCTTTTCAAGGTTATAGCAGAAATTATTTAAAGAAAAACTTTAACAACTACCTACTCCTATGATCACTCTATCAATGAGGATCAATTATAGATTATAAAGCCTACAAAAAAAAAAAACTATTAACTTCATCTTAACTCTCCTAGGAATATGGCAAGTTGAGGAAGCTATCTTCATGCACTACCATGATAGAATTTGCACCATGATCTACTTACATGGTGGTTCATCAATCATCTAGTTGGATTTTGACTTAGTGCTGAAATGTTTTCCTCAATATGCATGATAACAACACCTGCAAAGCAATTTAGATTTTTCGGTGGATATGGAGAGTGGGAGTGGTGCAGTTGAGGTGGGTAGGAAGAATGGATTCACAATTTTCATGGAGAATGAGACAGAATCATTAGGAGTACAATCAGTGATAACTAGGGACAACTCTAAAAAGGTGAAGGATCTCGATGATAGTGGGACTATGAAGGATTTGGGGGGGGGTCTTGAGCTGGCTGCTATTCCAGTAAAAAAATGGGTTAGTCTATTTGACATCAAACTGGTAGGCAAGTCCTCCTTTTTGTTGGTAAATAATATTTGTTCGAATGATCAAGGTATGTTTACACTGGAGATCCCAAATCAAGTCATTGATAAAAATATTTCTAGGATGGACTCGACCTTGATAGGAAGGTTCTTTGGTGCTAGGCCCACCATTGAGGTTGTTTGGCCTTTGTTTGAAGGAAATGGGCTTTAAATGGCTAGGTGGACATTGTTGCAATGGTAAAACATTGTCTTTCCTTTGGTTTTTCTTGTGAAGAAGATAAATGAGAGATTCTTTGCAGTGGTCCTTGGGTTTTTAGTAAACATACTTTGATTCTATAGAAAGGGACTTCAAACTTGTATTCTCTTGATGAATCAAGGATTCAAGCTCCAATTTGGATTAGATTGATAGGGTTACTACTAGAGTTTTGGGTGGGGAATATGTTTCAAGGTATTGCTATGACCTTTGGTGAACTCCTCTCTATGGATCCAGTCATAGTGTTGAGAAGAAGAATGACCTTTGCTAGAATTTGTGTGGGAGTTCTTCAAGGTATAGATATGCTAGAGGTTATTTCTCTCAAAATCTAAACTAGGTATATGGAAGTAGAAAATTGAGTATGAGACTATTTTCTTTGCTTGTTTTTATTGCAAAAAGTCTAGTCATTGGGCTAAAAAATGTCCATATTTGAATGGAGCTCCCACAAAAATGTGGGTTTGCAAAGGATTGAATGATCAAAATAAAGCTAAGAAAAGTAGTTACAAGGAAAGGAACACCCAAGAGGTTAGTGGTTTGGTGAAGGGAACCTTGGTGGTTGATGAATTTGAACAAGTGGAAGTTTCTCAATCAAAGGTGAATGTTGAAGGGGAGAATTAGGTAAGAGTTTTTTTGGATAATAGTAGTGAGGCTAAAATTTTGGCTCATGAAAGTAGTGTGATTAGTCCCAATAAAGGGGATGAAGAAGAAAATAGGGAGATCCATATTGATAACTCTATTGAAGATATTTTTGAATCATTTGATGAACCTAATTGTATCATCATGAGTAAGGAATCTACTTGATGTTTGATTGAACCTCTTGTAGATGTTACTACCATAGAGAGTAATAAAAAAAGGGGGGATGTTAAGGTAATATCTAAAGCTCTACAAGGAGCAAAGGAGGACTCTAGTGTAGACTGGACACAAGTTGGGTGTAAAAGAATTGTTAAATCAAAAAAGAAGAATGAGGTCATATCTTCCAAAAAGAATAAAGAGAATGCTTTGTTAAAAATTGGGAGTAATAAGAAAGGAGACATCCCTATCGCACCTTTGGGAAAAGGTAGTAAAAAAGGAAAGTTTAAGAGAAACAAGGCTAGGGACTACTATCTACTTGAAACACCATTAGGTAAATGTATTAAGGTTGGAGATGTTGGTCTATCTCCTTCATTAGTAGGCAAACCATCTAATGCGTAGAGAAGAATTATTGAGACTAATAGAAGTATAGCAGATAGTAGTCAGAGGACTATCTTAGATTCAAAAAATTCCATAAGAAATGAAGGTCATATCATGGAATATTAGAGGATTAAATAATCCTCACAAGAAATATATTATGAAAAATATGATCAAGGATAACAAACCAGATATTGTACTAATTCAAGAAACATAAATGTTAAAGGATAAAGTGGAAGGTCTCTTGGTTTTTTGGGGAGGCAAGATTATTGGGAATGATTCTGATGGGACCTCATGTGGTATGGCAATATACTGGAATGAAAAATGTATTAATGGGGAACTTATCTCTTAGAATAGAAATATGATGAACATTAGATTTGCTAATTCTAAGGATGGCTCTGTATGGGTGTTTACTAATGTTTATGCTCCCAATTCTAAATGGGGTAGAAAGGCACCATGGAAAGATATCACCACTCAGAGAAATTTTTTTGTGGAGGATAATTGGATCATTATGGGGGATTTTAATACTCCTTTGAAAGAAAATGAAAAGATGGGAGGAAGTCAGAGTAACTTGGATAACAGATTGGATTTAATGGATTTTATTGGCAATAATCTATTTTATGATATGAATTTACATGGGATTGATTATACTTGGAACAATAGAAGAACTGGAAAGGACCTCATTTAGGTCAGGTTGGATAGAGCTCTTATTAGTAGTGATTGGTTTTTAAAATATAAATGCTCTCTTTCTGCTTAGGTTCATATTGGTTTAGATCACTACCCCATTTTTCTTATGGCTGATTTGTTAACCTTTAAGAAAAATTATCCCTTTAGGTTTGGAAAAATGTGGACTCTCGATCTGAGATTGGAAAATCTTGTTAAGGAATGGTGGAGCATTCGAATGGAGGGTACATGCCATGTTCAAAATTGCTAGTAAGTTGAAAAATGTTAAAAAGAATATCAAAAGATGGAATAAGGATACTTTTGGGAACATTTTTGAGAATAAAAAGAAGGTTTTGAGGAGCTTAAAGAGATTCAAGACAATATTCAGGTTAATGGATATGGGATTGTTTTTAGGGAAGAAAAGAGTGTGAAATTGATTGAGATGCATGATATTATTACTAAGGAGGAGATGTTCTGGAGGCAATGATCTAGAAACATTTTTTTGAAGGAATGGGATCAGAATACTAAGTAATTCCACATGACTATTTTGAAGCATAGGATGGCTAATAGAATTTCCAGACTCAATGCTAATGGGGTACTATGGAGGATGAGAAGATTATAAAAAGGAAAGCCATGGATTTTTTCACTAATTTATTGCAAGGTGATCCCAATCTAGACAAGGAGAAGTATAATATGTTTCTGAACTATATCCCAAACTATATATTAGAGGATTAGAATAAATTCCTCACTTCTATTCCATCTAATGAATAAATTACCAAAGCTATTTTCTCCTTTGATAGAGACAAGGCATCAAGGCCAGATGGGTTTCTTTTCCTATTGTTCCATAAGTATTGGTATATCATCCATGAAGATGTTTGTAATGGGGTTAAGGAGTTTTTTGGTTCTAGCAAAATTCTCAAAGAATTGAATGGTACCTTCCTTGCTTTGATTCTAAAAAAGTTGGGTGCTGATAGCATGGACAAGTTTTGACTAATTAATCTTTGTAATTCTTGTTATAAAGTTATATCTAAAGTGCTAACTCTCAAAATTTTGTCTCTTCTCCCTAATTTGATTTCCAGGAAGTAGAATGGTTTTGTTCCTGGGAGGTAGATCTTGGATTCTATTATCTTGGTGCATGAAAATATTCAATCCTTCACCTTATCCAAGAAAGAGGGGTTCCTCCTTAAACTTGATCTATCCAAAGCTTATGATAGGATGAATTGGGATTTTTTGCAAACAGGGCTTGAAGATTTTGATTTTAATAAGAGATTTAGGGAATTGGTCCTTATGTTGGTTTATTCTACTACTTTCTTGGTGCTAGTGAATGGTTTGCCAACTCCTTTTTTCAAGGCTTCTCATGGTTTGAGGTAGGGGGATCCATTTTCATCTATCCTCTTTATTCTAATGGCTAAATGCTTAGGAATATTTATCAAAAAATGGTGACTGTGGGGGATTTTGTTGGTCTCAAACCCATGCTTAAAGAGCTAATTTATTCTCATCAGCATTTTGTTGATGATATTTTGGTGATGGGAGAAACTTCGATTAGAAATGCTAGAAATATAAAGAATGCTCTAGAGGATTATGGGAAAGCTTTTGGTCAAATTATTAACTGGAACAAAAGTGTGATATATCTCATTAATGTTAATAATAATTGACATAATAAAATTAGAAGAATTATTGGTTGTGAGATTGGTACCTTATCGGGTTCTTATCTAAGATTACCCCTTTCTATGGACCCACCTAAGATCTTTTGGAGTTCATTGATTGATAAAATTCATTCAAAGTTAGCAGGGTGGAAAGGTTCCCTCCTTAGTCAAGCCGATAAGGTTATTGTCCTCAAATCCATATTATAGAATGTTTTAATGTATACCTTGAGTGTTTTTAAGATCCTTAGCAAGTTTTCTTTGGCAATTGAAAATTTTAGAAGCTTTTCTCAAGGATGGGTATGGAAAACAACAAAATACTGGGCCTAATTGCTTGGGAGAAAGTTTTCATGCCTTTCAATAAAGGTGGCCTTGGCCTTAGAAGAGTTACCACTATGAATGATGCTTTACTTGCCAAGTTGTTATAGAGATGGCATAAAGAGGAAGGTGAATGGCATGATATTTGGAACAATAAATACAATAGGGAGAGTCATGATTTGAAACACTTCCTTATCAATGAGACTCTTCAAGGGGGTTCAATGATTTGGAAACATGCTAAAAAAAATAGATTATTAAGAAAGGGGTCAGATGAAAGGTGGGGAATGGGAGGACTATTCTTTTTTGGGATGATATTTGGATTCTTGATCACCCCCTTAGTGCTGATCAAAGGTGGAATGGTTTTATGGAGCAGTGTAAGAATCTCTTTGGGATTTTTGTAGAAGACTATTGGGAGGAGAATAATTGGTTGGACCTCAAGAGAGTGGATAGAAGCCTGAATGATCTCAACAAGATTCTGAATGTTATCCTTTTAAGCCATGAGGAGAATGCTTTGATATGGAAATTTAATCCTAATGGATTTTTTTCTATGTCATCGATGTATGCTAATGCTTTTGAAGAGCATCATGAGCCTTGTTGGGCTAAAGCTTGGTTTAAAGGTATGACTCCCAAAGTTAACATATTTTTTTGAATTCTTCTATAGGATAAAATTTTGATAATGGATAACTTATTGAAGAGAGGGTTCAACATAGTTAATAGATGTTATCTCTATAAGAATGCTATTAAATTGGTTAACCATATAGCTATTCATTGTTCTTATACTAGAAGGTTATGGGAAAAGGTTTGTGGTTTGCTAAATTTTACTTGGGTTTACCCTGCTACAACTCAAGATTATTTTAATGGTTGAAATTCACCCTCTACTAACACCTTGGTTATAAGATTGTGGGATTTTATTCTCCCATTCCTTTTGTTGGGGTGTATGGAAGGAATGTAATGATAAGGTGTTTAGGGTTTAGACTCTAATTCAGATTAGATATTCTATAAGATTAAGAATATGGTGACTGAGAATACCAAATCCTATGGAAAAGGAGACCAACCTCAGAATGATTGGGAAGAATCAGTGTTTTAGAGCTAGAATTTAAATGGTATCAATTTGATGCAAATCGGTCCAACATTAGGGATCTAGCTAGATGAGATTCCCCCCCAATGGATTGGTATAAGATAAATTTTGATGGGGCCTCAAAGGGCAACCCATGAATTACTAGTTGTGGTATAACCATTAGGAATATGAATGGGGATAGAGTGGGTGGAATGGTCATTCCTATTGAAGTTGAAACTAACCACATGGCAGAAGCAAGTGCAACCCTCTATGGTCTTATAAATGCAAAAAATTTGAATTTAAATAAGATATGGCTTGAGGGGGACTCCCTTAATATAATTAATTATCTTAATGAGGTTACTAATCCTTCTTGGACTATTAATAATATTATAGGTAAGGTCATAGATCTTATCAACTCCTTTGAAATTTGTGTTTTCACTCACAATTATAGAGAAATGAACCAAGTTTCTGACTAGGCAACTAATATGGTATGCAAGAGTGATGAAAAGTTAATTTGGAATTGCAATGATATCATACCTATTGAGGGATGTTTATTGATATAGCATGAAAAAGCTAGAAGTAAGAAAAAGTATTTCATTAATGATGAATAAGTTAGGAAGGAGTAATTATTATATGGGTAGAATTGGCAAGTGGTGGGCTATTATGAGAAGGATAGTGTATTACAAATCAATACTATGTAGATTGTGGGTATTTTTCCCACAAATTTCTTTGGTTGCGATATGGACTATGGTTTTTTGGTGTAAAGGGTTTTTCTAAGAAGAGAGAAAATACATCTTAGAGAAAAGAAGATGGGAGGAAGGATAAAAAGAATAGAATTGGAAAGTTGTAAAGAGTGGAGGAAAAAGAAGGAAATCTGGAATATATTGGAGCAAGGGAATTTTACTAGTTTTACGGAAAAATTGAAAGGAAGCAACCTTGCCATTACCCAACATTTCATAAAGACATGGAAAGACAAGAGTGTTTTAGTGGGGAATCAAAGGATGGAGGTTTCTAAAGATATCATAGCTGAAGCTATGAGGCTGGATATGGAGGGTATTAATTTCTATTGGGACATGAAGCTCTTAGATTAGGTGGTCAATGAGTTTGCAAATTTTGCTAAGGAACATAATAGACTTGTGAAAATTGGTAATTCCTACTTTAGCCTCAATTACATTTCACAACCTTATATTTTTTTATGTTTGTGGTTATTGAGTATCTTACTCTAGATGGGCACTTCACTAAGATACACAATCACCATTTCATGTTGGTTAACCATTTTAGGCATAAGGTTAGGATAAATTTTCCTTTTTACCTCAAAAAATTCCTAAGTAATTTTATTCTTTCCTTTCAAAATGACCCTAAGGGAGATCATGCCTTCCATGAGGGGTTTATGGTTTTAATAATGAACCTATTGAAGTCAAAAAAGGTGGACAGGCCTAGGAAGAGTAAGAAATCACTTGATTATGAGACTGAGGGAAATGATTATGAGGAGGATTTTGATAAGGATATAAAGGATTAGGTGAATGAGGTTGATTTAAAGAAGAACAAGAAAGGTGATCTAGGAAGCTCTTCCAAGAAGAAAAGGAAGGGAAAGGAGAGTGATTCAGAACAAGATAGTGATTATGAGGAGGAGCAGAAAAGGGTGTTCAAAAGAGAGGAACCTTGGGAAAGGTTTCAAGATATAGGGAAAAGAATGTAGAAAGGGATTTTATCCCATCTAATGATGAACCCTTAATTAAGTGGATGGAAAGAAAAAGAAAAAAAGGTGTTTTCTTAGGATGTGGGTGATGACAATGATCTCAAGGAGGTGGACCTAGATAGAAAGAAATAGGGGGAGTAGGAGGAGTACTTTGAACATAACAAAGAAGAGGATGAATAGGGGTCCCTAAAGGGAATCATGGGTAACCCAGGGTTAATTATAAAGGATATTATTACTCTTAGATATAAAATGAAGGATATTTCAAGGGACTTTGATCAACTTAGGAAGACAACAAGGTGGGAGCAAATGTTGGGTCAACACATTGATAGGCTCTCTAAGGTTATTGGTAATGTGGAAGAGGTAAAAAAATGATGAAGCATGTGCCAAAAATTGAAACCAAAAATAAGAACTTTGATCAGTTAAGCAAAGAAATTCAAAAAAGGATGGATGTTCTAGATGCTAGAGTAAATAACATGGTGAAAATAATCAAGAAACTAGTAGATCAGAATTGCATTATTTTGAAGACTGTGGCTGATAATTTCAATACCCTACTAAATAAGATGGAATAGAGTAAAGGACAAGACTCTCCTATTGTGAATGAGGACCAAGGCTCGAGCAAGCACACAAGGGCTAATTTCGAGAAGACTAAAGGAATGGAAGTAAAAAATTTGGATGAAATGAAAGTTTTTATGGAAAATATGAGCATTCTGGTAAACCAAGCTAGGGACCTATTGAAGACCCTATAGCTATCTGGGGGCTGTCCTTTTGCTTTTCTTTTTCTATCTTTTACTGCATAGTTGTGCTTTGACTTCCTGTTTCTTTGGTTTTTTCTATATGTTCTCTGATGCCTTCTATTATTTGAACTTTTATGTTTTTATCTCTTTGATACATTGTTTAAGGTTTTGGGTCATTTAAAAGCTATTTTTACATAATCAAAACAACACCCGCAAAGCATTAAATGCAACAACTTCCACATACATGCATTCATTTCATCATTAATGTTAGAAATGTTATAATGTTCAAGTTATCACTCTTGCAAATCCTACGACTATAGGAAGGAACCTACCCAAATATAGGATGGATGAGTAAATATTTATTAGTATATAATATCCTTCATTAAACCATAAAAATAAATAGATTCAAGAAAACACAACATAACTAATCAATCTATACTTCAATCTCCGTGTCTTCACATATAGATAGTATATTCATAAAACATAATTTCTTTTGCTTAAACCATAGAGTCTTAAACTATTTGTTGCAAGATAAATAATAAAAATAAGATAAAAAGTAATTAGAATAATGGCCTTTTAGAGGCTCATCATTCCTCCAAACTAAACTATTGCTAACCCCCAAAAATCATGAAGTTCAAGATCTTGGCCCACAATCTCTAGTCACTCGATGTCCTTTCTCTCCTAGCTCATTCTTCACATAGTCAAAGTAACCATAATTTTCCTTGAGTCTCTTCTAGAACCAAACTTTAGCATTCATGTCATGATCTTATGCATTTTAGTTTACTACTAGTAGTGGCAACATGAGAATTGGAGGTTGGTACCTTAATGGTAACCAATGTTTGCACTGATTTATCCCCAAGTCAATATACCAAGGAATCCTTATTGTAGCAAGAGTCAAATTTTGTGGAGAGTGGGGCTCTCTAATTTTTAAATCATGTGGCATTCTCACCCATCACTATCTTGAGGCAAAAATTTCTATTTCAAAATGTTGAGATATTTTTTTTCCCCAATCTATAAAGACCTTTTCTCTGACTGCACTCACCTTACCAAGTCCTACAAGATTTCCCAAAGTAGAAATCCAATCCAGAAATATTCATCTAGAATATTGGACTTCTGGCCTCATGAACAAGGGTGTTGTCATCTCAGTTTCCCTGTAGGGCACAACTTTATGTTCTCTAGTTATTTCATTTTGCATCCATGACATTACTACCCTTAACTATACATCCCCTACATATAGGAATAGGTTCCATTCAGTATCGTTAGGCACAACCAAATTGTGAAGATACAATTCACACAATAAATTTTTCAAGGCCATAGGAACAAATCGAAATGCATCATAAAATTCATGTGGGGTAGAGATAGAGGGGTTAAGTCCTACAATTCTAGTTAACTTATAATTGGAAAATTGTTCCTTAATAAACAAAGCACATATTGATCATGGTGAATTACATTCTATTAACTCAGGAATCAATCCTATAATTTGCTCAATTCTTTTCTTCAGAACTTCATTTCAATCTAAAATTTGTTTCAACTAGTATCTCTATTCATCAATAACACACTTTAACTTCTTTCTCTCTAAGTTCCATTGAGGTCTTTCCCATAATAGTTTTTGAAATAAATTAATTCTTGCAGACAAAGGTGTAGATAAGTTTGGTGGTGGCAATGGCTCACGATGAAAGAGGTTTATCCATTCAAGTACCAATTGATGAGTTTTGTTGTCATTGTATGGTGTGAAGCACCCACTTTTACTTATGACAACACTTATTTCCTCTTTATTGGATTCTATGGCTATGTCAACTAATGTGTACATCCCTTCTTGATCTAGTTTTTCTAATACTTCTTTAACAATTTCAGGTCTAAATTCTGGATAATTCTCTAAAGGGAGTTCTACAAAATTTTCACCAATGTCTTGCATAGAAAGGTTTTCTTCAAATTCCTTAAACATTTCAATCTCATTAGATTCATTTTCACTATCAATAAGCACATAGTTAATACTACACTCTGCTTCAAGTGGCAGATTTTGAGTTTTACTCTCATTTTCACTGGTTTCAGTTTGTGGCAATTTTTCCCCTGAAGAGAGTTCCTTTTCACTTTTAGATACTTTAGGAGTAATTATGGGAATAGAGGCCTCTTGAACCCTACTCTTAGAGACTCTTACACTTCACCTCATGGGTGGTACTAACAAGCATGGGGAACTCTTTCATTTCTGCTTGCTTATAGGTGTTTCTATCATGGGAACTTCAAGAGGTTTTTGTAGGTTTTCTTTCTCTTGAGAATGCAAGGGTTCATTAGGATTACTCTCCTCATTTGATTGTTATAGCCTTTCTACTGCAAGTTCTAATTTTTTTACCTTTTTCCTTCTTAATGGAAGACCTAGTTTTAACAAATAATGGGGCTTTAGGAACACTAGCAATTTCTACCTCTTAGCTTTTCTTCTTGCTAACCATGGAGGGTTTGGCCTTATGAATTTATTTCTTAGTTGGCTTAAGACCAGAAGGAGAAGCTTCAGGAGTATTTTCACCTCTAGGGACAATTTTGGAAAATCATGTAGATGTTCTTATCCTATATCCTACATCCTAGCCTCTAGGGCCAACCAACCTAGGTTCCACATCTTTTAATTGCAAGAATTCCTCCCATGACCCAATTTCTTGTTTATTTAACTCTCTTTCTATAATTAACTTTATCAGACCATGATGAGAGATTGACTAATCACTACTTGACTATACAAGAGAGGCTTGTTTCTTAATAATATTGAATAAGAAGTTGAGAATGTTTATCTGTCTATAATCATGTCATAGGTGAGCCAACAGCTTGAAATGCAAGGCATAAAGATATTTGTAACATCCCTCAAATTTGAAATATTAAATGATAAATGTAGTAGGTTAAATAAAATCCATTGGCAAGGATAGCCTCAAAGTTCCTTTTTTCTTATCAATGTCCAATGGTGGGTCATGGTGTATGTTAAATTGTAACCTAGCCATTTTCAAATCAAATTTTTTCTCCCAATTTTTTGCCCTCCAGGGGCAACCTAGTGACTTTAGCTATTACTCCCTCTAAGAACTCAATTCTTAGACCTTTAACCACTGCAACTCCATCTCTTAAGGTGTCATAAATTGGAGAGCTACTTTTCATTAAATCTATTCAACTTAAGGCAATAATCCAACCATCCCCTTCTTTGAAACATTTCACAATTGGTTGCATCTCCCAAAAGAACTCAATGATCAATCAGCTCATTCCTCTATATACCTCTGACCATGATCAATTATAGCTAAATTACATTAAAATTTTGATATTCAAAGCTTAGAAAATCAAGGATTACAATGTTGGCTTTGGTTTTTTAGAAAAAATGATGTGTACTTGAGAAGTTAAATGCACCATATCACATAATATCCTTTTGCATCAAATTTCATGATTTTTGCACATGTACAAGTTCATCACCCAAACATGTTGCAAATCATCATTAAAAGTTAAATTACCACTTTTAATTTTCTTAATTACATAATAACGTAATCATGGGAGGACAAGTCACTAGCATGTGATATTAACTATGCACTTTTTTCCAGTCATCTTAATGTACTTTAAAGGTACATGTGATTTTTGAAATTGCATTTTAAAAAGATAATCAAACATCCATTTAAATATTTCCCTCCCCCCAACTATATGAAGGCATGGGTTCCACTAGGCCAAGATAAGAAAGAGTAGATAAATATAAACAATACCAAATTGTAACAAAGCATGAATAAAATAACATGCATGTAGATTTATGTAGAAGGTACCTGAAAACTATTGCAATAAAGATGTTCTAAAATGATCATCAAAATTGATAGAATGATGGGATGGAAGAGACAAAAGTAGAAGTGGAGTGGATGAGAAGAGAGTACTTCAAAAGGAAGTGTTTATTATGAAGGTCTTGATCGGAGTCAAGAACTAGTAGAATTTAGGGTAGAAGACCCATATTTAGTGGCTATAGGAATGATGATATCCTCATTGTGTTGGAATTACTATAGGAACTCTTTACAACTATTTTATTTATGGTAAAGCTTGAGGCAATGCTTGTTCACAAGTAGTTTGAAGTGAATGGGATTAATGGTAGATAACTAAACCACACCATTTGGAAATACAGTAACAATCTCATAGGTCCTAACTAGCATGTTTGGAACTTTCCTAGATTATGCTAGTATCTTGAGTCATAAAGAAGTGCCCAACTATCTATAGAAAACATTTTCTACTTGATAAACTTTTCATGCCACTATTTCCTTTGGTGTTGAATGAGCTTAGTATTATTTAATGTAGATTTCCTCCATTCATCAAGATTTTTTAAACTCAATATTTTATCCTATTGGGCAATATTGAGCTCAGTTTCAATCTCTAAGGCAGTCTTCAATGTTTTATATTCAAACTCAATAGGCATCATGAATGACTTACCATAAAAAAGCTCAAATGAAGTAAAACCAATTGTGGATTTCTAGGTGGTTCTGTAAGCCTAGAGAGCTACAGTCTTAGTGAGAATAAATTCTATCTCCCTATTAGTAACTTCAACTCGACCATTAGCCTAAGGATGATAAGGTGATGATTTACCATGCCTAATGGTATACTCCTTCATAAGAGTGCTTATCAAATTTGATGTAAATTGAGTTCCTTAAGCATATGTTAATTGTCTAGGAATACCAAACCATGTAAAAATGGATTCATATAAAAACTTTTCCACGTTGATATCCCTCGAGTGTTTCATAGGTTTAGCTTCTACCCATTTGGTGACATAGTTAGTACACAACAGACTTGTAGGATTTTCCTTGTGAAGTAGGCTCAATAGGTCCTACAAAATCAATTCCCCATTTGTCAAATAGTGTGATCACTACTTGAGGCTACATGGGAATTTAATCTAACTTAATGGGCTGTACCATTTATTGACACTTGTCACGTTTCTTTGTATATCTAGTGACATCCTTATGTAGGCTTGGCCAATAATATTTAGTTGTTAAAATTTTGAAGGTTGTTCTTTTGGTTGCAAAGTGGCCTCCATAGGGTTCATCATCATAGGTATTTAAGACATCATATGTTTCATATTCTCTTAGACACCTATACATGACTTGATTAGGACCGATATAAAGCATAAATCTAGTAATCCATGAATAGTTAAAGCTCTTCTTGTTTGGATCTTTTTGGCTTGAGCAGAGAAGTATACTAGCATTTTTCCTATGGTGAGGCAGTTAGTAATATCTACATAATAAGGGTTTTGTGTGGCTAATAGAAAAAGGTCTTCATCTAGAAAACTATCTTTAATGGTTGTAGGATCACTAGGAGATGCAACTAAGAGAGAAAATCAGCTACCACATTGGCTTTACCAGGTTTATCAACTATGGTGATGTCAAAATTCTTGCATGAGCAATAGCATTCAAGCCAATCTCCCTAAAATTGTAGGTTTTTTCACCAAATATTTGATAGCAAAATGGTCAATATGAAAAAATATTTCATATCTAGTGATGTAATGCCTAAATTTATTGAGAGCATAAATGACTACAAGCAATTACTTTTCAGTGACTATGTAATTAAATTCTACACCTTGTAAATTTTTACTGATGAAATAAATAGCATATTCAATAGAGTCTACTTTGTGTCCTATCCTAGCACCAAAAGCATAGTCTAAGGAATCCATATGAATGTGAAAAGGTAAGCCCCAATTGGGTCCTCTCAACATACGTGTTGTGGTAAGAACTTCCTTAAGTTGTAGCAAGGATGTTTCACAATCAGAATCCCAAAAAAATTCATAATCCTTTTTGAGTAGGTTGTAGAGAGGTGTTCCAAGTTTATTGAAGTTTTTAATGAATCTTTTATAATATCCAACATGTCCCAAAAAACTTTGTATATCCTTCTGCTTCTCTAGTGTTGGCAAGGTACTGATAACTTCAATCTTTCTTGGATCTATTGGATGCCCTTTGATGAAATGAAATGGCCTAGGATTACACCTTCCTCCATCATCATAAAACATTTCTCACTATTTAAAGATAGGTTATAGTCCTGACATCTTTTAAGTATTGTTTCTAAATTTGATTTTTCTTCTTCAAAAGTAACAACATAAATAGTGAATTCATCCATATAGATCTCCATACTATCAGCATAACTATCTAAAAAAATACTAATAACAGCTTTTTGGAATGTGGTTGGGGCATTACACAAGCCAAAAGGTAATACTAAATAGGTAAATGTTCCCAATGGGTAGGTAAAAGTTGTTTTCTCCTGATCCTCTAGGGCTATTTGAATTTTATTATAACCACTAAAACCATCTAGAAAAGAAAAATACTTTTTACTCGCTAAGTTGTAAGGACTTGGTCTATAAATGGTAATGGAAAATGGTCCTTCTTAGTGGCAGAATAAAGCTCCCTATAGTCTACACAAACTCACCATTTTCCTTACTTCTTGGGTATTACAACCAAGTGTGAGACCCATTGACTATTAGAGATGGAGTATATAAAACCAGTATTTAACAATTTTTGTAATTCATTCTTAACAATATCTTTTAGGACATGATTAAATCTCCTTTGAGGCTATCTAATAGGTTTAAAATTAGGGCTGATATAAATCTTGTGGGTGTAGAGCATAGGATCTAATCCTTTTATGTCCATGTAATCCCAAGAAAGTGTATTTTAATTTTCTTGTAGTAATTGTAACATTTCTTCTTGTTGGTAGTGTGATAGGGCATTGTTTACATTTAGTTCCTTACCTAGACCATTTTCCATCTTAATAACCTTATCTTCCATAAATAATTGAGAAATGGGAGAAGTATACATCTCATGAGGTAATGATGAATGAAGGAATTGTGAAGCTTGAAAATGATGTAGTGAATTCAAAGATGGTACAATAGTTCCTAGGATACATTTAGCTTGAGGAAATATTGGATATTATGTTCCATATTCATTTAGAATAATGGATGAAATGATTTCATCTTCTTCTTGAGTAGCTATGAATGATTCTCTTGTTATCATCATCAATTGATGGATGGAATTGGCCTTCAGATCATCACCCAAGTCTGACCAAACTACTTGGTCATATAGTAACAATGGTTGAGCAGGGGAGTATAAAGTCAGGTTCATAGAATGAAATCCATTGGATATTGTCACTTTCCTAGATCAGCAAGCTATATAAGCATCTACAGTGACTAACCATGGCCTCCCTAAGATTAAATAATATCCTCACATGCTAGCTTTTGGAGAGAGAACAACAAAATCAACTAGATACTCATAGGAATTTAGGGTAACTATAACATCTTCTATCATTCCATCTAGTTTAATAATAGAGCTATCAGCAAGTTAAAGGATGGTGGGTGTCTCTCTAAGGCCAACAATTTGCAACCTATTGAGCTATCATTATGCATGATGCTAAACAATAAGAATTCTTTCAAACTCCTCTCTTGAAAAGTCAATCTTATGAATCAACTCCAAGGTTTTGAGTGATCTTATGACCTACTAGAATCTACTTAATTGAGGATAAATGTTTTTTTTCACAAAGAGGCCTTTTCTGGTTCGAATGATCTCAGATCAAATATAGAATCTACTCACTGCTTCAAAATAAACATGCAAAAAGAACTATGTTTTTTGTATTTTTGTATTTTATATGAATGCAATCTACCAATGTAAATAGTACAACTTCCTATTTTAACAAGGAGTTAGTAAAGAAAATAACAAGAAATTTAAAGAAAATAACATGAAAGTAAAATCCTAATGGACATAAGCTATGGAAACAACATGTTTGTGAGATAAGCTTTCACAGAAATCAGTGGGTAACCAATGAAAGTAGGAGCAATGCTTCCTTAATTCCACTAATGCAATCATCAATGAGAAATTTAGTAACTGTATGATTTTTCAGTCTTCATCAAATAACAAGGCCACAGAAAGTGCACTCATGTGAGACAAAAAAGTTATGCAAGCACAATTTGGTGATTTCTTCTCGAGCTAGATACACCAACATAATATGTCAAACCTTAGCAGACACCAGAACTAAAATATCGCATAATTGAAAACAACATAATAAACTTTTGGCTCAATCACAATTCCATGAACATACATTCACAAGAATATGTCACATTTAGGCAAGAATTACTAAACTCCAAAAGTGAGCACCAAAAGCATATATTATTGCAAAATAATGGCAACTCGGATTACATATTAAAATCTTCTATTTATAAAAAAACATCTCCTCAATTTGTGTTGAGAGTGAGATATATCTTCATGCAATCATATGCTTCTAATTTAATAAAAGAAACTAATTATATACAAACTAACTATCTAACTGGTGCTTAGTAGGACTCCATCCATTTTTATTTCATTAATTGGATGCATGAGACTTTACATGTCATAAAACAAATAACTAATGAGAAAATAAGAAGAAAAAAACATTTAGTTGATATGGAAGTGTTTGCAAGTGTGAAAAATAGAAGCTAGTCCTTCACTGGGCATCTGTCAGAGTTAAACTACTATTAGAATGTGTTTTCGATGCATGGAAAGCTCTAATTTTGGAACTAGCAGTTAACTGTACACGCACATCTAGAAAAATGCACCTTAAAAGAAGCACATTAGTGCAATTGTGCACCTTTGACTTCTTCAAAATTCTTCCAAGACTTTGTAACCAAATAGCGCACTAGTGTAGTAGTGCTCTAGCATACCTCAAACATCCAAAATTGCAAAAATTTACTAAGTGTCAAAAATGAAATTTTGGCTTCTGGGTTTTGTCCCTTTTCATACTAGAGCTATGTCTGGATGTTTGCCCTTAAATTTCTCAATAATCTCAGTTATTTTAGCCACATCCAATGAATCTAAAGCATTACAATTATCCTTGACCTTCTACCTATAGGTTTCTACCTCAATATGGGTCTCAGCAAAATCCTCGAGTTTAGTATCCAACTCTAGCAAGGCTTCTTCTATCCTAAATGCTTGCCAGATATCTTCATCACTAGAAAAATCATAACAAAACTTCTTAAATTTCTACACTACTACCTCAACCAGTGTCAATTTTCCCTATGCATCATCTTCAAAAATGTTGAGACATGCATCCCCATTATATTTCTCTACTTCCAAAATTTGCTCTTGGGCTTGGTCCTTGAGCCGATGGATCTTCCCATGTAATGACTCCATTACTTTATTACTATCTGCTATCTTTTCTATCTAATCATTAATTAAATCTAACTCTTCTATAGTATATACATCCATGAGCATTCTATATCTTTGGCCTTTTATCACCTGTAGCATCTATAAATCCTTTCCTCATACATGTACCTCATCCATAATATTGAAATCTTGTTTCAAAATTGCTACCATTTTGTCCACATTTTATTGCATAGTATGAAGTAGCTTCATATTTCCTTGGATAACGAGAATGACTTTCTGCTCAAAACTTTCCTACTTTTGTTGACAAGTATTCAAAAATGGATCTAATTGTACTCCTCCCCCATTTCTTCTCTCAAGTGCAGCATTCAAAGTCTCCTTGGGGTGTTCAGGATCCAAGGGACCAACAACTTCAGCTAAATGTCCCTTTAAGATTTCATTTTGCCTTCAAAGTGTTATTAATTCTACCCCTTCCTATTCCAAACTCTTGAATACCTCATTCATCCCCACTATGACCATCAACTTGGTTGTATCCAATGTAGGCTTTCCAAGCATAAACTCTCTAATTTGATAATCTTGTGGATTCAAATCTTCCATTTCCAAATTAGGAGGAGAAATAGCCACTTGTGTAAATAAATCCTAGTTCTGATCACTATTAATAAATGTCAATGCTCTTGCTTCTTTTGATGGAGACTTAGGTTTCCTCAAAACCTCAATCAACTCTATCATATCTTTTTCATCCACATTAGATTGTTTCCTTTTACTTCTTATCATTTCTTTTCATAACCAACTTGGGATGCATTCCATTTAAGGCCTATCTTTTGATGATGGTTTTCTCTCTCTGTGATGGCTCTCCCTCTATACCCTCAATTTTAGTAGAGCCTGTAGTTCTTACCATTGTGTCCTAGGAGGCTTTCTAAGGATATTCAACCATTTGTCCTTCTCTAGATGCTTCATCGATTGATACTTGCTAAGGTTCTTCCTCCCGTTCCTTTTGAACTTGTTCTTCTTTGGTACTTGATGGTAGAGGAGTAGCAGAGCCCTTGTCTGCAATAGTTGTTACCTATACTAGGGAAGGAGTTATCTAAAGACCTTATGACTCTAGTGGCTTTTAGGTCCAATCTTCTTGTTGGGGTTCATTAGTTGGTATATCCCATATCATGTTCCCAACTAATTTGGTTCCCATGGGCATGAAATCAAAATCTTACATCTTGAAGACATTAGTGCCCTTTACATCCTTTTCATCAATCCATTGTTGCATGGCATCCTCTGATGTGGTTGTTTATAGAGGTTCTTCTAGGATTGGTGGTGGTGTAGAAGTAGAACTTCTTCTCCTTTCCTATTCTATGGCTCTTTCTAGCTGGGTTCTTCTATTCAAAGGTACATTGTCCTCATCATCCTCTTCTTCATCTTCCTCAAGAATAGGTTCTAGGATTGATGGTATATGGACTACTTTTTGGATCACCCTCTACCTCTTCTTAACTAGAGTCTTGATCTTTCTTCCTTTCTTAGGCATAGAAGGGGATGCTTGTTCTATCTACCAAGGCAGAGAGACCTCTTGAATCTCAACTTCTATCTTTTTTTGGTTG
This sequence comes from Cupressus sempervirens, assembly GCA_028749045.1. Classification (NCBI taxonomy): domain Eukaryota; kingdom Viridiplantae; phylum Streptophyta; class Pinopsida; order Cupressales; family Cupressaceae; genus Cupressus; species Cupressus sempervirens. The sequence continues at coordinate 349,335,889 of CM053791.1, forward strand.
GGTGTAGTAGTTGGTGGTAATTATGGGTCATTGTGAACTTGTAATGCCCCAGTATCCTCTAGCTCTTGTATATTTAATTTTCCTTGCTATGGAGGTGCCTAGATTTCACCCTCTTTGGGCTTGACTCTTTGGGGAGAATTCCTCTTTCTTTTTCCCTTTCCTCTTCTCTCCTAAGGGTGGTAGTATCGAACTAGTCTATCAAGTTGGTACACTAATTTGAGTCTTATTAGTGACTGAGTTGTAAAGGTAGGGATGGTGGCTTTCTTCCCTCTACCTTTGGTCAGAGGGGCTTGTGCATGGAAGATTACTATTTCAAGTATTGGATCAAGTTTAAATGGTTTCTTGATCCAATCTTGCATCATTTTAATGATGTGCCTCATCTTATGGTTAATGTCAAATTTCTCTTGTCTATCAACCTCAGCATTCACTATGGGTTGTTCCCCAATTTTATCTACCTTTAACAAAGGATCAAGAAGCCCCCTGAGTCTTGTTGTAATATCTTCAATGAAATCTTTATTTTTAAGGCCTTTTCTACCAAGTACAAAGTCATCTTACAATATTCCCTTATTTGCACATTGTAGTCATTTGTAGCATTCATCTAATGATCCTCAATGGCTTCTTCATGGTGAAATGTCTTCCTTGATAAATACTATACTCTCCCAATATTATCAAAACATGTCCTTGGAGAATTGTACTCTTTTAAGGGATATTGATCCCTTTCACATTCATAAGATCAAATATCTTGCTTTTGAAGCACTTGAAAAGGTCCTATGGTTAGAAGCCACGCCCAATAACATTTATGTTGTCTTCTCACTCTATTATATGCAGACACAATTTGTTGAGAAATCTCCAAGAGGATGAGTCTATCACAAGGGTACCTCAGAAGCTTCTTCGGGTTGACAGTGGTACTAGCTACCCTTAGATATGTAAATGTTTTGAATTGAATGTAGTATGCTTTGAGTACTATTATCTATGCCACTGCATCATCTGATAATCTCTTTTCATAATCTCCTTTTATGAATCTAATTATGGTGAATATGAAGGCATCATTAACAACTCTATACTCCTTGCTTTGATCTGAGAGTTTCTTCTTTACCAACTAAGGGTAGATGATATATGGCCATGCATTATGATCTTGCATGTTACCCCTCTTGTAAAAGCCTAGATATTTTTTCTCTCTTGTGGCTAATAAGTACACCAAATATGACATCATATAGAACTTCCTTTTGTTCTTTACCAACTCCAACTATTCACATAAATTTTCACTCAAAGTAGAGACCCAATCAAGTGACATTTTTGTCATCTTGATGGTCTCGATAAAATGCACCATAAAAATGTTCAAATGTCTAGTTGTTCTCATATATTCTTTGGTCATGTCAACTTTACCAACCTTCTTTCCCATAGAAGTCTTCTCTATAAGGTAAGATGGTTGAATGATCTCAGAGGCATCCTCAATATGCTCTCAATACCACATTTTTCTTGTTCATAGGTAAGCTTGATAAATTGAACTACATGTGGGAGATGGAATACCTTCTTAATGTTGTCAAGTTAGACATCAAGGACAATTTCCCTAGTTAATCTCTTCAAAAACCTCTCCTTCTGGAAAAAGTGTTCCACAAGTGTCATTATGAGCTTTGAAGATTGTATCGACATTGGGTGTGAAGCTACATTCACTAGCCCTGATCAAATCAATGCAAAGACCATAGTAGACCTCTCAGTAGGTTTTTTTTACAAATCTTTAGGAATTTCTCCCAAATGAATATGCCCCAAGTCTATATCTTTGATCTTTGAGTAGTCATTTACAGACCTTGACTTTGTTGGAATGCATTGGAGTTTGAAGATCATAGGTTTCAATGCCATTTCCTTGCCCATGGAAGTTGATGAAGATGCCATTATATCTACACAAAAAGATGTCCATTAGTCTAAGGTTAGAGAATGAAAATGATGCAATTAAACCCTAGATCTAAGTTAGATGAAGAAACAAACACCTGATTGTTCGAAAACTCAAAAAAATGTATAAACCTTTTTAAACAGTGCTTTTATAAATAAGATTGGCACACCAGGTGCACCTAATAAGTGCACCTAATGTGCAAAAGCTTTACTATTTATAAATGCCTTCAAGTGCATAGCAACACACCTCTAGAGGTGTGCTATTGTACACTAAAAGGATTTTAACTTAGGTTTTTAATTTATTTTTAGGTTCATTTTGTTCTTTGCTTGGAATATTAGGTGCACATTAGCGCACCTAGATAGGTGTGCTAATGTGAGACTAATCATATTGCTTTTAACAATTGTGTTTTTAAGAGTTATTTTGTTGTTATGTTTTTTTTTTTTGCCTTTTTTTACATTTTTCTTTAAACTATATTTGGTGCATAGTAGCACACCCTGACTAGTGCACTGATTCACACCCAATTGGGTTTATGCATTTTAGGTTAGGGTTTGAAATGTTTTGAGGAGAAAAAAGAAAGGATTTACATTAGCACACCTAGGTAGGTGTGTTGATATGCACCCTTTCACAGAGTTATTAACATTTTTATCACCCATGCTTTGCATAGGTGAGGGGATGCGTGAAGGATATCACACCTCAGTTTGTGCAAAGCCATAGTCGAAGACTAGTGTGATGAAGGAAGTGTGGAGAAGACAAAAGCACCAATAAAATAAAGACAAGGTGAAGGGGGAGGGGGCCACCACCCTTTGAATAGATCTAGGGACTCTTGTCATAGTGTAGGTGTGCCATAAAAAAAATACAAATATAAAATTTTCCAATTTTGGCACATTAGCATAGCTAGGGAGGTACACCTAATGCGTTAAAAATTTGTAAAATGACTTGTTTCTTTAGAATTTTGATTCCTCAATCTTTGGGTTTCTCTATCAAAACCTAGAGCATGAACTAGGAGGCTAAGAAAAGACCTCAAAATGATTCAAACCCTAGAACTAGGGCCCCAAAAAAGTCAAAAAATAAAGTAGGGGGTCCCCATTCTAGTCAGAAATGGAGCGTGCATTGTGGAACCACAATAAATAGCCCTAAAAAAATGAAGAAATAAAAATGACATTTCTTCATCAGAAAATATTCCTTAGACATATGTCAAACACCAACCAAATTCTAGACATTCTTAGCATATTTCAAATGACTTCATAGTAAAAAATGCAAGATCCAAAACCTCTAAGCTTAGTGTGTGCTTCGTGTATTCATTTCCTTCAAATCTTGGGGTGTAGTCTTATCAAAAAATTTTGACAACATCGAAATAATCTTCCACCCCATTTAGCTCATCCATTGGGAATCCCCATGAAGGTCATTTGTCAATCCTTTTCCTGACCAAATGAGAGAATTAGTTCAAGGTCTCTTAGCACGTTCCCATTTTTCTTTTAGATTTGTTGGTAATCCTTTGAATAATTTCTTTCTATATTTGATAATGTCTCCATTTGATTCTTTGATGAAGCAATTTTTTGGTACTATATAGCTCATTTTGTATCTATTTGTGAGATTACCCTTTTAGATCTTTTAGAATACTTCAGTCTTAGCACCGTTACTATTCCTTCTTTCTTTTTTTCTTCTTTTTTTCTTTTGTATCTAGACCACACTTAGACTATGTGGCCAAGACATCGATGTCATTTCATGGATTTGATCTTTTGTTAACATCCCTTCCATTACTCTTTTAGAACTTTTGGAAACTCTTATGCCAAACAATGATCTTAGCAGTCCCTTTGAGAAGACCCTTCAGTTTGAACCAATTGGGGTTTGGATCGTCCCTTGCTATCTTCAACCTTGATTTGACAACACCTAAAACAATTGATCTTTAAACTTTCAAAGTGTTGAGAACTTGTTGGTCTAGAATGCTGAATTCAAGATTGAAATTCCCCTATTACTACAAGTAACATCCATTTCTCAATTGGTACAAGACACACAATCATCAAATGTTTTGACAAAGAAATATCTCTTCCTAAAATCAAAACTAAAAGAGTAGTTATTCAAGGTAAAATCTTGAGTGCACTTTACCCCCCTGGACTAATGCAACTTTCAAAAAAAACATAGGACTGAAAGTAAACATGCAATTGAAAAACAAACACTCTTATAGAAAATAAACACACTTGTAGAAATGAAATCTAACTTTTTTTTAAATCTTTTTTTTTGGGTTTTCTAGGCTTCAAAATAATGTTTCAAAAATTTCCCATTGACTAGAAACATAACTAATTCCCCTTGTAAGGAATTGAGCCTAAAATTATTTTCTTCAAGAATCTTTGCAATCTAATAAGTACCAATCCACAAGTGTTGAAACTTAGTGTGGTTGGCCGGTTATTCTTTCACCTTATCCCAAAGTAGAACAAGGTTGGAAATTTTGAATGATTTTATCATGGCCCTCTTGTCAAACCATCACTTGATGATTCCTTGATGTTTAGCCATGTGCTCTAATGCAACTATCCATTTCTCATACATCTCTATAAGATTCATCAATCTGATTTGTACTCTATCGGCATCTTTAGCATACTCACTCATGAATTTAAAAATTGGAATTTTGAGATTAAGTGGGAAGACTAGTTCTTGTCCATAAACAAGAAAATATGGAGAAGTCCCCAAAGTGTTCATGACTCTCTCTTGATCTGTCCATAGATCATATTTGAGTTGCACATGCCAATCTTTAGGGTTCTCCTTCAATAATTGTCTTATTATTGTGATCAAGTTCTTATTTGTTGATTTAGCTACCTCATTTCCTTGTGAGTAATAATTTGAAGAGAACTTGATAATAAACTAATTTTTAAATATCCATTGAATCAAGAATACTGATGTATAAGTTGATCCATTATTGCACACAAGTGTAATGGCATTCTGAATCTAGTAACAATGTGTTCTTCCAAGAAATCCATTACCACCTTAGCAGTGCAATTTTTCAAAGTTTCTACTTTAGTCCATCATGTAAAATAATTAGTGGCTATGAGAATGAAAGTGTGTCTAGTTGACAATGATGGATTGACCAGAACAATGAAATCCAACCCCCACTTTGCAAAAGGGTGGACCTCATACACTGGTTGTAATGGCATTGTTAGCTGTTTTTATCCACTAGGATTGGTTTGACAAATATGACAAGAATGTATGTGTTCAAAAGTATCTTTGAATATTGTGGGCTAAAAATAACTTGATCTTAAAATTTGATGAGCATTCACTTCTATTGAACTATGCCTTGTACCATACTTATCATGAAATTGTTCCAAAACTTCCATTGCATCATCACATCCTAATAATTTTAGGTAGATTCCTTCATAATTTCTTTTGTACAACTCGCTATCATGCAACATATAGGATTCACGCTTCATTTTAAGTCCTCTACATTGTGAACTATTCATCTAGTTGGGGCACTAATTCTATAAAATATAGTAAATGATATCCTGGTACCAAACATCTATCACTATACCTTGGCCAATATCAACTTGTAATACTATCATTTTCTCCTATCATTATCATTTGTTTCGCTATCAAACCTAAATTTTTTTTGTTTCCAATTTGGTTGTTAGCTATCATTATTGATAATCCTTGACCCCTGACTAACCTCATGGGTTGGATCTCTAGATCAAATTCTTGCAATATTTCCATCCATTTGCCTCATCTTTCACCAAGTTCATTTTGCATCAATAATGTCTTTACCACTAGGTCAGGAACAATAGCATACACCTTGCTCCTTAGTATGTAATGGCAGAACTTCTTTACTACTTTGATCAAAGAAAAATATTTTTTATCAAGGTTGAAATAATTCAACTTGGCATTTCTTAGAGGGTAGCTCGTAAAAGAAATAGGTCTTTCATCTTCCTTCTCCTTCTTTTGTGTTAGGATCCTAGCACATGAATGTTCTAAAGTGAAGGAATATATCTTATAGGGAAGCTCATAATCAAGACTTACTAGTACTGGAGCCATGGAAATGGCTACTTTGATATCCTCAAATGATTTTTTTACCTCTGGAACCCTTTTTTTTAGCCCCCTTTTTGAGTAAATCATTAAGGGGATGCACTGTCTTTGCAAATCCACTTATGAATTTTTACACAAAATTTATCTTTTCAAAGAAAGACTTGAGTTCCTTCCAACTATTAGGAGGTGATAACTTCAAAATCACTTCAACTCTATCAGGATCAATGGAGATGTCAGCTTCAAAAATGACATGACCTAGGAGCTTTCCCTTAGTGATGCCAAATGAACAATTCTTGGGACTGAGAGATATGTTGTATTAACAACATCTATTGAATACCTATCTTAGATTTTCAACATGAGTACTTTGATCTTTTGAAAAGATAGTTAAGTCATCCATGTAGATAACTATACATTTATTAATCAGTCCCTTAAAAGACAATTAAGTCATCCATGTAGCCCCTGCATTAATTAATCCAAATGGCATTCTCCTGTAGATGAAGGCTCCCCATTTGGTTGTAAAGGCCATCTTTAGCCTATCTTCTTCTTCTACCATTACCTAGTTATATCCTAAATATACATCCAAGAAAGACATCATCTTTGAACCATTCACAATTTTCAAGACCTCATCTAGTTAGTTCAATGACTATTTGTCCTTTCGAGATGTCAGATTCAAGTTACAAAAATCCATGCAAAGTCAAATTTCCCTAGTCTTCTTATACACTAAAACTAAATAAGCCACCCATTAGAGTGGTGCACAGGGAAAATAATCTTGGCATCCAACAACTTCTTGACTTCCTTCATTATCAGCGGTTTGAGGATAGGATTGATAGGTCCCTTCTTTTTTCAGAAAGGTTTAGCATTGGGTTTGAGTGGAATATCATGTGTAATTATCTAAGGATCATATGTCTTCAGTTCTTCATAGCTCTAAGCAATGAAATCTTTATAGTCTATAAGTAATTTGAGAATGTCTTCCCTTTCTTGTGGATTGCATGCTTTCCCAATTCTTACCATCTTAGGATCTTCATCAGTACCTAAATATTCCTTAGTCCCTTTCTCTTTAGTGGCCCTTTTACTAAACACTGATTCATCACAATAAAAAATGCACTCCAACTCAATCATCCCTTAGGAATAGTATTAGTTTTCAAATTTAGGATTCCATCTTCATCTTGAATTGCACTCTCCTCAGGTGTATCATCTAGAGTGTTGTCTCTTAAAGTGGCTATTGCATATAATAAATTCAAGTATATGTTGATCATCCTGAAAAACTTGAAAGTTTGTGATATTGTTGGGAATAGATGGAGTGGCAACCAATTCGACTAAAAATCATTTCAATTTCATTCTTTTGACGGGTTGTAATGCACTTTTTGAAATAGCAAGGGCATTTGCTACCATGTTTTTCTTTCTTGGAATATACTTTATGTTCAAAGCTTCAAAATCATCTAGTAAATCCCATACCCTTTTTCTATAAGCAAGCAACCTCTTATCATTACAAGAATATAATGATTTCACTTGTCAAATAACCAACTGAGAATCTCCTTCAACCATGAGAGTTGTAACCCCTTTCCCAAGTGCAAAAAGAAGTCCTTGAATCAATGCTTCATATCTACAACATTGTTCGTACATATAAACTAAAATCGATATGCTACATAGAAAGACTTACCTTTTGGACTAATCAACTCAATACTGGCATTGGCTCTTGATTTTCATTTGGACTCATCAAAGTGAAGTGTCTGAATTGGGTTTTCTTTGGGTTTTCTAACCTTATGCTTGTTTGTCCTTAGTTTTTACTTTACTCGAGCTTTGAAGGATTGTCTCTTAGGTACCCAATGTATTCTTTTGTAGGGTGGGCTTACTGACTTTCCATTGTCATTCCTTGAAACTAGAAGTGTATGTTTTTCTTGTTTGTCTTGAATTTCACCTATCAATTCTTTGATTTCATCCACTTTAGGTTTAGGATAGATGACTACCGAAGTCCATCCCTAGCCTTTTATGTACCATCTTCTTCTTTGTACTTTGATGATTCCAGGTGGAGAAGAAGAAAAACCTCCACCATCTAAAGAAGTATTGATGTATATGCATTTAGATCTTTAGTTTCCTCTTCAATCTCTTCAACATTGTTAGACATGTTTGTATAACTTTGGTTTTATGTGGGTTTATTTTGTGGATCATTGAATTTCTCCACTCTGATCATTTGTGTTAATACCTTAGCAACTACTTCTTAACATGATGAATATTCAAACTTTGAGTGGCTAACTTTATGCAATCAAAAAAATCCTAGAAGGAGGAGGATATTGGGGTTAGCTTCTCCTCCTAGATGCTATAAATTAGCCATCATGTGGTATATGAATTGTGTTACAACCTCATCTTTTGGGGTTGAAATTGTGGAGTCCATATCTTGATCATCTAATATTTTAACCGTAGTTGTATCAAAAACCATTACCTTGTAAGAGTTCAAATCTATTTGTAAGAAGGCTACCTCATTAGGAGAATTGTATTCTATAATCATCTTTTTTAACTTTGGCTCTATGTCTATCTTGATTTGGTTGTTAAAACCTTTCCATGGTAACCAAAGCTAAGTGAAATCCATGGAAAACCATCCCTTTAGGCATTTTGTCCATTCTCTACTTAGGAGTAATCCATATGTTTCTAGGATATCAACCACATTTATATCAATGACATCTTGAATTTGAGGGTCAACTCTTAACTATATTTGAACATCTTTTAATATGCCAATGACTTTCACCTCTGTTTTATCCAACTATATCACTATTTGATTGGTAGGTTGAGGGCTAACTCCTAACCTTTTCACTATTGATATTGGCATGATGTTCTAGGAGGCTCCTAAATCAATAAGGCAATTATGAAGATTCTTCCCATATATCCTGATGCTGAGAAAAAATGGGGGTACCTCTACTTTGTCCATAAAACTAGTGGGAAATGCCTCAATAAAATTAACTTGTTGGGATGTTGTCTTTTGAGGGACAAGACTCATATTATGGGGAGTCTTCATATGATCTAGAGTCTTCATGAGTGCTTCTTGTTGTTGTGAACAATTTTGCAACATGTCAAACATGGACATGTTGGCCTTTATTTGCTTGAAGTCTTCTATGACATTATACTTCTCAGAAGACCAAGTAGGATTTTTCAATATCATTGGTACATTTCCTTGGTTTTGATTTTGTTATCCTCCATATGGTGGTTTAACTTGTACTAGATTGTTACTCACTCTCAAATCGAGAGGAGTTGGTTGCAGTGCTGGGGGAATCCCATCTATTAGAGTTTCTTTTCTAGTTCCCAAGTTGTACATATTTTGAGTGTAGTTGTGAAAAGAAAACATCTCTTCATGCTGAAGGTCAAGTTCTTGGCTAAATGGGAATGAGAATTCTTTGTTGACTAGTTGTTCTTCCTATGTACTTTGTGCAGAATCATAGGATTCTAACAGCATAGCATTAAATTGTATAGGAGTAGGATTGGAGTTTACTTGTAAATTTTGAGTCATTTCTTGATTTGCATCATTATATGAACCATCATTGTTAGATGCATTTTGACCATCGTCATATTGATTAGTATTTATATACTACACATTATTGTTGTTATTGTTTATAGGAATGCTTCCATTATTTGGATGAGTATTCCATTCTCAATTTTGTCTTTGGAAGCCATTATTATGGTCAAGAGGCTTGAAGTTGTTCCCTCCATTATTGTTTCTTGTGTTGTTGTTTCCACTGAAGTTCCTATTATAATTGTGGCCACAATTGTTGTTGTAGGGGCCAACACTGTTCCTTTGAAAATTGTTATTTTGTCCCTATGACAACCTTAGATGAGCTAGCTTGTTGTTCATTTGTGACATAATCTTTTTTATTTGACCAAATTTGGAAATAAAGCTATTGTTTACTTCTACAAAAACTATTGCATTTTGTTCAAAGAAAGAAACTTTAAGAGGTTCATACCCTGGATATGTTAGATTGGGGTTTTATAGAGTAGGTGCTTGCTATAATGGAACTAGATTTATAGGCATGAACTGGCTAGGCATCATGGGTACTCCAATAGGTTATATTGGCATTGCTATGACATCTTGAGCTGGAAGCATCAATCCTCCTCCATTAGGATTGGCTTGCTTAGTAAAATATATTGCTTCTATGAAGACTTTTTCCAATGTATCAATATTTATTGTAGGAAGTCTTCTCAGAAAGATAGCAATATGAGGGTCCATAGCTTTAAGGTAAATCTGAATAGATGCTTCAACTAGTATAGTATATGGCATTTCCAATTTATGATACATCATTTGAAAGTGATGATTGAAGTGCAAAACTATCTTAGCTAGGTCCCTTTTGATTGATATGAATTGTTGATGTATCACCATTGGATTGATAAAAGTTTTGAATTGTTCTAAGAACAATTTTTTGAAGGTATCCCTATCTCCAAAACATCTAGGTGGTAAATTAATGTACCAATTGAAGAAAACTTCCCCCAAAGAGTAAGGGAATAAATGAAGAATGAAATCCTCATTGGAATTTGTTTTTGGTTGCAAATTTCTTTGAATACTTTGATGTTATCTTTGGTATTTCACATTTCTCCATAAATGAATCTTGGGCAAAACTTCTCGAGATTCTTTGGGAGTCATGGAGTGCACCTCTCAAGTTGATTGGTGAGTCTACAATGTTTGAAAAAAAGCCATTGAAGGATTTTGTGGACCCAAGGGTGGCTGTTGTGGAGGTGGAGTTGAAGAAGATGATGAAATGTTGAATGGAAGTGGTTAAATTTGAGGTATTCCTTTTTCACTGTGAGGCTTATGGAATTGGCAAAGCTTGAGAAACTTGTGTGTACTTGGGGAAGATCTCAAAGCTCACTGAAATGGGGATTTTGGATCAAGATCCTCTAGTTTGAATCAATTCTGGAAAAAGTGCACCTTTTTAGAAGTACACATTCTCACAAATAAGGCACAACTCATAATTTAGCATAGCAGTGCATCAGCACACTAACACAATAGTGCACTAGCACAACAGGACACCTGAATTTTCCAAAAAAGTTAGAATTTTTTTTTGAGCTTGTAAAAAGTGGAGAATTTTGAAACTTTGGCAAACTTTTCTTCTATTCTAAAAATCAAAATGGCACCCTCTTTCTAGCACCACTTCTGTTGAGCTATCGCTATGCACAATGCTAAATGACAGGAATTCTTTCAAACTCCTCTCTTGAAAAGTCAATCTTACGAATCAACTCCAAGGTTTTGAATAATCTTGTGACCTACTCAAATCTACTCAATTAAAGATAAATATTTTTGTTCATGAGGAGGCCTTTTCTAGTTTGAATGATCTTAGATGAGATATAGAATCTGCTCTCTGCTTTAAAATAAGCATGCAAAAAGAACTATGTTTTTGTATTTTTCTATTTTATATGAATGCAATCTAACAATGCACCTAGTATGAATTCCTATTTTAACAAGGGGTTAGTAAAGAAAATAAAAAGAAATTTAAAGCAAATAATGTGAAAGTAAAATGCTAATGGATATAAGCTACGTAAATAACAAATTTGTGAGTTAAGCTTTCAAAGAAATTAGCGGGTAACCAATGAAAGTAGGAGTAGTACTTCCTTAATTCCATTGATGTAATCATCGATAGGAAATTTAGCAACTATATGATTTTTCACTCTTCATCAAATTTTAAGGCCATGGAAAGTGTGCTCATGCGAGACAAAAAGTTATGCAGGCACAATTTGGTGATTTCTTCTGATGCTAGACATGTCAACAGAATTTGTCAAACCATAGAAAACACCAAAATTAAAAGATCATACAACCATAAATAATGCAATAAACTTTTGGCTCAATCATAATTCCATGAACATACATTCACAAAAGTATGACACATTTAGGAAAGAATTACTACACTCCAAATGTGAGCACAAAAAGCATATATTATTGCAAAATAACAGTGGCCCTAATTACATATTACAATCTTGTATTTATAAGGAATCATCTCCTCAATTTGTATTGAGAGTGAGAGATATCTTCATGCAATCATATGCTTCTAAGTTAAAAAAATAGACTAATTATATACAAACTAACTATCTAACTAGTGCTTACTAGGACTCTATCCATTTTTATTTCATTAATTGGATGCATGAGCCTTTACATGTCATAAAACAAAGAAATAATGAGAAAATAAGAAGAGAGCCTTCAGTTGATGTGGAAGTATCTAGAAGTGTCAAAAATAGAAGCCAGTCCTTCATTGGGTGTCTGTTGGAGTTAAACTAATGTTAGAATGTGTTTCCAATGCATGGAAAGCTCTAATTTTGGAACTAGCAGTTAACTACCATTGCACCTCTAGGAAAGTACACCTTGAAAGAAGCACATTAGTGCACCTATGCACCTCTGACTTCTGCAAAATTCTTCCAACACTTTGTAACCAAAAAGTGCACCAACACTCTAGTGCAGTAGTACACCAATGTACCTCAAAAGTCCAAAATTGCAAAATTTTATTGAGTGTCAAAAATGAAAATTTGACTTTTGAGTTTTGTCCCCCTTCATACCAGAGCTATGTCTGGATGCTTTCCCTTGAATTTCTCAATAATTTTAGTGATTTTTTCCACATCTAGTAAATCTAAAGCATTATACTTATCCTTGACTTTATGCCTGTGGTTGTCTACTTCAATACAGGTCTCAACAAAATCTCTGAGTTTAGTATCCAACTCTAGCAAGGCTTCTTCTATCCTAAATGCCTACTGGATATCTTCATCACTAGAAACCTTATAAAAAATCTTCCTAAATTTCTTCACTACTACTTTTTCTCATGCATCATCTTCAAAAATGTTGATACGTGCATCACTATAATGTTTCTCTATTTCCAAAATTTGCTCTCAGGCTTGGTGCTTGAGCCAATGGATCTCCACATGTAATGACTCCATTACTTTATTAATATTTTCTATCTTTTCTATCCAATCATTAATTAAATCTAACTCTTTTGTAGTATATACATCCATGAGCATTTGTAAGGCTTCTTCTGTCCTAAATGCCTACTACATATCTTTATCACTAGAAACCTCATAAAAAATCTTCCTAAATTTCTGCACTACTACCTGAACTAGTATCAATTTTTCTCATGGATCATCTTCAAAAATGTTGAGACATGCATCACTATAATGTTTCTCTACTTCCAAAATTTACTCTCGGGTTTGGTGCTTGAGCCAGTGGATCTCCACATGCAATGACTCCATTACTTTATTAATATCTTCTATCTTTGCTAGTCAATCATAAACTAAATCTAACTCTTTTGTAGTATATACATCCATGAGAATTCCATATCTTTAGCCTTTTATCACTTATAGCACCTATAAATCCTTTTCCCATGCATGTACCTCATCCATAATATTAAAATCTTGTTTCAAAATTGTTACCATTTTATACACATTTTACTACATAAGATGAAGTAACTTTAGATTTCCTTGGATAATGAGTATGCCTTTCTCCTCAAAAATTTCCCACCATTTCTGACAGGCATTTAAAAAATGGATCTAATTATACTCCTCCCCATTTCTTCTCTCAAGTGCAGCATTAGGGTCTCCTTGGGGTGTTCAGGATCTAAGGGACCAACAACTTTGGCTAAATATCCCTTTAGGATTTCATTTTTCCTTTGAAGTTTTACTAATTTTTCCCCTTCCTATTCCAAACTCCTAAATACCTCCTTCATCCCCATTATGACCATCAACTTGGTTGTATCCAATGTAGGTTTTCCAAGGGTAACCTCTCTAATTTGATAATCTCATGGATCTAAATATTCTATTTCTAAATTAGGAGGAGGAATAACCACTTGTGCAAATAAATCCTAATTCTGATCACTATTAATAAATGTCAATGCTCTTACTTCTTTTAATGGGGACTTAGGCTTCCTCAAAACCTCAATCAACTCTATCATATTTTCTTCATCTACATCAAATTATTTCCTTTTACTCCTTATCATTTCTTTTTGTAACCATCTTGGGATGTGTTCCACCAAAGGCCTACCTTTTGAGGATGAAGGATTTTGTTTTGCTATCCCTTTTCCCTTATCACTCCTCTATGGGGTTTTCTCTCTCTATGATGGCTCTCCCTCTATAGCCTCAGTTTTATTGAGCCCACAATTCTTACCTTTGTATCCTAGGAGGCTTGTTGAGGATATTCAACCATTCATCCTTCCCCAGACACTTCATCAGTTGATACTTGCTATGGCTCTTTCTTTTGTTCCTTTTGAACTTGTTCTTCTTTGGTACCTAATGATAGAGGAGTAGCAGAGCCCTTATCCACAATAGCTATGACCTATATTGGGGAAGAAGGAGTTATCTCAAGACCTTGTGACTTTGGTGGTTTTTGGGTCCAATCTTCTTTTTAGGGCTCATTAGTTGGTGTATCTTGTATCTTGTCCCCAACTAATTTGGTTCCCATGGGCATGAAATCAAAATAAGACATCTTGAAGACATCAGTGCCCTCTTTATCCTACTCATCAATCCATTATTGCATTTCATCCTCTAATGTGGTTTTTTGCGAAGGTTCTTCTGGGATTGGTGGTGGTGTAGAAGTAGAACTTCTTCTCCTCTCCTATTCTATGGCTCTTGCTAGCTGAGTTCTTCTATTCAAAGGTACATTGTCCTCATCGTCCTTTTCTTCATCTTCCCTAAGAATAGGTTCTAGGATTGATGGGATAGGGACTACTTTTTGCATCACCCTTTACCTCTTCTTGACCAAAGTCTTTATCTTTCTTCCTTTCTTAGGCATAGAAGGGGATGCTTGTTCTATTTTCCAAGGTAGGGATGTTGACTTATTGGTGATTGAGCTATAAAGGTAGGGATGTTGAATTTCTTCCCTCTACATTTGGTCGAATGAGCTTGTGCATGAAAGATTACTATTTCAAGTATTGGATCAAGTTTAAATGGTTTCTTGATCCAATCCTACATCATTTTAATAATGTGCATTGCCTTATAGTTAATGTCAAAATTCTCTTCTCTGTCAACCTTAGCATTCACTATGGGTTGTTACCTAATTTTATCTAAGTTGAACAAAGGATCAAGCAGCTCCCTTGAGTCTTGTTGCAATATCTTCAATAAAATCTTTATTTTTAAGGCTTTTTCCACCATTTACAAATTCATCCTACAATAATCCCTTATTTAGATATTGTAGTCATTTGTAGCATTCATCCAATGATCCTCAATGGCTTCTTCATGCTAAAATGTCTTCCCTACTAGATAGTGTATTCTCTAGATATTATCAAAACATGGCCTTGGAGAATTGTACTCTTCTAAGGGATATTGGTCCCATTCACATTCAAAAGATGAAATATCTTGTTTCTAAAGCACCCAAAAAGGTCATATGGTTAGAGGCCATGTCCAACAATGTTTATGTTGTTTTCTAACTCTACCATATGTAGACACAATTTGTCAAGAAATCTCCAAGAGGACAAGTCTATCACAAGGGTACCTCAAAAGCTTCTTTAGGTTGACAATGGTACCAACTACCCCTAGATATGTAAATGTTTTGAATTAAATATAGTATTCTCTAAGTACCATTATCTATGCCACTACATCATCTGATAATCTCTTTGTATAATCTCCTTCTATTAATCTAATTATGGTGAATATTAAGGCATCATTAAAAATTCTATACTCCTTTCTTTTCTCTAAGAGTTTCTTCTTTATTAACTAAGGGTAGATGATATATGGCCATGCACTAGGATCTTGCATGCTACCCCTCTTGTACAAGCCTCGATAGTCTGTCACCCTTATAGCTAACAAGTAAACCAAATATGTTGTCATATAGAACTTCCTTTTGTTCTTTACTACCTTCAATAGTTGACATAAATTTTCACTCAAAGTAGAAGCCCAATCAAGTGGTATCTTTGCCATCTTGATGGTCTTGATAAAATGTGTCATAAAAATGTTCAAATGTCTAGCTTCTGGTAAATCCATAACCCTACTCAAAAGTATAATTGAGTATCTAATGTCTTCCTCCATATATCCTCTAGTTGTTTCTACTTTATCAACCTTCTTTCCCATAGGAGTCTTCTCTCTAAGGTAAGACGATTGAATGATCCTAGAGGCTTCCTCAATATGCTCTTGGTACCACCTTTCTACTTGTTCATAGGTAAGCTTTATAATTTGATCTGCATGTGGGAGTTGGAATACCTTATCAATGTTGTTAGGTCACAAATCAAGGACAATTTCCCTAGTTATACTCTTCACAACCCTCTCCTCAGGGACAAAGTGTTCCATAAGTGTCATTATGATCTATGAAGATTGTACCAACATTAGATGTGAAGTTACATTCACCAACCTTGATCTAATCAATGCAATGACCATAGTAGACCTCTTAGTAGGTTTGTTACAAATCTTCAAGATTTCCCCCAAATCAGTATGCCCCAAGTCTATATCTTTGATCTCTAAGTAGTCATCTTGAAACCTTGACTTTGTTGGAATGACTTGGAATTTGGAGATCACAGGTTTTGGTGTCATTTTCTTGCACATAGAAGCTGATGAAGATGCCATTATATCTGCACAAAAAGGCATCCATTAGTCCAAGGGTGGAGAATGAAAATGATGCAATTAAACCCTAGAGTTGAGTCAAACAAAAAAATAAACACTCAATTTTTTGAAAACCCAAAAAAAATTATATAATCCTTAAAAAATAAATTAATAAATAAGATTGGCACACTAGGCACACATAATAGGTGCACTTGATGTGCAAAACCTTTACTATTTATAAATCCCTTTAAGTGAAAAGTAGCAAACCTCTATAGGTACACTACTATGCACAAAAAGGATTTTAACTTAGGTTTTTTTTTTGAGTTCATTTTGTTCTTTGGTTTGAATATTAGGTGTGCATTAGTGCTTGTAGATAGGTGTGCTAATGTGCACCCAATTGTATTTCTTTTAACATATTTTTTTTAAAGAGTTATTTTGTTTTTTATGTTTGTTTTTTTTTTTGCCTTTTTTTTTTCTTTTTTTTTAAAAACCATATTGGGTGCATAGCAATGCACCCTATTGGGTTATACATTTTTAGGTTAGGGTCTAAAATGTTTTGAGGAGAAAAAAGAGAGGGTTCACATTAGCACACCCAGGTAGGTGTGTTGATGCGCCACTTTCTCACAGAGTTATTAACATTTGTTTCACCCATGCTTTGCATAGGTGAGGGGATGCATAGAGGATATCACACCTCAGTTAGTGTGAAGCTGTGGTCGAAGACTAGTGCAGGGATGGAAGCATGGAGAAGAGAAAAGTTCCAATGAAATAAAGACAAGGTGAAGGGGGAGGTGACCAACCCCCTTTAAATAGATTTAGGGACTCTTGGTGTAGCTGTGCAAGTGCACCCTAAAAAATGAAAATATCAACTTTGCCACTTTTGGCACATTAGCATAGCTAGGGAGGTGCGCCTAATGTGCTAAAAATTTGTAAAATGACTTGTTCCTTTAGAATTTTGATTCCTCAACCTTTGAGTTTCTCTATCAGGACCTAGAGCATGAACTAGGAGGGTAGCAAAAGGCCTCAAAATGATATAAACCCTAGAACTAGGGCCATGAAAAAGCCAAAAAATAAAGTAGGGGGTCCCCATTTTGGTCAAAAATGGGGTGTGTGTTGTGGGACCACAACAAAACCAAGATAGTAGCTCCTTTTTCATGACATTAATAGATGCTCCTAGGTCAACCAAAGTATTTTGAACTTGGATGCCATGAATAGTAACTATTACTACAGGATAGTCCCCTAGGTCAGAGTATTTGGGTACAACTAATTTCTCTAGCATTAGGTTAGACAACTATCCTAGGACATGAATGGTTTTTGGATCTTTCATCTTTATTCATGGCCTCTTACTACATGCTTCCTTAATAGCTTTAGTATAGGAAAGGACTTCTTTAATAGCATCCAACAATGATATTTTTACTATCACATATTTTAGCTGATTAAACAAATCAATGATTGCATGGTTCTCCTTAGACTAGCATTGTTCTATTAACCTATAGGGAAATTTAGGTTCTTTAGTTATAGGAGAAGTATGCTAATTTGATTCCTCTATGTGTTTAATAGGAGGATCCTTAATTTTAGTTATTATTGGTTTTTAGGGAACAGGAAGAGTGGTACCCAATCTTAAGTGAATATCATTCAATGAGATGGCATAGCTTTTCTATTGAGGCTATTGTTTAGTATTTTTTGGATTTAGGTTAGGTTTAATTAGTAGTTGGGTCTTCTTGGAAAGAGTATTAGTGATTATAGGAGGAGGCATTAGAGCTTGTTGTTGAGTTGGTGGCAATATGGTTGGTTGACTAGATTGGGAACTCCAATTATGAGGTTGTTTTAAAACCTTTTAAGCTTGTTTCCAACCCTATTGAGGTTGTTTCCAACTTTTCTAGGGTTGCTGCCAACCCTACTAGGGTTGTTTCCAACTATGATTTCTACTAAAACCAAGATTTTGAAATTTTTTCCATTGATTATTACTATGGCAACTTTGAAGAGGATCTTGTGACATACCTTTTCTTTGAGCCCAT
The DNA here is from genome assembly GCA_028749045.1 of Cupressus sempervirens. Classification (NCBI taxonomy): domain Eukaryota; kingdom Viridiplantae; phylum Streptophyta; class Pinopsida; order Cupressales; family Cupressaceae; genus Cupressus; species Cupressus sempervirens. The sequence goes on from CM053791.1 coordinate 349,354,282, forward strand.
GGCCTTCTTTGAGTGACATAGGGTACCTCTCCATTTTAATCAATGGTTTTGAAATTAGTTGGCATTGGTTGTGTCTCCATACTTGCAATAGACATATATCTACAGTGCAATTTCTTTTCTCTACAATGTGGACAAAATTCAGTCGACATAGCATCAACTTCATCTTTCTTTCTTCAAGCTTGCATGGTGTCCAACTAAGTAGCTATATTATTAGTAATGTATTTCTTAAAGTTTGATAATAAATTAGATAACTCCATCTTGGACACTCTTGAACTGCCATTCAACTTATGTGGTAGGTCTCAAAATCCCCTACATTTCTTCATAATAGCTCTACAATAGTTCAACCATATGCTCTGTATTTGAGGCCAATTTTTTTGAGTAATGTCTCCTCCTACCATAAGGTCTAGAGCTTCAATGCTTCCTTCATTTAAACCTCTTAGAAAAAGATGTTTCTTTGACTCTTCATTCAATTGATGATGTGTATTACATTGTAGGTTGAACATGAACTGCAAAACATAGTCTTCCAATGTTTCATCATCCTTTTGGGACATTTTGAAAATGTCACCCCCCTTTAAATCCTGACCCTTGCAATATTCCTTATACTTTGTGAGAAACAAATTGCTCATTGCAAGACAATTTGCTACAATATTGACACTCAACCCCATGAACCATCTTAAAGAAACTTATTTAAGGGTAGAAGGAAACAACTTCAATTTATGGGCATTAGTGGTATAGTCATAGCATCTTTATAGTATGTCAAACTCAAAAAGAAGGTTTTAGGGTCTTCACTAATCAAACCATAAAACTCAAGAACTACAGCAATAGGTATATTTTTCAAATTTTGGTTGCCTTTCTAAGGATGAATAGGAAAGGGATATATTGGTTGAAGCTGAGCCATTCCTACAGGAGGTACTACTAGTGGTGCTTGATATATGACAAGAGCAAGTGGATTATCTTGGTATTCAAGTTCAACAAAAAGACCATTTAGATACAAGGATTTATTAGAGGATGAGGGTATTCATTCTTGAGTAGTAGTGAATGGATTTTCAAAAGGTTCTTCTTCATTCTCGTTGTGTGGTTCTTCAAGTTCAGGATTAAAATTGTCTTCTTAAATATTAAGGGAAAGAAATCTCTTGAAGGGGTCTCTTCTTCTATGCATGTAAAATAATGCAAAATCTAATCTAACATAATGACTTCAGGGTTGAATTAGATTGAAACCTTCCTTGACAATGACACCAAAAATGGAAGGTCAGCTAAATATCTTAGTAATAAAGGATTAGACATCCTTCTACATTGACTCCATGAATAGATAGAATCATGTATTTTCCTAAGAATAACATACTAACTTCATTTTATTTGTCAACTTGGGATCATAAGCTTGAGAGGGTGGCTGCAAAGTATATTCTCTCATTCCTCTTTAAGTCATTACAACTTACAATGGGAAAGAAATGCTAAAGGAAAATAAGCTAGGAATTGAAGCAACATCTGCCTTAAAGTTTAGAGTAATGCTATAAATAGTAAATCTATTTAAACACCTATGTTTTAGGAACATTTCAATTATTCTATTATCAATGGCTATAGGAAAAATAGAAGTCTACTTTGCAAGATAATAAACTAAGAAAGGAAATCTATTCTAACAAAGTAGTTCACTCACCAAGTTGGTCCCCTTGGATGAGTGAATAGAAAACAATCAAGTCTAAAGGTGGAAGCTTGAACTTTGTATTCTATTCATTCATAATAAAGAATTACATTTGAAAACACAATTCTACTCTATTTCCTTTTGGTTGAAACTACAGAAATATCATTATCAATAATCAATCATCAATCCACATTTCAAGGTTACAATAGAGATTATTTAAAGGAAAACTTTAACACCTTCCTACTCCTATGATCACTCTATCAATGAGGATCAATTACAAATTATAAAGTCTACAATAGAAATACTGTTAACTACATCTTAACTCTCCTAGGAATATAGCAGGTTGAGGAAGCTATTTTCATGCACCACCATAAAAGAATTTACACCATGTTATGCTTACGTGGTGGTTCATCAATCATCTAGTCAACTTTTGACTCAACATTAAAATTTTGTCTTCAATTTGCATGGCAACAACATCTACAAAGAATTCAACACAATAGCTTCCACATACATGCATTCATTCCATCATTAATGTTAGAAATGGTATAATGTTCAAATTACCACTCTTGCAAATCCTATGGCTATAGGAAGGAACCTTCCCAATCATAGCATGGATGAGGAAAGATTTATCAACATGTAATATCCTTCATTAAATCATAAAAAACTATAGATTCAAGAAAACACACCATAACTAATCAATCTATACTTCAATCTCTATGTCTTAACATATAGATAGTATATTCATAAAACATAAGTTCTTTTTCTTAAATCATAGAGCCTTGAACTATTTCTTGCAAGATAACTACTAAAAACAAGATAAAAATTAATCAAACTAATGGCTTTTTAAAGGCTCATCAACTGCTGCAAAAAAATTTGATAATCTTCCCAATTCTACCTTTCTTGTTCCTTCCTCTTTTTGCAACATAGGATCTACTTTTCCATCTATTGTGCTACTAAAATTCTCAAATACTCTCACGTATCCCAGCCCTATACACATTGTTTACCTTTTCTAAGAAATTCTCTCTTCCACTATCCATCTCAAATCAAGGTTTCTCTTAGTCTAAGATCATTAATGATAATTTTAAAATCTTAAGTCTTTATATAGGAGACTTATGGCATACAATCCTATATCCCTAGCCAACCCATTACCACTCCATGTTGACTAGAAAATTTAGAAATCCCTTTTAGGAAAGAAACTAGACCATATATATTGCATTGGGCAACATTAAAAAAGAGAATGTATGGTTGCTAACACTAACGGGCTCCACACAATTGTTCTCTAGCATAATAAGCTAAGCTCTTCTTTTTTTCCATAGTAAAATATGTAATCCTTTTTTACTAATAAGTTCTTTTGTTATGTCCTAAATTCAAAAGGTGAACATTAAAAATATAACTTTATATTTTTAAAATATTTGATAGTTGTTATGGAGTGTTTGACATATTCTCTTTTGTTGATAAGTACTATGTCTCTAGTTTTAGAGTAAGTCTTTCAATAATTAGTCATTCATTTTCTTATTTAGGTTATGATCAAGGCTTTGAGTGCTCGAATTTCTCTGTTCAATAATTTAGAATAGTTTGATACAATGATTTAATTAAAAAAATAATATCATATCCTCTTTTCACAAAATGGAAGAATGTTTAATGAATTGGGTGCATGTTCTTGTAGGACATTACAAAAATATTATATGTAAAAAAATATTATAGCAACGCTCAGTTTATACGTGTAAAACTCTAGAAGTGATGCTTAGATTCATAATTCAATGGCTTTTGCAATTTTTTTTAATGAATTGGGTACATCATCTTATTGATTGTTAAAATTATAGTATAATGGTATAACTATTATAGTAATCCTCAATTTATATGTGAAACCATAGTAGTGATGCTCAATTTCATAATTTGATGACTTGTGTAAACTTTGTGCTAGAAAAATGTATGACATGCATTATTTTAAAATAAAAGATGGAAGCAAGGTTTGGGAAGACCATGTCTATGTATACAAATTACAAAGAGTGGAAGATATATTTTTCTTTTATTATCTCATATATTGTCAACCATATTTCTAGAATTGGGAAAGACGATGAAAATACAAATGAATACTTCTACAAAAAATGAGTCAATCTCCTAGTGTTTTATATTCAACAATAGTAAAAGGACTAGCATATCCTTTAGAACTAACAGAGAAAAAAAATCCAATAAAATGACCTCATTGGACAAGAAACAATTATTTTTTCATAATTTGGCTACTCATCACAATATGAATGGCCTATTTTGACAGATAGTCATCAGTCCCATAGCACAACTATCAAAACCTCATCATAATTGTTACAGCCTATTCCTATGGATAGTTGTTGCTCCCATAGCACGATTGTCACAAATCCATCACAATTGCAATAGAATATTATGATAGATAGTCATCACTCCCATATTATAGTTATTGCAAAAACATCACAACTATGATGGTAGACTCAATTATTAAGATGTTGTAGTTATGACAGTCTACTGTTACAATTGATATAGCATCAAGATGAATTCTTCCTCCTTCTCTCTTCTAATTTATGGTATTTAAATCCATCATAATTGCAATAGAATCCCTTTCGATCATAATTTGTGACTAAAAAAGTTTGATGCTCATCTAACGAAAGCTAATTCATCATTTGGTCAGTTATGCAATGAGTGGCCATCACAATTGTGACAGCCTGCCATCACAATTTAGGCTCAAATGTAGTAGCGATGTGTCCAAAGTTGTTACACTTACAACACACAATGTTACTCCTTGTTCCATTAGATCTTTCTCCCCCATTAGAAATTCTTTCACTAGATCTTCTTCTTTCATTACCTACAAGTTTGGTATCTCTACATATTCTACTATTGCTATTATTACTATCAAATGTAGGTTTTGTACAATCAACTACTTTATGACCAAAACCATGAAAATTATAAAAATAATTTTTTTTTATAGGTTTGAATGACTTACCTGTACATTCTCTCTTCATATGACCAATTTTATTATAAATAAAGCATCTACCTTTATATTCATATCTTGCCTCTTTAGGTGATTCAACTTTCACTGACTATTTAGGTTCATCACTTTTCTCAGGTTGACTTGCTTTCTCAAAAAAAATTGGTGCATCTTTGGATTGATTAGATTAAATTTTATCTTGGCCATCCATCTTATGTTCAGGATGTTTAACAATTGGCTTTGGTTCCTTTCTTTCTTCAAATTTCTTTAATGACTTTTCTCCAATGAAATATCCTTGACCAGTCTTATCATAGGAAGGACTCTGAAAATATAGTTCCTCATCAATTTTATCACTACTAGAATATAAATTTTGTAATTTTTTCTTAGTCTTAGTTAACTCTAGCTTCATAATAGTATTGTACTTCTCAAGTTCTACTTGCTCTAACTTGATGGATTACAGTTCAGATGTCACTTTTGTAAGATGGGATCTATCATGCCCAAAATTTATAGAGAAAAACACAAATAATTTTTTTTCCTTTTTTTAAAGGTAACTAGGGAAATCATATAAGTAACAACACATATTCAATTAGGTTAACACACACATGGTGAGGAGTTTTGATTACCTAACTATTATTCATATGAGGATACAATATACTTTCAATCCTTAACTAAAATGTTCTTAAATAGGTTGGCAGAAGGTTCCACCCTAATTGGCATGAGGGTTTTAGTGAGGATGTTTTGTGGATATAACAACATGAATTAGAAAGGAAGAACTCAACCTTAAATGTTCTTGATAATAGCATATATTAGGGATTACTGATCATCAAGTCATGGCATTCAACTAGGTATGAATATGAATTTTGCATCTAAGGTGGGGTCACGGTAGACGTAGTTTCTTGTATGAAGTGTATGCATGATAATTAATCATTTCATGATTTGGCTAAGGGTTTCTCTTATTCATAAAAATCAACAAAATTAACTTTTTGACATTTTTCATGTAGTTAATGCATTTCCATCTCCTAATGATTATGACTCTTAACCATCAGTATGTTTACATTTCCATGGTATTGATTTATGCATAACTTATGTAGATATCTCTAAAATAGTTAAATATATGGATCTAAACACATTTGGGTTTAAACTTATCCATACAAATATTCTTGTTTATTCACTAATAACAACTAATTGTAATAGGCCTATAGATTATATTAATTTTGAATGAAATCTTCATATAGAAAGTATGAATTCACATTTCTAGCTAACTTTTCCACTAACCAATACTAACTATCTTCTTAATATTACAACTGAAATTTTTACTCACCACTAACATTGTATCACCACTAGTAAAATATGTTGACCATTTTACAAGTTTATTTTAATTTGAACAAATTTTCCTACTCATCTTGCTAATAACTTGAATTACATATTAAGGTTATATCCATGCTCTCAATCTACCAATTATAGACTAATAGCATCAAATATGTATATATATATATATATATTGTTTGACATAAATATCTATACTAAGTAACACTTAAGACTAACATTATATATATATATATATATATATATATATATATATATATATATATATATATATATATATATATATATATATATATATATATATATATATATATATATATAATGTTAGTCTTAAGTGTTACTTAGTATAGATATTTATGTCAAACAAATATATATATATATATATATATATTTGTTTGACATAAATATCTATACTAAGTAACACTTAAGACTAACATTATATATATATATATATATATATATATATATATATATAAGACTAACATTTTAAAAATACCAACTATTTTAACTTTTATAAATAGCCTAACTATTAAATGACCACTATCTAACAATCCCACTTACTCTTAATACTAACCATTAACTCATCACTAGAAGCTAATTTCTAATACTACTACAAACTCAACTCTTTTTTTTTATATATCACTTGATGTAACATTTATACTTACATCATTAATATATATTTAATATCTATCATTATTATACATACCAACTAATTTACTTATTAATGCTAATACTAACTCTACTAACTAAAAATAATTACTAACATATCCATATTCCTAACTCACAAAGTGACTAAAATTTATTTCCCTTAAGTTATACTACTAACCTCATACTTATTGACTTAATAATTTCCCAAATTTCCTAAAATCACATGACCTAAACATACACATAAAATTTCAAAACCTCTTATCTCATTTCTACTATATGTGATCCCTTGCCTCTACCCAAGTGTCATACTTGGAGGCCAATACTAGGTGCTTTCCTCTATAGCTCATGTGATTGGAGGGACAACTTGACTGGTGACATGGTATTGAGTAGAACTCCAATGTTGGGTCAAATCCAAAGTGCAAAACCTTAGCTCTTGTGCCAAGTACAAGGAGGGATTTTATTCATTTTTTTTTCTCCTTTGGTTTATGTGGAGATGGCACCTAGACTTATGTAGGGGCCAATTGCATGTAGGATGTTAAAGAAATGGAAGGCATTCTATCCTAAGTATTTATGATTGAGGTCAGAACATTTTTTAAGCCCCATACTTGTGTAATTGGGTGGCATGTGAGGGGTGAGAGGAGATGTGCCATGTAGGATGGCAGAGTGATAGGGACCACCTCCATCCTCCCTCATCCAAACATAAGACTTATATATATGATCTTTTCCCTTTCTTTCATCTATTTTTAATTAGTATTCTTATTATATGGTCCTTTACTTTTTCATGGAATGATATCAATGAGACATATCTATTTTAATGTATTTGATGGTGACTTATTCTCTAGGTATAGTCACAATGTATTTATGAGTTATATACATCTCCCATTTTGACTTGGTAGTGCTTGGTATGTTATAACCTATAACTAGTCTTATTTTATTGTTTTGCTACTAAGGAAGTATCAAGGAATATTCCCTTTAATATTTTATTGGTCTATAATTGGGGAGTGGATATTTTCCCACTTCCAATACAAATTCCAAAGAGATAAAAATGTATGTACAAGCCTATTTTTTATGGTATTTCATCCATTTGACTCATCCTTTTATATCAAATATGATGTTTAAGATATTTGATTAGTAGTAATATGATTCTACCTTCACATTTCCATGTAAATACCTAGGTTAATGGATATTTTAAGAAATATCTTGAACAATGATTAAATTCATGAGAGAAACTAAAAACATGATCAACATGACACTTAATAGATTTATCTTTTTATGAATAGTGAAATTTTGATTGACATGTATTGATAATCTAATATTTGGTGGGATTTCTTTACATGAACATTCTAATTTAAATACATTCTCTTGTATTATGTGTGATTAAATTGATTATGATACCAACAATGCATATTCAATACATAATTCTCAAAACATTGGTTATCCTTAGAAATGAGTCTACTTTACATTCCATCTATGACTATTTTGATGTATCAATCCTTCCATTTCAATACACCTAAATGAATGTGGTTGAACTTACAATGCAATCAACTATAATCATCTTGCAAGATTATTATCTCTTCCATGAAATAATATTTTATAATGATGTACATAAAATGAACATCTCCATTTTACAATACAATACACCAAAGACATAAATGGAGGGTGGATCTTTACAATACAATATTAATTAACATAGATAGAGAGATCTCATCCTTTCAAATGCATTATAAAATGCATTACACAATGGAATATCCCATTCCTTTCCTCATCAACACATGGGGTAACCCTAGATTCTACTTGAATCTAAAGAGAAAAAAATGTGTAATCAAAAAGCACAAAAACAACAAGAACCATGGATATTCTCCACCAAACCATAGGTCTCAAAGGAGACCACCTCTGAGCTAGGGGAACAATGATCAAACTGGGTATCACATACAATCCTAAAAATGCATATACATTACATTGTAACACTTGAAAAATCCCATCCCAAAGTATATTTCACAATGGTTTACAAATGGAACCATAACATAGGGTGAAGGTGTGCTTTTCAAATAGGAGACTTTCCATATCAAACAATATTTGTGATAAAAAAATTCCATGCCATTGTGGGGCTTTCATAATAAAAAAATTCAATGCCCTTTTGGGGCTTTTAGAATCATCCTCCTCTTTACAATAAATTCTCAAACACAATACCATCAACTATAGTTTTCTTGGAACCCATACTTCATAAACTTCCTCTCTCCACCATACTTCCCTTATCACACTAGTACATTTTGTCAAATATGTGACTAAAAATTTTAGTCACACCACTAAAAATGTTAGTCACATGACTAAAATTGATTACATTCCATTATTTCTTTACAATTTATAGGTATAGGTAACTAAATATGTGACTAAGTTGGTCACTGAGTAAAATCAAAAGATCAACCAAATAGAAATTACTAAATAAACTACAAAATAAAAGACTAAATAAGTGACTAGATAATTAAACACTAATAATTAGTCATCAAAACATAAGTGACTAAATAAATGATAAAATAAATGACTAAATAAGTGATTGGATAATTAGACTATAATAATTAGTCATTTTTACTTTCTCTCTTCCTTTTCTCTAAGATTTATTTATTAATGGATTAGGTTAATTTTATTTTCCATAACTCATTTGTGGCCCTTTTACCTTTTATTTCTCATACTAATTATGCTATCACTTTGCATCTTCATAGATACATGATACTTTGTTAAATGATTTGAAAGACTTTATTCACCATTTTGGGCTCTTTGATCAATATTACAAACTGATTTAGTTTTCTTCTAAGAGGTATATCAATAAATGGATAGATTAATTTTTTTTGCTTAAATTCTAGCTCTCTTCTAGTTATATTAGTTATTTGTATTCTCAATTGTTTATTTCACTATTCATATTTAAAATAATTATATATTCATAAGGCATTGCAATTGGTAAAGGTTTTTCAAATGGGGTTGCAAGCAGGGTGGATTTAACTATGGAGGAAACTCTATAGTTAATTAAGTGTGCTCGAGTTGGAGTATTGCTAAGATGGGTGACCTCTCAAAAAGTCTTAGTGCTTCACCTCTCTGAGCATCAACTAGATCCAATGATTTTTATGTGTTCCATTCTTTCTCATGAGGTGGGTTCTAATTGTGAACTAGCTACTCATGAAATATGGGTCAATGAGTCTGAGTCAAAAAACTACAAAATTAAATATGTATATCATCATAACACCACAAATTCTACAACTCTATTGGAACACAAATGTATAGTTTCCTTTCCTTGGTAATTTTTGGTTTAGATTGATCACTTCTTTCTTTAATGTTCACCTTTTTTTGCGTTCTTCAAACCATGTTTGTCAATTTGAATCAATATTGAAGACTTGAAATTGATTTGTATATTATACAGTTCGTCAGATTTTATATAGGATTGAATAAGATTTCTACATGTATGAATAAAATGTTATTGGGTGCAAAAACCATGTTCATGTTGGCAAAAGAATCACCCTACTAAACCTGCATACTTATCTCTACGAAGCATCATTTTTTGGCCTTTTCAAAGATTCCTACTTAGCTCTGTGAAGTATTTATTTTCATACAAACCTTTAAGATCATGACCTTTGTGATATTACTATTAGGATTTAACTATGTGATTTTGAGTCAAACTCATTGACCCATGTTCCATGAGTAGTGATTCAACATGACTCCATCTCTCATGAGAATAAATGGAACACTTAGCACTCGTTGGATCTAGGTGATGCTCACAAGGGTGAAGCACCAAGACTTCTTGGGAGCTCACCCATCCCAGTACTACTCCAACCTAAGTGTGCTTAACTATAGAGTTTCCTCCATGGTTAAACCTAAAGTTTGCAACCCCATTTGCAAAACCTCTACCAAGTGTTGTGCCTTATGAACCTACTTATCAATCATGAACTTGTTTCCACACTTCCAAAAAAAAAAGAATCACTATATCTATCATTTTATCTTTTTACTCAATAGTAAAGTTCATCAAATAAACCCACCCTTCTGAAAGTAGCACAAATTTGCTTTATTTATGTGTATTTCTATTACATTTACTTATGGTTATGATTATGTTTCCTTTTGTAAGTAACATATTCTTAGTCATAATTCAACACTATTGGGTTCTTAAAAATGATACTAGGTTGGTTGGGGACTTAAGCCATAGATTTGCAGATACTACAATGAGATTAGCTCTTTAGGAAGTTTAATTTATTGACTTTAAATTGCAATAAATTGATTAGGTTTCTTTATTTGATGTCTGTGTAGCATATTTTAATAGCTAACAATGAAAAACAAAAAGTAAATGATTACTCCCCTTATTGGAAGGTATAAATTATAAAGGAGCCATTTTTAGATATAGCTCTTTAACTTTTTTTTATAGCAATCCATTGATACATTAATAAATTAATGAATATTACTCCTCTATAATATCATTTGATAATATAATAACTCTTTTTTTACATTAAAAAAAATGAATTTGATGAATGTGTAGTCATCATGAATGAGGACATTAGTGTAAAGAATCATACACTCAAGGAAAAAAATTATAGTAATTAAAAAGACAATGTAATTTAGATGCAAAATTAAACATGACTTGAAATGTGGCTGCAAAAATATTCAACAAAATCTAATCTAAAAATTACATCTTATTATAGTTTTTTGAGTCAAAAGTATTTATTAGAAACATTGGGAAGGGCTATTATTGAGTCAAATTCATTACATATAGGTTAAATACACTTAGAAAACCTTTAACAAGTGTTGTACCTTATGACTACTAATTAAAAGTTTTATTCTTAACATTAAATTACATTTAATAGTTACAATATGAAAAATTAATATTATTTAATAAAATACTTAAATACTAAATATTGTTAAACATTTCTTTTTAAATACTTCAATTATTATTTTAATTATTTTAAATGAATGCTAAAACTATCAATTTTCTAGAATTCATTAAAAATAACATTATATTTTTAATGAAGCATAAGAAATAGGAATGGTGAGAAGTTCTAAATTCCCAATTCCTTTGGCTCCATAATTTTTTGTTCAATTTGTGAGTGATTAAGAGGAACACAATGAGAGAAGTAGAGGAGATCATTTGGTGAGGTAGGTATATAGAATCTAAATTCCCAATTTGAGAGAGAAGATTCAAGGCTATTCACACAGGTCTGTAAGTTGTCAAGGTGGCTAAAATAGGGCATCATCGACTCATGTTAAGAAATTTTTATTCTCTACATGTGTCTTTCAATCCACTGAATAGGTCATCACAGATATCCATGGAAAATTTCTTCTTGTTAAGGATTTTTTGTTGCTTTTCCAAAGGTAACACATGTACTACATTCAAATTCCCTCCATTTCTACATGTAAACCCCAACACTTAATATTTAATCAGAGTTATTTGTGCTAAAGATTTAACATAATCAAACTTTCTAATAGAGACTCACTGAGATATTGATCTTATCTATCAAAATTTCTAATAGAGGCTCACTGAGATATTGATCTTATCTATGAAACTATTGGTTTAAATTTTATTGTTAATATTTTGTTTCAATGAAAGGGCCTACTATGGTTTAGTCATGAAAAACTTAGAAAATTGTCTTGATAGATCAATAAATTGATAAAGACATTTGAATATAATCCTAGGTTTAAAAATGTAATGATAATTTGATTCACATATAGGTTTGAAAAAATGATTGGGTTGGTTGTATTATATGTACACCATGTTCTTTGATGGATGAATCTCCAATTGTCACTAAGAAAGTTTTCATCTGAACCCCATCATAGTACTCTCTTAAACTTATTGAATCTCACTATCAAAGTGAATCTTATCAAATGGTAGGGTCAACTATGTTAATTTCAAGAACTTCTTTGCTAAAGGTTAAGCTAAATTGATAGAGAGTTACAAGATGAAACCTTCACTATAAAAGTTAAAGCTAAGGAATCAAATAGTATGAACAATTAAAATAAGTCAATGCTCCTAAGACAATTAAGTGAATAAATGTTCTTGAGCATAAATCACATTTAGATCTTTGAAAGAAATAGTACAGTTGGCCTATTGGGTAGCACCTAAAATATTAATAACTCAGACCCTAGACAACCCAGATGTGATTACTTATGCTCCTGATGCTCCATCACAAGTATAGAATACAATCCAAGTCTTTTTTTGATAGTAGAGCTAGTTGAGTTAGTTTATATGAGAATAGGACATTTGAAATAGATTTATGACCATGGAGACCTTTTCCATGAGTTGTCTTATCTTTGAAGAAAGTCAGAGCAGATAACAGAAGAAGTTGACTCTTTGAAGTTTTCTCTAGATAATTATCTTGCTCAGCATCACACATGTTAGATGGAAGAAAAGGAAAGGGAAGATCTCTTGCAGAGATTGTTAAGTTAGATTTATCTCTCTGTTTATTTGTGCTCTAGTTAAATAATGTTTTTCTAAATCTTTGGATTGGTTTTGAGGCATTCATTTTGCTTTAAGATACATTTGAAATTAATCCTAAGATTTTTGAGTCTACCATCCATTTGAATTTAAATATGCAAACAAACCTATGAGTTTATAAGACATTCAATCTATTGGTAGGTGACTGATTTAAATATCGATATGGGACCTCTCAAATATAGAAATATGAGAATGGTCCAATCCTCCAGATTATACTTGTTGTAACCATTGAATAATTGGCAATTTTCCACTAATTGCTGATTTTTCTACTCAAGCAAGTTTTTGGAAAATTTAATTGTAGAATAAAAACTTGCCATTCAATGGCCGAATAATAGGCAAGTTTTTGAAAATGACTCGTTTGCGTTAGAAGATAGCATGATAAAGGGGAAAACGATATCATTTTGTTTTCCAAACAATTTTTTGCATTGGGAGGAATTTATATATATCTAAACTCTATCTTGTTAAATGCATCTTCTCATTGAGATTTGCAAAAAATGTATTTTTAATTTAATTTAATTTTTCCTCATTTTCCTGACTTTAGGGGCTTGGCAAGTTGTTTCCGAGAAAGATTTTTCCAACTATACTCTAGATGGCCTATTTTAAAATTGTGAGCTTCACTTTTTACAATGGTATGCCCTCTCCTTTCCATTTTAAGGGTATTTTAGTCTGATAGTTAATATATGTTATCTGCAATTCATCCTTACATTGTACTAGAATGCAACATTCTTGTTAATGTCTCGAGTATGGTTGATGATTAGGAATGTCTATTTTCCATCTCAGTGCACTTCATCTCTTTATTTTTAAAACAAGGGACTCTTAACATTTATATGATGAGGGATATTTTTAGTTTGCGAGAGCATTTTCTACAATGAATTTTGGCTTGGTACTCTCTCTTTATAGCATACAAATAAGATTGGTAGCCTAAATATATGTAGGTATCTTGTACTCATGTACCTTAGATGCCCATTTGTGCATCAGTTAATACTATGAATTCCAAGGCATGATCACTTTTGTACTCTAATTATAAGTTTGAACATTACCATGCTCAGGCTTGTGGCTTCCAAGTTAAAGTCTGCCATATTGTAATATAGCGGTTTGAACTTGGGTCACTTTTCTTATGAATGCACCTTTTTAATCTTTATACTACAACTCTTTGTGCATTGCCAAGCATACTCTTTCTTAGATATACTTTTTAAAATTCTAGTTTCAACTACTATCTAGAAAATTTGAGGGTTGAATTCATAAGAGTAATTTCAAGAGACAAGCCATAGTAGGTTTCTTGAGAAATAACAAAAGATTGCATCACCCAATTAGCTCACAATCCCTAGGAATTGGATTTTAAGCATCTATAGATTTCTAGATGACCTGTTTGGGTAGCTATTAAATATTGAATAATGTCATCATTGCCCTATTCTCATGGATCATTTCTCTTCATGATTATATCCATATAAGGTTTAGGTGATTCCCATTTTCACTACTTACAATAACCAAATGTTATCTATCGAGATGTATAGTAGGAATGATACTAGTGTTAATATTTGTAAAGTACAATACTAGATATGATTCTATTCTTGCCTCTATCACAAACAAATCACTCAGTTCCAATAGAGTTCACATGTCAACAATATAAATATCAAAATGTCAAAAACTCCATCTTAGCTAACAAGGATGGGATTCCTAATTTACTAAAGTTAACCAAGTTCAAGATCATTTCTTGTCAAGTCACTACCATACTACAATCCTCATTCTAGTTTCATTGTACCTAACATGGAAATGAATTAGTGCAATGGAAAGATATATTCTGATCACACAGGAAAGAACCAATGTAGAAGTTCAATGATTTTATTAGTATTTTGTAAAAATGCTCAACAAGTTTCAAGGGGAGTTCCCAGATTCAATTATAGATGGGATGTTCAAAAGGCAGTCTATAACTATAATTAAAATTTCCATCAAAGTGTATTGTTAGCCTACAAATGATTGTTGTTCTTCTAAAGAAGAATTCCCTCAATACCATTATAGTTACATAGGCAAGAAGAATACCAATTTTTTTAATCTCATCTTACTTAACCATATATTTGACAACATAGAGTTAAGTACCTAGATTTTCCTTCCTTAAACTAATGTGTTAGCTCAATTGATTCTTAATACAGAAAGGTACATATCTTCTTTTCCTTTGGATTCCTTTACCTTTAAGGATATTGATGAAATTTCAATTAGTGTTATAGTTGAAATAGAAGTTAAAGATGTTGTCTAGCAAAATAAGATGAATTGTCAAGAATCCAATTCTTATCATACATGCAACATGAATAAGAATATTTAAAATTTCATGAAGATTTTGATGGAGAAGAATCATTGGGATGAGAAACATAGAGCCATATTGGAATTGTTTACTGGTTTGGAGATAAAATCTATAGATGTATCAAAAAATGTCCTTATTTGGATGCAAGCACAATGTGTGTTTTGTGAAGCATTTAAAGTTTGAATCAATTCTCCTTTTGAACCTTCTGATAAAGTAGAAACCCCATTATTGTAGGATATCTTTGGGAACTGTATCAACAATGAAGAAGGAAAATAATCTAATGAAGGGATCTAATGAAGTTAATTGTCATGATGGCTATATCCCAAGCCGGTACTTAAAATCATAAGATGATGATCCCCTCTATGGAAAAGGTTTCTACCTCAATTATTTGTTTTTACAATACAATTCTAAAAGCTAGAAAGGATTCCTAGGTTAGAAATGTTCTTTATTCTTCAATTTGGTTTATGATTGAGAAATAAGTCTAAAATTTTATTAATAAAAGAATAAAAGAATATTAGAACAAAAATAATCCTATGTTATGGGAAGCTGATACTTAGAAACTAGATTCATTATTTGCATTAGTACAAAATTCTCCATATCATGAGATATATGAGGAATTGCCAATTTGTGGTTTGATTTCTTCCCATCCAAACAATGAAAATAATGTTGAAATAGAGGATATTGGTATGCTTGACAAGATTCTAGAAGTTATGATCAATAATGTTCAAGGTGGTACGGATGTGATCCAAGAGATCTCGAAGATTTAGCATTGAGATATGTTGTGTGATCTATTGTTTAGAAATCCTTCTCATCTCACATATGTCAGTTTAGTCTATCTACTGAGTTTTTAGGTACTACACAAATACACCATTACCATCTTTTTTGTAGAAAAGGTTCCTATTTCTCTTAACCTATTGATGGATTTTTATGATAATTTTGGAGAAGCCTAAGGTAGGGATACTTACCATGTGCACATTTGAGGTAGAAGTTTTTGTTGTTTGTTTGCTTGGATTTTGCATTCCATTTTTGGCTTGTCTCTATTTTCTCCAATCAATCTATTTTGTTGATTCACCTTACATTTATTTCCTAATAGGTAAGGTACTAATCTCTATAGAGATTCTAGATCTGTGTAATAAATATTGATCCATTCAAAGAAGAGCATGCAATGTTAATAAACCAATCAACACCTACCTTAAGGAGGGTAAAGAGACCTTTTGAAAGACATGAGTAAAGGATTTAGAACCCAATGCATGGTATTAATGTAAGAAGTGACTGATTGTCTTGTTAAGAAAGAGTTTAAGACTGCATTTTTCCATAATAGAAGCATCTCTTGTGTAGTTGGATAATGAATGTTGTATAATAGGAGGAGATTATGGTTTCCTATATAGGGATGATCACTAATCTAAGCCTATATAATTGTGGTAACCAAGAACCATAGCTTCATTTCTTAGCTATGATTGTCATGTTTTGGTGAACATTAATGTTTGGTTGTAGATGTTAAAGTGTCTTAAGGACATGAGGTTCAAATTTGGTTGAATGTAATTGTTAGGCTCTCAATACTGAGAAAAGTATCCTTTCTATGGCTTTGGGTTGTTCATTGAAGAGTGTCTTGTAGTAAGCATAGAGGTTGTTGACATAAGCTTTGTCATGATTGGAGAGAATAGTGAATAGGATAGAGTTTGGGAAAGCATTAGGAAGTAATAGTTGATCAGTCAATTTGTTAGGTTTTGAAGGTCTTGAGACCTAAAGGTGGAAATTAACTTCCTCTTGAAGCCCTTTTAAGTGGATTTTGTCATAAACTAGAACAAGAATGACAAGACAAAGGATATTTCTACAATACAAGTATCTAATCAGAAAGCGGGCTATTACATACAGTTTGACTCTAGTGCATTAGATGTAATTGGAAGAATACACGTTATAGAGTAATAAATAAAGAACATTGGTGTGCTTAAATAGAATGGTTATCGATCCCCAATGATACAATTTCTTATTCTTTGACATCTATTGCTATTGAAAGTGGATTGAACATTTGATGAATTAAGAGGCATAGTGACATGAAAGCCATAGTGAGGTTTTCCATTAACTTTTTCTATAATTAATTCTGGTTCATCAAATGAACTTGGATAGAACACTAGTCAAAGTGGGAGGTAAGGTTTGAAAATGAAAAACATATTCATTAACCCATATTTGAGTCAAACAGCTAATTTTTTGTTAGGTCCACATCATGAAAATGCTCCTCATGGAAGCTAGGATTTGACAGCTCCTACCATACATGATTCAGGATAGGTTAGAAGTTTGTGATTTGTTGGAAAAAGTTAGATTCTTCCAAGAAGATTAGCCTCAAATATTTGGTATCCTAAGATTTTCAATCACACAAAAATTCAGAGTGAGCTATTAGGAACTGATAATAGGTCACAGGTAAAGGCTAAAGATGTATCTAGTTTTTTCAACAAATTCTAAAAATTGAGCAACATGCATTTTGAGCAGTATTCTTTGGATTAGTTATATCATCTTTCATAGTGAATGGGTGAGTGGAACAAATGGTATTCCTCTGTAATAGTAGAATAGATCATATAACAAGGTCTAATGCCTACATAACTACTATCATATCATGACAAGGTTGGTAGAGCAGTAAGGATTACACTTAATAATGTCTACAAGATCTTTTATTGAATAAGCATAAAGCCCTTGTAAGGATATGCATTTAAGTACTTTGTAAGATTGTTCATGAACAATTCTAGCATATTTTAGAGCAAAGGAATTTTTATACTCCACTTCTCGTTGCAGCTCCTCTCTGCTACCTCCATGCATCTTGCTATTGAATAGATCCCCAAATCTCTAGCAAAGGTTCATATTTATTTGACTTAATTATTTCCCAAATCATCAACATTTACAATGGTATATGATAATCAACATATCTTATATAGACTCAAGCATTATTCATTATATAAATAAACAACATCATTTATCTAATAATCATGATGGACAAGTGTGTTAACATAATAAAGTAGCTACACCATGGGGTAGTAAGGAATCAAATGTTCAAACTAGTGAAATAAGATCACCCAGTGAAATTAGTGATAGAATTTCCAGGCTTTATGTATGTCTTGAATGTGTTGGGCATATAATTACTTATTTTTTGATAAAGGTTCAATTATATTCAATCAAGATAGGTTTAGAAGAAAAGAAAAACAAGGTTGAGCCAACCATATATTTTACATAGTAGAAAGTAAAATAGCAGAAAAAATTGAACACTTGCCCACCACATAATTTCACAGACTACAAAGAGGCCTTAAAAGTAGGCAAGACCATTTTATTAAGGGTATTTAAAAAAAGGTTAACAAATAGAA
Source organism: Cupressus sempervirens (assembly GCA_028749045.1). Taxonomy (NCBI): domain Eukaryota; kingdom Viridiplantae; phylum Streptophyta; class Pinopsida; order Cupressales; family Cupressaceae; genus Cupressus; species Cupressus sempervirens. The sequence goes on from CM053791.1 coordinate 349,372,969, forward strand.
AAGCTGCAAGTTATTGAAGTCTGGTCTTCTTGGCTGCATGTGAAGGCAATTTGGGACTTCTTTTCTCCAACTTCTTATTGGATATATTAACTAAAACATGTCCCCTAAGTTGCACTTGATCTATTAACACACCCCAAAATATGTACTCAATAGGATTACCACTTGAAATGATCATGTTTCCTCATAATAGTTTCTTGGGGATGATTTGTTGTTGAAGGAAGTTGTCATTATCTTTGAGATGATGCTACAGTAAAATTAAAACTTCTAGGACTTCCATCTTATTCAGGAGTTGAGAAATCAAAGGTTGTTTATTAAAGAGTCATAGCACTTCAATCACAAAGAATAGTGAACTAATAGCCGCCAAATTGTATAATCTCATACTGTCTACTCATTTTCAAACTATTACTATTTTTGAGCCATTAAACAAATGAATCTTATCAATACATTATTCCTTCTTTCAATTTCAAAATATTAATGAATATCTAATCTATCAATTATCGAGTGAGAGAAAAGAACTAATTATAAATTGTTGTTATTGCATTGACAACTTTATAGACCTGAACTCAGACATCTATAACTTTTGTGCTGGGTAATGTTTCAATAATAGATTTGGTTAGAATGTAAATAACTTGGCTATAGACAACATATAAAAAAATGCATGAAGATCCAACAGTTAAATTATGATTTGTGCCCCCATACTGAGACTGTTGTTGACTATCACAAAATAAGTAAATTTATGCATAGACATTCATATTGGGCATCATTTTTCTCACTCATACTATGACAATTTGAATTAAGACCAAATTTATTTGAAAGATTAGGGAATCTACTTTAATCTAATCCAAGAATAATAATTTTTCATTATGTAACTTTGAAAAATTAATCAAACCCTTTCATGACACTTTGATTTTGAGAGTCTAAAGACAATTTCAACAAAAAAAAATGAATCTCTTAGTAAGCAGCACAGAAAATGCGATAACCTATTCCCAAGGATAGTTAATTCATTGTTCTACATAATCAAATATGTTTCATAGACAAGTTAATTAAAATGTTAATACAAGAATGCCCTATAATAGTGAAAACATGACATATTTTTGGAACTATATGCATCTTTTAATTCAAAATAACCTATTTCTCAACTGAGTACAATACAATTTGGATATTCATTCTGTTTGGGCCCCAACATAAACATGGACACCATTGCCCCACTCCCAAGTGGTCTCCTTAGGGTACTTGCTTTACAAACTCACTTAGTTTATTATCCCTTCTTAAAGGGTACTTTGGACTTTACGTTCAACGTACTGACCATAAGACCAAACCAGCCACAATTTTAGATACCCTTTATTTGGTTATTACATACCCCAATGTGAGGGTTTTGACTGATCATCTGTTGAGGGAAATTGAACTATCTCTTTTTGGCCAACAAGGCAATTTGGCATAATTTGCAAAGCAACCACTATCAAATTTGACTCTCCAACCCAACCAACAAGTGTAATAGGTGTATTATGACTCCAATCCACCAACTTAAAGGAATTTCACACCAAACCCCACCAACCTTGTTGCTCCACTCTAAAATCACTTCTTCCACTTCATACCTAGATTGTCACATACAAAATACTAGAAACTTTCATTGAGTTTTTCTTCTTCCAATCATTTGACCATGACCTATTATCATCAAAAACTTAAAAACCACTCCTAACCCATTCATTCCACTTAGGATGGGAATTTTTTAACAGTGGAATAATGAGGAAAAGAGCATTTTGTCTGAAAACCCTAGGTACTTAGTGTGACCTTTAGAAAAATTAAAGTTAAGATAGGGAAATTTCACGATGTGACCTTCAAACATATAACCATATATACAGAGATGTATAATGTGAGAGTTATTAGAAATTTTATAGAAAAATAGTGAAATCAAAGGCAAAATGATTATGTTACTTCACCAAATTGTCAATCAACTATATAGGTGAGTTAAGGTAGCTTATATGATCCTTCTATAACATTCCCCAACTAATCCTAAGTAATATTTGGATTAGTTGGTTGTTTGGAGGACAATAAGACTAAGTCAATGTTAACATATTACAAAGTTGCTTTAGCAACAATGTGCAAATTTTACAATTTATACAACTATACCTCAAAAACCTATTCATATGTCTTTTTTTTGAACCTTAATGGTCATCAAAGTCAATTTAAAAATCCTAAAATGAAATACTCCTAGCTAAACCTAGTGATAGACCAATATCTTACTAACTTCATTCATTCACAATCAGCTGATAAAAGATTAATCTCTGCTCACAAGTTCAATCGAGACATGTCAGGCATAAGCACTTCATAGAAAGGTTTAAACATTGAATTTTGCATGAAGGAAAATGAGGGTTTTCACAACTTAAAGTTACTCTAACATAGATTATGACCTGTACTAAAAATGTTCATCTTGCGCCATTGATGTTTGAGTAAGATGTTGTCAAGATTTTTTTATTACAAAAAATAGAAAACATAACATTATATTCATTCAAGGGAGTAGATAAGAAAGATCAAGAAGGAAAAACTCCTACACTTTATTGAGTTGAAAGGAACTTTTTGCTATAATACTCAGAAAAATGAGTTATAATGCATTTCTCTTCTGCATGCAAAAGAGAGAAGAAAGAACTAAAAAAGAAAGAGACCCCTACTGCTCTTTGTATGGTGAAAATGCTTATAGTTAGGTCCATGATTATATCCTTCTGAATAATCTATCATCTCCCCAAATTTGTGTTTGTAGGTGCGGCTAGAAAATGGATACCTGCCTTTGGAAAATCTGACTCTCTGTCCCGACAAAGTAAGAGCTAACTCTTCCACACCCATAACCCGTTATTGAAATTTCAAATTATAACTATGACCCACCTTTGAAAATGGAAAAAATATCTAGCATTGACCATGGGATTTTGATCTTACTACGCATAACACATTGTCATGAATGTGTTTATGGGATCTGTTGTCTTCTTTTGATCATCAGTTGATCTTAAAGTCAATATTTCCCCCCTTGCATGTATATATTTCATTGAAATCTACCAAGAAATTTATATTGTGTTAGCTCATCTTGTCAGAGAAGATAATTGATTATAAGTATTCCAAATACCTTTGCAAAATTCTTTTGAACTTTAGGAGGCTAGGAAAAAGCTGTATCACCACTCCTAGAAAAGAAACTGACACATGTCAGATTTTTTCTGGCCTATCTAAAGGTTAGTATTCAAATTTAAGCACTTTATCAACAAAAACTATTTTTTGAACTCTTGATCTATATGGGGCTCATTTTGTTTCCTAACAACAAACACATGATTGATAATATTGTATAAATAGATAATATTGTATAAATAGATAATATTGTATAATATTTATGCTGTTGATCATTTGATCATCTTTATAGTTTTTTGTAGGTCAAACTACTAGAACACCAATTTATGTTCTCGTGCCAAATACATCTGAAGGAGGACATGTGAGTAATTGGAAACAAATGTAGAAGGCCTTTTCTTTGCATATGATATTCAAAAAAAATCTATCACCAAAGAATGTAGTTTTTATTCTCAATAGATGTTGTGTATTCTGAATATATAATAATGTAGTGCACTCAGATTGTAGTTGTTTTAGTCATTGAACTAATTTGGAGTTTCGATATCAAATTAGTTTTTTATTTTTTATTTTTTTTGTGAATAAATATTGTTTTAAATTTAGTAAAAAAGAAAACAAGACATGTATGGGCATTCAAGTGCATTTGTGAATATCAAAGATAATGCATGCTTGGATCTCTGGTGATTGATAAGGAACTCATTGGTATTGACTAGCATAGGTACTTATGCTAATAGTGCATCATACCATGTCTTAAATAGATGGGATGATCCAAGTGTTTCATCCCTCTCAAGGTTCAAGTATTACCAAAAGCTAGCAAAAATTACATAATATGAGGGTGGTAGTACCATGTATGGATGATTAAACTTTAACATCTTGGAAACAAGTCTAAAAGATCAAGACTCTGAGTTAGTAGACAATCAATCTTTAGAACCAACATACAACTAACAAACCCCCAGGAGAAACTAAAAGTTGGATTAATCTTTAATAGGGGTTTTCTAATGTCTCAACAATATCTATAGCATAAATAAAATGGCCAGTGGGATTTCCAACTAGGAATAGTTAGCCAAGATCTTTCTCTCCAAAGAAGTCTCAGCCTCATGACCCACAAAGACATCAATTAATCTACTCTTTTGCAGCTATCTTAACATCTAAAAATTGATCAATGGAAGCATCTAAGGCAGAACCAATGCAACACCATGAGGAAGTTCAATCTCTAACTCGGGTTCCCTGAAGTAGGTTGAACATCTCCATTTTCTAGTCAAGCTACAATAGAAGCAGTCTTGGGTGGGCCCTTGGGGTGTAACACATATTCTTTATGAAGATAATGAAGCCATAAACAATAAATTTTTGGAACTCTTCTTTGAGAAATTTCAGCATCAAAATGAATTGCAAAGTAAGTGAGCATCAAAGTGAATTTGAGAAAAATGACAAAAATTTGTAAATGAGCACTTCTTTCCTTATAAGTTGTAACTATCATCTTTTCTTGCCTAAATAAAAACTATAAAACCTTAGTGAACACAACATGCCATAATTTCATATAAAATATATGGAACATCTTTAACAAAACTAGTAAAACTGTTAAAACCAAATTGAATATCAAATCAAGAAATATGATCCCAGCCTCACAAAAAGCCCACCCATTCAAGAAAATACTATCAATAGCTTTAGTAAGCCAATAGTTGAAGAAAATGTGAAAGGCTCTCATTATATTTCATAGATAATAGGTTTCCACCTTAAACTTAGAAGAATATAGTGTGATTCTTATGTAACTCCCACACACCATATAGATCAAGGTTTGAGTATTTTATGTAAGAAAGGAATATCGGGAGTCCCTCTATTTAATCACATTTTTATTGGAGTACCATATCATCATTAGTTGATCCTTCATGCCCTCATAACAAACCTATCTTCAAGGATCTCTGTGAAAACATGAATTATCTTGGGGTCCTTTGAACATATGTGGACTCCTAACAATACAATATTCTTTTGAAAGTATGCTCAGAATTAGATGCTAATGAGTTTATGCATTTATCCACAATATACTATTGGAAGATTTTAGTGAGACTTGGGCATTCATTCTTCATCACTTTGAAATGCACATCTATGATCCCTTTTGTTCAAACAATCCTTCAACTACAATACTTTCCAGACACTTAGTAAGTAGGCACCTCTCAACATATTGGACCAAAGATATGTTGAAGGATTATAAAACCTTAGAGAATAGTTCATACATGTCATTAAGATTTCCAATGACTAGTAGGAGTTTGCCAATCTTTATCATATTTTGAGCAACAGAACAAATTGTGGCAAAGTTCTTCACCACTATGTATGTCCATTTGTCTGATATTTGGAAACAATTTTTCAAATCAAGATCATATTTACTAACACCAATAGTTAGACCAATGATTACAAAAATGGTGACACCTTCACTTAGGCACTTTAGATTGATATTTAAATTCCATACTTCTTAAGATCAATTTGGAATAACTTAGAATTTATACACAACATTGAACTTGATATAATGAATGAATCTACCTAGTACTCCTATTTGTTCAATATCTTGAGAATTCCTAATGGTACCTTCAAGAACATGATGTCTCTGTTCAAGCTATACATAGATGACATCTCCAGAATATCTAAACTAAACTACATTTTACAATCTTGTTATGTATTTGTTCTTGGAACGGTTCCCATTCGATATATGTTTTAAGGATAACTATATAATTTTTAACACTACCATTCCACTCAATTATTTATGACTTCATAAAACCTATCATGAACCCTATTTACTTCATGTGTATATGATAGTATAAGTGATTTTTGACTGTCAAACATAAATCAGTATTTTGAATACACTTCCATTCATGAGTACGAGGCTGTTGTATATAGAGGTTTTATCATTGCTTAATGTTCACTCCTTGAAAGTATTCAACTACTTCTATAAATAAAATGTTGGATTTATTCTTTAAATATAATCACTTCACTTTTCATAATACTTTAATCATGTCTTCCACATCTAGTCACATCAACATAATAGACTTGTTGATACCGAGTCTTTGTCACTTTGAAATTTTTTTAGTACATGTTACTAAGTTTCTACAACACACAATCATAAACTATTTGAAAAATTCTACAACATGCTTTAGCATCTTAACATGAGTCAATCTCCAACATTATTGTTTAAATGGAGACCCCAAATTTTGTGAAAAATTTGGGCTCCATCAAATAGAACTATATTAATTTTCTTTATAAGTAAAATAACAACAGTTTACAAAAATTTAATTGTCTTTTGCATTGCTTCTTGCATATATTTGAAGCCTCTAAACTTCATAAGTTTAAGGTTATGTTCATAATCTAAGTCTGATCTGTTACAAAGAATCTGTGAAAACAAGTGTAAACAGAAAATGTTGAACCAAAATGAGTTTTGTGCAAATGAGAATGAGTGCCCTCTATATGAATAGTAGGCTAGGAATTCATACTAAAAAATGAATTAGAAAATTAAGTTGATAGATACACAGAAAAATGTATTCATTCAGTTTTCACAAAGGTAATTTTATCGATCTCCAAATAACTTTTCAGTTTGTCTTTTAAGATAATTGTTCAGGTTCATCAATAATTAATTCTTTAGAAATAGAGGAATTTTATTTCAGATTCAATTTCTAAGGCTTAGGCATAAGGATGGCTAGAAGACTGTTAGGGCAGTTGTAGTAATAACAATACTACTTGAAGATCAATATTCCTATTTTTCTAATTTTGTAACTAGTTGCCCCCTATATGTTTTCTAAAACCATGCATAAATTCTACTTGTAGAACTAAACAAAACATTATAAGATACTTTATTACAAACCATAATTAGCATTTTATTCAGCAAGCCTAGCACACAAATTGAACCAATTTCACTAATTTTAAAGGGAAATAGCCATGACATAAATCATTTATTTTCCCATTTTTCACTTATGTGAATGTGAATAACAAAACATGATCTTAAAAAATACTATAAGTTTTCACAATACCTGATGAGAGAATCATAGAGATTATTATAGTGAAAATATCACCAAGGATCTATGGTACTTGGTCTTTATACTATTCCAACTAGGTAGATCTTTGTTTATGCCTTTTAACCAAAACCTCCATATTCTCAACTTCTTTGTTGAGACTTTTGATTATAGCTTTCTATCCAACAAGGGTCATCAATGCAGTCTCAAGTTCCTTCAATAGCACTTGCACTTTCACCTCAGCTTGCTTACTGTGAATCCTTTCCAATATATCAAACAAAGATTATTTGTGAATCTATTACTAAATGTTTATTATTTTAACTGACAATGCAGTTCCATAGCATGTTTAATCACTTTTTTTTGCATGTTATTGATTTCCAAAAATTGGTAACTAAATTCCTTTCCTTGAGAACACTTAAATCCATTTATATTTGTAGTTTGATTGTGATTTGTGGTATGTTAAATGAGTTCCTTTCCTTGAGAACACTTAAATGCATTGAATATTTGTAGTTCGATTGTGATTTTTGGTATGTTAAATAAAATTGGGTATTTTTTTCTTTTGCAGCTAGTTGTACTCTAGATATTCTAAACTTTACCAGTGATAATGGTAAGCCAATAAGAAAAATATTTTCCCATCTTGATCCAACCATTTAGAAGAGTAGCTCTATAAACATCTTCATCAAGGTGAATATGTTACAACAAAATTTTAACCTAGACTGCAAATTTATTTTTTTCTTGCTATGACATAATAGTTGAAGATTTTTGTGTATTCTTAAAGTTATTTGTTTGTAGAAGCTCAAAGAAAATATAGATAATAGAGGATTGTATGATACATTCTCTACTTCTGTGACCATTATTTCTTGCAAAGTGGCTATAGATAACAATGGCTAGTCCAAAGATTATGATTTTTTCTAGTATGAACAAGAAGATTCAAGTGCTTGCAAATAATGTAAATGCTTGATCTATTGTCATGGTAGGCTAAATTTTCTCAGATAAGAGCTCCTATTGGAGTTACTCCTACAATACCAACTAGTTTATCATCATATCATCTTGGTGCTACAAGGCTCACCCAAAAACAACTATTCTATGTTCAGGATCCTCATGGCTTAATTCCTCTACAAATTAGTAAATGGGATGGGTAGTACTTTAATTTTGATTCATAGGGAGCTACTTTGGCTAGAAATTCCCCAATTCTTATAATTCCTTGCAAAATGAAGGTTTTGGTTATCAACAATAGTTGCTACCTAGCATTCACCCTGTAATGGCACAGATAGAAAATTTTATTCTATAGTTTCAATTATAGAGGCATAGCCAACAAGGACAAAGAATGGGCACAAGGAGGGGTGGTGTACAACAAATTTAGCAACAACAACAACAATAGGTACTTAGTGCATTTATGTTTCCAGACTTGATAAACTATTAATAAATCATGCTACTTATGTGTGAGGAATGCAACATGGACAACTTAGAATACTCTCAAGACTTAGAAGCTTTACCCAAGAAACTAAACTTTGTTAGAACTCACTTCCATCCAACCTTTACTAGTGTAGCCTGAACTATTGTAGATTCACCATCTTTTGAAGAAAGCTCAATACATCATGAACCCATCATCAACATGGAAATTTCTCTTCTACACTACTAGAGCATTGCTTGGATGGCTTGGTGATTTTTATTCTTATGTGATTTTTTATTGGGATTTATTTGCATAATTTTTGGTAAACACCTATTGGCTAAATTTTTTGGATAATGTTTCACAAGAACTCTGCTTTTGTGATTAAACAACATAGTTTGAGATTTTTGGAGATGAAAAAAATAATAATTTATTATGTATTCTTTAAAGGGTGCTAGCTCAATGGACAGGCACTTGCTTTACAAGAAGGAGGATGGTGGTTCAATTCCATTGTGCCCTATTATGACCAAGTGCACTACCAAATATGTGACTAAATATGCTATTGAAAATGTTATTAAATATGTGACCATATATACTATTAAATATGCTACTAAATACACTATAAAAAATGTACCAATTATGTGACTAAATATGCTATTGAATATGCTACTAAATATGTGACCAACTATACTATTAAATATGCCTCTAAATACACTACCAAATATGTGAGTAAATATAATAAATATGTGATTAAATATGCTACTAAATATACCACTAAATATGCAACTAAATCAACTATCAAATATACGACTAAATATGTCATTAAATATACTACTAAATATACCTCTAGATATGTGACTAAATCGATGATCAAAATTAGTGATCAAATAAGTGGCTAAAAGTGTTTAGAAGTATATTTAATAGTGTTATAAATTATTGGATATTAACTACTATTAGTCATGTGACTGATTTTAGTCACATATATACAAGTCTTAGTGGTTTTTTTAGTCACATATTATTGTTTTTGTACTAGTGTCACCCCCAAAGCAAGATATGAATGAATATGGAATGCAATGGAGACCATACCCCAAGGTTCTCAAATATATTGTTAATCCCTACTAATCCCTTCACCCTATATTTCTCTTCCCTTCCCAAAGGGTGAGTGAGGTCCTCACACCCATGAACAATATTCCTATAAAAAAGAAAGAAACAAGAACAAGAGAACAATAAAACAAATCTCTATAGTCCCTACATCACAACATGGTGCAATCTAATACAATAAGATCTACTTCTAATAGAATTATCATTTCCTACATGCTCATGAATGAAACACAAATATCCATCTTAAAAATGAAATAAAAAAGCTCCATGGGCAAGAAGCACCAACCTTGGTTCCTTGCAAACAAAAATGGTGTTGAAAAGTTGAGGGAGAGCTCCCTTTTACTTCCTTTCCAAATCTTCAAACCTTAAGAGTCTCTAAAGTTAGAGAGTGGGTGAACATCTCACTATTTTTTCCATGTCCACTAAAAAAAGTCTCTTCCACTATCACACTTTCGAAAAAAAATATCAAGCCACTATCTCTTACACTCTTGTCCCTGCTGAAATTGCTACTTTAAATAAGTGGAAAAGTGTAGGTAAACTCATGCGAAAACTAAAATTTCTAATTCATTGGAGAATGAAATGGTTAAGGGGTACCTTAAAATAGCTAGGCACTAAAATGGTTCAATTTAGGCCCATAACATGTGATGCAGGAGCATCCAGAGGTATAAGGGCAATCCTGTGTCACCCAAAAAAAAATGTACTTAGACTTAGTTTCTATTTCATGTGTGTTCATTTTTGGACACCCATTTGGGTCAAATAAAGGTTCCAACTCTCACAGTTCAACTATCAGTGTGCTAAAAAATCTCAAAAAAATAGGACCATGCAATTTGGCCATCATTTTGGTGACCTAGAAGGTGTGAATTTTCCAGATGAATGTAATTATGATTTAGAGAATTCCAAAAAAAGAATCAGGTCAAAAGGCCCCATGGTTTGAGAGTTATTGCAATTTTTTGAGTTTTGGAGACCTCCTACGAATGCTTCAAAGTTAGGTTAGGGGCATTAAATGACCTCAAAAAGGGTCAAAAAATGGGGGATGAGAAAAGCTGGTCCATAGGGCTATAGAGTGCTTCAAGAGCTTTTTGGAAATGTAAACGGTTCATCAGTCAGAGCTACGGTTCAAAAGTTATGCCTCCCAAAAGTTTGGTTACCGTTTCTAGATTCTTCTAGATTTGCACCAACTTCTAACACAGCTTCTGGAACCTTCTATTTGGTCGGTGGATGCCTACTAGCACTTTCTATAATGTACTCCTAGTCCTTAACCCTCTGGGATCTATTTAAGGATATTTTTGGCATTGTAAAAGGCAGTTCAGAGTGGAGTTTGAGAGGAGGGACTAAAAGGAGAAATTATCTCCAGATTTATGCTATTGTAAGCCCTTAGGGCATGTTTTGAAGTTTATTTTCTCTGTACTATTGTACTAGTTTATTTACTTAGTTAATATAATTTCCCTTTTCTATTGTGTCCATTCTGTTCTTGGGTTGTGTCCCCACCAAGTGGTATTAGAGTCAATTTTCTTGAGTGTGTAGACAGAGCACCGACTGTGAGGCAGTTTGAACTAGGACTGTGTGGTTGTGGGATCAAGTTAGAAGATGCCTCCATGAAGAGAGTGTTGTGGAAGGGCCAGAGCTATTAATCCTAAGGAGGTTAGATCCCTCCAAAGGCAGGTTCAGGCATTGCAAGAGGAGCTCCGTAGAGGAGTAAATGTTGCCATAGGTGACGACAGTGAGGATGACAATGAAGAAGAAGTAATGGAACTAGAAGGGAAATTTGATGAGGAATTTTTGAATCATGTAGAGGAAAGGCTTTTTAGGGCCATTACTAAGTTTGGGAAAAGACCTACAATTGAAGTGGGTGTATTTTCAGGAAATCTGAAACCAGATGAGTTGATCGATTGGATCAATGAACTGGAAGAATACTTTGAGTATGAGGATATAACGGACCCAGATAGGGTTAAGTTTGCAAAGGCCAAACTGAAAGGCCATGCCGAAATCTGGTGGAAAGAGGTTCAATGGGAAAGAAATAGAAGAGGAAAGGAGAAGATCACAAGATGGGATCGCATGGTGGACAAATTGAAGAAGCAGTTCATTCCTGTGGACTACAAGCTTGATTTGTTTAAGAAGATGCATGGGTTAAAGCAAGCAAGAAGGTCAGTCCAAGAATATACAGAGGAATTTTACCGACTCTTGATTAGAGTGGGACATGCAGAAGAAAATAAGGAGAAGGTTTCTCATTATATCAATGGGTTGCGACCTAGCATCCAGGAGGAATTAAGTCTGGTAAGAATGACCAGCGTTGAAGAGGCATACCAGTTTTCCCTACAAGTTGAAGAGAAGCTAAATAAAAGGTTTGAAGGTAGACAAAGAGGGCACGATCAAGGAGGAAGGGGAAGTGGTAGGTCATCTAGAGGCCGCAATGAAACCCAAAAGAAAAATGAAGATGAGGGTACTAGCAGGAACCAGAGGAATGAGGGTTTCAACCGCTCCCATGACCAAGACTTTGGAAATCAGAGAGGAAGAGGTAGAGGACATGGACAAGGAAGAGGAGGCTTTTGTGGTACCTATTTCCATTGCAATGAAGAAGGTCATCGTGCCTTTGAATGCCCTCAATGACAAGGAGGGACAGATAGGAGAGCTGAGGGCCAAGCTAGGGTTGCTCCTGTGGATGAGAATGCACAATCATCACATTTAGAGGATGCAAAAAGAGGACAAACCTTGGTAAATGAAAGAGTCCTACTAAGTGGTGAGATTGAACCAAGACAACAGAGGAGTTTGTTTCATACCAGATGCAAGTGTGAGGATAAATGTTGTGATGTGATCATTGATGGTGGTAGCACTGATAACTTGGTATCAGAAGAGATGGTCTCTAAGCTGAAGCTCAAGAGGTAGAAACATCCCTAGCCCTATCAGATTGCTTGGGTAAAAGATGATCATAAGGTCCTAGTAAGTGAACAATGTTTATTAAAATTCAAAATTGGGAGTTACCATGATGAAGTTCTCTGTGATGTTATTTCGATGGATGTTTTCCATCTATTGTTGGGTAGACCATGGTAGTTTGATAGACATGCAATACATGATGGACATGCAAATACATACTCTCTGAAAAAGGATGGAGTTTTCCACAAATTGAAGCCCATGAAAAAGGAAGGGGAAAAGGTATGTAGCAGTGCTAGGATTTGTCTTGTTGATGAAAGGAAGTTTTTAGATGGCATGAAACATCAGCATATATGCTATGCTTTGATTCCTAGGAAAGATAAAGAAGGTAGTAGTGAAATACTAGTTGAAGTTTTAAATTTACTAGGGGAATTTGGAGATATTATCTTTGATAATGATCCAGATGGATTGCCACTAGTAAGGCAAATTAGTCATCAAATAGATCCAATTCCAGGAGCTACTTTGCCTAACAAGGCTACTCATAGGATGACTCCTACTAAAATAGAGGAGCTAAATAGACAGGTTCAGGAGTTGTTGAGGAAGGGCTTGATTCGAGAGAGCCTAAGTCCATGTGTAGTACCTGCAGTACTTGCACCAAAGAAGGATGGAGAGTGGAGGATGTGTACAGATTCTCAAGCTATAAATAGGATCACCATCAAGTACTGATTTCCTTTGCCAAGGATGGATGATATTATGGACTGCTTGAGTGGAGCTCAGTACTTCACAAAGATAGATCTGAAGAGTGGTTATCACTAGATACAAATTCGAGAAGGAGATGAGTGGAAAATAGCCTTCAAGACCAAGGAGGGTCTTTATGAGTGGTTAGTTATGCCCTTTGGATTGACGAACACCCCAAGCACCTTCATGCGGCTCATGAATGAGGTACTTAAGAAGTTCTTGGGAAAATTTGTTATTGTTTATTTGGATGATATTTTAATCTTCAACAAGACTATGGAAGAACATTTATCACATATTCGTAGTGTCCTTGAGAGGCTAAGGGAAGAGAAACTGTTAATTAATTTGAAGAAGTGTATCTTTGCAAAAAGGGAGTTAGTCTATTTGGGGTTTGTTATATCACCTAAAGGTCTCAAAATGGATACAGAGAAGATAAAAGCCATCTTGGAATGACCTACTCCAAGGTCTGCTACTGAGGTAAGATCATTTCATGGTCTAGTTAGTTTTTATAGGAAGTTTATTAGGAATTTTAGTGGCATATGTGCACCCCTAACTGATACAATAAGAGAGGATAGAAAAGAGTTCAAATGGACTGCAGCAGCTATGAGAAGTTTTGAATTGCTGAAGAAGAAGGTAATAGAACAACCTATGTTGGCACTTCTAGATTTTAGAAAAGTGTTCCAGGTGGATTTTGATGCTAGTGGTAGTGCTATTGGGGTTGTATTAAGCCAAGAAGGTAAGCCTATTGCATATTTTAGTGAAAAATTGAATGATGCAAAGAAGAAGTATTATGTTTATGATCAAGAGTTCTATGCAATAGTTCAGGCCTTAAAGAAATGGAGGCATTATTTATTGCCAAAGGAATTTGTTTTGTATACTGATCATCAGGCATTATAGTACCTAAATTGCCAAGGTAAATTGAATCAGAGGCATATTAAGTGGGTAGAGTTTTTGCAGAGCTATACATTTGTGTTGAAGCATAGAAGTGGAAAATCTAACAGGGTTGCAGATGCACTAAGTAGGAGATAGTTGTTACTTACAGTAATACAGGTTGAAGTAGTTGGGTTTGCTGAACTCAAGAAATTGTACCCCGAGGATCTTAATTTTGCTTAAGCATGGAAAGCTTGTAAAGAGCCTGTTGCTATAGATAGAACCAAGTGGTTAGAATATTTGATTCAGGATGGCATGGTGTTCAAGGGTAGTCAATTGTGCATTCCAAGGAGTTCCATGAGGGAAAATCTAATTAAGGAGAAACATAGTGGAGGGATGGCAGGACATTTTGGTTGAGATAAGACCATTGCCATTCTTAGAGAACATTATTTTTGGCCTCAAATTTCATAGGATGTGAAGAAGTTTGTATAGAGTTGCCAGGTTTGTCAAGTTGCCAAGGGGTTTAGTCACAATACTAGCCTATATTAGCCATTGCCTATTCCATCGAGGCCATGGGAGGACATAAGTATGGATTTTGTTCTTGGATTGCCAAGGACGCAAAGGGGTAATGACTCAGTATTCGTGGTGGTTGATAGGTTCTCCAAAATGGCACATTTCATTCCATGCCACAAACCTCATGATGCTATTCATATTGCAGACTTATTTTTCAAAGAGGTGGTAAGACTACATGGTCTTCCAAGGAGTATAGTTTCTGATAGAGCTACTAAATTTGTGGGGTATTTCTGGAAGACATTGTGGAAAAAGTTAACAACTGACTTGAAATTTAGTTCCATGCATCACCCACAAACTGATGGCCAAACAGAAGTGGTAAACAGAAGTTTGGGCAATTTGCTGAGATGTTTAGTTGGGGATAAGCCCAAGGAATGGGATTTAATTCTACCACAGGCATAGTTTTCTTATAATAACTCTGTAAATAGGAGTACTGGAAAATCACCATTCCAAATTGTATATGGGAATAGCCCAAGGACTGCACCAGAATTGAGGAAGATAGAGCAAGGGGAGAGGACAAGTGCTAAAGTAGAAGAATTTGCTAAACATATCAAGCGTCTACATGAGGAGGTTCAAGCACACATTACCAAGATGAATCAAGAGTATAAAGCTAGAGCTGATCAAAGGAGAAGACATAAGGAATTCCAAGTAGGAGATTTAGTCATGGTGCACTTACGAAAAGAAAGATTTCCAGCCGGTACTTACAACAAGCTAAAAATAAAAAAATTTGGCCATTGCAAAATTTTGAAGAAACATGACTCAGGAAATGCATATGAAGTGGAGCTGCCAGATGGTATTCACATTTCTCCTATTTTCAACATTGCAAATTTAATAGAGTATCATGATGATGGTGCAGATGAGGAGCTGGTGTTAGAGCCATGTCCAATTCCTGCTTCTAAGAAAGAGGAGATAGAAGACATTCTAGATCATCGTGTGGGTAGGAGTACCAGAAACAGGTAGTATGAAGAGTATTTGGTCAAATGGAAAGGATGACTAATCGAGGACTCAACTTGGATTTCAGTAGTTGAGGTTTCCCATTTGGGATTTCCTCTACTATTCATAAAGTGACAAGGTCACTTTTCAATCTACCTTGGGTGTCTGATGCAGGAGCATCCAGAGGTATAAGGGCAATCCTATGTCACCCAAAAAAAAATGTACTTAGACTTAGTTTCTATTTCATGTGTTTTCATTTTTGGACACCCATTTGGGTCAAATAAAGGTTCCAACTCTCACAGTTCAACTATCAGTGTGCTAGAAAATCCTAAAAAAATAGGAGCATGCAATCTGGCCATCATTTTGGTGACCTAGAAGGTGTGAATTAGCCAGATGAATGTAATTGTGATTTAGAGCATTCCAGAAAAAGAATTAGGTCAAAAGGCCCCATGGTTTGAGAGTTATTGCAATTTTTTAGGTTTTGGAGACCTCCTAAGAATGCTTCAAAGTTAGGTTAGGGGCATTAAATGACCTCAAAAAGGGTTGAAAAATGGGGGATGAGCAAAGCTGGTCCATAGGGCTATAGAGCACTTTGAGAGCTTTTCAAAAATGTAAACGGTTCGTCAATCGAAGCTACGGTTCAAAAGTTATGCCTCCCAAAAGTTCGGTTACCGTTTCTAGATTCTTCTAGATTTGCACCGAATTCTAACACAGCTTCTAGAACCTTCTATTTGGTTGGTGGATGCCTACTAGCACTTTCTAGAATGTACTCCTAGTTCTTAACCTTCCGGGGTTTATTTAAGGAGATTTCTGGCATTGTAAAAGGTAGTTCAGAGTGGAGTTTGAGAGGAGGGACTAAAAGGAGAAATTATCTCCAGATTTATGCAATTGTAAGCCCTTAGGGCATGTTTTGAAGTTTATTTTCTTTGTACTATTGTACTAGCTTATTTTCTTAGTTAATATAATTTCCCTTTTCTGTTGTGTCCATTCTGTTCTTTGGTTGTGTCCCCATCAAAATGTTATGTCATCATATGGGTGGCTTATTTTCACCAAAATGGTACTTTGGGACCACACTTTGACCCTCTAAAATCCTTGTCAAGTTGAATTCAAAATTCACATGATGGTGACCCATCCCACGCTTCTCTTGAGTAGGTTTACTTAGTCTTTTAAATGGAAATTAGTTTAAGGTTAAGTAGCCCCATGACCAAAACCCTAGGTGACATGTCATTAACACATAAACAATTACAAGTTTCAAGTGATACATTAAAATATGTTGCACATCACAATGACATGTCCATAATGTATTCTTGAATTTAAATTTACCACACACATGCAAACTCATATTTACAAAATAAACACAGCACAATGAGGCTTTGAATCCTCCAAAGATTCTCCTTGGCTATGTCATGTTCACATGGGTTTGAGCCTTGATTCTCCAATTAATTCATAACCTATTTTCTATCATAGTGATGAAATATTGTATCCATGACTATTAAGTCACCAAGCATGTGAATTAGGTCCTAGTGCATATCACAATCTATCCTTCAACACTAATTTCAACTTAAATATTACAATTTGACATTTCAAGAATTTTTACAATTCAATTTCTATTAAAGTAATTGAAATAATTTAGAACATGAAATGGAATCATTAAATATATCAATTAGGTGAAAATGTGCATACATAAGTGTAGATCAAAATGTAAATATTAAAATAACATAACCATATAGACTTATAAGTGTATCAAAAAAATCAAGTTAGGAGAATCAAAAAATGTAAATAGATTGATCATCTATGATATGGTGGGTCGTGCGGGGCCTCACAAGATCTTAGATATGCATTCTCAAATTTCAAATCTAACTCAACTTTGCTATCATCTTTCTTCAAACTTTATTTAGTTCAATGATCTTCAACTCATGTTTCATAATCTCATTTTCTTTCTTCAACTTTGATACTTCATCGCTATCTTTTGTTTTATCCTTAACTTCCTTAATATATTTGAGATGATAAATCTTGTCTTTCAATTTCCCAATGTAGTCTTTTACATCTTAATATCTTTCTTTTAGGTTATCTCTTTCTTTGGTAAGAATATCCATATGCTCAAGAGCTTCTTCAAGATTCTTTTTCAACTACTCAATATGCATAAGGATTTTACTCAATCTATTAAGCCTCTTTTGAGTAACTATAGTCTGATACCAATTGTTAGAAATTAGGAATAGTGAGATGGGGGTGGGAGTGAATCAGTATTGTATAAACTTTTTCCCAAAACTAGATATTTTTAATTACTTTATAAGATGCATATGAAAGTAAACTAACAATGTTGAATAGTAAAATTAACCTTACAAAAAGAGAACTCATAACACCATTTTTTAAACTAGGGAAACCCTAGTGGGGATGGTATCCACAAAATGATCCACTAAACAAAAGCATTTGGTTAAGGATTTTGACCCTCTTAGGATCTATGATATAAATATAATGTCTCAATAATTGTTAGAGGGCTAGGCCCTATTAAAATCCTCAACCCTATTAGGAGTTTTTATGTACAATTAAAAAATGTATTCAAGATGAGCCCTCTACCCAAATATGCAATATATAAAAGAGATAGATACAAAAATCTCTTTACAATGTTGATATCTTCAATATCTAATCTTTCCTTTACTTCTCTTCGCATACCTCTTATCATATATCATAATTCACATCACATGTAGTTAGTGTATAATACATATAGCTTTCACATAAGTTTTCATATCACTTACAACTTGTGCCCAACTTTGCATATTGCATTCTTTCCTTTATATCATTACACTTTAGAAAAAAATTCAATTCAGCCTTGAACCATTCACACGCTTGGAAAAATGCAAAACTATTTCTTTCTCTTTGAGGGTTAACATCTAGGATGTCATCCCTAACTATTCAAGTAATTATTTCATTAAAAAATTCCTTAACCCATAATTCACACTTCTTTGTTATACTCTATTATGTATGTGCATTTCCTTTATTGGTATTCAATTCATAACTTATTCCATACTATTTTTACTTACTTGTGTACTTACATAAATCATCCAAACACTTTGTACTAACTTACGCACTTATATATGTCATCTTGACACTTTACTATTCATACTCAACTGTGTATCTACCAATAGTATCTATGTCATCCATACACATCAAAAATATCTTTGTTCTACTAGATAACTAACTTGTATGTGCTTAGACAATTTTCATGTCTAACTATGAAATCTACATCTATGCATAGTGCCTTCTCTACACAAAGTATGTTTCCATAAATGATAACTCTAGCATTATTCCAACTTATCCTACTTATCCAAATCACTAGCATATTGCAAGTGGAATGAGTAAAAAGAGAATATTGGGAAAAAATATGTTGATGAAACTGTTATCGGTATAGAAGGAAATAATTGGTGTAAACACAAAAGAGCTTATTTGATTGTGATGGACATAATAGTGTTACCTAGACTAAAAATGGAGAAGAAAGAAAAAATTATCAAAATAAGATGGGATAGGTTATAGAAATGGCACTAAAGGAAAAATACACATTGGAATAACTTGTAGTGATGTGCCACCCATTGTCAAATCAAACAAAAATTTGAGACTAGTTGGTTTTAAATGTTTACATTGGAAAAGTTTAGGCTACATGAAGGAGAGAATCATACCACATTTTTGTGCTAAATTTATTGGTTAAAATCAACATATTGGAGTCACTAGTTTAAAAGTACAAACTAAGAACTAAATCAAATATGACAATATCAAAATACAAATAAATGTAGATGTATGTAGAATATCTTTGAAAGGATTTTTAAATAAATGACCAAAAAATACATATGTTATATTAAGACTAATAGTTGAGGATGATATATTTGTATAATATCAAAGAGCAAGAATCAATAATTGTTTCACCATCAATCCACTATAATCACCTAAAAATGGTCATCTAGACTGCTACTCCCCTTTCTAGCATTTTTGCATAGTTTATTAATCACTTTTCTTAGATCTGTAGGACCAGAAAATGGGTTAAATGCATAACATACTATAAGAAAATCACAAAACTCAATCAACATACGTTAGCACCCACTACTCTACCATGACAGGCAAACTAATAAAGAAAGCAATAGAGACCCCCTTTTTCGCTTGTAGCTCCCATGTCCTTCTTTCTTCTCCAAATGATTGTAGCTCCAAAGTTGCCTATAGTGCACACAAAATTGAAGCAAAAGTCTATGATGTGGATAAAGCCATGAGAATACTTGAAGTTGTTATTTGAATATGAGAGATGGAGTGAGAAATCTAAAAGAAATTAGGACCTAAAGGCTTCCAAGACTTCAAGAGGACTTCAAGAATACCCCAAATGAGAGAAAGAGTGTCCATTTTATAATCAACACTCAAAGTGAGGGCATTGGATTTGTCACCCATAGATGTGTGATGTGGCAAGAGATTCCTTTGAGAATCCATGACGCATATGAAAAAATATGCCAATTGTGAGATTCTATGACACATGAAAGTCAAACTTGGCTAAATGTGGAAGAGAATCTATGACGCATCATAAGACACCTCAACCCACTTAAAGCCAAGAATCTATGATGAAGAAGCCAAATAGGGACATGCGTAAGAGATAAGAATATTTGATTATGACAAGTCTTAGCCAAGTGTCGATCGATAATCCACGAGGTGTCATATCCAAGTGTCATGATGATGCAATATTTTATGGAATATTCGAATTAAAAATCCTCTTATTCCAAAAAATAAGAATTAGTAGAAAATGGAATTAATGATGGAAAATGGAACTTGGGAAATTAAGGATTTCCATGGTTTGTAGATAATGAATCAATTAATTAATAAGATTAATTAATTGAGGATGATAATTAGGAAGAATAATTAGAAAGAATAGGATTAAATTATGGGTTATTTAATCCTATAGAGGAAATTAGTAAATGATTGGCCAAATTGATTAAATGAACGCGACAGTATCCTTTGATGAAAATGTGACGATGATGGAGATATTGAATAAGATGATGAAAAGGTAGACCAAAGCCATGGTCAAATTGATTGATAGATTGAAATTGATAACATGCCAAGGACACATGACATGAATTGGTTGATATGTAACATTTAACCAACATTGTAAATGCTACAAGATTGAAATTGATTGATAAGGTTTGATCATAATAACAATGACGAACATTGTCAATGTTATAAAAATGGTTGATGATGCCATTATTTGACATTGGAAGCCTCAACAATGTCAAATATTGGATGATATGAATGATAGGTTGACCTAGCATTGAGAGTCATGACAGTACTAAGGTCAGATTGATAAGATTGATAGGTTGATAGGTCTCCAAGGCACTGAAAGCCACAAAAATACCTAGGAGTTAAACAAATGATGATTGATTTGGGATGTTTGATATGTTTTGGGTTGATTAGGACTGATTTTGAATGATTCTGAGTTGATTTGGGGTGATTTCGAGTTGATTTGATATGATTTCGAGTTGATATGAAATTGATGTGAAAGGGGATACAAATGACAAAATATGGTCAATCTGGCCAAAAGATCAAAGTTAGTAGAATGAGAAAATGGGACAAATTAGTATGAAGAAGTGATGAAGTCGTAGATGTAACCATTTTTTAGTGTCTACAAGATCAAATCCCCATTTTATAATCTATTCGATTATAACCTATAGTTTGACCACTTTATCCTAAGTCTTTTGTTTAATTGAAAGAACATGCTACCTTTTAATTAAACAAAAATACCCCTTTCACCACCTTATCCTAAGTTTCACACATAAAGAATATTCCCCAATTTAAAAATAAAATAAAATACTTTTTTTCTCACATGGAGATGCAAAAGTCAACTCTTTCTCATTCTTAGGAATGATCTTGCACATGGATCATGTTAAAATTCAACCTCACCCTTGATCATATGCCTCTAGATTTTTATCTCTACCATCCATAAATCTTTGAAAGGGAGAGATCTCTCCTTATCTAAGGATCCAAATTTGAACTATTGTTATGTTGCAAGTTTTTCTATAGGTTTCTTTGAGCATTTGTGGATAACTTCTATTCTCTCTCTCATTCTTGCATAGGCATACTATCTTAGTTTCATAGTGCATTAGCTTAGTTTCTTTTGTGTAATAGAATAGCTCACATAGTTTAATTAGAAGGATTTTGTAACACTCTCACTAGTTTAGTTGCATTCTTAGCATCTCATTTAGCTAGTTTCATTGTTGCATTGCATTCCATGGAAATTCTTGGATACTAGAATTATTTCTCTTGTCTTTGAATATCCCATTTCATGGTTTATTTGCAAGGGGCTTCATTTCTTAATCTTAGTTGAGATTCATCATATTTCTCATTGTATCTCTTTGCACTCAATGGCTAGGGAGCTCTAGACTACCATCCAATATTCTCAATCTATGGGATACCTTGGATATAATAGTTTAGAGAAGTGCACAATGATTATGGTATAGAAGATTGTATGGGGATCAAACATCACTTGACTATATAGTGAAGTATCACACAAAACTTGTTTAGCACAAAGTATTGTCTGGCCCAAAAAATGAGTTTTTTAAGGTTTTTGTCAAAGTTTTGAATTTTGATCATTTATTTTTTTTGGGTTTCTTGAGGTTATTTATTGTTTAACAATGGGCTGCTACAAGTTAATCATATTTGGATAACCCTTTTATGGACTAATGCTCTTTTTTTTATAGGGTTTCCTAAAATTTATTACTACTTATAAAAGAGAATGCAAATACTTTGTGCTAAAATGGCTACTAATTCTTGTTTGTAAGGCTTCCTAACAAAAGAAAAACAAGTAAACCAACAATGAAGCTAATAATTATTGTTTGCAAAGCTATCCAACATAAAAAAAATTGAGTAGGGTCTTTTGTTAGTAGGAAAGTATGTTCTTCACCCTTGAGGTGAATCATAAATCTTGACCCACCATTAGATTTTAAAAGTGTATACCATTTTTTAGTGGTTTTAATTTATCTTCTTGGTGTGTTTAGGGGAAGTTTGAATAGGAAAGTATGATCTTCACCCTTGTGGTGAATTAGAAACATTAAATACTAGGTGTGGATCAATTGTGTTTCTATCTCCTAAAGAAATATTACCTTTAGAGAGTCTTCTATTGGTGGAAATATACCAATAGGAATGACCCAAAGTGGGAATAAGCACAACCTAGCTAACCCAACCCATTATAATCACAAACCCCTTGATAAAGGCCAAATCCTTAGGGGGCATAGTAGTTGTCTTTTTTTAGTAGAAGTACTTGTAGGATTAGGACCACAAAGAAAATACTAAACAATAATATTTACAATACTCTTGTGTCTGTGAGGTTTGTTTTCTATGGCAAGGTTGATGTAGGAGCATCCTCGGTGTAAGAGAAATCTTGCATCACCCAAAAATATTTTATTTTTAGTCTTTTCTATTTTAATAAGGACTTGTAGACAAGGTGCTTACTATTTATGGGAACTTACTATTTTTAGTAAGTTTTTCATACAAGCTCAAAATGTTCTCATTTTCTACATGAAGGTTCATTTTAGAGTAATAAATCTACTATAAAAATTGCATATCAGTTCCAACCATGTGGATTAGGAGCTAGCATTTCCAAAAAGTTGTCAAAATAGCCAATCAGAGAAATGGTTTGTGAGTTATGGTCTTTCAAAGTTGGGCTACCAAAGGTATCTAAAATAATTGTCAAAGATGTATTTGGCAAACTCTATATTTATTTTTAGGGCCTTTTGGCCCTAGGTATTAAGTTTAAATTTATAGAACCTTCTCAAGTGACATAAAATTGCTTATTTAAGAAAGGCCCAAATATTGTCTAGGAGAACTCTGGGTGGTTGTTTGTAGCTTGTCTTATAGATTACTGTAATGAAGGTGCCCATGTGAGTTAGCATATTGTACTTGTGAATTCTATAATTCTAGATTTGTGGTGCAAATAAGAAGTACATTTTTTGTTGTTGCATTTGTTATTATTTCTTTGTTTCTATTATGGTTTATGGTATTAAGGGGAGCACCCTTCATCAAGTGGTATCAGAGCTAGTGTTCTTGAGTGTGTGGATAGATCACTGACTATGAGGAAATTCACATAAGGACTATGGCTTGGGCAAAGTGTGTAGACAGATCACCGATTGTGAGGCATTTTTCACTAGGGTTTTAGTGAAAGTGCAAAAAAGTGCCTCCACAAAGAGAGCTATAGGTGTTACACCTGAGGGTTTCCAAGCCCTCTAATGACAAATGCAAGCACTAGAAGAGCAAATATGTAGAGAAATAAATCTTCCTATAAGAGATGAAAGTTAGGAGGAGGATGAAGTAGAAGAAAATGTTGAAGTAGAGGCAGTTCTAAACCCAAAGGAAGAGACACTTTTTAGGGCCATCTCTAAGATTGGAAAAAGACCTAAGTTTGAGGTTCCCACATTCTTGGTAAATCCTAACCTAGAGGAGCTAATCAATTGGATCAATGAACTAGATGATTACTCTAAGTATGAAGATACTGATGATCCTAATGGGGTCAAGTTTGTGAAGGTGAAACTAAAGGGACATGCAAAGATCTGGCGGAAGGAGGTTTAGTTGGAGCAAAATAGAAAGGGAAAGGGAAAAATCACTAGATGGGATTAGATGATAGCTAAACTAAAGAAAAAATTCATTCCTATGGATTATGATCTTGATTTTTTGAAGAAAATGCAAGGGATGAAGAAAGAAAGAAAATATATTCAAGAGTATACTGAAGAGCTCTACTAAGTTCTCATTAGAACCAACCATGTAGAAACTAATAAGGAGAAAGTGGCCCATTATCTTAATAAGTTAAGGCCAAGTATTGAGTAAAATTTGAATCTAGTTTGAATGAGTAGTATTCAAGAGGCATACTAGTTTGTCCTAAGAGTTGAGGAAAAACTAAGCAAGAGGTTTGACAACAAGAATAGTTTGAACCAAAGGAGAAATAATTCCAATCATTTCCATGATCAGAACAATAAAGATTAGAGAGGAAGAGGTAGAGGACAAGGATCTAGAAGAGAGAGCTTCCATGGGAAATGTTTTCACTATGGAGAAGAAGGGCATAGAGCATTTGAAAGTACCTAGAGCCAAGGAAGGATAGGTCAAAGAATAGAAGGTTAGGATAAAGTTGCACATGTTGATGAAGATGCTAAAAGAGGAGAAGTCCTAGTTAACAGAAGAGTCTCATTGAGTGGTGAGAATGAACCTGATCAAAGAAGGAGTTTGTTTCACACAATGTGCAAATGTGAAGATAAGTTTTTGTGATGTGATCATTGATGGTGGAAGTACTAATAATCTATTGTTAGAAATGATGGTCTCAAAGTTGAAGCTGAAGAGGTAGAAACACTTGCATCCATACCATATTGCTTGGGTGTAAGTTGATCATAAGGTCATGGTTAATGAGAATTTCTTAGTGAAGTTCAAGGTTGGAAGCTAGCAGGATGAGGTACTATGTGATATCATATCTATGGACATATGTCATATGTTGCTAGATAGGTCATGTTAGTTTGACATACATGTTGTACACGATGGGTGAGAAAATACCTACACTCTGACCAAGGATGGAGTGAAACATAAGTTGAAGCCATTGAAGGAGAAAGATGAAAATGTATGTAGTGCTGCCTAAATATGTTTTGTTGATAGAAAAGAGTTTCTCAAAGGTATGAAGTACGAGCATATGTGTTTTGCTATAATTCCTAAAGATAGTAAAGAAGAAGTAGAGGAGGTAACTGCAGAAGTTGCAAATATGTTGGGATATTTTTTTGATATTGTATTAGATAATGTACATGATGGATTTCCCCTAATGAGGAAGATCAGTCACTAGATGGATTTGGTTCTAGGAGCTAGTTTTCCAAACAAGGAAGTGCATAGAATGACACCAGCAGAAAGTGAAGAGTTGAATAGGCAAGTTCATGAGTTGTTGTAGAAGGGGTTGATTCAAGAGAGTCTAAATCCATGTATTGTACCAGCAATATTAGCACTAAAGAAGAATGGAGAATGAAGGATGTGCACAGAGTCGTGTGCTATCAAAAAGATTACAATCAAGTATAGATTTCCATTGCCAATAATGGATGATATTATCACTAGTAGAATTTTGGAAAATAAATGACTATGTGACTAAAATTTTTAGTCACATGACTAAAAGTGATAATTTTAGTAATATTTTGCAAATTATAAATGACTAAATAAATGACTAATTTAATCATCAGGTAAAATCCCAAGCTTAGACAAAGATAAGTGACTAAGTAAATTATCAAATAAATGACTAAAAAATTGGTCTCTAATATTTAGTCACAAATAAGGGTGAGTGTGTAGCTAATTTGGTGTGAATGCGAGTCATGATATGTAGGTGAGTCACTCTTGTATGATCTAAAAACATAAGCCTCAAATTCAAACAATTTTGAGAGGAAATTTTATATAAAAAATTAGCAATATTTTTATTATTTGTACCTCAAAACCAAAAGCAATTACAAAGAGGATATGATCAAGTATTTTTGTGTAAGAATTAATGGAGGTGCATAATTATAGACATTATTAGAATGAAGTGTTTAAAAATTATGATATTAGAATTAGAATTAAACTATGTAGTTTTTCCAGTCAAACTCATTGACCCATATTTCACGAGTAGTGATTCATGTGAGTCCACTAACTCATGAGAATGAATAGAATGTCACTTAACACCCACTAGATCTAGGGGCTTCTTACACAACTGAAGCATTAATAATTGGTGGGAGGTCACTTATCTTAGGGCTACTAGAGCTAAAAACAATATTTCTAAAGTTAAAATTAATACACTGTCATAAAAATTTAAAATATTATTTTAATTATCTCTAATTTAAAATTAAAACTATTTTAATTATCTTAAACTAAAAATAAAAAACAAGATAATTTAATGTTGTCTATACATCACCTAAAATATATTATTCATTGTAATTACTAATTAAGAAAAAAATTAGAAGGAATTAATTAAAAATTAAAAGAAAATGAATTATTTTTAAAAATAATTAATAATAATGACATAACCATACAAATATGGGGTTTGGGGTCTAGGGTTAAAAAACTAGTTAATTAATAATAAGTAAATAACTATATTGATATGGGGCATATGACAGAAAATTTTGATTTCATCTATGATTAGGCATGATAGACAAAATATTATCACATAAGAGAAAAGATTGGCAACATTATTAGAGATTCAAAATAAAATTTTCTTTCATTTCATGGAAGGATCGGTGACAAGGAGAAAAAGGATTAGGGTTGAAGAAATTAATTCAAATTTTTAATTCAAATCACCTTCTTTGCTTCTTTGGTTTGTTGACAACCTAGATTGGACAATAAATGGGGTTATAGTTCCTTTAGCACATCTATAGATATAATTTGTAGCACAAAAGCTCATATTTTCTCTATTTTATTAGTCACCTCCTTTAAAGGTAGGAGACTATAGTTTTTGTTATTTCTTTTTTGTATTAGTTGGGATGTTGGGAAAAGTATTTAATTCAAAAATTAGTGTAAATCTAGAGTTATTCAATACTTTTATATTTTTGCACATTTACTAAATTGTAATTGTAATTTTCCCATTGGCTAAGCATACAATCTTTTTCTTTTTTCATCCAAATCTTACAAAAAATTAAAGAGACTACATTTGGCATTTCAGAGGGGCAAAGTGTATCAAATGCATAACATGCCAATGTAATGTCATTTGATATGGAAAGAGTACAAGAAATTTGGTACATGCATATATGTGCCTATTTCTTAAATTATAAAATACACTATTAAATCATGCCCTATGTTCCATAAACAACATTCTCTAGAGGTAGTGTGTTGGGAGTTCTCAGAGAGATTGCTACCCAATTATGTGATCACTATTGTATAACAAAGAATACCTCTCCATTTTTTTGACTTAATGTCTTTAGAAACTGTGACTACATGAGAACATAATAAATATGGGAATTATATCAAACTATAAAGGACATGATAGGAAACATACTAAAAAGTGGAATCATGGACATGGCATAATCAAACATCTAATAAAATATCAAAGGATGTGAACAAATTCAAACTACTAACAAAATGCTTCAAGAGGGAATGAAGAATTGTTCAAGTGAGATGCTCTCAGATAATATAATCTTTTTTAAAATTCTAGAGAAACAAATTGAAGATATTGAAGCATCTTCAAAGAAAATTTTATTTGTAGCCCATTAAAAATATGTGGGGTACAATAAAACATAAATATCAAACACCCAAATGTGTACCAATTCTCAAGAGAAAGCTTCCTGACATTGGTGATACCATTTTGGGAAACATCATTAAGTAGGATTTTTGGGCATCAATAGAAGTTGAGGAAAGAACCATAATGGCAATGCAAGTTATTGATATCATGAGCAAGAGGTCACCAAATATCCATATAGTGCCCAGAGTTGGTGTTAAAATTCATGAGAGCATATCAACCTGAAACTAAAGAGGTAGCTTTGACTAATGGAAAAGTGATAGCCAGACTTGATCCAATGGCCATTGCACTTGTTTCCCATCTATCAATTCAAGAGCAATTTTTAGATATTGATAAAGATTTTGCAAAATAGTACTTTGTTAGTAATAAAAATCAATTCCTCAACACCATAGCTAGATCTTGGCTTTCTCAACCAAGAAAGAGAAAGCCATAGTTATCAAAATCAACTCATAGATCTTTATTAAAGGAGGATGTTGCAACTATGGTGATTAACCTAAGTAGGTTGGTGGGAAATAGATAATTTCAAGAGTTTGAAGATCGAATGTCATTATTTATCAATATAACATGCAAAGGCATTCACTTCATTGGCTACAAAAAAATTATCAGAGTGATTGATTTCATAATCAATTGTTAGAACTGGGGACTAATAATTTCTTTTTATATGAACTCTTATATTTTCTATGCCATCACAATAATGAAGAGTTAGCCAAGACTTAATAGGCATGGTAATTATGATGATTCAACATTGATCTTTAATTGCCATTCACAGCTGCAAAATGATAGAATCCACAACATCTCATGAGGATGAATGATGCCTTCAACATGCTTGTAGCTAAAAACCTTCATGAAACATTGGGCTCAAAATATCACTAGAGGAAATAGTCATTATTCAATGATATGGTAGTTATTTTATATAGTTTCCAAAGTTCTCTTATATCCCCAAAGTTCTCTTATATCCAACTAGTAGATTATGATGGTTTATCCATTCATGCTACCTATCCTTTCATACTACAAAGGTTTGTTGATGACAAATTGGTATTCATTGAGATTTTTAGGAAAATCAATTAGATCAACAAACTTTGTAAGAATATACATGTGGATGACATTTCTTGGCCAATAAGCATTGGTCACTATATTTGTAAAATAATTGTAGATGCTAGAAACATTGAAACATTGATTACCAAAATTAACCTATACCCATATACTATGATGTTCCCTTTTGATAGTAAGGGGTATGCAAAAAATGAATTGAAACTAGTCTTGGGATATAATCATTGTCTTGATCTCAAGAACTTCTGGTAAGATTTTGATGATTTTGAAGTTAGGAAGAGAGATTAGATGAGGCTCATTGTTAAACACATTATTGATTTCAAATAAAATATTGTTGTCATGGTATTGAAGATGATGAACTATCTTCGATAGATCTATTCTATTATGAGAAAATATAGTTGCTTGAATTACCATCAATAGATTGGTCTATCCCAAAATTGAAGAATTTAAAAGAATGGAAAGAAAATGCAATGTAAGGATGAAGAATGGGTGAGAAATAAGAAGCTTGAAAATAGAACTACTCAGCATACAAGTGAAGAAAGCAATTCTAAAAGGAAAAATCACTTCCAAGGTCCTCCTTGTACTGACCTAGAGCCAACTTAGAGTAGAAAAACACAACAAATCAATTTAGGAAATAATGATGATGGAAAAGAATTGAACATACTAAGTTATCTTTCCAAGGCATGCGAGGTTGATTTTGCAATGAGGAAAAAGAGAACAAATTTTAAGGAAAAGGCAAGAAATGCAACCCAAGGAAAGGAAAGGTCAAATGAAAAAATTCTCTCTCAAGAGCCTTTTGGCAAAGATGAATAACCAATTTCCATTGTTCCATCACCAATTATCATGGCATCACCATCACATAATGACTTCATTCCTTTTGAAATACAAATGATTGATATGACTTGAGATGATAATCAAATGCCATCAACATCCAACTTGGCAATGCCACTAGATCAGCAATTCATCAACATACTCACATCCTACTTGTCAAATTGCATAACCTCTTTAGAATCAAAATTCCAAAGTCATTTTGAGTTATTTGTATCACTTTCTAGCTAAAGATTTGTTTTCCCAATGGAATCCTAACAAATCCTAATTTTACCTCATTCTTGTCAATTCTCTTAAAATATTTAAGATTAGTATCCCAAAGTGATTCTAGAGTCTGATCCTAATTTTCTCTTTAACTTGTTCTAGCATATGGAGTCTTCTACCTATTTTGATCTTTTGCATAATACTTTTCTACCAATCATAGATGAAGACATGCTTAATTCTATCAAAACAAAACCAAATCCCTCCTTTAAATTAGGAGTCTTACTTCCCTACTTTAGATTCCACTAGCTCTCTATCACATTTTCCTAATATTGGTTCTTACAGTGATATTAATTAGAATTACAATTGCATGTGATCTATTCCTATTAGGCAACTATTCTGGAAAGACTTACTTGACTGAATAATATACTTTATTAGTTTAATTTATGTAATGATTCATGTATTCATAATTAGTTCTAAAATATTCATGTAGAGGACCTTGGTGGACTTGCAATCAAAAAATAAAAGAGGGAGATCAATAGTGTTTTTACAACACCAACCAAGCATCTTCATGAGGATCATTCTTCTTGATCCAAGCTAGCTCCACTACCTATCAGAGTGCACATGTTGTCTTTATACCACCATAAGCTCTACATATTTTATAACCATCACCAATGTCCCTCAAATACATCAATATCTTCAACCAAGCAACTATCTCTTACTAATCACTCACTAGACCAATCACCAAAAATATGATTCCTTGTTGTCTCTAGACAGACCCTCACACAAATAAGTATAACTATTGAAGATGTTACAAATTTATGGACCACTTTAGTGATATTGGGAATAATTAGGTTCTCAAAAACATACTTAAATATGAGCAAGATCCAACAATTGATTGGAAAGATATTGCCCCTATACTAAACTACATTGTTTGGAATGGTCATTTTCAACTTTCTTCAAAATGTCTGATCCATTTCTTCAATCCCTTGTCCATTTCTACACACAAACACTTATAGAAACATATGATACATTTATTGGCTCCCATAAGGTAGAATAGCCACAAATAAGTAGGAGGGCCTGGGTATTCATAGCAACTTCAAATTAAATCTCTGATTGCACATCCTCTATTTAGGAATAGTTAAGACAATCTGACTTTTTCTTTCTTTAAAATTCACAAAAAAATAAGCCAGAGCATGTGAATGAAAAATGACTCAAACCCTTACTATCCTACTCCATTATCAATCAATATTTCCTTCAAAAAAAAGTTTAATAATCGACAACAAACAATTGTTCCCTCATGGCAGAGAACAAAGATTCACTACTTTTTCCTTTGATAAAAACTCACTACTCACTCTCTAAGACTCCCCCTTCTTTAAAAAAAATATGCTCACACAACCAAATAACCTTTCCCAACCAGTTACCCAATGTAACTTCCTCCTAATCAACGATCAGTCAATTTTATGAATGTTACAATTAGTTGCCATTTTAGAAAAATTACATCATTTGGACACTTTTAGTGCATTATATCCTTTTTAATGGCTTTATTAATCATATTACATTAAATGACCTAACATGTTCATGTTATTTTTTGATCCCATCTAGGATCTATTCAGTGACCCTAATGTCTTCTTAGGCCTTTGTCTTTGGTCCTGGTGCTCCTGCACCATACTCCATGACTTTAAAACATTTCCAAGTCCTCTTGGAAACTTGCAAGTAAAAAAATTTAAGTTAGGCCTTCATCTTGACCTTTGGAAAATATAGGTCGTCCATGAACCATTCAACTCTTCCTCCATGCAACTTCATCTTGCATCTAGGCTTCCTCTCCTTCATCAATGCTTTCTCATGTTGCATCTTCTTAATCATGACATACCCACTTGTACCTCTAATTCCATTTGTTCTCTCTCCATTCTAGGAGAAAAAAATTTCATGGTTTGAACCTCCTCATGGCCCATCTCTGGAAACGTAATGTCTTCCTTGAAAGCTACTCCCTCATGTGCCTCCAACACTCCTCCATAACTCTACAAATCTTCTACTAGTACAAAAAAATCCAAAAATCAAGTTCATCTTCAAGACCTTCCAAGCCTTCCTTTATGTTGTCTCCTCTAGCATCTATCAAGATTTCTTCACAAGACTTTACACCTCTTACCATGGGTGTATCCTCAATTTCAAGAGTACACATCCTAGTACTTGTTGAGTTGTCATTTTATACGATGCTAAATGGTAGGAATCCTTTCAAACTCCTCTCTTGAAAAGATAATTTGAGGATCAACTCCAAGGTTTTGAGTGATCTTGTGACCTACTAGAATCCACTTAGTTGAAGATAAATATGAATTTTCATTAGGAGGCCTTTGCTAGTTCAAACCAAATTCTAGATCAAATGACCAACCTGCTTGCTATTTCAAAATCAACCACAAAAGAGATATGTTTTTGATATTTTCTATTTATAATGAATGAAATTTTAACAATGCAACTATATGAATTCCTATTTTAACTAGCATTTACCAAAGAAAATAACAAAGATAGGGTAACAAGAAGTTTAAGAAAATAACATGAAAGGAAAATTCCTAATGGACATAAGCTACAAAAACAACACATGTGTGAGTTAAGCCTTTAAAAATATTGGTTGGTAACCAATGAAAATAGGAGCAGTGCTTCCTTAATTCCATTGATGCAAATGTCAATGGGAAATTTAGTAACTGTATGATGTTTCACTTTTCATCAAATAGCAAGGCCATGGAAAGTGCACTCATGTGAGACAAAAAACTATGAAGCAACAAAATGGGTGATCTCTTCTCGAACTAGATATGTCATGGAATTTGTAAAACCATAGCAAATGTTGGAACTAAAAGATCACACAACTAAAAATAATGAAATTAACTTTTGGCTCAATCATAATTCTATGAAAATATAGTCAAAAAAATATGACACACTTAGGCAAGAATCACTACACTCTAAATGCGAGTGCCAAAATCATAATATTATTGCAAAGTGATAGCAGCCCTGATTACAGATTACAATGTTGTATTTATAAGAAATCATCTCCTCAATTTGTGTTGAGAGTGAGAGATATCTTCATGCAATAATATGCTTTTAAATTAATAAAACAAACTAATTATATACAAATTAAGAATCTAACTGGTGCTTAGTAAGACTCCATCCATTTTATATTCATTAATTGGATGCATGAGCCTTTACATGTCATAGAACAAAGAATTTATTAGAGAAAAAAGAATAAGAAAGCTTTTAGTAGAAGTAGAAGTGTCTGGGAGTGTCAAAAATAGAAGTTGATCCATTACTGGGTGTTTTTTGGAGTCAAACTACTATCAGAAAGCATTTTCAATGCATGGAAAGCTCTAAATTTGGAATTAGTAGTTAACTATCAGTGCACCTCTAAATTCTCATAATCTTTCAAAATACAGCACACCTGTGCACTTACACACCTCTACACCTTAGAAGAAGCACATTTTCTCAAAACAGTGCACCTATGCACATGCACACCTCAAAAGAAGCAATTTTCTCAAAACAACGCACCTACGCACCTTGATGAAATTTGTGCGAGGTGCTCAATTTGACAAAAAATCAAAGTTCTCAATTTTGAAAATGGTTTCTAGGTTTTTCTCAAATGGGGTTTTAGATCACTTTTATGTACTTGTTTTGCTCCTTTTTGATGATTTATATTCTATTTATAGCCAAACTCTTTCATACAATTTGAACTCCTTCTGCTTCTTCAATCTACAAATTCCAAGGCACCTATGTTGAATCTTTTCATTAATAATTGCATAAGATGAAGAACCTCTATTGGTTCATGTGTCCAACCTCTATATCTTCAATCTCTTTCTTCTCTCCAATTGTCTAATCCTTCTGGGTCCAAGATTAGGTGATCCAAATTATCCAAAATGATTAAACATTTGAAACATTTTTCACAAGATTTTCTAAGCATTTTTAAATGGCATTTTTAGAGGTCTTCTGCTCAAAATTTCAAGTTGAAACTTTCATTGGTCCCTAAAACAAGGTAGCTAAAGGCTCCTTGTTTTAGGGACTAGAATTAAATTTTTAGTTCTTCTTTCCAACGATGTAAATAGTTTTGAATTCTAAGCTCTAGGGAAAAAGTTATGACCCCAACAAGTTGAGGATGCCCTTTTATCTACACAAAAACACAAATCTTAATCTAGAAAATTGAAAATTCTTAATTAAGACAAATCCTAATATGGACATGAACAACCTAGAAAGCCTAATCTACCTGAAAACACCAAAAATTTGATTTTATGACCCTTATATATAAAAACAATGTGCACCTGGCACTCCTTGGAGGTGCACCTGATGCACATTGACCTTGTAAACTTTTTAAACTATGGGGTGCACAATAGTGCACCCTATATCATACTTAGCTTCACAAAAGGTAAACTAAAGGTGCACAACAGTGCACCTAATTAAGTGCACTACTATGCACCTTTGTGTGATGCTTATGCTTAAAGTTCTAAAGTTTTTAATGGTTTTTCATAGAAAAAAAGGTGCAGAGTTGTCCACCTTTTGGTATTTAAAATGCTTCCTACTTTTCTATTTTTAGAACACTAGTGCACCTGAGGACGTGTTCTAGGTACCCATTTTTCTTTGCAAAAAATGACTTAGCCTCTCAAATGATGATTTCTAGAATTTGGGTTTTCAAACCAGGACCTGGATTTGACCAAAAACACTAGAAAAAACCCTAAAAAAGACTCTAACCCCAAACTAGGGTTTCAAAAAGCCAAAGAAGAAAGTAGGGGGTCCACTTTCTAAGAAAAGTTGGGTGTGCATTGTAAAACCACAACAAATAACACCATTAAAAAGCAAGAAATGACAAAGGCATTTCTTCATCAGCAAACATTCCTTTGATATGTGTCCAACACCAACTAAATCTTGAACATTTCCAAGCATATTTAAAATCACTTTTTAGTCAAAATCTCAAAATCTTGAATCTCCAAGCTCATTGTTTGTTCAATGTAGTCATTTCCTTTGACATCTTAGGATGTAGTCTATCAAGAATTTTTGACAACTTGGAAACAATCTTCCACCCATCCGACCCATTTGTATGGGAATCTTCATGAAAGCTATTTATCAATCATTTGTCTGACAAGAAGAGAGAATCAGTTCTAAGGGCTCTTAGTAGGTTATCACTTTTCACTTTGATTTGAAGTCCTAGGTAATATTTTGAATATTTTCTCCACATAGCTCACAATGTTGCCATTTGATTTTTTCAATGAAGCAATGGTTTTGAAATTGGATAGCTCATTTAAATTACATATCCCTATAATTAGATCACCTTTCTCAAACTTTGTAGAATCCTTCATTCTTAACACCTTTCTTTCCTTTTTAAAAAAAAATTCTTTCTGTATCCTGACCACACTTAGACTATGTGGCCAAGACATTGGTGTTGTTTCTTGGATTCGATCTTTAGTGAACATCCCTTTCATTCATTTTTTAAATTTTTTTTAGAAACTCTCATGCCAAACAATGATCTTAGCAATTCCTTCAAGAAAATTCTTCCATTTGAACTAGTGGGGTTTGGACTATCCCTTATTGCTTTCATCCTTGCTTCAAAAACACCTAAGACAATCGATCTTTAAATTTGCCAAGTGCTGAGAACTTTTTGACAAATGTAATTTTGAATTCAAGACCGAAAGTCCCCTATGGCTACAAGTAACATCCATTCTTTAGTTGGTATAAGACACATAATCATTAAAATGTTTTGACAAAGAAATACCTCTTCTAAAAATTCTAAACCAAAAAGTGGTTTAATGAGATACAACAACACAAAATATTGAGTGCACCTAACGCCTGGATTGACATGGCTAAAAAAGAAAAAGAAACAAAATGAAATGAAACCCAAACAAAAAGACTCAACTCAAAGAAAACTAACACCTAACTAGAAAGGCTAAAAGACTAAGAAAAACAAAAACAAAAACAAAAAAACAAAAACAAAAACAAAAACTTATCTATAGAAAACCTTGAATAATAAGAATGTGGGGTGGTTGTCATTATATTTCTCATGATGTGTAATAGTAATGAACCACCCCATATAGTAGTCCTAAGAAAAGCTGATTTGTCTTTGTACTTAACAAAATAAAATATGGAC
Organism: Cupressus sempervirens; assembly: GCA_028749045.1. Classification (NCBI taxonomy): domain Eukaryota; kingdom Viridiplantae; phylum Streptophyta; class Pinopsida; order Cupressales; family Cupressaceae; genus Cupressus; species Cupressus sempervirens. Next base: position 349,408,968 of record CM053791.1, read on the forward strand.
AATCTTGGTTCAAATTTTGAGCATAAATCACAAAAAATCAGAAGTTGTGGTAAATCTTCATGACCATGATTAATCTAGAAACAAGTTCTCTTACCTTTAGCATCATATTCAAATTCAAAATCATCAAACTAAGAGGGATAATGGAAATATATCACCTAATCTAGTGAGTCTCCCACCATAGGGACACACTCACACATTATAGTTTCTCCTTCTAGTGGTCTTATCTCATGATACACAACTCCATGCACACCTAGAAACACTTTAGGTTCCTTTGAACTAGAAAAATCAATCATCAACCCTCCTTTCAAATTATAGTACTAATTAATATCATCAATCAAGATGTTTTCTACCTCATATCCCAAAGAAGCCTATTCAAAATCATACTTTCCCTTCATTGTAGTCTCCCAAGCTAACAAGAAATTAGGACAACTTCCTTTTGAATGGAACCTAAATGGATGGATTCTACATGACTTAGTTATTGCATGGTTTGATATATGTGTAGAATACCCATAACTAGACATTTCCTCAGTCAAGGTTGAGAGCAAATTGAGCACTCTATCCATCTCTTCTAATGAAAGAACTTATTTTGAGGGAAGTATCTTATCATTAGCCAATGGGGAATCAATATCATAGTAGGAAGAATTGGTATCTTCATCTTGATGAATTTTTTATTCAAAAATCTCACCAACCTTGGGATCTTCTACATTTCCATCACCTTTTGCAACTTCATGGAGTTTTGGAACTTCAAAATTTTCTACGTCCTCAAAAATTTATTGGCATGTCCACACTTATCCAACATCAACACTTGGAAGAATTTCTTCATTGAATGGGAACACAAACTCCTCTTGATCATCTTCATCATTTTTTCCTCCTATAGATTTATCATATGATTCAAACACCATTGCACAAAACTACAAAGGTTGTTCCTCCATGTTTTGGGGAGGCTAATCTAAAATATCATTATGCACATATCCATTTTTGCTTGGAATAATACTTGTAATACCATTATTATCATTGTTGATGTTATCATAGGGGCCATATTGTTTTCTACTTTGATTTTGAGAATAACTATCCTAGGCAGCAAATTGTCTTGGATGATTGCCTTGGTTTCTTGAGGAATTCAACTTTATTCTCACAAGTTCATTGGATAGAAGAGACACCATCTCCTTCATGGCCTTAAAATCTCTAGCCATATTATTTTCTTCTTCAATAGATGTAGCTACCTTCTACTTAAAGAAAGCAGTCTTTTGGGACTCATACCCTGAGTATGTAATTGTTGGCATTGGAGCAACCATAACCTACTTTATGAATGTAATAGCCTCTTTGAAGAGCTTTTCAATGGTATCAATGTCTCTAGGTGGGAGCCTTCTTAGAAAAATAGAAGCTAATGAATCCATTGTTCCAAAATACATCTAGATGACAGTCTCTTCTGGTATAATGTTAGGAAACTCCATCCTTTGATACATCCTATAGAAGTGATGATTAAACTATGAAATAGTCTCATGGAGATCCCTCTCAATTGAGATGAACTAATGATATAGGATAGCTAGATCAATATAGATCTTGAATTGTTCCAGAAACTTTCTCTCAAAAGAGTTCTAATCCCTTATTGATGTTAGTGGCAGATTGAGGTAGCAATTGAATGCCATTTTCCCCAAAGTGTAAGGAAAAAGGTAGCATACCACATCCATATGTTGAATTTGGTTTCAATTATAGATCTCCTTGAAAATTTTAATATGATCTTCTGCTATTTGTGATTCTCCATAGATGAACTATGGGCAAAAATTTTTAGGATTTTTGGGCAAGTCATATAATGGTCTAGTTAGGTTCAAACATGAACTTTGGGCATTGAAGAAAGACATGGTGCATAATGATGAGAATGTCTGAAGTAGAATGTATAATGAATGATGATGATGGAATGTGTAATTTGAATGGGTGGAGTTCTTGGTATCCCTTTATCACTATGATTCTTGTGAAAGTGATTGAGTTCTAGGAACTTGTGTTTATTCTAGAAAAGTGCACCTCTGAAGAACGCTTTCTCAAAATAGTGCACTAGCGCACTTGCACACCAACGCAACAGAACACCTGTGCAAATTTCACAGACTTAGTTATTTTTTTTCAAAAATTGTAGAATTTTCAAACAACAACTTGGGTTTTTCAAGCTGAATGGTTTTTAGGCCCTCCTTTTAGTGCCACTTCTAGTGAGTTGTCATTTTGCATGATGTGTAATAGCAGGAATCCTTTTGAACTCCTCTCTTGAAAATTTGATCCAAGGATGAACTCCAAGGTTTCGGGTGATCTTGCAACCTACCAAAATCTACTCATTTGAAGATATATGTGAATGTTCATGAGGAGGCCTTTGCTGGTTCGAACCAATTCTAGATCAAATGACCAACCTACTTGCTATTTCAAAATTAACCATAAAAGAGATATGTTTCTGGTATTTTTTATTTATAATGAATGCAATTTTAACAATGAAACTATATGAATTCCTAATATAACTAGGGGTTAGCAAAGCAAATAAAAAAGATAAGGTAGCAAGAAGTTTAAGAAAATAATGTGAAAGGAAAATTCCTAAGGGATATAAGCTATGAAAACATGTCTGTGAGTTAACCCTTTGAAAAGATTGGTAGGTGACCAATAAAAATAGGAGTAGCACTTCCTTAATTTCACTAATGCAATCATCAATGGGAAATTTAGTAACTGTATGATGTTTCACTTTTCATCAAATTGCAAGGCCATAGAAAGTGTGCTTATGTGAGACAAAAACCTATGAAGGAACAAAATGGGTGATCTCTTCTTGAACTAGATACATCAGTGGAATTCATAAAACCATAGCAAACACTAGAACTAAAAGATCACACAACCAGAAATAACACAATAAAATTTTGGCTCAGTTATAATTCTATGAACATACATTCACAAAAATATGACACACTTAGGCAAGAATCACTACACTCCAAATGCGAGCACCAAAAGCATAATATTATTGCAAAACAACGATGGCGCTGATTACATATTACAATGTTGTATTTATAAGAAATCATCTCCTCAATTTGTGTTGAGAGTGAGAGATATCTTCATACAATAATATGCTTTTAAATTAATAAAAAAAACTAATTATATACAAACTAAGAATCTAATTAGTGCTTAGTAAGACTCCATCCATTTTATATTCATTAATTGGATGCATGAGCCTTAACATGTCATAGAACAAAGAATTTATGAGAGAAAAAAGAATAAGAAAACCTTTAGTAGAAGTAGAAGTGTCCGGGAGTGTCATAAATAAAATTTGATCCTTCGTTAAGCATCTATCAGAGTTAAATTTCTATCAAAATGTGTTTTTGATGCATGGAAAGCTCTAAATTTGGAACTGGTAGTTAACTGTAAGTGCACTTTTGAATTCTCAAAATCTTTCACAACTCCATTGCACCTCCACACCTTCACACCTTAGTATAAGAACATTTTCTCAAAACAACACACCTGCGCACCTCAGAAGAAGCACATTTTCTCAAAACAGTGCACCTGTGCACCTTGATGAAATTTGTGCAAGGTGCTCAATTCACCAAAAAATTAAAGTACTCAGTTTTGAAAATGGTTTTTGGGTTTTTCTCAAAGGGGTTTTAGATCACTTTTGTGTACTTTTTTTTACCCCTTTTTGATAATTTATACTCTCTTTATAGCCAAACACTTTCATACAATTTGAACTCCTACTTCTTCTATTTGAATTTCCAAGGCACACGTGTTGACTCTTGTCTTTAATAATTGCATAAGATGAAGAACCTATGTTGGTTTATGTGTCCAACCTCTGTATCTTGATCCATTTCTCCTCTCTAACTATCCAATCCTTTTGGGTCCAAGACCAAGTGATCCAGATTATCCAAAATGATTAAATGTTTGAAACTTTTTCACAAGATTTTATTGGCATATTTAAATGGCTTTTTCAGAGGTATTTTGCTCAAAATTTCAAGTTGAAAATTTGATTGATCCCTAAAATTAGGTAGTTGAAGGCTCCCTATTTTAGGGAATAGAATTAGATTTTTAGTTCTTCTTTCCAACTCTATAAACAATTTTGAATTTTGAGCTATAGGTCAAAAGTTATGACCTTGGCAAGTTGAAGAAGCCCTTTTATTTTCACAAAAATGCAAATGTTAATCTAGAGAGTTGAAAATACTTAATAAGGACAAATACTAATATAGACATGAACAACCTAGAAAGCCTAATCTACCTGAAGACACCAAAAAATGAATTTTATGACCCTTATATGCAAAAATAATGTACACCTTACGCACCTTAGAGGTGCACCTGGTGCACATTTACCTTTTAAAGTTTTTTAACTATGGGGTGTGCAATAGCACACCTCAATAGGTGCACTTATATCATACTTAGGTTCAAAAAAGGTAAACTAAAGGTGCATAGTAGTGCACCTAATTAGGTGCACTACTGCACACCTTCTTGTGATGCTTATGCTTAAAGTTCTTAAGTTTTTAATGGTTTTGCATAGAAAAAAGGTGCACAAATGCAAATCTAGATATGTGTGTAGCTACACACCTTTTGGTGTTTAAAATTCCTCCCACTTTATTTTTTTTAGTGCACTAGAAAACCTAAGGAGGTGTGTTAAGTGCACATTTTTCTTTGCAAAATATGACTTAGCCTCTCAGATGATGATTTCCAAAATCTAGGTTATCAAACCAAGACCTAGATTTGAGCAAAAATACTAGACAAAACCCTAAAAAAAGACTCCAACCCTAGAATATGGTTCTAAAAAGCCAAAAAAGAAAGTAGGGGGTCCCCATTTTTAAGAAAAATTGGGCATGCATTGTGAAACCATAACAATACCCTCTTCATATCTCTTTGTCCCTACTACTACAACTAATCTCTGAATAGGCCACCTTATCCTCTTCCTCTTCAACCTTAAGTTCCAACTTGTAGCATCCTTGAGCATCTCCTTAAGTCTCTCCAATATTGCTTCACCTTCATCCAAGGCTTCTCTAGAATCTTTATCTTTTGTTCCCTCTCTTTTCTCTCTTCTTCCTATTCTTCCAAAAGCTCTCCTCAAATTTCTTAACTCATCTTGTCACATTGTTTCTTCTTCCTTCTTTTTTCTTTCTACTTCTTTGTCTTCATTCAATAATTCTTTCCACAACTTGTACAAATCTCTCTCACTTCTAGTCTATTAGTGTTTTGAAATGATATAGGTTTCAAATTACCCTGATGAGAACAAGACACATCTAGGGGCAACTAACTCCCATCTTCAGCAAGTTATTTTAGACACCAGGCCAACTATAAGGCTAGACCCTTCTTCTACTTCAGACTTTACAAGACCTAGGCAGGTGGATCTTAGATTCAATTAATATGGTACCAATGCAAAACCATATTCCTAAATCTATTAAGAATATTTAGCCCTTATTTCTCCTATTAACTCATGTAATGACATAGATCTATGGTAGCTAAATGCAAGATAATGAAATTCATAAGTTGAGTGAGGGCACTCTGTTCTAGCTCTTCAACATGAAAGGGAAAAGAAATTGATTAATGATGTTGATATTAGTAAGATCTAGCTATGAGCAACAAAACCTAATGATCCTATCTTTGATCAGTGCCTTATCTATTGGACAATTACATGAATTATAACCATACATCTCCTAGAAATATTTGACATAATTCCTACATCAAGATCCTTGATCTATCTTTCACCTTGTGAATAGACATCTACTTCAAAATGAATCGCATACTCAAACTATCCCATCATAAAATTTGCAAACCCTTTGATAAACATCAAGTAAATACATGGTTCTTTGTTTTATCAGCAAGATATTTCAATCACATACATTCTATAAAAGATTGCAAATCCATGAATAGGAGACAAGATTTAGATTGAAATTAAAACCCCTTGCTGTGTTTTTATTCATCTTCCTTGAAAATGAATACATGAAATATTTACAAAAATACTTCACAAATCACCTAACAAATGAGAACTATCTACATAAAACTTAAATGTTGCTCAATACAAGAGAAATTGCTAAAGAATATGTGGTGTCACAGTAATGAAAACACATCAAAATTGGAACCATTAGTCTCATAGATCTAAGAAAATTCAAGATTGAAACCCTATGGTAACACAGTAGTGAGTCCTTTTTTCTTCCAAAACTGGAACCAATACAATGAGAAATAAAGAGAATGATATAGAGGAAAGAATTCATGGATTTGTTCTACATCTGACATGTGTCCACTTGTAAAACCTCCTCAAGAAGTGAAAAAAATCTCTTTAATCTCTCTCTATAACTAGATATCAAATCACTGATCATTTTGCCTCCCAAAAGCATAAAGTAATTCACAAACTTGATGGAAAAATAACTGCTTTTGATGCCAGATCTCACATCAAGGCAAAGGGAAAAATTAGTTAAATGGCCTCTAGAATGCAATATGATCTTTTCAAAGTTGTTTTTTCCACATTCAAGCTTTAACAGTCTTTTATATCTACCTCTTACCCAATTTTGATGCTCCATGATGAAATCTTCTCGTTCTGCTGAGAATGCCCCAAAATTTACAAATTCATTTATAGCTCAAATCGATGAATATCTGTGCAAAAACTAACCTCATATTCAAAAATTTCATTTCCTCCTAGTTCCATTGGTATATTGAAGTCCATATTTTGGGTAAAAATTGCCCTGGTTATGCCCCTTTGAAAATCTAGTCTTCCAGTTGCAGGTTTGCATTAAAAAGCCAAAAATTTGAAAAATAAAAAATAGTTCTAAAGTATAAACTATAGAAAACTCAAAATCTTCAAATTTTAAACTAAATGGAACTTCTTAGAATTGGAAGGAGAATTTTAAAAAAAAATATGAATACCCCTTATATCTCCCTTGGTCATCCAATCAGCACCATGTATTGCCTCTACATTAGCTCTAACCTACAAAATTTGTTCCACGTGTTAATCTCTTATTTGCTAATATACCAAGCGGGCCCCACATCTCTTTATGTCTCCTCACTAGATTCTTGGGATTTTTGGCAAGGCGCCATAGCACTACAGAAAAATCTTCCTATTTTTAGGTGGCGACATGGTAACCATAGGATTTTGCGAGATTTTTTGGAAAAATACTTCATTTACTGCCATGTCAACACACAATCACCACCACATCATTCCCACCTAGTCCCATGACAATGTGGGATTTAAACAATCATTTCTCTATGTTGTTACTTCTTGTTTTTTTTTAGCTCCCCAACTTGTTCATGGAGTTGTTCAATGTATTTTCTCATTTCGTCAATTAAACAATACCTTCCAACCTTAGACAATGGGGTGGGATTCTCTATTAGACCTTTGGGCACGTCTTGATTCTCCACATCCTTGAATTACCCAACTGATTGGGTTTCCCAAAATTTGTGTATTTTGGCCAAGGTGAGGGTATTTTGTGCCTTCCTACTTAAACTCTCAATTTACCCCTCAATCTCAGAAGGCACATGATTTTCATCTTGATTCTAATCCTACTCCCCAAGTGAAGAATTACTCCCTACCATATTGATGTTTGATCCAATAAAATGGCTGCTTAGGTGGATGTCTCTCCCTGATTTCTTTTCATAGTTCCTTCTTTTACAATTTCATTTTTTGGATCAAAAATAGCTTGCAAAGCCAAGATGATCGATCCAATGACCAAAGAACTTATTACAAGTTTGGATTATTTGGGTGACTGAGAAAAGTGGGATTAAAACAAGAATAGATGAACTTTGTTCATAAATCCTACACTGATCACATGTAGAGATGCAACCTAGGGACTATGGGAATCATGCTAAACCATGCCCACAGTGACCAATCGAAGGCCTTCTTTTTTATACACATCTTCTCCTCATGTGTCATGGCCTCTCATAGCATGAACTTTTACTAGTGTCTTTCCTTGTATGTCCCCTACTAGGCGCCTCTTCCTTGGCATGTGTGAGTATGTATTTTCTCCTATAAGTTTCCTCTAATGCAATCTTATATGGATGTTACCTTTCCTAAACTACAACTCCTCCTCTTTAGCTTACTACAAATTTTTGACATGGGTACTTGCTTCTATGTGTGCATTTGTGAGGACCCCCCTATGGCTTGGTCTATTATATTGTTTTTCACATAAAAACTATGTGGATTGTTAATGTTATTATCATACACATTTCATTTTCTAAGAGAATACAATGAATGAGTTGAAACTCACTCGTGAGATTTACTTGCCTATGGAAACCATTTTAATCACCTCTACAAAAAAATTCATACCTTACAAATGAATTATCATTCACCAATTACTCAACTCTAAGTTTAAACTTATTTCACAATGATAATAATCTGTATGCATAAATTTTTGTGTTGTCTATGATCCAAGTTGGCCTAACCACTCGTATAAACCTTTTACGAAGGAATTTTCAAAGGGATCAACTATTAAGATCTCTTGTAAATATGAACTTTCTAATGACTAAATCAAATCCTTCATAGATTGTCCCATCTTGGGCTTGATTTGATCTCCACCATTCAAGAAACCTATAGGACAAGCCATGACCTCCACAAAATGATATTCACATTTTCCTGCTTTTATTTTCTGAGCAATATCCTGTAGATTTCAGAATCCATAACAAAATGCAAATTTTAATACAATTTCTCCATTGACCTCTAAAGAAACTTCTTAGAAATCTAAATTTCTTAAGATTTTGAATTCAAGTGGTCCTTCAATGTCTTTCAAAAAAAAATTTAGCTGCATGGCAGAAAATAATCTCTGCATAACCACCTAATCCGGGTCATCAGAAAGAAGGAGCAGAGTATCAAGATCAACAAATTTGAAGCAACCAAGACTAACATCAAGATATGCATCAAATCCCATGACTAACTTGGTTTCAGCCATACCCTGAGTCATCAGTTGAAGGCTTTCTTTTCTTGTTAACTCTATTATCTTCAAAGCTCAAAGGACTCCAACTTTGGCAAGTTTTATATTTATAACATCAACAAGCCTCTTTTGAATAATCTTCTAGACATCTAATAAGCCTATGCAACTTTCATCTACTATAACTAATACTCCATAGACCTCCCTAGCTACCTTTCTTACATGTCATAGCCCATCCAGTCATCTCTTGCCACTGGTATGGAGTCTTTGGAGAATTTGAAAAGGCTCAGCCAATGATTTATTCACTTTATACTTCTTTATCATTGGAGTATAACATGTTATATTAATGATTCAGCTTTGAGAAATGTTGCAACTTGCTTGAGTAATGATTCAACATTAACCATTGTCAAGTGATTTAAAACTAGAAAGACAAAAATCCACAATCAAAAAAGAGCAATCATTATTGTATCCTTCTATAACAAGAAACATTGCTACATCACATATTGTCCTAAAATGTTTTTCTATACCAATCATCAACAACTAATGTGATTATAATCCTTTGAAACATCTCTGGTCTGAAAAAATCTTATCAAAACTTTTTAAAAAAATATTTTCAAACAACTAAACTATCAAAATAATCCATTGAACTTTTCATACTAACTAGAACCAATTTCAAACTCTGAAACATCAACTAAAACTCACTTTACCATTGATCTACAAACTATCAATTTAATTCCAAGAGTTCCTCTGAATGGCTTTAAAAACTAACCCAAACAGATAACTGGGCCCTGAAATCTGATACACTAATTCTCTATTCCACACACTTTTTCCCTGTCAAATCTCATCTCTTGAAAAATTCTCAATCAAAATCTATTGATATCCAAAGTTACCCTCTCAGAATTGCCTACACAAGAACATGTCAAAAAGTAGTAAATAATGTTTGGATTTTTCTTTGAAAACTAGGTAAATGGACACTTGGGGAAACAAAAACTGGGATGTTGGTTCACTATCATAGTTAGAATATAAATCTATGATTTAGGCTCATGATGAATAATAGGACGCATTTGGTGAATGGTCAAAGTAGGCTACTCAAATTTGCAGATTGGAAATACTTGACAAAAAATCAGTTTTTGCGAATGGAATGGACCTAGGAAAGTGTGTAGACAAATTTTTTAAGACTTGAAAATTGGCACACTTGAAGTATTTTTAGAGTAAAACATAGTGGTATAATCCATTTGACCTCACCTATCATGGATTTTGAGATATAACATCACAAACATGGGTTTTGACAAATCTACACTTCTTGACACCAGTAAAAAGTTAGAAATTACATTTGGAATCACATTTGAAAATTGATCAAATGGATTCATCATAAGCTCAAACTTGAAATATAACAAGTCTCTGATCTCTAAAATGCAATGCAAAAGGAATTTTCTTATTTTGGTCAACTGGGTCAAAGTTATAACAAGTCAAATAGGGGTTCTCAGAATATAAAACAATTCATATCAGCATGACATTAGTAAATGACCAACTTTGAGGGATTCAAAACCTAGTCAAACAGACTCAAAATCTAAAACATAGGCTCTCTAGTATGGACACTAAACACTCCCAAAGAGGCAAGTCATGAAACATTACTGGGTGTGATATATTCAATTGCAAACATAGCCTCTTGTTCTTTGACACTTAAGAAAAAATGCAGATTTGACAATTGCTCAAAATAGGACTTCACAAAATGACTTAAAATGACAATTTATCATCATGGAACACATATACACATTGAATAAAAGGTGTTAGAGGCATTAAACACCTCATGGGCCTCACAAGTATAGTCGGGTACACATGCACTTAAAAAGCATTTGTAAGGCTTGATTTCTCAATGATACTCAAAATTAGGGCTTTGATTTTGAGTCCTAATATGGTCAATGCCATCTTCTCACACCAATCTAGGATCTATTAGAGATCTAGCCACCACTTTGGAACACTCCTAGAGGATAGTTCAACTCTAAGGGTTCAAAAAAGGGCTTTCAATCCTCCAAATCCCAAACCTTACTCACTCTAATACAACTTGATGCAGAGGACCTTGGTGGACTTTCAATAAAAAAATTAAAGAGGGACTTCAATAGTGTTTCTGCAATAACAAGCAAGCATCTTCATGAGGATCATTCTTCTTGATCCAAGCCAATTCCACAACCTATCAAAGTGCACACATTGTCTTTATGCCACCATAGGCTCTACATATTTTATAACCATCACCAATGTCCCTCAAATACGTCATTGTCTTCAACCAAGAAACTATCTCTTACTAAGCACTCACTAGCCCAATCACCAAAAATATGCTTCCTTGCTATCTCTGGATAGACCCTCACACAAAAAAGTATAAATTTTGAAGATGATACAAATTTCTTGATCACTCTAGTGAGAATGGGTATAATTAGGTTCTCACAAACATACTTAAATCTTAGCAAGATCCAATGGTTGGTTGGAAATATATTGCCCCTATATTGAACTACATTTTTCTAGAACAATCATCTTCAACTTTCTTCAAAATGTGTGATCCATTTCTTCAATCCCTTGTCCATTCCTACACACACACACACTTATAGAAGCATATGATACATCGATTCACTCCTCCCAAAAGACACAATAGACACAATAAGTGTGAGGGCCTAGGTATTCATAGTAACTTCAAAATAAATCTATGATTGCAGTTAAACCTCTATTTAGGAACAATCAAGACAATCTCAATTTTTCTTGCTTTAAAATTCACAAAAATATAAGCCAAATCATAGGAATGAACAATGACTCAAAACCTTACTATACTACTCCATTACTAATCAATATTTCCTTCAAAAAAAATCTAACAATCCACAACAAAGGATTGTTCCCTCATGGCATAGAACAAAGAAAATTGAAGAGAATTAATATTGCATTCAATGAAACTTCATTACATTACTTTTTCCTTTGATAAAAACTCACTACTCACTCTCTAAGACTCCCCCCTCCTTTTAAAATAAAATAATGCTCACACTAAATATAATGCCCAAACTATGAGGGCAAAAAAACACACAATTATTTATTTATTTTATTTTTAAAATTAATAATTAAAATGCTCTAAGTTTGATAAGGTTGGGATCACAGTTAACGTAAAGGTTCTCTACATTTCAACTTAAGTTTATAAACTCTTGTGGAGGAATACATCGTTAAGATTTTGAAGCTTTCGTTATTAGATTGATATCGATCATTAGTCACGTTATTTCATTAACTTCACAACAATATATTAAAATTATTTAAATAACAATTTAAATGAAATTGGTTTAATATTAATTGAAATATCTAATCAAGATCACTTATAAATCTCTTAGACGAACATCAATTGACATTCTAACCAATATTTTGAAAAGTCACATTAAATAATATAACTAAAATGAAGAGAAATTAAAAATAGAAAATATTAATGTATAGACACTACCAACTTAATTTAAAAACTATTAAAATATATAAAATATATAAGTTTTCAATTTCTAAACAACAATTACTACTAATCATAATTAATGACTAACTTTAATTACAAAACTACTAACAAATACAAATAATAAAAGTTGTAACAACATTAACAAAAAACTAATTTATACTAAACTAAATTAAATTACATTTTAACATAATACTAACTAGAAACTAACTTAATACTACTCACATTAAAACAAAAATAAATATCTAGCAGAAATCTAAACTTAATATTAAACTAACCATAAAAGCTCACTAATAACTAATACTACTAACTAACACTAACCATACTTTATCAACTAATGCTAAAACAAACATAAAAAATAAAATAACAAAACTAAACTAAACTAACCTATACTAATCTCCCCTAACATTAACCTATAACTAACCCCTACACCTACCCTTCCCCCCATGCTCTCCCTAGGCCTGCGCATGTGCTACCGAAGGCTTGTGCATCACAGGTCGGACCCCTATCCTTGCGTGGGAGAAGCATGTCATGTAGACCCATCTCCAAAAAGGTGATCAAAACTTAGCAATGTGGAGTAAAAAAATATATAAACAAATTTAACCTACTTTACATGGTCCATGTTCTACAAAAATTTATGGAGGGAATAGGTGATGTCATGCCTTATGATGGCATTATGACTGTTAAAAAAAAAAAAGCCTTTTTCAAATGCACAACTAAAACTAGCACCCAAGTTAAAAAGGACAAGGGGGATGGGATGTGGGGACAGAGTGATGTCACCCTCCCATAATGGCAATTGACTTTGTTATACAAACAACTTTTTTTAAAACATGACCCATGACCCAAAACTAACACCAAGTTGGAGGAGTTATTGCAAAAGTTATATAGGTAAGAATGGATATTTAGATGGTATGTTAAATAGTTATTTATTTATGCTATTTGCTTGTTATTATCAACATATATATCTATGTTTCCCTTTTTTTTGTTTGTTTCTAATTTTTTTAAATATAAGAATATTCTAAGGAATATTCTCTGCTCCAAAGAGACAATTAAATCCCAAGCCCATACAAAATCCAGAGGGCTTTTGCTCTTGGGCAAACAAATTTTTTTTGAAGTCATAATTTTCTAAGTATACATTTTGAAGCTCATATATTATCCAAGAGGGGATTATTATTATTAGTATTATTATTATGCAAATCCAATAGGACTTCTTGCAACTAAATAAACAAAGAGATTTAATTATCCATTTAAGCCATAATGCAAGAAATGATTTAATTCCAATCATCACAAAAACTAAACTTTCATTCATAATATAATTTTCATTTTGCTTTCAACATATAAGGAAACTTAAATTTTGCCTAATTGAATCAACATCATTTTCATCCTATTTTTGATGTGCATCCATAATAACTGAAAATTACAATTTAATCTCATGAAAAGCAATAATACTCAATCACCATTTTATTGGCAAACCTGATTCAAAGGCTCAGCTGACAAAGAACCAGGAAGAAAACTCAGCGTCATTGCCATTACAACAAGGTTTTGAAATACAAATTACATAGGATCCCAATCCCAAAATTACAACAATTTAAATTAAATTTCCTTCATGACCCTCATCAAGGGTTCCATATCAATTTTTGCAACACATTTCTAAGAACTGTGGAGAGAACAAAATCTAATCAGGTGTCAAACAAGCATGACCAAGATACAAAATCAAACTTGCATATTCATACTAGGTTTTCACAACAGAATTCACAATGAACCAAAAGTAGGGAAAGGTGAATTTTTCCAATAGGAGATGTCAGACACAACACCAAACTAGGTGCTCAATTAGGGCAATAAATCAAGAACTTCCATTCTTCCATTCTTACATGCCAAAACTCATACGTGGTTTGTGCTAACAATTAGAGGCCCATAACACCCTACCCTCTCTCCCTCTTCTTGTCTTGAGAAGAGGTTGTACACTGTTGGAGTCCAACTAAAAGGACCTTTCCCAAAATTGGCCACTTTTGCCCTATCCAAGGGTGAGTAATACCAAAACACCCATACAAGAAAACATCAAAACTCAAACATAAACAAGAAAGAAAAGCATTCAAGAACATGGTTTTCAATCCTTCCCAACATATCCAACATACATACAAGTATCCAAATAACAACACAATAGCATAAGCATGAAATAAGCATGGAAAAATCTGAACAAGGGGAGATGAAGAACTCCTACCTTCACAAAGAGGTAATGGAAAATGAACAAATTGAGAAGAGCTTTCCCTTCCTTCCTTTAATCTTCCAAGACTCCTCTCTAAAAGTAGAGATTGGGTAACCACCAAAACTACTCCTAGAAGGACCTCTAAATAAGTCTCAAACTCAACCACCAAAAAGGGCAATTACTTCTCCCACCCACCTACAAATCTAGAATTTTCTAACTCAACCCATACTAAGGTTAACCACTAAGTGGAGTTGAGGTGATGCAACTCATGATAACCACTTGCAATTTTCGCACAAAGGCAAAAATAGACTTTTTGAGTGACCTCAAAAGTCAATAAAAGGGGCTTAGGGGTTGGAAAATGTGCCCAACCCATACCCATACCCCTTGGGTATAAATATTTCATGTTTTAAAGCCTTAGGAAGAGATTTGGAACCAAACAAAAGCTAAGAAAAAATTTAGGACCATCTAACAACTCTAAAAATGCAGATTAAGCACTAATCTAGATTAGGGGTGACTAAACTTGATTAAGAACCAAATTAGCAAAAAGACACTAACTTAATTTGACTTAGGTCCAAAGGTTACATAGCTAACCCTAACTAGCACGCTGAAGAGCATATGCAATCATGAGTGTCAAGTGACACTATAAGAACATAGTTACGAAACATTAACAATTACTGATCACAGAAAGATACATACATACATCTCACAATTAATTTAGTTATGAACAACAAGGTTTCCACAATTAGCACATAGGGATTAGTTTTGTTCCTCCATCGGGTTTCTTAGCTAAAATATCTACACACTCATTGCACACATCAATAGTCCCATAAAATCACATGCACATATGTATATACGTATCAGGAAATCACATAAATTAAAACATACATCTATAAATCAATCAAGGTTTCTCTCAATTCTTAACCATTAAAATCTCTTAATTCAAAGTATTAATCCTACATTTACTTATTTCATCAACATACATATCCATAAGACATTAAATGACAAACATCAAATATCTGAAAGTAACATCCCACAACATGAAATAATATACTATGTTAAAAGCATCAGATAATGTCTCGACATCTCGAGTTGTGAGTATTAAAATAAAACAAGGTATTACTATGCTATGATGGGTCAGGGTGAGGCCTCACATCCTTCCCCACTAGGCATGAACTTCCTCCTAGAGTTCATAAAAAAGATAAGGGTATTGAGATCACATTTGTGGCACATCCTCCCATAAAATTGTAACCTGATCATAGCAATCCCATGAGACCCTAACCTGGTCTAGCTCTCGACCTTAAAGTGCTAGGGACCATCGGGTAATAATACGAATAGGCTCCAGTGCTAACTGGTTGACCAACTCCACCTATAGCCTCAATCACTATAGCCTGATGCTCAGTATAATGGTTGTTAACTACTATAAAAAATCTGTGGGACATGCCCATGTCTCTAGCTGTCAACTCTAAAAAATCCCCTCTCTGACCACTAGATGACTGTCCCTGTGGACACTCTCTAGCTATGTGACCCATGCCACCATAAGTGTAGCATGGTTCTCAGGTATAAGATCATGCATCTTGTGATCCAGACTGCTGTGGGCCTCTTGACTGGCTAGACCTACTGTATCCACCCCTAGAAGACTACTGAGTTTGCACTGACTGTGGCTATGGGGTATGTACTTTTTGATCCTACTATAACTACCACTACTTGGGCTTGGAGCCCTAGTAACCTTGTGAGGGTTCTTGCTACTTTTGCTGAAACTGTTGGCCCTTAGAGGACCCTGGTGTATAGTCCTGATTCCCTTTCCAAGGGGTTTCTGTCAGGAAGAGTTTCAGTTTTGAGACCGATCCCGTGATTCCTATCTACCTCGAGTATCCTTTGTAACTAGTTCTATCTCCACTACCTATCTGAAGGTGGTAGGGAAGGCCATCTGAACTGGACCCTGAAGTGAGAAATTCAAATCCATGATAAAGTGATGCACCTGCAGTTTTTGGTCCTTCATGTATTCCACATAAGGAAGGAGCTCAAGAAACCTGCTCTCATACTGAGCTACTGTAAGACCTCTCTAATATAGAGAATGAAACTCCTCTATTTTCTTTTGTCTAAAATGCTCTTACAAGTACCTCTCTCAGAATCTCTCCAAGAATGATTCCCATGTGAGGGTATCCATCCTCACTCCTCCTATAGTCTCCTCCTGATGCCACCAGTTGGAGGCATCTCCTCTTAACTGATGGACTACTAGATGTTCCTTTAGATTACTCCCATAAGGGCATAATCCAAAGCACTATTGTAGGCTCTACAACCATACCTCTATTACTATTCCTTCAGTGGAACTAGTAAAGAATGGTGGCCCGAGTCGAATCAATTCCTTGATGTCATCTCTTATATGCCTAGGAGGTCTGTCAAGTGGGGGTTCTCTCTGGTGTATTGACTCACCTTCATGCTCACCCTACCCCTCTAACTGTCTCGGTGGGGGAATCTTAGTCCTCTCTCTACCTTTGAGCCTACCTCCTCCAAGTTTTTTGGCTTCCACTAATGGAATCTGCTGACCTCACTGAACTACAAGTACTACCTTCTATTGAACTACACTGATCAATGTCTGAAGTGCATCCAAAATGTCCTAGTTTGGGTTAGGTGGTGGTGGAGGTGGAGGTGGTGGTGGAGGAGGTGGTCCATCCTCTTGTCCCGCTCTACCACCTCTCACCCTACGACCTTTGCCTCGTCAGTTGCTTCGAGTAATAGGAGGCATCCTACACTATTTAATGTTTAGTTTTAAGTTTCACAAGCATAATGGTTTTAGGTTCCTATTGTTGAAACAAAAGCTCTCATACCAAAATGTCATGCCCAAACTACGAGGGCAAAAAAACACAAATTTTTTTTTTTAATTAATAATTAAAATGCTCTAAGTTTGATAAGGTTGGGATCACAGTTAACGTAAAGGTTCTCTACATTTCAACTTAAGTTTATAAACTCTTGTGGAGGAATACATTGTTAAGAATTTGAAGCTTTCGTTATTAGATTGATATCAATCATTAGTCACATTATTTCATTAACTTCACAAAAATATATTAAAATTATTTAAATAATATTTTAAATGAAATTACTTTAATATTAATTGAAATATCTAATCAAGATCACTTATAAATCTCTTAGACGAACATCAATTGACATTCTAACCAATATTTTGAAAAGTCACATTAAATAATATAACTAAAATGAGGAGAAATTAAAAATAGAAAATATTAATGTATAGACAATATTAGCTTAATTTAAAAACTATTAAAATATATAAATATATAAGTTTTCAATTTCTAAACAACAATTACTACTAATCATAATTAATGACTAACTTTAATTACAAAACTACTAACAAATACAAATAATAAAAGTTGTAACAACATTAACAAAAAACTAATTTATACTAAACTAAATTAAATTACATTTTAACATAATACTAACTAGAAACTAACTTAACACTACTCACATTAAAACAAAAATAAATATCTAGCACAAATCTAAACTTAATATTAAACTAACCATAAAAGCTCACTAATAACTAATACTACTAACTAACACTAACCATAGTTTATCAACTAATGCTAAAACAAACATTAAAAAATAAATGAAAAAACTAAACTAAACTAACCTATACTAACCTCCCCTAACATTAACCTATAACTAACCACTACACCTACCCTTCCCCCCATGCTCTCCCTAGGCCTACACATGCACTGCCCAAGGCCTGCGCATGGCAGGTCGAACCCCTGTCCTTGCGTGGGAGAAGCATGTCATGCAAGCCCATCTCCAAAAAGGTGATGTTCAAAACTTAGCAAGGTGGAGTAAAAATATATATAAACAAATTTAACCTACTTTACATGGTCCATGGTCTGTGAAAACTTATGGAGGGAACAAGTGACATCATGCCTTATGATGGCATTATGGCTTTGTTAAAAAAAAAAAAAAAACCTTTTTCAAATGCACAACTAAGACTAGCTCCCAAGTTAAAAAGGAGAAGGGGGATGGGATGTGGGGATAGAGTGATGTCACCCTCCCATAATGGCAATTGACTTTTCTATACAAAGAACTTTTTTTAAAACATGACCCATGACCCAAAACTGACACCAAGTTGGAGGAGTTATTGCAAAAGTTATATAGGTAAGAATGGATATTTAGATGGTATGTTAAATAGATATTTATTTATGCTATTTACTTGTTATTATCAACATATATATATATATATATATATATATATGTTTCCCTTTTTTTTGTTTGTTTCTAATTTTTTTAAATATAAGAATATTCTTACGAATATTCTCTATTACAAAGAGACAATTAAATCCCAAGCCCATACAAAATCTAGAGGGCTTTTTCTCTTGGGCAAACAAATTTTTTTTGAAGTCATAATTTTCTAAGTATACATTTTGAAGCTGATATGTTATCCAAGAGGGGATTATTATTATTATTATTATTATTATTGCAAATCCAATAGGACTTCTTGCAACTAAATAAACCAAGAGATTTAATTATCCATTTAAGCCATAATGCAAGAAATGATTTAATTCCAATCATCACAAAAATTGAACTTTCATTCATAATATAATTTTTGTTTTGCTTTCAACATATAAGGAAACTTAAATTTTGCCTAATTGAATCAACATCATTTTCATCCTATTTTTGATGTGCATCCATAATAACTGAAAATTACAATTTAATCTCATGAAAAGAAATAATACTCAATCACCATTTTATTGGCAAACCTGATTCAAAGGCTCAACCAGGAAAGAACCAGAAAGAAAACCCGACGTCATTGCCATTACAACAAGGTTTTGAAATATAAATTACATAGGATTCCAATCCCAAAATTACAACAATTTAAATTGAATTTCCTTCATGACCCTCATCAAGGGTTCCATATCAATTTTTGCAACACATTTCTAAGAACCATGGAGAGAACAAAATCTAATCAAGTGTCAAACAAACATGACCAAGAGACAAAATCAAACTTGCATATTCATACTAGGTTTTCACAACAGGATTCACAATGAATCAAAACTATGGAAAGCTGGATTTTTCCAATAGGAGATGTCAGACACAACACCAAACCAGGTGCCCAATTAGGGCTATAAATTAAGAACTTCCGTTCTTCCATTCTTACATGCCAAAACTCATACATGGTTTGTGCTGACAGGTAGGGGCCCATAACACCATACCCTCTCTCCCCCTTCTCATCTTGAGAAGAGACTCTACACTATTGGAGTCCAACTAAAAGGACCTTTCCCAAAATTGGTCACTTCTTCCCTATCCAAAGGTGAGTAATACCAAAACATCCATACAAGAAAACTTCAAAATTCAAACATAAATAAGAAAGAAAAGCATTCAAGGACATGGTTTTCAATCCTTCCCAACATACCCAACATACATACAAGCATCCAAATAACAACACAATAGCATAAGCATGAAACAAGAATGGAAAAATCTAAACAAGGGGAGATGAAGAACTCCTACCTTCACAAAGAGGTAATGGCAAATGAAAAAATTGAGAAGAGCTTTCCCTTCCTTCCTTCAACCTTCCAAGAATCCTCTCTAAAAGTAGAGACTGGGTAACCACCAAAACTACTCCCAGAAGGACCTCTAAATAAGTCTCAAACTCAACCACCAAAATGGGAAATTACTTCTCCCACCCAACTACAAATCTAGAAGTTTCTAACTCAACCCATACTAAGGTTAACCACTAAGTGGAGTTGAGGTGATGCAACTCATGATAACCACTTGCAATTTTCGCACAAAGGCAAAAATAGACTTTTTGAGTGACCTCAAAAGTCAATAAAAGGGGCTTAGGGGTTGGAAAATGCCCCCAACCCATACCCCTTGGGTATAAATATTTCATGTTTTAAAGCCTTAGGAAGAGATTTAGAACCAAACAAAAGCTAGGAAAAAATTTAGGACCATCTAACAACTCTAAAAATGCAGATTAAACACTAATCTGGATTAGGGGTGACTAAACTTGATTAAGAACCAAATTAGCAAAAAGAAACTAACTTAATCTGACTTAGGTCCAAAAGTTACACATCTAACCCTAACTAGCATGTTGAAGAGCATATGCAATCACGAGTGTCAAGTGACACTATAAGAACACAGTTACAAAACATTAACAATTAGTGATCATAGAAAGATACATACATACATGTCGCAATTAATTTAGTTATGAACAACAAGGTTTCCACAATTAGCACATAGGGATCAGTTATGTTCCTCCATTGAGTTTCTTGGCTAAAATATCTGCACACTCATTGCACACATCAGTAGTCCCATAAAATCACATGCACATATGTATATACGTATCAGGAAATCACATAAATTAAAACATACATCTATAAATCATTCAGGGTTTCTCTCAATTCTTAACCATTAAAATCTCTTAAATCAAAGTATTAATCCTACATTTACTTATTTCATCAGCATACATATACATAAAACATTAAATGATGAACATCAAATATCTGAAAGTAACATCACACAACATGAAATAATATAATATGTTCAAAGCATTAGATAATGTCTCGACATCTCAAGTCGTGAGTATCAAAATAAAATAAGGTATTACTATGCTACGATGGGTCGAGGTGAGGCCTCACACTAAATAACCTTTCCCAACTAGTTACCCAATGTAACTTCCTCCTAACCGTTAATCAGTTAGTTTTATGACTATTATAATTAGTTGCCATTTTAGGAAAATTGCATAATTTGGGCACTTTTAGTGCATTACATTCTTTTTAATGGCTTTATTAATCATATTACATTAAATGACCCAACATGGTCATGGTTTTTCTTTGCTCCCACCTAGGATCTATTCAATGACCCTAGTGTCTTCATAGGCCTTTGTCTTTGGTCTTGGCACTCTTGCACCAAATATGTTTAAGGGAGCACATTACATCACATTGCATTTCTCAATATCCTAAAAACCATTGGACAATAGTCAAGATTTATATTATCTTTTATCATTTATTTTTATTCACATGCACTAATAACCAAAGCTTGTGAATTGGTATGTGTATTCTCCACCATTCATTCCAAATAGACCATCCACATCTATTAATATCTCTTGACTGTGTAACCTCCTTCATATGATATCTTTAGCTTATCTTTCTATTCTGTGGAGACAACATTTACCACAAGCTTTTACTGATTGCTCAACCAACATCAACTACTAGGATTAGTTTATAATTTATTATTGTTTGTAGTAGCTATTATGCTTTTTTCATTTACTCCCATAGTTGATCATTATTAAATTTTATAGTAATTTATACTCCTTATAAAATTATAATAACTTCATCATAATTTGAAAAATGCGCATTATGTCTACTAGTCCTTTGGACTTATACTAATCTATAGGTAATAGGAACTGTGAATATTTAGTAGTAAGAAACAAGCCTCCCCCATATCATGGATGAAATAATGGATAGTATTAAAAAATAACTTTTTCCTATTGAATAACACTTCTACTACTAAGCTCATACTTGTGTTTGTATGGCTTCACTTTTTCTATGGTGCCTACTATTGTCTCCTCACCATGGCTTCTCATATTGCATTTCAAGTTTAAGTATATAATTTCTATTCTCAGTGTTTAGCACTAGGGTTTCCTATAACCTTACCAATATTTGGAATTCCTTTTGGTGCAATCATTTTGGTGTCAAAACTAGAACCTAGGAAGAAAAATCTACATTATAAATGAAGATTTTAGTGTTTAGGTGTAATTGGTGGGTCATAGATTTTTAATAGTTGCATATTACTTGAAGACTTTACTGATGGCATTAGGTTCTATAGATTATATTACTCCTATAAGTGGAAAATTTGAAGAAGAATCTTGTTGAGCCTATATAAGGAAAGTGGTATGAACTCCAAGGTTTTAATTTCTATAAAATGGGTCTAAGGATTGAGTAGATCCTATTCATTGTTGCTGGAAGATATCTTCTTATAAATCCTAAAACATTGTGTTAGCTAAGCATATGTCCTCCATCTCTATTCATTACTGCTACAAATATTTAAAGATATAATCTATTAGTTACAATAACCATCTAGGCATGGATCATTGTCAACACACTATTGAGATTAGAATATAATGATAATTATTGCCTTGAAACAACATTTACTAATAATGAAATTGTCATAAATTAGTTTGTATGGTGGTTATGGGGCATTTCTCTACACAAGACATTCCTTTTTGGCATATATATATATATGTATATCTACCAAGCACTTGAAACACATAGAACTATCATATTATTACCACAAGTTCAAGTAGTCTCCAACTTATACATTTGTATTCTATATTAAAAGAAGGCATGCATAGAAACATAGAATGTTAATGCCACTTTTTAGTTACAAGAATGTTTAGGTGATGTTTTAGAAGGGCTAAAAGAAGACATGAAACATAATAATATGATTTTCATGTCAAGAGATCATAATTGTAATCTATTTGTTGTAGAGAATGAACATATGTGCTTGGAATGGTTGATGCCTTAATTAGAATTTATTATGGGTATGTTATAATGGTAGATTCCTTAATTAGAATTTAAAGGAATGGATGATGCCTTAATTAGAATTTATTACAAGTATTTTATATGATTTCATGATGTATATTGATGATGCTAAAAAATAGACATTATCTTGACATATGATTTAATGCCAATTTCTATGTGACTAATCTTGCATCCAAGACCTAAACAAGAATTTAAATTGTTAAGGCATTTCAATTGGTAAACTCTTAACTATATTGTATTTCCTATCTTTAGTTGGAATTATGATTTTACAAAAAAATATAAGACCGCCCCCTCAGGAGACATTACACTTATTTAGATGAGGTATCAAGAAGCATAAAAAATTGGATGACAACTTGCAAAAATAGCTTAAGGTTTGTTCAGCTTTTTCTTTATCCCATGCGAGCTACTATATCACCTTCTTAGAAGTGCAGCTATACGTGTTTATTGATTTTTTTAGATATTCAAGATTTATCCTACTTTTTAAGAATAATATGCTAAAAGGCATTATGTGGATAGCTAAAAGATTTGTTGCACATGCTCAAAGCATGATCTAAAATACTCCCACTTATCATTTTGCACATCTTGAATACAAATGAAATTAAAATGCTATTGTCAAAGCATGTAACTTAGAATGAATCAATTTATTATTTTCACCGAATCATTTTAGATTTTAGCAACTAGTTCACATGCCCTCAAAATGTAACCATACAATATTTAGAAAATAGCTATCTATACAATATTCAGGGATTCTCAACTATAAAGGCAATTCTAAATTCATAAAATCTCACATACCAATTCTTAGCATACATGAAGACTTCCCACATAGTAGATAAGAGCAACTCATTAATACTATCAAGGTTTAAGAAAGTGGCTTGAGCTTCCACATACTAGTTGTATATGCAATGATATGCTTGCATTCAAGAAGTGCAAGTAGTAGA
This sequence comes from Cupressus sempervirens, assembly GCA_028749045.1. NCBI lineage: Eukaryota > Viridiplantae > Streptophyta > Pinopsida > Cupressales > Cupressaceae > Cupressus > Cupressus sempervirens. Next base: position 349,432,964 of record CM053791.1, read on the forward strand.
TTCTATTCCATGATCCTTGTCTAAGTCTTGGTACCATTCCACTACACTCCTACTCCATTCAACCCAATTCAATGATAAATTCATATCTGATTACTAGCTCACACTCAATTGAGATCTCCTTAGTACCTCTAATAGGGACCAATTTGCATCATATCTCCTTGTAGATTGTCTTGTTCCCCGAATATATATGGTGTAGTCTAGAAAAGTTGTAGTTTAGATAAGAATCATATGGATCCAAAATAATGAGTAGTAAGGGATGAAATAATATAATTATTTAAAGGGTGATGCTAGTAGGGCTATGTCCCACTAATCCTAGATGCTAAGGTTAAAATCTAAGCATATATTTGATTGTCTATTTGATGAAGCTCTATATGAGGCTACTAAGATCATTTTCACTTTCATTCCTAACTGGGAAAAATTTGGTAGCACTCTTGTCAAACTTGGTCAATTCTAAGGAGTAGTTGATGCTGCTCAAAAGGAAAATAGTTCAAATACATGGAAGGAAGTCTATTTTTTCTATGTTGATGCTGAGGATTTTAGATTGGTTCAAATTTGTGGTTTGAATATCATTGTATAGGTAATTGGTTTGTCAACAAAGGCTCTTTTCTTTGTGGTTTATTCATTATAAATAAGCATTGTGACATAAAGAAATAATATTTTGGATATTGATGGTTTCATTCTAAATCATCTTTTTCTCTTCATCATAATTTGGGAAAGTTAATCAACAATGTTTATTTGTAACTATTTTCTATTTATTATTGATGTTTATTATTAGTCTATTTATCCATTGTTGTAAGTTAAAAAGATCTTATTTGATGTCATTTTCTTCTTGAATGTTAATTTTTTTTCTTTCAATGAGTGCTTATGTTTATTGGTTTTATTTGGATATTTGATTTCTGAAGAGTAATATCAATGAATTATTATCCTTCTTTTCCTTTTGTGCTTTATCTCCATCCAACACAATGATTAGAGGTTTTATGTCCAATGGCTTTGAATATTGGTAAAGAAAATATTTTAAGGTTAAGTGGTTTGAAGAGAAGCAAATATCTTTCTTTCTTTTTGTTGTTTGGAGAATGGATATAGAGAGTGCAATAGAAATTGATTCTTTTAGCAAGAATTTTTAGAGTAGAGATGGAAAATTCCCTCCATCTTTTGCAAAAGTTTTTGGTAAAGTCATCACTTGCAAAGGTAAGATATCATCTTTCATTCTAAAATCTATATTTCTTGTCAATTTTCATGCCTCAAGATTCATGGGTTTTCTAACAAATTAGTCCTATTGTTGTTCTTCTCTAGATTGTTTAGTTGTGGTAGCATGGACGGATAAAGGAGTTGTTGGTAATACAAGATGTTTAGGCTGAGACTTTTTTAATGGTCCCTAATATTGGTAAGGAAAATTATTAGAGATTTTATGTCCAAGGACTTTTAATATTGGTAAAGAAAATATTTTAAGCTTAAGTGATTTGAAGAGAAGTAAATATCTTTCTTCCTTTTTGTTGTTTGGAGAATGGAGATAGAGAGTGCAATAGAAATTGATTCTTTTAGCAAGAATTTTTAGAGTAGAGATGGAAAAGTTCCTCTATCTTTTGTGGAAATTGTTGGCAAAGTCATCACTTGCAAAGGTAAGATATCATCTTTCATTCTGAAATCTATATTTCTTGTCAATTTTCATGCCTCAAGATTCCTGGGTTTTCCAACGAATTAGTCCTCTTGTTGTTCTTTCTCTAGATTGTTCAGTTGTGGTAGCATGGAGGGATAAAGGAGTTGTTGGTAATACAAGATTTTTAGGCTGAGACTTTTTAACTATTCCCTAATATTTTTATTAGGCTAATAATGATTTAACCAAGGATTTTAATCTTGTCTTGGAAAAGCTTACATTTTTTAACCTTTTTTCATTTTAATTTTTAATGAATCATATTTCCTTCTAACCGCATTGAATAGAATTCGAGATTTTATTCATACAAAGTGTAAATATGATGTTAATATTTTCTTTTCTTGATTATATTTTCTATTCTTCCATATATAGTACCAATAACTTTGACAAAATTAATTGAGCCAAAGGTTCAATAGATGTTATTCAACACATTCATGTCTCAATTGTTGTAATGGGTTTGGAATTCTCTAAAAATGGAATTACAAGGACAAGAAATTTGGTTGCATTCGCATTCTTGGAGTTGAAGCATGTTGGATCTATTTTTTTGGTAGTCTTTTGTCTTTTCCTCATAAAAATTTCCTACCAAAAAATAGTCTCTTAGGTCATGGCAAGAATTGGCACATTTCAATGTGTCCTCTATACATCCACCATACGTGACTTTTGCATGCTCTTAACATTGGTATTATTATTGTCATGCCCAAACTACGTGGGCAAAACACACAACTTTTTTTTTTAACAAGAGGACGATAACATTGTTAAAATTTTGAAACTTTTGTTACAAGATTGATATCGATAATTTATGATAGTACCTTAATTTACAATGATATGCAATCAAAATTACTTAAATAACAATGTACTCAAGTTCGGAATTAAAATTACTTGCTTTAATGAATCAATCAAACCTACATTAAAACTTATTTAAATAGCCAATTAATCGATAAATTTAAACTATTCAATGGCTAAGGCAGTTAGAGTTTATTTAAATTAAAACTAAATAAATTAGTATTTATAAAATTAACTCCTAACTAAGTAACTAAAAATTATTAACAATTACAACAAAAGTCCTTGAGCAAAACATAAAATATCTTTAAACTTTATTAAATCAACTAATAATACTATAACGATTCAAGGTTTCATTTTAAACTAACTATATAACTAAGTGGTTATAAATTAACTTCATACGTAATGCTAAGTTAAGACTTGATTAGATTAAACAAATTTCTCTTTACAACTTTAAACTAAAACAACATAATGAAACAACCATCTAATAAATACTAAACTATCTAAATCTATACTAAAACATATTCTAAAATGCTAACTACAAATATAAAATACATATATAAAATAATATGTATAAAATGATATTAATAAAGGAGCTAAAACCAAAGAATTAAATAAACTAACCTACACCTAAACACAACTAACTCTAACCTACTAACTCTAGTCTATCCTAATCCCAGCTATCCTACCCTAACCACTAATCATAACACTAGCTTATAAGATAGGTCAATTTGACCCCTCCCTACACCTCATCCTAGGCCCCATGCAACTCCAAACCTACACATCAGGAAGAAGGTACGCAGAGGGGGTGAGGTTTGAAGTTTTTAAACAAACATCACTAGTAACATTAATACTACTCCCAAGCTAGGCCAGCGTCCAAGTATTAATGTCATGTCTTGACATTGATCTCTCCTCCCAACGTTTCCACATAGCCCAAGGAAGGGGAACACAATCCCAAGGGTGGGCACGTGATCAGAGATGAGCAAGGGGATTTTGAGGGAATAAAAGTGACCACCTCCATACCCTTTTTAACATAAATGCCACCATCCCAAACTGGCCGCTAGGAATGGAGAAGGGAGGGGATGGGACAAGGTGGCAGGATGACATCACCCACCCATCCCATCCACTTTGCCTTGAGACAGACACTAACCTTTTTAAAAACAAGGCTAACTGACATCCAAGATCAAGGAGGCAATGAATACATAAAGTTTTCTAGGTGAAAGAAGGATATAATGATGATAAACCCCCCCTTTTTTTTTTCCTTTAAAATATACCTATTTATGAATTCAAAATTTTGCACCCATGAGATTTACATAATATTTATTTGTTTCTTATTTCATTTAAAAAGGAATCTGAGCAGGAATATGCTCTATGGTTTGGAAGTAATGAATTCTTTTTCCCATGTATTTTCCAGAGAGTTTTTACTCCTGGGAGTGCATATATATATATATATATATATATATATATATATATATATTATAGCATAATTTTAACAAGGCATGGTCATGCCATTTTATGCATTTCAATTATGTTACTAAGGATTTGAATAATTCTACTAATATCATTCTTCCTTAATACAAGTGTTCCAAAGCAAAGGAGTACATTAGGTATAGTCCTTCAATCTCTTATTTAGACATGTATGTTTAATATTGATTCTTCAAGGACATGGTAAGAGTTCTAAGTTCTGATTATTATTATTATTGATTTCAAGAATACAACCTCTTAGTCCAATTGATCATATTTGAAGAACTTAGAAGGTGGATGATACTATACACATAATTAAAAAACAAAAAGGTGGTGGATTATCCTCATTCGAATTTGATTATAACCATCATGAAATTTGTCAAGAAATGAAATAGCTTTGATCTCGTAATATAGGGTTTGCTCTTGATAGATCTCATCACAATACTTATACATCATAATGGAAACTCACTATATCAATTCAACTCTTCATTATTGTAATTAAAACTTGAACATTCATAAACCATGACATTATCTATGATTCTATTCTCCCATTTATATATATGCAAATTAATTTATTCTATTTTGATGAGCACTCTTACAACTGAACATTATGATCAAATATTATGAGAACCAAATACACTCAACCATTATTTTATTGGCTAACCTGATTCAAAGGCTCAGCCGAGAAAGAATCAGGAAGAAAACCCGGCTTCATTGCCATATACAATAAGGTTTAAAAATACAATTTACAATAGGATCTCAATCCCCGTTTTCAACAATTTTATCAAATTTTCTTCATGATCAAATCAAGGAGTTTGTAATATTTTCTGAATCTCATTTTAAGAACCATGGAGGATACCAATAACTGATCGGGTGACAACCAAGCAGAACCAAAAGAACATCAAGCATGCATAGTCACACATGGTTTCCACAATAAGATTCACAATGAATCAAGACTAGGGAGAGGTGGATTCTTCCAACTGGAGAAGTCAAGCACAACACCAAATTCAGATGCCCAATCGGGGCCAATAACCAAAAACTTTCATTCTTCCATTTAAACTTGCCATACTCATACCAGGTTTGTGCTGATGGGTAGGGGCCCATAACACCCTACCCTTCATCCCTCTTCTCATCCTGAGAAGAGACTCTACACAGGTTGGAGTCCAACTAAACAGACCTCTCCCAAAATTGGTCACTTCTGCCCTCTCCTAGGGTGAGTAATACCAAAACACCCATGCAAGGAAACTCAAAATTTCAAACATAAACAAGAAAGGAAAACAACCAAAAAGACATGGTTTACAAATCTTCCCAACATACCCACAACCATACAACAGTAATTCAACAAGAAGGTAACAAGAACATGAAACAAAACATAACAACTGAATAAGGGAGATGGGAGTTTCCTACCTTCACAAGAGGTAATGGCAATGAACCAGTTTGAGTAGAGTATCCCTCCTTCCTTCAAGCTTCAAGAAATCTTCTCTAAAAAGTAGAGATTGGGTAACCAAAAACCACTAGACCAAGGGAGGCCTCTAAATAAGCCTCCAACTCAACCACCCAAAAAGGAGCAATAACTATTTCCACCCACTAGCCACACTAGAAACTCCTAACTCAACTTACACCATGGTTAAACCCTAAAAGGAGGTGGGGTAAGACAACTCATGACAACCACTTGCAATTTTTGCACAAAGGCAAAAAGGGACTTTTTGAGTGCCCTCAAAAGTCAAAGCTAGGGGCTTAGGGGTTGGAAAAGACCCCAAACCCATACCCATACCCTTTAGTTAGAATAAAAACATGTTAAAAGCCTCAGGAAAGAGGTTTAGAGACAAAATAAAATCTAGAGATAAAATAGGTCTATCTAACAACTCTAACTTGCAAATCAAGCACAAATCTGAAATAGGGATAACTAACCCTAATTAAGAACCTAATAGAAAATTGACACTAACTTGAACCAACTTGAATCCAAAGGTTAAACAATTAACCCTAACTAGCATACCGAAGCACATAAACACTTTACGAGTGTCAAGCGACACTGAAAGAACATAATTACAAACAATTGGGTTTCCAAATTTTAGCACATGGAGATCAATTTTGTTCCTCCGTAGGGTTTCTCGGCTAAATATCTGCACACTCATTGCACACATCAGTAGTCCCAAAAAATCACATGTATATAAACGTATATGTATCAAAATTTTTTTTTATAAATTAAAACATACATCAATAAGAGTTTCTTCATCCTACATAATTCTTAACCTTTTGAAATGTCTTAAATCAAATCTCAATCCTACATTTACTAATTTCGTCAACATACATATATATGAACATTAAAGGACAATCATCAAATATATCTGGAAATAACATCACACAACATGAAATAATAAAATATGTTCTAAGCATCGGATAATGTCTCGACATCTCGAGTTGCAGATAACAAAATAAGAGTAATGTATCCCTATGCTACGATGGGTCGGGGACGAGGCCTCACAATTATGGTGATTACATTTCATCATTACAAGAAGTGACTCTATATTTACAATGTATGCAAGCTAGTCTCAATTAGTGTAGAGACTATGAAAAGAAAAAACAATTGGTTTGATGTAATTTTTTAATGGGGTTTGATGTTTTTATTTAATGAAAAGGTATATTTTCTTGACATATATTGCATAATCATTTGTATATTTTTCTAAGAAGTTAGCACAAGAAACAATACTTGTGTGTGACAAAAGTGCTCCAAATTATATTTTATAAGATTCTATCACTACAATAATTTAGAGAGGTGTAATTGACATGAAATATAATTTTAAAATGCTTGAACAAAAGAATTTTAAATTGTTGAATTGTTATTGATAAAGATTTAGTTTTTTTCCATTATTCTTCAAAGGGTACTAGCTCAATGGAAGAGCACCTACTTTATAAGTAAGAGGATGGTGGTTCAATTCCATAGTTCCCTAATATTACTAAACTAATGATCAAATAAACTACCATATATGCTACCCAAAAACTACCAAATCAACTACCAAATATACTATGAAATTAACTACCAAATATATTACCATATATACTACCCAAAAAACTACCAAATAAACTACCATATAAACTACCAAGTAACAAAAATAAATGACTAAATCAATGATTAAAATAGTTTAGTCATAACTTTGGTTCGGAGATAAATGTTTGGCAATAAACTACCATTGGTCATGTGATCAAAATTAGTCACATATCTACAATTTTTAGTAGTTTATTTAGTAATATATTGTTGTTTTTGTACTAGTGGTTTGTCCAGTTATGCATGTTGTGTTAGACTCATTCTATATGTCACTTGATTGGTAAGATTTTCTCTTGGAATAAGATCAATATGATGTAACTAGATATATCATTTTTTAGGAAGTCCATCAAGTAGTTCATCTAGAATAACATTTGAATATTCTACCAACACTGCAACTACTTCTAGTGGTATAGTCACATCTTCCTATTTCCCCTTCTATACTACCAATGCATAACAACACCCCGTTACTTTCATCTCCTTGAAAAGTTCTTTTTTAGATAGCATACTTTTAGTTTTTCCATCACCCTTGAGAGGTAATAAGACTACCTTAGATCCATCCTTCCAACAGGTGCAAATATTCTTTTCCCCATTATGAATAACCTTTATATTAAACTACTAGGGATGACACAAGAGGACATGGCATACATCCATCCGAATCACATCACACCATAGCTCACCCTTGTAGACCTTTCCTATGGAGAATTTAATTAGGCACCTCTTATCTACTATAACTTCACTTCCCTTTTTAAACCATGTAATCCAATAAGGATGGGGTTGTTTTTCACACTAGAGATTTAGTTTCTCCACCATTCTTTAGACACTATATTCTCATAATTTCCTCCATCAACAATTACTTGACATAATCAACAATTACTTGACATACCATCCTTGTTGAGGTACACCTTGTTAAAATATGTTGGGTCTAAGTTATAAATCATCAATGTCTTTCTCCTCTACATCATCTTTGGCTATAATAATCATTGTCTTTCTCATCATGAGACCTTCTCCCATACTTGAAGACACTTCTTGTACAGATCCTTCATTGTCATCCTAGGCTAGGTTAACTTTGGATGAACCTCCTTGATTTCTATCTTGCATGTTAAAATTATAACACTCAACGGTCATACACCCTTCTCCACACCTAAAACAAGTGAAAGACCCTCTCTAGTTTTTCCAACCTCTTCTTCTTCCACAGCCTCAACCTCTCTAAAACCCCCTTCCTCTTTCTTCATTTGGAGGATCTTTCCTAGTGTCTATATTTTTTTTAGATACTTGAAAACTCTCTCCTCGACCATTATTTCTTTCTAAAAACTAAGAAAAGCATTAATTTTTTTTTTAAAACTACTAAAAGATCATGCACCAAAAAACCACTAAAAGCTCCTACATTAGTAACCTTCAAAACAAACTCAAACAAGGACTAAGAAGTTCTGATTCTATGTAAGAAATATTCATATGAAAAAACTATGAAAGAAAATAATCCAAAAGAGTTTTGTAAAACAATTGTAACCATAAATTCATAATCTTGAAATGATTCCAAAAATCAACACAAGGAGAAAAGAGATTTTGGAAGTAGAAAAATTAAGAAAAAACTTGATGTGAATTATATGAATGAGACACATGCCTAACGAATAAAAGAGAAAGGAAAGATAGAGATAGAGTCATAAGTTCATTACAAAACACTACATAATGTATGTTTTGTGTTGTAAATGAAAGAGGGGCATCTCTTTTATAGAGATGTGAAAATGAGTTATTTAGTAACTCCCAAGTAAATGAATGACACATTCATAAGTGTGTGTACCAAGCCTCATATCTTCTTAAGGAGGAAGAAACTATTTTTTATAATAAAAGAAGTATAAAAATGATATATCCTCACACATGGAAAATATGACAATCAAGTGACATGTAGGGAAAAAAAAAGTACATAAGGAAAAAGTTACTAATGAAGGAAAGATTTCTAACTCTAACAATTTACATATTTGGGTTGCACATCTTGTGTGCTTTATTGATTAAAATTATTTTGTTTGTGGTATATTGACTCAAATAGCTGAAATAATTTTAGATGAATTCATTAAATTATATTAATTTTTTAATCTTAATATATTAATAATAATTAAATAACAATAAATAATTAGTTTACCCTAGGTAGAACTAACTTACCCACCCCTTCTATGAAAAATCACCATAGACCAAAATTTATAAATTAATTTAACTATAAGTTTTATATTATTTTTTAATTTATATTTGTAATTAATACTTAATTAAAATAAAAAAATATGGTAAGGGTGTAAAAGAAATTACTTACCATAGTTAACTTAGGAGTCTCATAAGTAAGAGGTCTTGAGTTCCACTACCATTTTGATGATGTGAAAAATAAAAGTAGTCTAAAAATGTTCAAAAATGTTTTGCATTTCATGTTGACTTTTTTCTCCCAATCTTAAACCTATGCGAAAAAACATTTTTACTAAACTTATCAGGTGCCCAATATCTATAAATGATTTTAACAACATTATTGGTGGAGTTTGAGCATTTTGATTGGGTATACCATCTTCTATAATAGTTTTTTCACCCAAGATTCCATCCTAGCATATATAATTTTTAAAATTTATTTTTCATTTTATTTCATTAATTTTTAGGGTTTCTTTTAATGAAAGTATATATTTTTTTTAATAGTTTATAAAAAGTTCATTTAAATCATAATTATATGTTTATTTGCAATATAAACAAGAATGGCTGACAACAATCCACCTTCAAACACTCCCCTCACCAAACAATGATCACCAAAACAATCCATAACCACCTCTAAATGAAATGTTACCCCCACAAAACCCTCTATGAATTCACAATTTATTACAAGAATACTTAAATCAATTGAGTGTCCAAAACTCTTATAACAATATCCTTGCATTATCTCCCATGTTATCCACCCAAAATACTATTGTGGGTAATATTCAAACTCCTACTAAGAAACATGATGTATCTCTTCATTGATGTGACAAGATGCATGCCCAATTTGATGAAAAATTAGATTATGATGGGGTTACAACCCTTGATTTTATTAGAAATGATTTAGTCAACCTATTTATTGTTTACAAAATTGGTAAAAAGATTGACCATAAGAAACCAAAATTGTCAATAAAATGATGCACTAATGAGGCCATTATAGCTTGTTTTTTGAATCATTGGTGGATGGTTTTTGACAAACTACCACAGAGTGATATGAAGGTACCCTTTTATTTCTTGAGAAAGATGTATATTAAGTTTGTGCATGGGAATAAATTAAACTATTGGAGCATGAAGCTTAACGTGGGCATAGGAGGAGGAGCTCTGTAGGATAGACCATTTGCCTAATGAAGGAAAACCACCACATATGCACCCCCTTAATATCCCCCCTCATCCTTCTCTAGTGTAGAATATTGATGTCATCACTAAGGAAAGCTTGCAATTTGTTAGATCCATTCATAGATTATGTAGTTTACAAGTCACATAGACCAAGTCATTTTTTCCTCCTCATGTTGACAATGCTAGTGCTAGTACATGTGTATGTGCCCATAAAAATAGATGATTGTGGAAGAGATGGTAAGAGTATCACAATAAATATGTTACGAAATTGAAAGGTTGTAGAAAAAAAGAAAAATGAAATGTAGCACAGTGACATAGAGGGGCAATAGTGAAATGCTAATTATGACAATGATGCAAAATTTTAGCCATTGATAATAATCATGGTTGTCCAAAATTAGTGTATCAAAATTAGTCAATCATGGAGATTCCAAACATAGCTATAAATTTTTTTTATATGGATGCTTAAAATTAATCAATAATAAAGTTGGAATGTTACATGAAATAAACTATTTAATTCCTACAAACAATTATAAAGTCAAATGTTACCTCTATTAAAAATTGTTCAACTTCTCATGGAAAAAAATGAGATTGATAACAGATAATGATGAGCTAAAAGTAAAAATAATAGATGTTACTCAAAAACTCTCATGGCTTTTGAGAGAAGCTTCAAGTGCATCAATCAAAATTCAAATAGTTTATCTACGCTAAATTCTAAGAAAAAAAATACATCTCATTGCATTTCTCTCCTTAGAGAACCAAATTCTTCCATTGCATTATTGCCACTACTTTTCAAGACATCTAAATATTGTTGTCTTAGACTTGTTAGTTGATTTTTATGATGTTAGATTAAATGTTCGAATAACAACCTTGATCTTATGTTTAATGTTTATATATATGATTAATGGTCTAATTGTTGATTTTGTTGATGATATTTGATGTTTACCATTCAAAATGATCATTGGAATAATTTTAAAATGTTAACGTAGTATGATGATGGCATGATTAGTGAATATAATGGCATGTTTATTAAATAGAGAACTAGTTCTAGAAAAATCTCTGGTGAGTAAAGCTTTGCAATCTAGGGGAATCAATAACAAGGTTGGTCTAAGTGTAGAAGGAATATTTTATGCATGCTTGAGATCAATAGCTGCAATCCCTTGTGAACATCCTATAGGTTCTACTATATATATATATATATATATATATATATATATATATATATATATATAATTTCAATCTTTGTTAAATCATTTTCCTATAGAACAAACTTTGTTTCCTTCAAATACAATTAGGAATAACAGTATGAACATTTCTGAGCTAATCTTAGGTGTCAAAGTAAACTGTAAAACAAAAATCCAATGATGAAAAAATATATAACTATTGTTTCATGTTTATTTATAAAGACAAAATTTTAAATTAAATAATGTTGGATAATGGGTGTGGTTACCAAATTGAAAGGCCCGAAGATATAAAGTAGACACTATGAACACCTACATAATCTGTCATTTTGCAACTTAGTGACAATAAAAACCATTAATACGTCTTTGTGTAGCCAATAGTTGAGGGAGTGTGTTCTATTATATTCATTAAGGGATATCCTCTCTTGGTAATAATATTGACAAGATTTTGGTAGCTATAAAAGTACACATTTGAAACTGGTAGATGTTTTATTTTTATCAATCTATACATCATGATTAAGGTGTAAATTTAAGATATTCCTATTTTAGGGATTGTTTTAGGATGCAATGGCTACAAGATAGATTGGGATGGACTTCAAACATTCATAATTTTCTACTCTTATCATGCTAAGTCTCTACTCCCTGATATATGAAAAAAATAAAAAATAAACATATATTTAGTTGTATTTTTCATAATTTCACCTATAGAAAGAAGGTTGATTCTATTCACAATGATGATAAGAGACCATACATTTACAAAAGCTTGAAATTGGATCAATTTAAGTGGTACAAATAATAGGTTATACTATAAAATTTTCACAAATTTTGGCAACTCGAGAGATGACCATCCAACAAAGGATATCTATCTCAACAAGAACAACAACCAAGTATGCTCGGTTGATACTTTAATTGATACTCAATCAACCCAACTAGTTTGAAACTACCAAGTCAACTTGATAGAAAAAGGATCCAATTGATCTTGGTCAACTTGGTTAGTTAAGGACCGAGTGAGCTCAATTAGAATAGAGACAAAGATAACTTGGTAAGCATAGGGAAGAACTTGATCAATATAGGTGAAGCTTAGTTTATACAACACTACCAAATACAATGACCAAGTTGGCATAGAGAGCTTAGTTAGCAAGGGAATTGAGTGAATTGGTGACCAACTTATAGTCTAGTTTCTTCCAACATTAAAATGAAAGACATGAATAGAGAGTTGTAACTCTATTTTCACAACTACTAAACATAATGTGAAATAGATAGAAATGGAGATAACAATAAGCCATATGCTTCAAACTAGAACTAAAATATATTAACCTACTACTTCTATTTATATTATGAACTTGTGACACTAGATGGCTGCATACAATAAAGCCTAGATCATTCAATACAATAAAGAGATCTAATATTGTGTTGTTGCACACTTTGATCTTCTTTCTAGTTCCCTAAACCTTCCTTATGCTCTCTAAATATTATGCTCTCTTCAATTGATCTCTGTCCCTTATGGAATGAATGAATGAACATTCTTCCCTTTTATCTTGTCTCAAAAAATTTCCCTCTCATTTTGAATTTGAACTCACCTACCATGTTTAATGCTTATGTTGGGTAGGTGGGTGTTTGGCTCAAGGGGCAACTGTTAGTTTTCAACATCCCCCCTTTTTCCTAAGCTAACAATCAAGGATTGACCATGATCAAAATCAACTATGCCAAGATTTATTCTTAGGCACGCATAACTTTCCCCAATGGTTTAGTGAATATGTCTACTACCTATTGCTCACACTTATGAAATTTCATCTTGATTTCTCCATTCTCCACTAGATCTCTAATGAAGTGATATCTAATATTAATGTTATTTCTTCTCCCATGGAAGACTTGATTCTTTGAAAATGCATTTGAGGAAAAGTTGTCACAAATTATTGTGGTTCCATCCTCTTTCTTTTCATTCAGATCTACCAAGATTCTTCTTAGCTAAATAGCTTGACATGTTGCATTTTCTATTATGTATTCAACCTCTTCTTTAGTTTGAGCAACAATTGGTTGCTTCTTGGATGCCCATGAAATTGTACCCAAGCCCATATGAAACATATAACCAAAAGTGCTCTTCCTATTATCTATAATTCTAGCCCAATCACTATCAATGTAACCAATCAACTTAAAATCATTATCAATAGTGTACAAAATCCCAAATCCATTGATACCATTCACATACCTTAGGATCTACTTTCCCACTTGCCAATGGGAATCCTTTGGTTTTTTCATAAATCTAGAAATCAATCTTATTGCATGCATCATGTTAGACTGAGCTATTATCAAATACATCAAGCTTACAACTGTACTTTTGTATAATATTACATTCACATTGTTGTTGCAAACTTCCTTGCTTAACCTTAGACCTACTGTTGTTGGTGTGGGGGTTACCTTACTATTTTGCATTTTGAATCTCTCCAAGGTATCTAATTTGCAAGATGCCGTCATGCATTTTTTTTACTTATATGCCAAAAATTACTTCAAGAGACCTAGGTTTTTCATTTCAACTTCATTCTTCATGGTTTCTTTGAACTTTCCAATTAAAAAATTATGTTTTTCAGTGAAAATTAAGTCATCTACATACAAAACAATAATCAAAACCTTTCCATTTATTTCCTTGATGTAGAGAGTGGGCTCACCATTAATTTTTCTAAATCCATTGCTCATCAAGTATGAGTCAATCCTATTATACCATGCCTGTGGAGCTTTCTTGAGCCCATAAAGATCTCACTTCAACCTGTACATCTTGTGTTCCTCACCTACAACTTCATAACCAAGTGGCTGCTCCATATATACCTCTTATTTTGATACACCATTCAACAAGGTGGACTTCATATTCATTTGATCTATCTTCCATTTGTGTTGGGCTACAATTGCTATGACAACATGCACAATTTCTATTCTTGCAATTGGGGCATACGTCTCATCATAATCTCTAACATACTACTACTTGTACCCCTTGACCATTAATCATGCCTTATGCCTATCTATTTTCCTTCAACATTGCACTTGGTCTTGTAATCCATTTAACTACAATTACTTGTTTCTTGGGAGGAAAATTAGTTAAATCACATGTTTCATTTCTTTGAATTCTTTCTATAGCATCTATGACATTACACCATTTCTTCACCTTCATAGATTCTTCAAAATAGATTGGATCACTATGAGAAAATAATGCAAAATTAACACTCTCATAATAGTCTTCATCATACCTTTCATTTTGGTATATCTCCCTTAAACTCTTAGTCATTCTTGGCAATAGGGAGGTGAGAATGGGATCTAAATTTTTAGTATTTTTGTTGCTACTATTATGCATACTAACTCGAAGCTATCTTGAGCTGCTAGGAGCTAAAACTTTGCATGTTTAAGGTTTCTTTCTTTTTTTCCTTCATCTAAAGTCATGTATATATGTTGTTCCTTCATTTTTTTGATCACCAATTTCATCTTATTCATCAATAGTCGACACTTTACTTGAAGCGCTTGAAGATTAATCCACCGAGCCATCCCATGACTGATTTTTAAGAAACTCATCTCTTGAAATGATGATCTTCTTGGTGATTGGATAATACAACCTATAAGCCTTTGATTCTGAGCTATAAACTATGAAGATACACTTTTGATCTAAATTTATGAAGTGGGTTGCAAACATGATATCTTGTGAATCAAATACCTATGATGCCAATGTTCAAGTTCTAGAAAATCTTGAAAAAACTTGAAAGAGTTGTATGAAAACCAAAAGCCATATTATTATTTGAAATTGAAAGAATATATAAAATGATAGAATATCAAAATTCACCATAGCCATGAATTCAAAAAAAATTTACGGCTATAATAAAAACAACAAAATTAAACTAAAACTATTCAAAACTAGGTGTTTAATTACCCCAACTTGTTAGGGTCATAAATTTTGACCTAGATCTTAGATTTCAAAACCACTTACACCATTGGAAAGAAGGAAAAAAATAAAATTAATCCCTAGAATAATGACTGATGAAAGTTTCAGCATAAAATTTTGAGTAGAAGACCTCTGGAAAGGAAAAATAAAAAGATAGAGAAAAATTTTTAAAATATATATAAAAATACTTTCAAACATTAGATCTTCTACATAATCTAGACCATTCCTCCCCCCTTAAGAGGAAATGGGCCCCATTTCATCAATCTTCTATAATTGATGAGAGAATTGTGCTCCAATTTGTTCATTGGTTAACTATTTTCTTTGATTAGAGAAATGACCAGCTCGAACCACCCTATATAGCAAAATTTTCTAATTTCTCAAATATTTCAGCATGACTTTAGTGACATGATCACACTGTAATGGAGTAGTACTGTATGGATTCAATTTTGTAGCACGAATATGTTTAGTAGCTTGAGATATGTCCAATAATGGAGGAAAATAGCATTGGAACAATTCCACATTAAGAACTGGATGTAATCCCAAGAATTATGGCAGATCAAGTTCAAAAGCATTCTCATTGACTTGTTTCTTGATGGTATATGGTCCATACCAAATAGGAAAAAGCTTTCTATAAGGTCCTTGGAGGTGATCCTTCTAAATATTTACCCATACCTTGTCACTAATCTAGAAATGATGGGGAGTTCTATGTTGATCATGTCTTTCTTTATATTTCTTATTGCTCTACTCTAAAATATCATGAACTTGTAACTATTTGATCTTTTCAATAAATTTGTCTACTTTATCTACCTTCTTTTCAGTATTTGGTGGCTGACTAGATTGCAAGATGGGTTGAATTACATCTATAGGTGTCAATGGTTGATACCCAAGCCAAGCCTCAAATGGACTATGTCTTAATAGTAGTGTGGAGTGCATGGTTGTAGCTATGTTTCACATAAGGCAAGCTCTCATCTCATGTACGTGGGTGTTTTGAGTGGTACATTTGAAGGATATAGATAATCATTCTATTGACTACTTCTATTTGGCCATCTATTTGAGGATGAAATGTTGTAGGCTTTGTCAACTTTGTGTCCATTCTAGCCCATAATCAAGACCAAAAATTGTTGAGGAACCTGCTATCCCTATCAGAAATAATGTTTTTTGGCAGCCCAAAGTGAACCCAAACATGTTCAAAAAATAGCTTTGTGGTCTCCTCTATTGAAATCATTTTTTTATAGGCCACCATGATAGCCATTTTAGAAAATCTATTTACTATACCATATATACGATCATTTCCCCTTCTACTGCTTGGGAGCCTAGACATAAAATCCATTGAAATAAAATGCCATGGTTTATTAGGAAGAGGTAATGGTAGATGGAGTCCCAATTTAAGGTTTGAAGGATTTGCAATTACACATGCAACACAAGATTTTATATATAAAATAATATCATGTTTCATTTTTGGCCAATATAAATACTTTTGGAGGATTGTAGTAGTCTTACCAATACCAAAATGTCCTACCACCTAACTATAGTGTGCTTCCCATATCATTTTCTTTCTTTCTTCACTAGGGAAACATATGTGACCAATATGACAAAGTAACTCATCATATACATAAAATTTAGGAACATGATTCCCTTCTAAGATTACATTGTAAATGTTTAAAAAATCATATAGTTGAGCCCAAGTTTTTGTTTGATGGCCATAGGAATCAAACATCATTGTCAAACCTATGATTGGAGGCCTACTAAAATAGTCAGCTACTTTATTATTAGTTCCCTTTTTATGAAAAATGTTGAGGTGAAATTATTGCAAATAAGATGACCACCTCTAATGCCTATCATTCCACAATTTCCTTTATGTTTGCAAGATTTGAAGAGGTTTATGATATGTATGTATCATAGTTTCCTTTCCCAAAGTATAGTACTTCCACTATTTACAGGCCTAAACAATGGCATAGAACTCCTTGTCATAGGAGGGGTACCTTTGAACTATTTCAAAAGATATCTAACTATGATATGTAAAAGGATGCCCATGTTGCATGAGTACAATGCCAAGAGCATAATCTAATGAATCTATTTCTATTTCAAATGATTGTTTCAAATCTAGGAGGACCAATATTGAAGCTAAACATAATTTGAGTTTCAATTCCTCAAATGCTTTTTATTTTTCCTATGTCTACCAAAATTTTGCTTGTGTTCCATCTTTGAGTGACTGATTAAGAGGCCATGATAAATGTGAAAAACCAAATACAAATCTATGATAGAAGTTGGCTAGACAAAAGAAATTGTGAAGTTCTATGAAATTTTTAGGAGGTGGCCAATCTTAGATTATTTGCATCTTTGTAGGGTCTACATGAACACCCTTATGATCAATGATGTGCCCTAAGTACTAGATGTTTTTCATACCAAAAGAGCACTTGTCTATGTTGGCATAGATTTTATGTTTTTGCAATCTCAAGAGTACTTGTTCAACATGTTGTAAAAGTTTAGACCAAGTTTTATTAAAAATGAGGATATCATTCAAATAAAAAAATAAAAAAGAATCAATGAATGGTCTAAGCACGTTATTCATCAACCTCATAAATGTAGCAGGAGCATTTGTAAGGCCAAAAGGCATAACCAACCATTCAAACAAAATTTCATTGGTCTTGAATTTAGTCTTCCATACATCCACTAGATCAATTGGTACTTGGTGATATCAAGACTTCAAGTCAATTTTTGTAAAGAACTTAGCCCCCTTAAATTGATCCAAAAGATGATGAGTTCAAGGAATTGGATATCTATTTTTCATAGCAATTTTGTTAAGTTCCCTAAATCAATACAAAGTATCCATATTCCATCTTTCTTTCTTTCCAAAACAATAGGCCTACCAGAAGGTGAAGTGCTTGGCTTGATATGTCATTTTTCAATCAATTCTTGAATCTGTCTCTTAATTTCATCATTTTCCAAAATTGGCCTCCTATATATTGGCTCATGCGGTAATGGTGTTCCTAGAACTAGATCAATAGAATGCTTGACTTGATAGTGTTTTGGAACCCCTACTGGTGATTTAAACACACTAGAGTATTATGTCAAGATTTTATCCATATCCTTTTGTTGATCTACTACTGCAGCCACCTTAGTGTGTGTGTTAAGGAAAACTAACTTTTTTTTCTCAAAATGAATCATTAGGCATACAAAAGTTCTAGTTTGATCAATTACACATTTACATTTTTAGCACTAATTAAAGAAGTATCTTGAGTTCGACAAACCTTTGGTATTTGATATTTCTTTTTTCCAAGCTTGATTGTGACACTGTGTGGTCTAGATTCATACACCCCATGCCTTTGATACATGTATGGTTGTCCCAACAAAACATCACATACATCTAAAAGTACTACATCACAAATTACTTCATCCTTGAATGGTTTGATTGAGTATGATAGGTGGCATTGTTGATTTACCTAAAAAAAAATTCCTTCATTAGTCCATCCCATAGAGTATGGTTGTGGGTTTCTTGTCATTTTAAAACTTAATCTCTTTGTTGGCTCCATACAAATTAAGTTCTCTTGGCTACCACTATCAACAATAAAATATAGACACTTTCTATCAACCCACATCTATGAATTGAACAATCTCTCTTCATCTTCATGTGGAACTACTTTTGTTGTTACAATTATGGCATACATATCTACTTCTATCATCAAATAATTGTCATGAGTTTCTATTAGTGTGGATTTAGGCTCAGCTTCATCTCCTCATATTTTTGTCATCAAGTTTTTAATTCTTTGACACTCCTTTGTGTTATGAGTTGGACTCTTATGTATCTCACACCACACGCCCATAATTATTTGTATTTTTTAAGTATCCCACCAAGTATTCTTGAGTGGATTTGAGGGAGGGTCCTTCCCCCACTAGCGTTTATCCCAATTTATTACTTCCTTCACCCCTTGGCTTATTATTTGAAAAGTAATTTCTCTTTCCTTTCTATTTGAATTCAATTTTTGTAGCATATTTGTAAGTAGTTGCTAATGTTTCAATATTCAATAATTCCATTTCATTTTTAATGTATCTATGAAGCCCACTACAATATTTCAAAATTTGATGCTTCTTTGAATCTTCTATACCAAGTTTTGTAGAGAGTGCATGGAGTGTATTGGTGTAATCTTGTACAAATTGGTCCCTCTTTTGTCAAAGCAACTATCATTTTATAAATTTTTGTTCATATACATCTTCAAGAAATATGCTTCTTTTATGTATTCCACAAATTCTCCCCAAATGGGTTTGTTATTAGAGAGTATTTCCAACTTTTCTTCAGCTTCACTTTCCTTATTCAATACTCTTGTTTCTTATGCTAGTTTAACATGGGTTTTAGCTTTGAAGGGGGGAAATGTTATTTATTTTGCATCAAAAAAATTATTTACATATAAGTATCATTCTTACTTGGATAACCAATTATCAACAACATCAACATCAACTATTCCTTCAAAATTTGGGATATCAAAATTCACATGTACTTAAAAAGGGGTGTTCCCATGGAATGGTGCTATTGAATTGGGTACTTGTTAGGTCTTCAAATTTTTTGAAAACTTACTCATTATATCTTCTCATTGCTTAGCCAAAGCCTCTTCCACCATATTCTTCATAGAGTCTACCAAATTATCTAACATATTTGGTTTTGTGTGTCGCAAAGGAAGGTAGTCTAACAAATTTTTCATCACCAATCCTAATATTTGATAGGAATTTCTTGTGTTAGTTGACATGTAGGAGTGTTCCCACTCTGATACCACTGATCTAAATTTAAGAAGTAGGCTACAAAGACAATATCTTGTGAATCAAATACCTATGATACCAATGTTTAAGTTCTAGAAAAATCTTCCAAAAACTTGAAGGAGTTGTATACAAACCAAAAGCCATCTTATTATTCAAAATTGAAAGAATATATACAATGATGGAATATCAATAGACACCATAGCCATGAACTTGAAATGTTTATGTAGCTATAATAAAAATAACAAAATTAAACTAAAACTATTCAAAACTAGGTGTTTAATTACCCCAACTTGTTAGGATCATAATTTTTGACCTAGAGCTTGACTTTAAAAACCACTTACACCATTGGAAAGAAGAACTAAAATTTAATTGCAGTCCCAAAAACAATGACCGATGAAGGTTTTGGCTTGAAATTTTGAGTAGAAGACCTCCAAAAAGGAAAAATAAAAAGACAAAAAAACTCTTTAAAAATATGAAAAAATACTTTCAAACATTAGATGTTCTATATATTTTGATCAACTTCACACCTTTGTAATCTAGCTTTTTCCTTTTTCCTTTGGCACATGTGCATATGCTACACATCCAAACACTCGCAAGTGCTCAAGTGTCCATCCATGTCTTGACCATGCTTCAAGAGGAATCTTGTCATAGACTGCCAGTGTAGGACACCTATTTATCAAGTATATTATTGTTCCTATAGCCTCTCCCCAATATTTAGTTGGGAGTCCTTTTTCTTTCATCATGCTCCTTTCCATCTCAATAATGGTCCTCTTCTTCCTCTCAATTACTCCATTTTGTTGTGGAGTATAATTGTTTGTAAGCTCCTTCTTGATAATATTTTTCCTACAAGAATTTACAAAAATATTGGAGGTATTTTCTTTTCAAAAAATACACCCATGTCCTACAACTAAAATCATTTATGAATGTCATAAAATAAGTACTCCCCCTAGTAGAAGTAGTTTTCATAGGTCCAACTAAATTAGAATTCACAAATTCTAATGCTGCCCTTGGCCTTCGAGAATTACCAAAATTTAAGGCAAGCCTATGTTGCTTACCCAAAACATAAGCCTCACACTTGTCACATGAATTTATAATGTTTGGGAAACCATCTACCATTCTTTTCTTAGACAATAAATTTAAACCAAAAAAGCCAAGATATCCATATATGAGATGCCATAGCTTGGAGGGGTCTTCAATCACACTCTTTAGATTTGATTTCTGATGTACTATTGTACATGCATGCTTGGGTGGTGCAGCAATTTCTTGAGAAGAGAAACATGTCTCTATCTTCATTAGGAACATCTGGTTACTTTTTGTTTGGACTACAAGTAGTTTCTTACTCCCATCCTTTTCATGAATGGCACACTTGTCATTTTCCATCAGCACCTTGTAGCCATTTGAATGAGTTGTCCAATACTCACAAAATTGTGCTTCATACTTGAGGCAAAATAAAAAAAATTTTATCTTATTTTCTCACCTTGCTTGGTGCAAACCATGATAGATCCTTTGCCCATAATAAAAATGGTTCCATTGTTTCCTATTTTAGTTTCAGACATGAAATTTCTCTTAATGAAAGAAAATAAGCTTTCATTACCACTCATGTGATTGATGCAACCATTGTCCAAGTAGCATACCTTAGGGTTGCCTTCTTCACTAAATTTACACATGATGAAGGTTGTGGGATTGTTTACATTTCCCATATTCATATCAGCCACATTTGCACTCTGCCTTGATAGATCACCTTGCTTCTTCCAACATTCACTTGCGTAATGTCCAAATTTATGATAGTAATAGAATTCTACATTACTCTTGTTGGAGTTGTAGTTCTTCTTACCTCCTCTAGAGTTGTTTTAAGAGTTGTTTGCTCACTCTTGATTTCTTCTCATCCTAAGATTTCTCCTCCAATATTCCTCTGACCATTGCTTCCATAAGCTCTACTTCTTAAGCTTCTATTAGATCCATTTCTTCCTCTCCCCTTGCCTTTTGAATTTTCTTGAGCTTTGAAAGCTTTCTCTTGGGAAGATGTAATTGACCTATTAATCTAATGCTCATGGGTTTGAAGAGTACCCATCAACTCATCCATTGTCAATATGGTGAGGTCATTTTCTTCCTCAATGGTCATCACAATATTTTCATACTTTTGATGTAAACTCCTCAATATCTTCTCCACTATCCTTTGCTCTTCATACCCTTCTCCATTTGATTTGAGCTAGTTTATCAAACTAGAGATTCTTGAGCTGAAATCTACAATAGGTTCATTATCCTTCATTTGAAGGTTCTCAAACTCCCTTCTAATCATCTGTAGCTTCACTAATTGAACTTTATTAGTTCCTTTAAATTTTGCCTCAATAATATCCCATGCTTCCTTTGAATAGTTAGATGTTGCTATCTTAGGAAAAATAGTTTATGTTATTGCTTCCTCAATCAAGCTTAGGGCTTTCACATCCCTTCTCCTTGACTCCTTCAACTAGGTCTTATGATGGTTGCTGAGTGTAGCATATTGTGTTGGGTTAGTTACATCATTAAAACCATTCACTACAAACTCCCACAAATCATTTGAAACCATAATGGTTCTCATTTTCTTTTCCCACATGCCATAATTCTATCTATTAAAGGATAGTGACTATTGCCATGTCTTTCTTATATCTCCTACCATGTCTTTTGCAAAAAAATGTCAAAAACCTAGAAAAAAAATGCCCAAACTCACAAGGATGTGGGGCCTTAAAGCTCTGATACCATGTAAAATTTTCACAAATTTTGGCAACTGGGGATATGATCATCTAATAGAGGACACTGAACTCAGAAAGAAAAACAACTAAGTATGATCGTTTGATACTTTAACTAACACTTGTTCAACACAACTAGGTTCACACTACCAAGTCAACTTAGTAGAAAAAGGATCCAAGTGATCTCAATCAACTTAGACAAGTAAGGAACAAGTGAGCTCGATTAGAATAGAGACTAAGACAACTCAGTAAGCATAGGGAAGAACTCAATCAATATAGATCAAGCTCTATTTATGCAACACTACTAAATAAAATGACCAATTTATCATAGAGAACTAAATTAAAAGGGGAACTGAGTGACTTGATGATTGACATACAATCTAGTTTCTTCAAGCATTAAAATGTAAGACATGAACAGAGAGTTACAACTCTATTTTTCACATCTATTGAACACAATGTGGAATAGATAGAAATGGAGATAACAATAACCCAAATAACTAGAGATTGAATAATATGTCTTCTTTCTTACTTTCTATTAAAAAGCTTATTCAACTATTACAAATCTAGGAGCATATGGCTTCAAACCATAACCAAAATATATTAACCTACTACTTCTATTTATAATATGAACTTGCAGCACTAGATGGCTGCATACATTAAATCTAGGAGTAATCACTATTTCAATAGGACAAACAAAATGAACTTACAGAGAACAAAGAGATCTCATCCTACATTGTTGTGCCACTCTAAACTTCTTCCTAGTTTCTTGAACCTTCCTTCCACTCTCTAAATGTTTTTCTCTCTTCAACTAATCTTTGTCCCTTATGGAATGAATGAACATTCTTCCCTTTTGTCTTATCTCAAAAACTTAGCCTCTCATTTTGAATTTGAATTCACCTACCATGTTTAATGCTTCTTCTAGGTAGGTGGGCTTTTGGCTCAAGGGGAAACCATTAGTTTTCAACACATACATCTCTATATAAGTGTGTAGTTGTTCAAATGCTACCTCTATGTTAAGTTAGCTGCACTTTTTTTTTGCTACTTTAAATTGTGACATTAGAGTAAATTTGCATATATTTGAGTAAGCATGCATTTAAAAGAGTCTTTGTGAAGAGAAAAAAGAGATGCTACTATTTGTTCAACCCTAGTGTTTGTCAATATGTGTCATGCATTGTGCTTTTCTAAAGAATCAGTGAAAAATGATGAAACATAGTTGTAGGCTTACCTTTTCAAGACTGTAGTAATGCTATAAATACAACCTTCATACTAAATTTGGTGTATTAGATCTACTATTAGATCTACTTTTCTAGTAAAGAATTAGTTTGGAAAATATAAATCCTGTAGCTATAGGAAATTCTAATTCATTTTTTAGTATTGAGATATCTATAATTATATTCTAAAGAGGAATACATTTGTATATATTGTTTAATTGTGAAATCTTTTAATTATTTTATGATCTCTAGAAATTATTTTTCATATCTAGCTTTATCATTTTTGTGTTGTATTTAAATGCCAAACTTGCATTTGTTTGATCGAGAACAATAGTTTAATTAAGCCCAAATTGTAATTTATTATCTTTTAGCATGCAACCTATTTTTAGAGAGCATACTTTCTCAATTCTAATTAGAGTGATGAGCCACTTTGTAGTTTGTATGTACACAAACATATTTTTCTCATTTTCTTTGAATAGTTCATGTTCTAGTATTGAGAATTTAAATCTCATCTTGAATGAGATGTTAGGAAAGATAAACTCTCAATTTTTATCTCTTGGAATTTTAGGAACATTTCCTTAGTGTTGCTAAAAGTTATCAATCATTAATATGATTGAATCATAAATACTAATGCCATAATGTAGTATGGAATATTTTGAAGTTTTTTACTTACAGTTATTTGACCTTTTGACTTATGGATGTGTTTTTTTATCTACCATGAACTTATACTAAGAGCACCCAAAAAATACAATTATAGTAAAGCTTGGGTGAGAGATAATAGTTCACAATGTATAGAACATATTTATTTATTTTTTAAGAATTATCTTTAATTAGGGTTTGTTTGCAAGTTATAACTCTACCTTGGTTTATTTTAGTGCAAGTTAACAAATGAAAATATTGTTATATTTGATAGAAAGTTTGGAAGGGTGTTGAATGTGGTAAATCCAAGGAAGAGTAGTTTATTTGAAAAGATGAATGTTTTTTTTTGCTACTTGTTAGTTTATGTTTCTTTTTACTAGTTAATGATTGGTCAAGCTAATAGTTAATCCATATGTTTAAAATGCATGGCTATATTTATTTCTTCTTGCCACATCTATGTTTAATTTCTACTTAGGCATATAATTTCATACTAGATTAGTTACATTACACCAAATCCATCTGACCCAACTATCCTGACTTGTTAGGTTCATCAAGCTTGGGTAGGATCGAGGAGTTTTTCATGTTAGGAAGAGTTCCAAGGGAGCTAACCACTATGTGGTTGGGTGGAAAAAGCACCTAGACCACACTCCCATCTTGAGATAGTAAATGGACAATATTTGATGGCTAAGAAGATATGGATACATGTAGATGGGCAAAGATCTGATGACTTGATTTGACTTGTCTGCTCTACAATTTATGGTATTTGGCCTATGTGGAAAGTGTATAGAACTATATGGCTTTAAAATTATTCTCCTTAGAGAACCAAATTCTTTGTTATTTTTAAACCAAATATAACAATAAGTCAATAGTTCACAATGTGTATGGTTATATACTTGCCTGCATAGGCTATGAAGACACACCAACCACACAACTTATGGTAAAACACAATATTGATTCCTTATGTTTAAATATAAAAAGAAAATTCCAATTATTTTGTAAATAAATATGAAGTTTTGAGTCTAGGACTAAGATTTCAAGTTGAAGAAACATAAAACTAGAAGTAGGCATAGGGCATTGGTAATGGAGAGAAATTGTTAGATGATAAACATCTTAAATGTTTGCATTGAAATAAAATAGCTCACAATCATAGTCAACATGTTGGTTATGTATTTTTAGCTATGATGTGCCCATGTATGCCTCATCTCTATCAAGTCAAGTTGTGACAAAATATTATAAGTGTTCAAATGCTCTCACTGTAATAAGTCAAGGCTATAGCACAATAACTTGGGCTCAAAAGTCAACCTCATTGAAATAAGTATAGGTTGTAGCATACCAATTATGAGGTTTTCATGTTCACCTTAGCTAATAAGGATTAAATTTTGAAAATTTATGCATCTTATTGTTGGATAAAATTTATTAATTGTGTGTTGTCTTTGATGTCACACAAATGCCATATCAGTTGATAGTCAGTGCACGCCAAGCTCGCTTGGTTAGTGAAGGTAGTTTCCCTGTCTACCAAGTGTTCTTGAGTTTACTCTATATAGAAGGCAATATCTACCAAGCTCACTCGAGCATTGAAGGAAGTTATGTAGAAAAGAGTGTTAATCAAGCTCACCTAGTTAACAAAGGGAAAGTTGAACTGAGTTAGTATTAACTGAGTTCACTTGGTTACCAAAGGGATTTTTTAAGTTCATAGTGTTGATCAAGCTTTTTTTGGTTAACATAGGAAATCACTTCATAATCAATTTCTATCGAGTTGGGTCGGCTACCAAAGGATTTTCTTATTTTGGCATGTAAAGCACTATTTTACCTATTGATTCTAGCAAACTAAGGTGATGAATATTGGATATTCTAATTTGTATTTGAGCCAAACTGACAATCTGGAAGGTATAAGTAAAAGTTCAAGTTGTGATTTCAAAGTATGTATTATGCAAGTTGAATAAGTTGAAAGAGATAAGAATATAGGAAGCAAACTTGAAGGATAAGTAGGCATCCTTGTGGAGTAGAAAAGTAGTATTAGATTAGGAAGGATCAAGTATGAACTAGAATACAAATCTGTAATCAAAAATTCATTTGCATAATAATCAGGTCATTTCATTGTTACTCTCTAACCATTGTAATAGTGATCTAAAATCTCTTAACAGAGTTGGTTTAATAGCCATTTGTAAATCCTCTAACAAGGTGGCAATTCCATTGAATTATTTTAATAACTTTTGCAAGGCCACTCCTAACAAGGTGATTAAATCCTTTAACAGGGTCATACCTAATAGTGTGTTTTAAACCTTTAATAGGGTTGGCTCCTAACAAGGCTCAATTTAGAAGAGTGAAAAATAATAACTAGTTACTTTTGGTGGTTTTTCTCAAATTTGGTTTCCACATTAAATCCTAGTGTCTTGTGTGTTCATGTTATTTCTTTCATGCTTGCAAGTAAATTACTAATAACATCTTAAGATTTGCTAAAGTAATGCACACTCTGCATTTACCAAATTACAACA
Source organism: Cupressus sempervirens (assembly GCA_028749045.1). Classification (NCBI taxonomy): domain Eukaryota; kingdom Viridiplantae; phylum Streptophyta; class Pinopsida; order Cupressales; family Cupressaceae; genus Cupressus; species Cupressus sempervirens. The sequence goes on from CM053791.1 coordinate 349,460,167, forward strand.
ATTTTTGTATGCTTACCAAGTATCAATAGTAATAAATCTGGGTTTTATTTGACATCTAAGGGATCTGGTGGTTTGGTTTTTCACAGTGTAAAAAAATTCCAAAATATATGTAAAAAATCATATAATCCTTGTCTCCTATAGATTAGGGTTTCTCTTCTTATCATTTTTCAAAATCTTGTGTTACCCTAGTTATGCCCTATTTTTGTGTTGTTTGAATTTTAATAAATTCTCAAGGTTTTTCATTAACATAGTATTCACAATGTCCTAATTATGTTAAAACCCTAGGTCTATCTTCAATTTTTTGAAAGGTTTTGCAAAATTCTTAAGTTCTTATCTTTTACGGTTTTATGGTGTTCGGGTTTCCCATAGGAGCATTTCACTTTCTTGCCTGTAGCTTTGTGGTTATGTTTCACTGATATGGCATAAGGACATAAAGGAATTTTTTTTTTATGGGTATACAATTGTGTATCTCATAACAGTGAAGTGGTGCACTTTGGAGCTTTCTGATCATACAATTGATCCTTCAGTAAGGGTGAGTAAAAGGTTTTTATACTTTGTAAGTTTTTCTTTTGATTCCATAGTGATGAGTTAAACTATATCAATGAAAGTCTATCATTAAGATACCCCTAGCTATACATTCTTCTAAATGGCATATGAGCATAATGGGGTTTTAAATGGTCATGTTTATTGACTTATGGGGGTACGAGTGACAAATTGAGCAGATGGGCAAAAGGGTGGATTGGTTTGGTTCATGCACTTATGTTTCATTGAATGGTGTAATGATGTAGTCATGGCTTAAAAGGTGTATCATGGAAATATCAAATAGGTTTTACAGTTCTACGCACAAGGGAAGCTTGTAAGAGTGAAACAATGTTTGATTTCATCTATGTGATTCCACTATTTTGGTTTGCAGAAAACCATAAAGTGGTGCCATAAGGAGGAAAGTGTTGTGTGGGACCTAAAAAATTGCCACTTGGGCCTTAAGAAGAGAAAATCAAGTTGCAAAACATCACATATGTCAGATGGGCCAAGCCCACGTGGAAGATAACTTAAGTCATTCATTTTGCATGTGCTTAAATCAACGGTGATGTTTTTCTAAGATCTAATCTGGGTTGTTGATTTGCTGAGAGAAAATTTTTCCCTTACATTCTTACATTTGCAAGGATACTATGTGGATGAAGAGGTGCTTCATGTCTTGCTCTATGGACATGAGATTGGTTTGGTATATGAGTATAAAAGGTAAAATGAAAAATGAAATGAATGCTTTACGCTAGTATGAGATCTATTCAAATGTTAACACATAAGGATACGTTGAAAGGGTTTGAGATCGTATGATAAAGAAGACCTCATAGGGGCATAAAATAGATTACAAATCCATGCTTAGAGAAGGTTAACACTTCTACATTTGAAGTTTTCTAAAGCCTTTCTAGACAAGTGTAAGGGTTTGATAGTTGCAACTCTAGAGTTACGAAGGTTGAAGGATTTGGGCTTAACATATAAGAAAAAGAATAAATTTGAAAAAAGAGATTGGCTGAGCTATTATGCCAGTTAATAACATGGAAAAATTCACCATAGCCAAGTAAAATAAAAAGTACAAAGGTACTTCAGGATCATATTACATGGTTGACATTCTTTGCTAACACCCTACAAGGATGGTATTAAAGCTTGTGCATGCATAATTTATTAAAGCTAGTAGATTGCATGATTAAAGTATAAAGATTTGATCAAAAGTTTAGATTATTTGTCATTTCTGAGAGTTTGTGTCTTCCATTTTGAAAATTATTCAAGTGTCCATAGCTTTGTGATTTTCTATGCAATTTTTGTAGGAGTTTAAGATATAAATTTTTAGAAAACAATGGCTAACATGGATGTTGAAGAGATCCCTACTGATGAAGTAGAGGTTGAAGAGGAAGCAGAAGATGTTGTTGAAGTAACAAAAGAGAGAAAAAAGAAAAAGGGGGTAGCCAAGGCTAAAAAGAAAACTCAGGTCAGAAAGCCAAATAAACAAGCAAAGGAATGGATGAGGATACTCCTAGGGTCATCCAATCTGATTTTAGAGATGCAATGTGTCCTAAGATCAATGGGTTTAACCTATTCACGTATTTCTACCAGAACAAAACTAAAAATGTATGAGTATGCAACCCATGGAACAAGAATATGGAAAAATTAATATTTCTTGAGGTATTTTTTGATGTGGATTTGTTGAAGGTACTGATAAACTCGTATAATCCAGTCATTAAGTCATTCCATAGACATAATGGGAGCATTTTATGTACACTTGATAGGACTTCTTTCACATAAGCTTTTAGTTTGAAGGGGCAGATGGATGTGCCCATAGATATTGAGGATTTATAGGGCAAATTTGAGAGAAACAAAATTCATTATTTAAATAATGTGATGCTACCCCATATCCCCTACAACGTTAAAAAGGTAGGGCAGATACTAAAAAAAGTAGAAGATCATTTTCCACTACATATATTCAAAAACTACCTCAAGAATACAATGTATGGATTACACAAAGTTTTGGGAAGTGATGGGGTAGAAGATTGTGTATATGGCTCATTGTTTTTAATAGCATGTGACATACAAGACCCTTTTCACAATAGGGAATATGATTATGTGGGATTCATTATTGAGAGCATGTACCATTAGATTGTGAATGCCAAGAAAGGAAAAATGAAGGACTTCAAATTTTATCATTACTCATTGTTAATGCACCTAATCATTTACAAGAACATTGGTTATATCAGTCAGGATTTCATTGATCAAATGTCTTATGAATTTGGTGAGTTGCCTAAGCAATTATGGACTGTTATTTGGGATAAAAAAATTCATTATTCAAATGCAATTGTATTTTTTAATATTTTTAGTGCTATGATCATGAGAATGGTAGATTATACCTTTTTTAGGGCCCCTAATGTTTTGAAAACATTACTCAGACCTTCCTTTTTGGATGAAAAAATGAAATTGGACCATAATTGGGGTGATATATTTTTGTTTTGAGCGTACCTCAATGAGAGTTTGCACATGCCCATAGCCACCTCATATATTACCCAAATATCTGCCTCCTAGGTTAGCTATTATTGAATTCTTTTGGCAATTTTTATTGGTGAACAAAGAGATGATTCCTCCTTCACTATGTAAACCTACATTTTTTTGTAGATGCTTTAAAGTAGGAGATTTTATAATTGGGAAGAATGTTTATGAGGAGCTTAGTGAATATTTAAGCCAGTATAAATTTTCCACTAGACCCTATAGAATGTATGTGATGCAGAAGCATCCAAAGGTATAAGCGCAATCCTGTGTCACCCAAAAAAAATGTACTTAGACTTAGTTTTTGTTTCATGTCTTTACATTTTTGGATACCCATTTGGGTCAAATAAAGGTTCCAACTCTCACAGTTCAACTATCAGTGTGCTAGAAAATCTCAAAAAAATAGGATCATGTAATTGGGCCATCATTTTGGTAAACTAGAAGGTGTGAATTGGCCAGATGAATGTAATCATGATTTAGAGCATTCCAGAAAAAGAATCAGGTCAATAGGCCCCACGGTTTGAAAGTTATTACAATTTTTTGGGTTTTGGAGACCTCCTAAGAATGCTTCAAAGTCAAGTTAGGGGCATTAAATGACCTCAAAAAGGGTCAAAAAACGGGGGAAAAGAAAATCTTGTCCATAATGCTATAGAGTGCTTCGAGAGCTTTCCAAAAATGTAAACGGTTCGTCAATCAAAGCTACGGTTCAAAAGTTATGCCTCTCGGAAGTTCAGTTACTGTTTCTGGATTCTTCTAGATTTGCACCAACTTCTAACGTAGCTTCTGGAACCTTCTATTTGGTCAGTGGATGCCTACTAGCACTTTCTAGAATGTACTCCTAGTCCTTAACCCTCTGGGGTCTATTTAAGGAGATTTTTGGCATTGTAAAAGGCAGTTCGGAGTGGAGTTTTAGAGGAGGTACTGAAAGGAGCAATTATCTCCAGATTTATGCTATTGTAAGCCCTTAGGGTATGTTTTGAAGTTTATTTTCTCTGTACTATTTGTACTAGCTTATTTTCTCAGTTAATACAATTTCCCTTTTCTGTTGTGTCCATCTATTCTTGGGTTGTGTCTCCATCAAGTGGTATCAAAGCTGGTTTTCCTGAGTGTGTAGACAGAGCGCCGACTGTGAGGCAGTTTGCACCAAGACTGTGTGGTTGTGGGTTTGAGTTAGAAGATGCCTCCATGAAGAGAGTGTGGTGGAAGGGCAAGAGCTATTAATCCTGAGGAGGTTAGAGCCCTCCAAAGGCAGGTACAAGCATTGTAGGAGGAGCTCCGTAGAGGAGCAAATATTGCCGCAGGTGACGACAGTGAGGATGAAAATGAAGAAGTAATGGAACTAGAAGGGGAATTTGATGGGGAAGTTTTGAATCATGCAGAGGAAAGGCTTTTTAGAACCATTACTAAGTTTGGCAAAAGACCTACAATTGAAGTGGGTGTATTTTTAGGAAATCTGAAACCAGATGAGTTGATCGATTGGATCGATGAACTGGAAGAATACTTTGAGTATGAGGATATAAAGGAACTAGATAGGGTTAAGTTTGTAAAGGCCAAACTGAAAGGCCATGCCAAAATCTGGTGGCAAGAGGTTCAATTGGAATGAAATAGAAGAGGAAAGGAGAAGATCACAAGATGGGATCGCATGGTGGAAAAATTGAAGAAGCAGTTCATTCCTCTGGACTATGAGCTTGATTTGTTTAAGAAGATGCATGGGTTAAAGCAAGTAGGAAGATCAGTCCAAGAATATACAGAGGAATTTTACCGAATCTTGATTAGAGCAGGGCATGCAGAAGCAAATAAGGAGAAGGTTTCTCATTATATCAGTGGGTTGCGACCTAGCATCCAGGAGGAATTAAGTCTAGTAAGAATGACCAGCGTTGAAGAGGCATACCAGTTTGCCCTAGGAGTTGAAGAGAAGATGAATAAAAGGTTTGAAGCAAAACAAAGAGGGCGTGGTCAAGGAGGAAGGGGAAGTGGTAGCGGTAGATCATCTGGAGGCCACAATGAAACCCAAAAGAAAAATGAAGATGTGGGTACTAGCAACCGCTCCCATGATCAAGACTTTGGAAATCAGAGAGGAAGAGGTAGAGGACGTGGACAAGGAAGAGGAGGCTTCCGTGGTACCTATTTCCATTGCAATGAAGAAGGTCATCGTGCTGAGGGACAAATAGGAGAGCTGAGGGCCAAGATAGGGTTGCTCATGTGGATTAGGAAGCACAATCATCACATTCAAAGGATGCAAAAAGAGGAGGGACCTTGGTAAATGAAAGAGTCCTACTAAGTGGTGAGATTGAACTAGGACAACAGAGGAGTTTGTTCCATACCAGATGCAAGTGTGAGGATAAATGTTGTGACATGATCATTGATGGTGGTAGCACTGATAACTTGGTATCAGAAGAGATGGTCTCTAAGTTGAAGCTCAAGAGGGAGAAACATCCCCAACCCTATCGGATTACTTGGGTAAAAGATGATCATAAGGTCTTGGTAAGTGAACAATGTTTAGTAAAATTCAAAATTGGGAGTTACCATGATGAAGTTCTCTGTGATGTTATTTCGATGGATGTTTGCCATCTATTTTTGGGTAGACCATGGCAGTTTGATAGACATGTAGTACATGATGGACATGCAAACACATACTCTCTGATAAAGGATGGAGTTCGCCATAAATTGAAGCCCATGAAAAAGGAAGGTGAAAAGGTATGTAGCAGTGCTAGGATTTGTCTTGTTGATGAAAGGAAGTTTTTAGATGGCATGAAACATCACCATATGTGCAATGCTTTGATTCCTAGGAAAGATAAAGAAGGTAGTAGTGAAATACCAGTTGAAGTTTCAGATTTACTAGGGGAGTTTGGAGATATTATCTCTGATAATGTTTCAGATGGATTGCCACCAATAAGACAAATCAATCATTAGATAGATTTGATTCCAGGAGCTAGTTTGCCTAACAAGGTTTCTCACGGGATGACTCCTACCAAAATAGAGGAGCTAAATAGACAAGTTTAGGAGCTATTGACGAAGGGCTTGATTCGAGAGAGCCTGAGTCCATGTGCAGTACCTACAGTACTTGCACCAAAGAAGGATGGAGAGTGGAGGATGTGTATAGATTCTCAAGCTATAAATAGGATAACCATCAAGTACCAATTTCCTTTGCCAAGGATGGATGATCTTATGGACTGCTTGAGTCGAGCTCAGTACTTCACAAAGATAGATCTCAAGAGTGGTTATCGCCAGATATGGATTCGAGAAGGAGATGAGTGGAAAATAGCCTTCAAGACCAAGGAGGTTCTTTATGAGTGGTTAGTCATGCCCTTTGGATTGACGAACACCCCAAGCACCTTCATGCGGCTCATGAATGAGGTACTTAAGAAGTTTTTGGGAAAATTTGTTATTGTCTATTTGGATGATATTTTAATTTTCAGCAAGATTTTGGAAGAACATTTACTGCATATTCGTAGTGTCCTTGAAAGGCTAAGGGAAGAGAAACTGTTAATTAATCTGAAGAAGTGTATCTTTGCAAAAAGGGAGTTAGTCTATTTAGGGTTTGTTATATCACCTGAAGGTCTCAAAATGGATCCAAAGAAGGTAAGAGCCATCTTGGAATGGCCTACTCCAAGGTTTTCTACTGAGGTAAGATCATTTCATGGTCTTGTTAGTTTTTACAGGAAGTTTATTAAGAATTTCAGTGGCATATGTGCACCCCTAACTGATACAATAAGAGGGGATAGAAAAGAGTTCAAATGGACTGCAGTAGCTGTGAGAAGTTTTGAATTGCTAAAGAAGAAGGTGATAGAATAGCCTGTCTTGGCACTTCTAGATTTTAGAAAAGTGTTCCAGGTGGATTGTGATGCTAGTGGCAGCGCTATAGGGGCTGTATTAAGCCAAGAAGTAATGCAGGTTGAAGTAGTTGGGTTTGATGAACTCAAGAATTTGTACCCCGAGGATCCTGATTTTGCTGAAGCATGGAAAGCTTGCAAAGAACCTGTTGTTGTAGATAGAACCAAGTGGTTAGACTATTTGATTCAAGATGGCATGTTGTTCAAGGGTAGTCAATTGTACATTCCAAGAAGTTCCATGAGGGAAAATCTAATCAAGGAGAAACATAGTGGAGGGATGGCAGGACATTTTGGTCGAGATAAGACCATTGCCATTCTTAGAGAACATTATTTTTGGCCTCAAATTTCACAGGATGTGAAGAATTTTGTACAGAGTTGCCAGGTTTGTCAAGTTGCCAAGGGGTTTAGTCACAATACTGGCCTATATCAGCCATTGCATGTTCCATCAGGGCCATGGGAGGACATAAGTATGGATTTTGTTCTTGGATTGCCAAGGACATAAAGGGGTAATGACTTAGTATTCATGGTGGTTGATAGGTTCTCCAAAATGGCACATTTCATTCCATGCCACAAAACTCATGATGCTATCCATATTGCAGACTTATTTTTCAAAGAGGTGGTAAGACTACATGGTCTTCCAAGGAGTATAGTTTCTGATAGAGATACTAAATTTTTGGGGTATCTCTGGAGGACATTGTGGAAAAAGTTGAGAACAGACTTGAAATTTAGTTCCACACATCACCCACAAACTGATGGCCAAAAAAAAGTGGTAAATAGAAGTCTAGGCAATTTGCTGAGATGTTTAGTTGGGGATAAGCCCAAGGGATGGGATTTGATTCTACCACAAGCATAGTTTTCTTACAATAACTCTATAAATAGGAGTACTAAAAAATCACCATTCCAAATCATATATGGGAATAGCCCAAGGACTGCACCAGAATTGAGGAAGATAGAACAAGGGGAGAGGACAAGTGCTGAAGCTGAGGAATTTGCTGAACATATCAAGTGTCTACATGAGGAGGTTCAAGCACACATTACCAAGATGAATCAAGAGTATAAAGCTAGGGCTGATCAAAGGAGAAGACATAAGGAATTCCAAGTAGGGGATCTAGTCATGGTGCACTTACAAAAAGAAAGAATTCCAGCCGGTACTTACAACAAGCTGAAAATGAAGAAATTTGGCCCCTACAAAATTTTGAAGAAACATGACTCAAGAAATGCATATGAAGTGGAGCTGCCAGATGGTATTCACATTTCTCTCATTTTCAACATTGCAGATTTAACATAGTAACATGATGATGGTGCAGATGAGGAGCTAGTGTTAGAACCATGTCTGATTCCTACTTCTAAGAAGGAGGAGATAGAAGACATTCTAGATCATCGTGTGGGTAGGAGTACCAGAAATAGGCAGTATGAAGAGTATTTGGTCAAATGGAAAGGACGACTGATCGAGGACTCAACTTGGATTTCAGCAGCTGAGGTTTCCCATTTGGGATTTCCTCTACCATTCATAAAGTGACAGGGTCACTTTTCAATCTACCCTGGGTGTCTGATGCAGGAGCATCTAGAGGTATAAGGGCAATCCTGTGTCACCCAAAAAAATGTACTTAGACTTAGTTTCTGTTTCATGTCTTTACATTTTTGGATACGCATTTGGGTCAAATAAAGGTTCCAACTCTCATAGTTCAACTATCAGTGTGCTAGAAAATCTTGAAAAATAGGAGCATGTAATTGGGCCATCATTTTGGTAAACTAGAAGGTGTGAATTGGCCAGATGAATGTAATCGTGATTTAGAGCATTTCAAAACAAGAATCAGGTCAATAGGCCCCACGGTTTGAAAGTTATTACAATTTTTTGAGTTTTGGAGACCTCCTAAGAATGCTTCAAAGTCAGGTTAGGGGCATTAAATGACCTTGAAAAGGGTCAAAAAATGGGGGACAAGCAAAGCTTGTTCATAGGGCTATAGAGCGCTTTGAGAGCTTTTCAAAAATGTAAACGGTTTGTCAATCGGAGCTACGGTTCAAAAGTTATGCCTCCCAGAAGTTCAATTACCATTTCTAGATTCTTCTAGATTTGCACCAACTTCTAACGCAGCTTCTCGAACCTTCTATTTGGTCGGTGGATGCCTACTAGCACGTTCTAGAATGTACTCCTAGTCCTTAACCCTCTGGGGTCTATTTAAGGAGATTTCTGGCATTGTAAAAGGCAGTTCGGATTGGAGTTTGAGAGGAGGTACTGAAAGGAGAAATTATCTCTAGATTTATGCTATTGTAAGCCCTTAGGGCATGTTTTGAAGTTTATTTTCTCTATACTATTTGTACTAGCTTATTTTGTCAGTTAATACAATTTCCCTTTTCTGTTGTGTCCATCTGTTCTTGGGTTGTGTCTCCATCAGTATGACCTAGAAAATTATGTAACCAATGAGGTAAAGGCTATTAGGGGTTATATTTTTCCTCCTAGTAAGCCCATCCCTATAGAAAATTTAATTGCAAATATAGTGGCAACATGGAAGTCTAAGGAGTTACTAGGAAAGTATTGTGAAATCAAAAAGGTAGAGGGTTCCTTGAAATGGAACAACCCAGACTTCAATGGTTTTTACATAGAGATCCCATATCCTTGGAATTTGAGGAAAATTGTTAAGAATTTTGACTATATTATGGCCCAAATGCTAAGTGACCTAGTAAGAGAAGAGGCAATAGTGAATAGAGAATCCCCTTAGCCTAATGTCCAGTTGGAAATTGATGTTGAGGAGGAGGAACAACCATCATCTTCTACATGGGTGGCTAAAGGAAATAAGAGATAGAAAATCATGCATATCCCAAAGAGGGTGGTGAACAGAGCCCTACAAGTCATACTAGGAAATGATCAATATTTTTTTAATATTAGGTAGAATTACTTGCATGAGAGGGAAATAGAGGTAGGTAGAGTTTCAATTGATTTACAAATTGTAGTGTCCAGATTGGATGATACACTCATCCAATCTAAGAAATTCATGGAAGATGATGATTTCATTAAATCATCTAAGTTTAATTTTTTTTAAATATAGAATTAAGAAAAATGAGCTCACATTGAGCCTTATGCTAGGAGAAGATTATGAGAAGAATAAAGAATTAGTGGATAAACTACTGGCATATGATCTAGATAGTGAGACAATGACCCTTGCAGAAGCTAGGGAATTCGTACATAGAAGTGGCATGATTTTAGTGCCAGGATGGGACATTGAAAGGGCCTTCGTACTTGACCAGATTAGGAGGCAAGACAAGGAAATCACCTATGAGACCACAAGGAATGAGGGTTTGAAGAGAGGATCAGGTTTTAATATAAACACTAAAGGCCTTGTTGTCTAGAGTATTGCCCTTAATACTAATAAGCCTAGAATGATGGATGTAGAGGAGACTACTCAGGGTAACATGATTGTTTGGACATTGGATTCCACCACAGGAAAGGAGATCTCTAGCATGGTTAAAAATTTTGCATGCATGAATGAGGCAAAGATGGATTAGATTGAGGATAGGCTTGTTGTTGCCTACAATGAATGCCTAGATGCTAGGAAGCTATATGAGGAAGAGCTTAAAACAAGCTATGTGTAAAAAAAAAGAATAGAAGAGTTGAAGGGAAAATTTCAGATCCTAGAAGAGGAAGTTACATCTTTGAAGGACCAACTCAAAAATACAACAGAGGTATAATGTGCACAAGGGAGTGTGGAAGAAGTTAGGCACACTATTGAAGTAGAAGTCCAAACAAAGGATATACCCACAGGGGTAACAGTGCCAGTACAAGTGGTAAATGTGGAAGATGAGGCTCCTCAATCTAATAGTGCACCAAAAAGGGGTGTAATGCTGAGTATGCTGAACCACAGGGTAGGCAACTTGAAGAGAATCTCTCAAGATGCATATAATGCATTCAACAACTTGCAAGCTACTGAGAAAATGTGCAAAGAAGTAGTAATTTGGCTTGACCCCATTTTCCAACAATGGGAACCTCTATTAGCTAAGAAGTCAAACCTTCTTGATAAGGTCATTTTTGTTAAAAATGGTATGGATAAAGTAAAGGATTTTCTACAATTCTTTATAGGAAAATTGACAATCATTCAAAATAAGGTGAAAGTGTTGATCAATGGTTTTTATTCCTTAATCCTTTCTATCCTTAATTTTGATAGCCAAATAAAATATTGGAATGAATTTTCTAGTTCTTTTGACCATATTGTAAACTTGCCATATGTGGCATCCATTTTTTAAGGTAACAATGATGAGTTTCCTTTCAATGAACTCGTTGATACTCTGTTCAAGATTGAAACTGAAATGAATAGATTCATAATAGAGGGGAAGGTAGTCACAAATGTTAGGTGGCAAAAGTTTTTTGGTGAATTAAAAACCATCAAAGAATGCAAGTGGCCAACAAAAAGAGAATTCATTGTATGGGAGGCAATCATGGACTTAAAGGCTCTATCAATATGGGTAGTTGAAGATGAGGACAAAAATTGAAGATTTGATGCTCCAGCTATCATATGCAACTATTTCTGTTGTTTCTTTTTGTGATTAAGTATACAAAGATATTTTAAAAGTTTTTTGTATTCCTTGTTGTAAAAGGACACCTGTCAATCACAGTTTTCCCTTTGCTTGTTGCAACTCATGCTTATATAAATGAGTTTTCAAGGCATTGTGATAGGTTCGAAGGCTTGTATAATTTTTTCTACTTTCAAGCAAAGTACTTTTAATTCATTTGATTTTTTTTACTTTGAAGTCATTTGAATAAGGTTTAATTGATTGAATGCAGTCTAGATGGGCTGTAAATGCTTTTAATTCAAGGAATTATGTAAATGCTTCAGTAAATCAGTAGAGTTTATGAGTTTATGAAATAGATATTTCATAAGAATTTAAATGGGTGATTAGAATTAATAGATTCATTTACAAGTTATTTGAATTAGATCTCCTATCAATAATTAACTTTCTACCCAAGGAATAAGGCACTAGTCACATAAATCGAAGGAGAGTGAGAGTAAATTCTACCACTACATTTCCAATCAATCATAAAATCAAAGTCAATTTTATTTCACTTTGTTCAAGGTTGTGAATGTTGGTTAGCACTCATTTATATCTAATTTTTGAGTCTTAGGTAGCTACTATTTCTAGAAATATTTGTAAACCCAAGGAAAATTGTGACCAAATCTACTTATGAGGGATGTATATGAATTTGAGAATGTCAAGAAATGGATAAATTGTGTATGTGTCTGAGATAGAAGATGAGAATCAAAATGAAACTAATATAATTCTCATACAATAGTATGCATTTGAATCATCCCTTAGGTATACCCACCTTGGTTCTATAGAGCCTAAAGAGTAGAAAACCATTCTTGGTTTTTTTGAAGTTGGATCCAAATGGTTTACACACATAATTGTTAATAGAAAGTAGCTAACCCTTGGATTATGTGAGTATTATCACTTTGGTATTGAGCATTTTGTTGTTCAATAGTTTTAAACACCAACCAAATGGTGACTCTATTGTGGATATAACACTTTATGTTGTCATAAACCAATAAATCATTTAAGATCTATGTTTCCCTAGGGTAGAGTCTGAGGTAGGAATTTCACGTGAACTTGTCTATGGTTTTGGGGGTTATTTGTATTTTTTATGAGATTATTAGTGAAGTAATTGTGGTTTATTCAACAATTAACCCCATTCTGATAGTGGTGGTGACTCAAAAGGTTTTAACCAATGTCAATATTTAGATATTTGTTCTCTCAAATTATGGAGAATAAGAACACATAGGCAAATATGAAGAAAAACCTAGGAATTAAATTACAAACTAATCTCCCTCCTAGGGGAAGATAGAATTGGACTATGAAAAGGCCTCAAATGCATAGAGAAGACCACTCCCAATAGCAAGTAATAAGGGGAGAGAATGTTCATTTTTCTACTATGGAAAGGGAATCATCTTGCCAAAGTTCTAGCTCCCATCTTGGATTATCTAGTGATGACTTTTTTAGCACTCCCAAAGTAATATGTCAAGAAACTTAGGCAGCAAAGTGTAACTAGTTTAGAAAAAAAAATGGTAATAATCTTTTTCAAAAAAGTAGGAACCCTTTCCTGTATGATTATTCTCAAGAATAAATGAGACCAAAACACTTAGATCCTAAGGGTTTTAATGATGAAAAATTGCTATTTCTGAGTTTACTATCCCTACTCCTAATGAGATTGAGATCCTAAGAATGCAGCTTTTTGAGCAAGAAGCCATAAATAAGAAAGTGCAAAAGGAGAGGGAAGAAAGGATTATGAAATCGTTTGAAGAAAAGCAGACAATACTTAGGCATATTGCTGCCCTAAAGAAGAAAAATGAGATAGCAACCAGTGCTTGCCAACTAGAAATTATAGGTCAAGTTGAAGATCTTAAGGCACAAGAGAAAAAGTTGTTGGAACTTAGAATATGAATCTAGAAGGACCTGTAATACAATAGATAAAGAATTATAGTGCTCTAGAATTTGACAACAATAAAGTAAAAGATGTAGAGTGTGTTGTTGATGCTAAGGATAAGGGAAAATAGAAGGAGAATTGTGTGAAGATTAAGGAACTAGTAAAGATTTTTTAGAACCATCATTCCATGTCACCTTTTGATATTGAGTTGGAAAAGAAAAGGAAATAAAAGGATACTTTGGTTAAGAAAATGGAAATTGCAAAAAATGAAGTAGGTATAGCTGAGATGAACAACAAGATTAAATTCTTGGAAAAAGCTAGGAAGCAGTCTACAGTTATGCCTAAAGATGATGGTGGATCTAATGATGTAAATCAAAATATTACTAAGGTACCTACTTCTTTCTTATCTTCATTTTCATAGAAAGTAGATCTTAACATATCTTTTGGTGATGCTAGCACTAGTAATACTATGGATAATACTAAGAGATATATTGGCCATCATCCCAAGATTGATTTACAAAGGAGACCTATCTAGTTAGAGGGTTATAGGAAAATATGTTTTGATGGAATCCTTGGTTTCCCTAACCCCATCCTACAAGAAATGAGGAAAAGTTTGGCTAAATTTATTGGGAATAATGCTATCACTTGTGAGGACCATTTAAGGAGTTTTCTTGATATGATGAATGATTATGAGGTTGAAGTTGAAGATGTTATTGTGAAGTTGTTTTTTAGTCATTAACTAAATATGCTAGAGAATGATTCAAGAGACTTCCTAAATTATCTATTGTTGATTGGAAAGATATTGAGTATTGTTTCAAAGAGAAATATGGTGACAAGCAAAATTAGAGCTATATCCTAAGTGAATTCAATAACATTAAGAGGCTACCTAATGAGTCTGTCACTGAATTTAATAATAGATTTCAAAAAAGGATACATAAGCTCATGCAAGACATGTGAGTTGATGACAAGATATGTCTAATTACCTACTTGAATTTTTTTGATGGAAAAATGGCATACTAGCTTAGGAATAAAGAACCTAGGACTTTAAGAGATGCTTTTAGAATTGCTATAAATGTAGAGAATAATTTAAAAATTTTAGGGAGATTAGAAAGTAAAAGAGATGACCCTAGGTTGTTTGGGAGTAAGGGAAACAAAAAGGAAGATCACAAATTTGTAGGTGGAAAAAAGTAAGAGCCTAGTGACATAAGTCAAGTTTTAAATGCTATAAAGGGTCTAAACATTCCTTCAATTAAGAATGATAAAAATCCCACTAAAAACAAGATCCCTTAACAATCAAATTTCAACAGACATAATAGGTTGCAAAATTTCCCCTATAACACCACTTGGAAGGATGGCCAACCTAGTCTCCCTCCCCACAAGAAACCAACAACAAGGTGACCCCTGATCTCTTATCCAAAATTTTTGTAAATCTAGTAGATAATCTTGAATTTATGGCTGAGCCTACATGGTACTTTGTGTGCCAATTACCCCATGACCTTGAATCTTGTGCAGTAGTCTTGACCTTTCATGGAAATCAGACTACAGGAGAAGAATGTCAAGAACGTGAAGAAAACAATGATGATGTAGGATGTAATATGTTTGAGTCACATTATGATTATTCTAACTATGAAGATTATGATAGAGATGTAAATGAGCAAAGGAAGTTTTAGAATGAAATGCAATCGCAAGTATTTTCTAATGAGAGTAATTTTGAAGACAATGTGTGTAATATGGTAAATGTCAAAGAAGAAGTGACATTAAGGAAGCCTTCTAGGGAAGAGATTGATCAAATTACTACCAACATGATAGCTCAAGTGCAGACTAGAAATATGGCTCAAAAAGAGGGTAATGACAAGGTGGCTAGTATGTTTATAAAAGGAGTTAATCTTAAAAAAAGGGGAATTTGTGAAGCCTAAAGAAATCCCTATTGTGAAGGTTAAAATTACTAGTAAAAAATGGGAACCAAAGAAGGTGGATAGTCCCAAAGCTTTTGAGCCCCCAAATAATGCTCCCAAAAAGTTGGATGAGAAGATACCAAAAGTAATCACTAAAAGTGACAAGAATAACTAAGGTGTTGTAAACATTTTGGATAAACATCATGAGAAAAGGAGTATGGTTATTGATGGCTCATTTGATTCTTCTATAGATATGACTTCTGTTATCACAAATCACTGTCAAGGTCCCTTTGTCTAAATTATTAAGAATCCCTGAATACCAAAATAAAGCCATACATGGTTGGGAGATACTGATATAAAGGTAAGACATGATTGTAATGAAAAGCATAATCCCAAGGAAAGCAATAAACAAAAGGTGAAAGACAAAGAAGCTGAAGTAAATGTGTCTCAAATTCCTCAGATGTTTTTGAATAGCTCTGTAAATCAATGTTTGGGAAATGTTGAGCCATTTTGCTTGAGTATTTTAGTGAAAGGTAAAACATTGAAAAATTGTGTGATTTACTCTAGTGCTTCCAATACTATTATGCCTTTTGAAATAATAAAGGAATTAGGCCTAAAGGTTGATACTACTCAGGAAAGATGTTGTGCTATAGATAAAAGAGAAGTAACAATCATAGGCACTGTTAATGTTTTACTATATAGATAGACAACCTATCCTGACAAAGAGCTTACTATGAGTGTGTTGGTTGTTGATATTTCACCCCAGTATGGTATGTTGTTATCCAAAAAGTGGAGTGCTACCATGGGAGGGAGTCTATAATGTGATTTATCATTTGCTACTTTCAACATTGAGGGGAATTTGGTAAAAATAAATAGAGAGCCTAAGAGTATATATATGATAGAAGAGGAGATAGAGAATGATATGAAAAACTTGATAAAAATATCAATACATTCCAAGCTGAAGTTCTGATTTTGAAGAAAGCCAAGCATAAATCTCAGATGGAAATAGAAGCTAACATAAAGATAGACAAAGGTGATCTATGGGCTATGTTTTTTGATGGTGCTTTCTACAAGGATGGATTTGGTGTAGGTATTTTGTTGATATCTCCTACTAGGGTAACATACAAATTATCTTTTACATTGATTTTTCCTTATGCCAACAATATAGTAGAATATGAGGCTTTGCTATTAGGACTTAGAATAGCTCATAAGCATGGGATAAAATGTTTGCATGTTATAGGAGAATATGAATTGTTGATATCCCAAATAAGGAATTT
This sequence comes from Cupressus sempervirens, assembly GCA_028749045.1. Taxonomy (NCBI): domain Eukaryota; kingdom Viridiplantae; phylum Streptophyta; class Pinopsida; order Cupressales; family Cupressaceae; genus Cupressus; species Cupressus sempervirens. The sequence goes on from CM053791.1 coordinate 349,476,617, forward strand.
TTATGTGTCAAAAAACCAAAGATTAAAACAATACAAAAATGTTGTATGGGATATGATTGAATATATTGATGCATTTGGGATAGTTTGGAAAGATAAGACTAATAACAAGATGACAGATCTACTAGAAAATATAGCAATAAAGCCTGATGATATTACATTTGCTGGTATATCCAAAGTTGAGATTTAAACTAGGTCTTTTGTTCCTGATAATGTCTAGAATTGGCAAGTATTTGAGGATGATAAAGATATATTGAGATTTTTGAATTGTGAAACTATGTTATCAAGACAAGAAAATGATTATGTAGCCTATGTAGAAAATATAAATGGGAAAGATACTATTTTTGGGTAGGATGTTGTGCAATTGAAGACAAACAAAATCCCAAAGGGCTTAGTTGTTTTAGAAACTATCTTTGACAACCAAGACAGGTGACAAGTTGATGCTAGTAAATATGATGCTAAAGATCTAGAGGAGCTAAATTTAGGAACTGAAGAAACACCTAAGAAGGTATATATTGGTAAGAAATTGTCTCCTAAAATTAGGCAAGATCTAATAGATTTGTTAAGGAAATATAGGCATATGTTTGCATGGTCTTATGATGACCTAAAAGCTTATAGAGAAGATCTTTTTCAGCATGAAATCCCTTTGAAACCGGATGCTAAACCTTTTAGGCAGAAACAGAGGCCAATAAATCCAACATTGGCTCCCAAAATGCAAGAGGAACTAATCAAGTTAAGAGATGTAGGGATCACAAAGCCTATTAGACATTCCTCTTAGGTGTCCAATTTAGTCCTTGTTAGGGAGAAAAATAGAGACATAAGATTGTGTGTTGACTTCAAGAATCTTAATATATCTTCATTAAAGGATAATTATGGATTGCCAAATATGGAAGCTATGTTGCAAAGGGTCACTGGCTCTAAACTTATGTCCATGACAAATGGATTTTCAGGTTATACTCAAGTGGTTGTTAAGGAATCAAAATAGTATAAGACTAATTTTACTACTCCATGGGGTACTTATGTGTATGTCAGGATGCCTTTTGGGCTTATTAATGCTAGGGCTACTTTTTAATGGGCTATGGATGTGACTTTTTCTGGTATTATTCATGAATTTTTGGTTGTATATTAGGATGATCTAACTACTTATTCCAAGGATGAGAAAGATCATTGCATGCATCTAGAAAAGGTATTTATTAGAGCCCTTAAGTATGATATCTCTTTAAACCCAAGGAAGTGCAATTTTGGTGTTACTCAAGGAAAGTTGTTAGGGCATCTAGTTGGTAAGCATGGAGTCAGGATTGACCCTGAAAGGGTAGAAGCAATAGACAAAATTTAGAAGCCTAAAAGTGTTAAGGGAATTTAGTCATTTTTTGGGTAGATTAAGTTTCTCAGAAGATTTGTGAAAATTTTTGTAGAGATTTGTAGGCCTATATCAAGGATGTTAAAGAAAGGATTTGAGATTAAATGGGATGGTGAGCCTAGCATTGCATTCTAGAAGATCAAGAAAGCTATTAAAGATGCTCCTATTCTTAGGGCACCTAATTATAATAAGCCAATGCATATATTTTCTTTTTCTTCATTCCACACAATTGCTGCAGTATTGTTACAGAAAAATGAAGAAGGTTATGAATAGCCCATTGCATTTTTTAGCAAATCATTATAGGCAACAAAACTCAAGTATGATGTAAAAGAAAAATGGGCATATTCACTGGTGAAAGGGTTGAAGGATTTTAGGTGTTACCTAATGGGAGCCATTATCATTGCATTTGTCCCTACTATTGTTGTAAAGGATATCTTTTCACAACAAGAGGTATCTGGTAGAAGATGTAGGTGGATTAACATAATACAAGAATTTAACATTCATATTTAGATCACCAAATTGGTTAGAGGTCAAGGTTTGGCCAAATTGATGATAGAAGTCAATTTAGACGAAAACAAAATCAATCAATTTCATGATAGTTGTAGGGATAATCTTTGTGATATGGATACTTCTAACTAGTATAGAGATGTGATTTATTACTTGTAGAACATGAAATCTCCACCAATATTAATAGACAACTAGAAAAGATCTCTGAAGTTGTAGGCTATAAGATATGTTATAGTGCAGGGGCAATTGTGGTGGAGGAATATAGAAGGGGTCCTTTTAAAATGTGTAGATGAAATTGAGTCTAAAAGGATTTTAAGATATATGCATGAAGGTTATGTGGTGGTCATTATATGGCTAAAACCACAACTCATAAAGTTCTAAGGATTGGCTTTTGGTGGCCAACATTTTTCAGAGATGCTCATGAGTTTGTGAAAACATGTGATGCTTGTAAAAGGTTTAGTGGAAAGTTAATTTTTTTTGGGAATTTTCCATTAAGACCTGTTGAAGTGCAAGCGCCATTTCAACAATGGGGAATTAACTTCATCGGTGAGATCTCAAACAAATCTAGTGGTGGACATTCTTGGATCCTCATGGCTACTAACTACTTCACTAAATGGATTGAAGCAATTCCTACTAAGAATGCAACAACTAAAGTAGTGATTAATTTTATTCTAAATAACATTATGACTAGGTTTGGATGCCCATAAAACATTGTAACTAATAATGCTATGTGTTTAAGATCTGAGGAATATAATTTTTTTTTGTAAGAAGTAAAACATTACAGAATACACATCATCATCTTATCATCCCCAAGGAAATGGTTAGACAGAATCAAGCAATAAAATTATATTGAAAACTATCAAGAGGATTTTAGGAGAGAACAAGAAGGCTTGGGATTCAAAATTTCCATTAGCTCTGTGGGTTGATAGGGTTATTGTGAAAAAGGCTATTGGATGTGCTTCTTTTGATTTGGTTTATGGCATACAAGCTAGACTTCCACAAAATAATTTAAAGAAAATATATAAATTGTTCAACTTTATGAAGATGATATCATTGATGAGATGCATCATAGGATGGATGATATCTTACAACTAGAAGAAACAAGAAGAGATTCTTTTATTCAAAATGCCAAGTTATAGTCACAGATGAAGCATTTATATGACAAGAGGGCCATTGAGAGGAAATTTGAATTAGGTGATATGGTATTGATGTGGAATGCTAGGATACAACATTTGTGATACAAATGGTGAAGACTCATATTTTCTAAGGGATCTAACTGAAGATATTCTTGAATTACCAATTCATGAAAAATTCTTGAAGAGGTACTTTTCTTAAAGTATTTGTGTTCCATGAACAATAGTTTTAGTGTTTCTTGTGCCCTTGTACATTATGTATATTTTGTAAATCACTATAAAAAAATTTGTACATTGTGGTCTCCTATTTATGTTGTTTTGTTTCTATGCTCTCTGAGGAAGTTGTCATTTCTTGTGTCAAGTATGTGGTCTGCTCCACCATAGATTCTAAATTCTTGCATAGACTCAGGTAGTCTATCATCCCCAAACAGAGTCATTGGTGGTCTAATTTTTCACAATGTAGAGAAATTCCAAAATATGTGTGAAAAATCATATAATCCTTGTCTCCTACAAATTAGGGTTTCTCTTCTTATCATTTTTCAAAATCTTGTGTTACCCTAGTTATGTCTTGGTTTATGTGTTGTCTAAATTTTATTAAATCCTCAAGGTTTTTCATCAACATAATCTTCACAATGTCCTAAGTATGTTAAAACCCTAGGTCTATCTTGAAATTTTTGAAAGGGTTTGCAAAATTCTTAAGTTCTTCTCTTTTATGGTTTTATGATGTTTGGGCTTCTTTTAGGAGCATTGTGTTTTCTTGCCTTTATCTTTGTGGTTACATTTTTCTATTATGGCATAAAGACGTAAAGGAATTTTTGATCTATGGGTATATGGTTGTGCATCTTGTAATAGTGAAGCGGTGCACTTTGGAGCTTTTTGATCATATGATTGATCTTTCAACAAGAGTCCATAAAAGGTTTTTATACCTTGTAATTTTGTCTTACAATTCCACAGTGACGAGTTAAACTATATCAATGAAAGCCTATCATTAAGATACCTCTGACTATACATTCTTCTAAATGGTGTATGAGTGTAATAGGGTTTAAAGTGGTCATGTTTATGGACTCATGGGGGTACCGGTGACAAGTTGAGAAAATGGGTGGAAGGGTGGATTGGTTTGGTTCATGCGCTTACATTTTGCTGAATGGTGTAAGAACATAAATACCTATCTTGGCATAAAAGGTATATCACAAAAATATAAAATGGGTTTTATGGTTCTATGCATAAGGGAAGCTCGTAAGAGCAAAGCAATGTTTGATTTCATCTATGAGCTTCCATTGTTTTGGTTTGTAGATAACTATAAAGTGGTGTCATAAGGAGGAATGTGTCATGTGGGACTTGACAAATTGCCACTTAGGCCCTAAGAAGAGTGAATCAAGTTGTGACATGTCACATATGTCAGATGGGTCTGGCCTGCGTGGAAGATAACTTAAGTCATTCATTTTGAATGTGCTTGAATTAATGGTGTTGTTTTTCTAAGATCTAATCTGGTTCATTTATTTGCTAAGAGAAAAGTTTACCATTACATTATTACATTTGCAAGGATATCGTGTGGACAAAGAGGTGCTTCATGTCTTTCTTCATGGATACGAGATTGGTTTGGTGTATGAGCATAAAAGGTAAAATGAAAAATGAAATGAATTTTTTATGCTGGTACAAGATGTGTTGAAATGTAAACATGTAAGGATATGTTGAAAGGGTTTGAGTTCTTACGATAAAGAAGGCCTCGTAGGGGCATAAAATAGATTGCAAAGCCATGCTTAGAGAAGGTTAATGCTTCTATGTTTGAAATTTTTTGAAGGTTTTTTGAACAAGCATAAGGGTTTGATAGTTGCATCTCTAAAGCTATGAAGGTGGAAGGATTTGGGTTCAATGTGTAAACGGAAGACCAAATTTGAAAAAAGAGATTAGCTAAGGTGTCATGCCAGTTAAGAAAAAGGACAAATTCACCATAGCCAAGTAAAATAAAAAGTCAAAAGGTACTTCAAGATCATATTACATAGTTCACATTCTATACTGACACCCTACAAGGATGGTATTAAAGCTCGTGCATGTAGAATTTATTAAAGATGGTAGATTGCATGATTTAAGTATAAAGATATGATCAAATGTTTAGAGTATTTTCAATTTTCAAGAGTTTTTCTTCCATTCTAAAAAATTCTTTAGGTGACCATAACTTTGTGATTTTCTATGCCATTGTTGCAGGAGTTTGAGGTATAAATTTGCAAAAAATAATGGCTAACATGGATGTTGAAGAGATCCCTACTGATGAAGTAGAGGTTGACGAGGAAGGGGAAGATGTTGTTGAAGTAATAGCAGAGGGAAAAAAGAAGGGGGCAGCCAAGGCTGAAAAGAAAACCTGGGTTAGAAAGCCAAATCAACATGCAAAAGAATGGATGAGGATACTCACAGGGTCATTCAATATGATTTCAGCTAATGATCATATTTTTAAAGACCCTTACTTCTAATGCAGAGATGCAATGTGCCCTAAGATCGATGGGTTTAATCTATTCATGTATTTCTACCAGAATAGAACTTAAAATGAACTAGTATACAACCCATGGAATAGGAATATGGAAAAATTAATATTTCCTAAGGTATTTGTTGATGTGGATTTTTTGAAGGCACTGATAAACTCATATAATCTAGTCATGAGGTCATTCCATAGACATAATGGGAGCATTTTATGTACCCTTGGTAGGACTTCTTTCATAGAAGCTTTTAGTTTGGAAGGGCAGATGGATGTGCCCATAGATATTGAGGATTTATAGGGCAAATTTGGGAGAAATAAAACTCATTATTCAAAGAATGTGATGCTACCCCATATCCCCTACAATGTTAAAAAAGCAAGGTAGATACCAAGGAAAGTAGAAGATCATTTGCCACTAAGTAGATTCAAAAACTACTTTAAAAATATAGTGTATGGATTACACAAAGTTCTGGGAAGCGATCGGGCAGAAGATTGTGTAAATGGCTCATTATTTTTAATAGCATGTGACATACAAGACCCTTTTCACAACAAGGAATATGATAATGTGGGATTCATTATTTAGAGCATGCATCATCAAATTGTGAATGCCAACAAAGGAGAGATGAAGGACTTCAAATTTCATCATTACTAATTGCTAATGCACCTAATCCTATACAAGAACATTGGTTATATTAGCCAAGATTTCATTGATCAAATGTCTGATGAATTTGGTGAGTTGCTTATGTAATTATGAACTCATATTTGGGATAAAAAAAATTATTATTCAAATACAATTGTATTTTTCAAATTTTTTGTGCTATGATCATGAGAATGGTAGATCATACCTTTTTTAGGGTCCCTAATGTTTTGAAAACATTACTCAGACATTCCTTTTTGGATGGAAAAATGAAATTGGACCATAATTGGGGTGATTTTTTTTTTGAGTATATCTTGATGAGAGTTTATGCATGTCCAAATCCACCTCATATATTACCCAAATATCTTCCTCCTAGGTTAGCTATTATTGAATTCCTTTGGCAATATTTATTGATGAACAAAGAGATGATTCATCCTTCCCTACATAAACCTACATTTTTCTATAGATGCTTTAAAGTAGTGTTGGGAATTTTTTTTGCATGAGGTCAATGGTAGGAATCCATTGCGTAATTCCTCTCTTAAAAAGAAAATCTTTTTAAGGATCCACTCCAAGGTTCAGTATCTGTCTTGTGATGTACCAAAATTTGCTCAGTAGAAGATAACTGTGAGTCCTCACAAGGAGGCCTTTGTTGGTTCTAAAAAATTCTTTTATCTTGGAATTGAAGTAGAATCTATTTACTGTCTCAAAATATCACACCAAAAGAACAATATTTTTCTATTTTTCTATTTTTCAATGCATGCAACTCTAACAATGTTTGCCTCATACTTGTCTTTGACCTTCTATCTATAGTTTTCTACCTCAATTTGAGTCTCTACAAAATATTTGAGTTTGGTGTCCAACTCTAACAATGCTTCCTCTTTCCTGAAGGCTTGTCTGATGTCTTCATCACTGGATGCTTCCTCTAAAGTATTTCTAAAATTTTTCACAACTACCTCAATTGGAAAAATCTTCTCTTATTCTTCATCTTCAAAAAATTTTAAGCATGCATCACTGTACAATTTTTTTGCTTCCAAAATTTGCTCTCGAGCTTGGTCCTTGAGCCTATGTATCTCATCATGCAATGTTTCCATCACTTTATTTTTATCTGTAATCTTTTCTATCCAATCATCTATCATGTCTAACTCCTCTTTGATATATACATCAATTAGAATGTGGTACCTTTTCCCTTTTATGGCTTGTAAAGTTTGCAAATCCTTCCTCAATGCCCATACCTTATCCATGATACTAAAGTCCTACCTCAAAATTGCCATGATCTTATCAATATTCTCTTGTGTAGCATGCAATAACTTGAGACTTCCTATGATTACAGTGATACCTTTATCCTCAAGGCTATCTCACCAATCCTATCAAGCTCTCAAAAGTAGACTAAGCCATACACCTTCCCCTTCTCTAAGAATGGTATTCAAAGTCTCCTCAGGGCATTCAGAATCAAGAGGACCAATAACTTCAGCTAAATATCCCTTTAATATCTCAACTTGCCTTTGAAGTGTTCTGATTTCAATCTCATCCTATTCCATATGGCTAAGAACCTCCTTGACTCCCATAGTCATCATCTATTGAGATGTATCTCGTGTAGGCTTTCCTAACATGATATCTTTCACTTAATAGTCCTAAAAACTAACAGCTTCTATATATGTACCTTCCAGAGGATGATCCACTTTTGCAAATAAGTCCTAGTTCTATGTAGTAGTAATGAATGCAAATTGTGTTGCATCATGTAATGGAGAGTTAGGCTTGTTCAAAATCTCCACAATTTCACAAATATCATCCGCTGAAGCATGAAATTGATGCTTGGCACTTCTCATTATTTCCTTCCGAAACCATCTTGGGATATGTCTTTCGATAACCTTGGCTCTAGATGATGAAGGGATGTGTTCAACTACCTCCTTTCCTCTATTGCTATTGCTTTGAGTCTCCTATTGAAAGGATTCTTCTTCTATAGTATCGATTTCTATAGATCATGTAGTTTGATCCTCAACTTCCTAAGAAGGTTGTTGTATACATTCTACTATCTATGTCTCTTTTGATGGCTCATCAGTAACCCTTGGTTCTGGTTGCCCTTGTAATGATGGTTCCTTCTGAACATGTTCTTCTGAACTTGAAGGTGGAGGTGTTACTAAAACCTTATCTACCATCATAACCTGAGGTGAAGATGGGGGAGTGAGATAAGGACCTTGTGTCTTGGGTGGCATCTACATCCAATTTTTCTATTGAAGTTCACCTGTAGGGGTATCTCTGATCTTATCTCCAACTAATTCTATACCCACTAGCATGAAATAAAAATCTAAGATGGAGAGAACATCATCACCTAGCTCCCTTTGCTCATTCACCCATCACTGTACTTTGTCTTTTGAAGAAGAGAGTTCTACCATTTCAGCTTGGATGGGTGCTAGGGTATTTGTGACACTCTTCCTTCTTTCCAATTCTATGGCTTTGGCCAGCCAAGTTCTCCTTTATAGAGGCACTTTCTCCTCCTCTTCATCTGACTCTATTTCCCCCTCATCTGATTCTTCCTTGGGAATGGTTTTAGGAATAGATGGATTAGGCACTAATCTTTTATGAACTCTTTGCCTCTTGTTCATTCTAACCTTGATCCTCTTTTGTTTCTATGGAACCATAGGAGAAGCAGGCTCTTCATGCACCAGATGAATGGATGTCTCTGGAATTTCTCCCTCTTCTTGTTGACTTGACAAAATAGGAGGCAATGGAAATTCAACCTAAATATGAGAAGCTCCACCATCTTGGAGCTCTTGGGGACTGGATCTCGATTGTTGGGAAGGGGCCTATTCTTCGACATGCTCTACCTTAAACCTCTAAGGAGAGGTTCTCTTCCTCTTTCCCTTCTTCTCTAGAGGGTGGTAGTATCCCACTAGACAATCTAGCTGGTAAACTATTTCTAGCCTAATAGAAGATTGGAGTGCAAAGATAGGAACTGTGACTTTCTTTCCCTTTCCCCTTTTTGGGCGAGCATGTGCATGGAAGATCATTGTATTAAGAATTGGATCAAGTGGAAAGGGTTTCTTGATCCAACTCTTTATCATTCTAATGAAATGTCTAGCTCGATGATTAATATCATCTCCTTCCTCTCTATCAACTTCTACATTTAGAATGGGACTCTCGCCAACTTTATCTGTATTGAATAAGGGATCCAATAGCTCCTATGAGTCTTGTAGCCTTATCTCATTAGGAATGGTCAAATGGAGAGCCTTCTTTGCTAAATAAAAATTCATTCTACAATAGTCTCTAATACATACATCATAGTCATTTGTGGTGTTCATCCAATGATCTTCAATGGCATCCTCATGATAGAACTCCTTTCCTCCAAGTTTTCCACTTTACCAACATTGTCAAAGAATGGTTGAGGAGAGTTATATTCTTCAGGAGGATAATTCTCTCATTCCCACTCAAAACTCAAAATATCCTACTTTCTCTTTACCTGGTATGCTCCTATTACAAAAGTTCATTCCCAACAAGGCCTCTGTTATCTATTGATCCTCTCATAAGTTGACTCAATTTGTTAGGATATTTCCATCAAGACCAATTTATCACTTGGGTACCTTGGGAGTTTCTTCGGATTGATGGATGCACCACCTACCCGAATGTATGTGAATGTCCTAAATTGGATGAAATATGCACCAAGAGTTATGATCTGTGTCTTGGCCTCATCGGACAATCTCTTCCCATAATCCCCTTCAATGAATCTAATGATGGAAAAGATGAAGGCATCATTCACAATTCTGTACTCCTTGCTCTACGATGAAAGCTTCTTCTTCACTAGCTGAGGATAAACTATATATGACCATGCATTAGGGTCCTCCATACTACCCTTCTTGTACAACTCAAGATAGTCAGTTGCCCTGGTTGCAAGTAGATACACCACATAAAATTTCATATAGAAATTCTTCTTGTCCTTCACTATCCACAACTAGTCACACAAGTTCTCACTAAGTGTGGTGGCCCAATCGAATGGAATCTTTGTGTGTCTGATGGTCTCAATGAAGTTGACCATGAATGGAGTGAGATGACCTGCTGCAGGCAATCCCATAACTTTTCTAAGGAGAATGATTGAATATCTGATGTCATCCTTCATGTATCCTTGATTCATATCCACTTTCCTAATTGTCTTCCCTTGAGGTGGCTTCTCAATGAAGCATGAGGAATATATGATGTCAATGGCCTCTTGGTAATGATCTTTATGCCACCTCTCAACTACTTCATATGAAAGTCTAATGAACTAATTGGCTCTAAGTAGATGAAAAACCCTCTTGATATTATCAGGTCACAGATCCAAGACCACTTCCCTAGTGACACTCTTTACCACCCTTTCATTAAGAACAAAATGTCGAGATAGGGTCATAATCAATTCAGCTGACTACACAGTCCCAAGATGTAATGTTTCATTTACTAATCTAGAATGGATTAGGGTAGACCTCAAAGATGACCTTTTAGTTGGACTATTACAAACTCTCAAGAACTCTCCCAAGTTCCTGTGTCTGAGGTCTATGTCTTTGATCTCAGCGTACTCATCATGTAACCATGATTTTGGGGTTATGCCTTGGAACTTGTAAACAACTGGTTTTGCTACTGATCTGGATGTGGACACCATTTTATTATATTACCTATGCATTACGAGAAAAAGAAAACATGATTAATCATTGGATATCGAAAAAGAAAAAATGTAAAAAAAAAAAAAAAAAACGTCCCCATTAGGGACTTATTTATTTATTTTTTCCTTTTTATTTAGTTATTTATTATTATTATTTTTAAAATTTCTCATATGATGGAGCATGCATGGGCGTGAGTGCTTGTGCATGGGTGCGAGTGTGCCTGTGCATGCACCATTTTGGCACACCGAAGGGAGCCGCATGCAGCACCGCAAGTGCGCCGATGAAAGTGGTGTGGCCAGGCATGGGCACAGGCACCTAAAGGCATCGCTTATGTGACCAAAAGGGCACCTAACATGCCTCGTGGGAGCACCACGCAGGTGCCACGTGCACACCCAGAAAGGGCGCTACTTGAGGCACCACAGCGATGCGCCACTCTAGTGCAACACATGCATGCCCATGAGGGCACATAGCTTGACTAAAGAAAAGGTGCACTTGCAGTGTTGTGCACAACTCCCTTTGGCATGTCAAAGTGGCGCATGTGCACGCATGCCTGCACCCACGCACAAGCACTCGCACCCGCACGTGCTCCATCATTTGAGAAAATTTAAAAATAAAATAATAATAATAATAATAAAATAAAATAAAATAAAAAGAAATTTAAAAAAAAAAAAAAAAAAAAAGTCCGTAAGGGAGATATTTTTATTTTATTTTTTTTACTCTAAAACTCTAACTCTAATACTAATTTCTTCTCCCGACTCTCGAACAGTGAGTCTAGGAGTTGAAAAAAGGCAAAGGGTCCCCATTCCTAGATGAGGAATGGGGTGTGTGTTGTGGACACCACAACAAATAGCCCTCAAGAAAGGAAGAAATGTTCAAGGCATTTTTTCATTAGCAAACATTCCTCCAACATGTGTCGAACACCAACCCAACTCTGAACACCTCAAGCTTATTTCGAATGACTTCACAGTCAAAAATTTCAGGACCTGAAATCTTCAAGTTCAGTATGTGCATTATTTATTCATTCCCTTTGATGCCTTTAAGATGCAGTTTATCAAAGTTTTTTGATAACTTTAAAATGATCTTCCACTCCCCCTAGCTCATTCATTCAGAATCTCCATGAGGGCTTTTTATCAATCAATTTCTTGACCAAATAAGAGAATCAGTTCGAGGGCTCTTAGTGGGATGACACACTATTTAAATTTTTTGACCATTTGAATAGTTGCTCCATGTCATTTAGAATGTTACTTTTGATGAAGCGATAGTTTGAATATAAGATACTCTTTTTTGAGAATGCATCTTTTGCCATTTCAGATCTTTGGAATCCTTCAGTCTTAACACTGTATCTCTCTCTCTTTTTTTTTTTTTTTTGTATCTTGACTACACTTAGACTATGTAATCAAGACATCAGTGTCATTTCTTAGATTCAATCTCTTGTGAACATCCCTTGCGTTCTTCTTTTAGAACTCTTTTAGAAACTCTCATGCCAATCAATGATCTTAGGAATCTTTTGAGGAGACCCCTCCTATTTGGACCAGTCAAATTTTGGATCATCTCTCATAATCTTTGACTTGAATTCAACAACACCAAAAAAAAAGATCAAATCTTAAAATTTTCAAAGTGTTGAGAACTTGTTAGTCTAGTATCCTAATTTCCTAACTGAAAATCCCTTATTTTCACAAGAAATGTCCATTGCTCAGTTGGTATAAGACACACAATTGTCCAAATGTTTTGACAAAGAAATACCTCTTCTTGAAATTGGGACCAAAGAGTGGTTAGTAAAATCTTGAGAAAAATCCCAAATACACCTTACCCCCTAGGACTGACACAACTTTGAAAACAAAACACACAACTAAAAGGAAACACATGACTGAAAGAAAACACACAACTTGAAAGAAAAAACACTTGCAGAAATAAACAAGCAATAAACACACTTGCAGAAATGAAAATCTAATCTAGATGCAAAAATAAAATCTAACTAATTCTTTTTTAAAAAAAAAAATTTAGGCTTCAAAATAATGTTTCAAAAATTGCCCATTTACAGGCAAAGGTAGAAATTCCCCCTCTAAGGAACTTAGCCTAAAAGTTTTTTTGTCGAGAATTTTTGCAATCTGATATGGGCCCGTCCACAAGCGTTGAAACTTGGTATGACTACCTGGCTTTTCTTTTGCCTTATACCAAAGTAGCACAAGGTCAAAGATCTTGAATGATTTGATTGTGGCTCTCTTGTCGAACCATCTTTTAACAATAGTTTGATGTTTGGGCATGTGCTCCAATGCAGCTATTCATTTCTCATCCATTTCCGGAAGATTCATTAGTCTGATCTGCACTCTATCAATGTTATCAGCATACCCACTCATGAATTTTAGGATAGGAATCTTGAGATTGAGTGGGAATACTAGTTCTTCTTCGTAAACAAGTGGATATGAAAAAGTCCCCAAGGCATTTTCAACTCTGACTCGATCCGTCCACAAGGAATATTTCAATTGTGTATGCCAATCCCTAGGATTCTCCTTCAACAATCATTTTATCACAGTGATTAAGTTCTTGTTTTTAGACTCTGCTACCCCATTTCCTTGAGGGTAGTAATTTGAGGAGAATTTGATAATGACTTTATTTTAAAATGTCCATTGGGTCAAGAATGCAAATTCAAATGTAGACCCATTGTCGCATACAAGAGTGAATGGCATTCAAAACCTAGTTATAATATGTTCTTCCAAAAAGTCAGTCACCACCTTAGCAGTGCAATTTCTAAAAGTCTCTGCCTCCATCCATCGTGTGCAGTAATCCATAGCTATAAGAATGAATGCATGTCCAATTGATGATGGTGGGTTTACTAGACCAATGAAATCCAGTCTCCACTTTGCGAAAGGGCGCGCCTTGTATGCCAGTTGTAGTGGCATTGTTGGGTGCCTCTCTTTGTTAGCACTGGTTTGGCATATATGACAAGAACACACATGTTCAAAAGTATCCTTGAATATCGAGGGCCAAAAATAACCCGATCTTAAAATCATGTGAGTTGTTGCTTCTGCTAAACCATGTCCCTTTCTATACTTTTCATGAAAATGGTCCAAGGCATCGTTAGCTTCTTCACATCCTAAGCATTTCAAATAAATCCTTTTATATAGCTTTTTATCAAGTAATTTGTAAGACTTGCATTTCATCTGAAGTCCCCTATATTGTGAACTATTCATCCATTTGGGGGCATTGATCTTGTAAGAGATAATAGACAATATCTTGGTACCATACATCTATCACCACACCTTGATTGATATCAACTTTTGATATAACCATCTTCTTTTGATCGTCTTTGTCTATTTCATCGTCAAATTTGAATTCCTTTTGATTTCCATCTTGGTTATCAGCTATCATTTTCAATAACCCTTGGCCTCTAACTAATCTCATAGATTGAATTTTGGGATCGAATTCCTAAAGTATTGCCATCCACTTTCCCCTTCTTTCACCAAGTTCATTTTGCATCAAAAGTGTCTTTACTGCTGGATCAAGTACAATTGCATACACCTTACTTCTGAGTATGTAGTGATAGAACTTCTTTATTGCCTTGATTAATGCAAAGGATTTTTTTATCAAGATTTGAATATTTCAACTCAACATTCTTTAGAGAACAACTCATAAAAGCAATTGGTTGCTCATCTTCCTTCTCTCTTTTTTGTGTCAAGATCCCTGCACAAGAATGTTCAGAAGCAAAAGAATAGATCTTGAATGGTAACTCATAATTTGGACTTACCAAAACTGGGGCTATGGAAATGGAAATCTTAATATCTTGGAATGATTTCTTTATCTCTGGTACCCATTCTGTTTTGGCCCCCTTTTTGAGTAAATCATTGAGGGGGTGGACTATCTCTGCAAAACCACTTATGAATTTGTGTACAAAGTTTATCTTTCCAAAGAAAGATTTCAATTCCTTTTGACTATGTGGAGGTGCTAACTTCAAAATAGACTCAACTTTATCTGGATCAATGGAAATTTTGACTTTATAAATGACATGTCCTAGGAGCTTCCCTTTAGTAACACCAAATGAACATTTCTTGGGATTGAGTGATATGTCATACCTATGACATCTATTGAATACCTGCCTTAGATCAGCAATATGAGTACTTCAATCTTTTGAAAAGATAGTCAAGTCATCCATGTAGATGACTATACACCTATTTATCAATCCTTTGAAAGCTTCATCCATTGCTCATTGAAATGTAGCTCCCACATTAATCAACTTGAAAGGTATCCTTCTGTAAGAAAATGTTTCCCACTTGGTTGTGAAAGTAGTCTTTGGCCTATCTTCTTCATCGACCATCACTTGGTTATATCTTGAGTAACCATCCAAGAATGACATCATCTTTGAACCATTAACGATTTGTATGGCCTCATCTAGTGAAGGTAAAGGATAATTGTCCTTTTGAGATGCTAGGTTGAGGTTGCAAAAGTCAACACAAAGACAAATTTCTCCAGTCTTCTTCCATATAGGTACCAAATTGGCCACCCATGTAGAATGATGAATAGGGAAAATGATCTTAGCATTGAAAAGTTTCTAAACTTCTTTCATTATCAATGGTTCAATGATAGGATTGACAGGTCGTTGTCTTTGTCAAAAAGGTTTAGCATCTGGTTTCAATGGGATGTCATGTGTGATAATCTCAGGATCATAAGTCTTTAACTCTTCATAGCTCCAAGAAATAACATCTTTATAATCAGTGAGCAATTTGAGCATGTCATCCATTTATTGTTGATTGCATGCTTTTCCTATTTGCACCATTTTTGGTTCTTCATCAGTACCCAAATTGTACAAGTCACACTCTTCGATTCCTTTCTCTTGAGTTTCCCTTCTATTAAGTGTTGATTCATCTTGATCAAAGATGCATTCAAGTTCAACCATTCCTTTTGGAATGGTGTTGGTTTTCAAATTAAGGATTCCATCATCATCCTCAAGCTCATCATCTTCAAGCTTATCCTCAAGTGTATCATCAATCTCTTGTCCTTGAAAATGGCGACTACACATAATAAACTCAAGTATATGTTGATCATCCTAAAAGACCTAAAAGTTAGTGATATTGTCAAGAATGGAAGGAATGACAACTAATTTGACTGAGAATCTTTTTAGCTTTGTCTTTTCAAGTGGTTGCAAAATGCTAGCTGAAATAGCAAGGGTGTTTGCTACCACATTCTTCCTTCTAGGAATGGATTTGATGTTTAGAGCTTCAAAGTCATCCATTATATCCCATACCCTTTTTCTATAAGTGATTAATCTTTTTTCATTGCATGAGTGTATGGATTTTACTTTTTGTATAACTAGTTGAGAATCACCTTCGATTATAAGAGCAGTGACTCCTTTTTCCAATGCAAAGAGAAGTCCTTGAATCAAAGCTTTGTATTCTACACCATTGTTAGCACATCTAAACTAAAATTGATATGTGACATAGAAAGACCTACCTTTTGGGTTGATTATTTCAATACCTGCATTGGTTCCTAATTTACATCTAGAACCATCAAAGCGGAGTACCCAAACTACATTTTCCTTGGGTTTTTTGACTTTGTGCTTATTCATCCTTAACTTTTCTTTTACTTGAGCCTTTAACAACTATTTCTTGGGAACCTTTTGTAAATTTTTTCGTGTAGGGATTGATGAATCTCCTTCATATCCTATGGATAGAGGAAGTGAGTGTTTTTCTTACTTCTCTTGAATTTCTCCTATTAGCTAACTGATTTGTTCAACTTTAGGTTCAAGATGAAAGACTATTGAAGTCCATCCTTTACCTTTGACATATCATCTTCTTCTTTGAACTTTAATCATCCCTAGAGGAGGAGAAGATAAACCTCCACCATTTGAAGAGGTATCACTATATGATACATTTAAATCTTCACTTTCTTCTTTAGTCTATTCAATAAGGTTAGATGAATTCACTGAATCTTGACTTTCAGTGATTTCATCTTTTGAGGTCTTTGTACTCTTGTCTTCCATCATTTGTGTCAATACCTTTGCTACTGTTTCTTGGCATACTGAACATTCAAACTCTAAATGACTAAATTTGTGCAACCGACAAAATCATGGAAGGAGGAGGATACTAGGGTCAGCTTCCTCTCCTAAACAATGTAGAATAGTCACCATACTCTCTATGAATTGTGTCACGGTCTCACTTTTGGGTATTGACACCTTAGGTTCTTCATTTTGATCTTGAGATGTATTTTTTAGAACCATATTCAATACCATCACTTTGTAAAAACCCAAATCTGATTGTAAGAATGCTATCTCATTTAGGGCATTGTAATCTATGATCATTGTTTTCAGTTTGTGCTTAGCATCTATCTTGATTTGATTGTTCAATCCTTTCCATGGCAACCATAATTGAGTGAAGTCTGTAGAGAACCATCCTCTAAGACATTTTGTTTATTCTCTGCTTAGGAGTAATCCATATGTCTCTAGGATATCAACCACATGTATGTCAACAATATCCTAGATCTAAGGATCAACTGTTAACTGTATCTACACATCTTTCAATACTTCAATGACTTTTGCCTCTATTTTGTCCAACTGTATTACCACTCGGTTAGAGGGTTGAGGATTAACTCCTAGCTTTTGAGCTATTGATAATGGCATCACATTACATGAAGCTCCTAAATCAATAAGATAATTTTGAAGATTTTTCCCATATATTCTTATGCTTAGCAAAAATGGGGGTACCTCCACTTTGTCCTTGAACATAGTGGGCATTGCTTCTGGAGCATTTACTTGTTGTGGCACCTTCTTTTGAGGGACAACATTCACATTATGGAAAACCTTTGTATTATCAAATGTCTTCATGAGTGCTTCTATTTTTTGTGGAAAATTTTGCAACATGTAAAACATAGACATATTGGCTTTATTTTTCTTCAGATCTTCTACTACATTATACTTTTCAGTAGACCAAGAAGGGTTCTTCAATATTGTTGGTATGTTCACTTGATTCTGATACTATTGTCCTCCTTGGGCTGTCCTTACCAGTGGTGGATTGTTGTTTGCTCTAGGATCAAGTAAAGTTGGTTGCAAACTAGGAGGAATTCCATCATTCAAGGGATCCTTTTTATTTCTGAGATTATATGTATTTTGATTGTCATTTTGAAAGGCAAACATCTCATCGTGTTGAAGATCGGGTTCTTGACTAAATGGGAATGAGAATTCCTCACTTACTTGTTGTTCCACTTGTACATTCTATGTAGAATTGTAAGATTCTAATAGCATTGCATTGAATTGGATAGGAGGAGGATTATCATTTACTTGTGAGTTTTGATTCAACTCCTGATTACCATTATAGTACGCACCATCGTTGCTAGGCACATTTTGGCCATTATCATACTTATTGATATCAGCATATTGAATGTTGTTGTTATTAGCAAGAATGCTTCCATTATTTAGTCAAGTATTCCATTGTCAATTTTGTCTTTAGAAGCCATTGTTATGATTAGGAGGATTGAAGTTGTTTCCTCCACCATTGTTTCCTGCATTGTTGTTACTATTATTGTTGAAGTTCCTATTGTAATTCTGACCAAAATTGTTATTGTAGGGGCCAACATTATTTCTTTGGAAGTTGTTATTTTGTCCTTGTGACAATCTAAGATGTGTCAACTCATTTTTCATTTGTGACATGGTCTTCTTCATTTGACCAAGTTCTGAAAGGAGATTTTTATCTGCTTCCACAGGAACCATTGCTTTCTATTCAAAGAAAGCTATTTTTGGGGGCTCATACCCTGGATATGTTATCGCTTGAGTTTGTGGAGTAGGTACCTACTGCAATGGAACTTGGTTCATAGGTATGAATTGACTAGGCATGGTGGGTGCTCCCATGGGGTATGTTGGCATTGTAGGGACTGTTTGTGCTAGACGCATCATTCCTCCCCCATTAGGATTAGCTTGCTTCATAAATGTGATCGCTTCTACAAATACTTTTTCCAATGTGTCAATATTTTTTGTAGGAAGCCTTCTCAGAAAGATCATAGTAAGAGTGTCCATAGCATTCAAATGAATTTGGATGGTGGCTTCAACCGGTATCATGTATGGTGTTTTTAACTTGTGGTAAGCCATATGAAAGTGATGGTTGAAGCATGAAACTATCTAAGTTGGGTCCCTTTTTATTGATATGAATTGTTGATGTATCACTGTTGGATTGATGATTGTTCTGAATTGTTCCAAGAACAATTTTTTGAAAGTGTCCCAATCTCCAACATATCTTGGTGGTAGGGTCACGTACCAATTGAAGACAATTTCCCCCAAAGAGTAGGGAAATAAATGAAGAACCACATCCTCATTAGGAATTTTCTTTTGATTGCAAATTTCCTTAAAAACCTTAACATGATCTTCAGTAGTTCTTGTTTCTTTGTAAATTAACCTTGGACAAAATTTCTCAGAAATTCTTAGGGAGGTCATGGAGTGCACCTCTCAAGTTAATGGGTGAATCAACTGCATTTGCAAAAAAGGCCATTGGATGATTTTGTGGACCTAAAGGTGGCTAGGATGGTGATGGGACTATTGGAATATGTGGAGGTCCACCTGGTGGTTGAATGGGTGGTGGAGTAGAAGAAGATGATGAAATGTTGAATGGAAGTGGTTGAACTTAGGGTATTCCTCTATCACTACATGGCTTACAAAAATGAGTAAGCTCTAGAAATTCTTGGGCATTCGGTGAAGATCTTAAGGCTTGCTGGAATGGGGATCTTAGATCAATATCCTCCAGCTTTTATCAATTCTAGAAAAAATACACCTCTATAGAAGTAGACTTCCTCACTTCTTTAAATTTTGTGCACCATAGAGTTTCGTGAACCTACAGATCTGTGGACCTGCGGACCTGCAAATCTATGGACCTATAGACCTACATACCTACAAATCTACAGACCTACATACCTGTGGATCTGAATTTCTAAAAAATTTAGAAGTGATTTCTAAACTTTTATGGAGTGCAAATTATTGCAAGGGTGCAAGAATTCTAAAACTTTATCAAACCTTCCTTGTTTCCAATGGTAGGTTCTTTTTTTTCAGGCCCTCCTTCTAGTGCCACTTCTTTTGGGCATTCATTTTGTATGAGGTCAATGGCAGGAATCCATTGCGTAATTCCTCTCTTGAAAAGAAAATATTTTTAAGGATCCACTCCAAGGTTCAATATTTGTCTTCCAACGTACCAAAATCTACTCAGTAAAAGATAAATGTGAGTGTTCACAAGGAGGTGTTTGCTGGTTCTAAAAAACTCTTTTATCTTGGAATTGAAGTAAAATCTATTTGCTATCTCAAAATATCACACCAAAAGAACAATATTTTTCTATTTTTCTATTTTTCAATGCATGCAACTCTAACAATGTAGCTACTATGAGGTCCTACTCTAACAAGGGGTTAGCAAAGCAAATAACAAAACTGAAAGAAAATAACATGAAATCAAATGACTTAAAATTGAAATTCCTAAATGGACATAAGCTACAGAACACAACATGTTGCAAGTTAAACCTTTGAAGAAATGGGTAGAAAACCAATCAGAACAGGAGCAGTGCTTCCTAGAATCCATTGATGCAATCGTCAGTGAGAATTTTTAATAGGTTGAATGATGTTTCACTCTTCATCAAATCGCAAGGCCATGGAAAGTGAACTCATATGAGACAAAAAGCTATGGAGACACAATTGGGCAATCTCTTCTCAAGCTCGTTACATTAGCAAAATTCATATATCTCTAGCAAACACTAGAACTAAAAGATTGCACATTCAGAAACAATGCAATAAACCTTTGGCTCAATCACAATCCCATGAATAAAATACACAAAACAATGACACATTCAGGCAAGAATAACTACACTCCAAATGCAAGCACCAAAATCATAACTTTATTGCACAATTAGGGTGGCCCTTCTTACATTTTACAATAAGGTATTTATAAGAAATTGTCTCCTCAATTTGTGTTGGGAGTGAGAGATATCTTGATGTAATAAAATGCTTTTAAAACATTTAAACAAACTAAATATATACAAACTAACAATCTAACTAGTGCTTAGAGGGACACCATCCATATTTTATTTATTAATTGGATGCATGAGTCATTTACATGTCAAAATAGAGAAAGCATGAGAGAGAAAGTAGGAGGAAGCCATCAATCAAGGTAGAAGTGCACGGAGACACCAAAAATAGAAGTTGCCCCTTCACTAGACATGTGTCGAGGTTAACTTGTCATCAGAATATGCTTCCGATGCATGGAAAGTGTTATTTATGGAACTGGTAGTCAACTGTCAACGCACCTTTGAATTGTGGAGCTGTGGACCTACAGACCTCAACTGGGTCAAAATCTCAAAATTTTACTAAGTGTCAAAATTGAAATTCTAGCATCTAGGTTTTTCTCATTTTTATCCTAAAGCTATGTTTGGATGTTTTCTTTGAATTTCTCTATAATCTCTGTAATGCCTTGCCCAAAGATCGTTGGAAACAAGGATGAAATACAAGCCAATTTTTTTTTTTTTACAAGTATGAATGCACAAGACAACATCATATAGGGGTCACAAAGATCGCAATGAAAGACTTCACCACAATCCCGACAACCAATAGATCTCTAAACGCCACTACCAATTGACACACATGAACAAAAGCCAACAACCACCACAACAAGATGAGGGCTCAAGAAATGACCACTCATCAACAAAACACCAAGCTAAGGTAAAATAAAAAATCTTGAAATTTGGTTAAGCTTGAAATCTTGAAGCCCTGAAAATTGGCTAAGTCTGGATTTTTGAAGCCTTGAAATTTCCTAGAATCTCTAACTTATCTTCGAGAGGTCCGAAACCTATCTTAAAAGATTTTTCACATATATTAAAATATATCTTAAGTATAAGTAATTTCTTATAATTAAAAGATATATTTTAAACCCCAAGAGACTGACTATAGAAACACACACAATAGAAAACAAAAAGCAACACCAAGGGAATGAAGAACACCTAAGAGAGTACCCCGAACCATCCCTAAAAATTTCACATCAGATCAAAAAGTGCTCGTTGCCCACCCACGTAGGTTTCATAAGAATTGTGTGACACTTTATTAGCACTATGCGATACTTTACCAGTATCATGCGACATTTCTCTAGAAGGAGGGTGACACAATCAAGGGTTGGGCGATACTCCAAGAGGCATGCAACAAATTCAGGGTGTGCGCAACAGAGTTCAAATGGGCATGTGACACTTTATTGTATCGCACCATGCTAACACATAGTCACCCAGGAAAAGACAAGAACACTATAAAGGAAGAACATTAAGCCAAATAGAGCTAGAATCTCCACACTGGGGAGTACTAGATCCACATATATCGAGAAGCAAACACTCAAGTGCATAAACAATAAGATGCCAAGAAGGAGATACATTTATCGATCTAAAACTACAATAGAAAAGAATATACTGAAAGCAACATCACAGTGAACATAAGTAACATCACAATGAACTCAAAAAACAAACTAAGTATGTGGTTCCTCCCAAGTGTCAATAGCATCAAAAGACCATCGTGGGTCCTAGTCATCCCCCACGCGTAACATTCCAAGCCACCAACCAAATCGTTAGTACTATCGTAATAGGGATGTCACTACTAAAACATGCAACAATATAAGCATAAGGGAATCTAACATGCTAGTAGAAAAGCATAAGATAATCCTATAGTAGATAACATCACCTATCACATGCCAAACATCAATAAGCAATAGATATGCTACTACAACAATTCACATCATCTAATCATATGCTAAACATCAATATGAGAATGCATCAAGTAAACTAACATCATCTAAACATGATATCCAAGCATTACAATGAAAGTATAAAATCACAAGAAAGCATGCCTCGGAACTCAAAGTACCAAGTGAAAACATCTAGAAATAGTCACACTAGGACAAGACCATCTCTATACATTGGTCCCTAGCAGTGGTGAAGGTAGCTATGCCTCCCAACCATGTGAAACCCGTAGGTCCACATCCTCCATGCTAATGGAGATAAAGATCCAACCACAAATACACAAAACAACATCCATGGCTAACACTCATGCCAGACAGTATGATGGCTATAACCAAGAACCTAAGACAATGCAAGGAGTACAGGTCTTGGTCAGACACTCAAAAGGCTACTAAGTAGGGGCTGACATTATGGAGAGTTGCATGGCATCAAAAAGCCCAAGCTCAGATCTTGTGGATTCAGCATCCCTCAATGGAATGGATCAGCAAAGCATTTTATTATCTTAAGTTTTATTATCATTCACACATTTTCTTTAATTAACACTTATTTAAAACTTCCTCTGCCAACCCTCTAGGCACAATGATCACCAAAATGTAGGATAGAAGCCCCCTCCATATGCTACCCTACCCTACCCATGCTCATCCTATGATAAGTACCCATGGGCATGCATACTCCCATCCCAACCCCAATGATCGTAACTTTCGACAAATCCACAGAAGATCAGGCCTCGCAAGTCACCCAAAAAATGTACATGCACATACTCATGTTTGGCAGACCACCATCATGAAGATCATAACACAAGGATAGGAATGAGAACACAATGCAAAGAAAACACCCAACTAAAAGCAACATAGGAAGGATGGATTCTACATGAATCCCAAAGCTAATAAAACCATACATCATAAAATCACTCAACTAGCCTCAATCTGAGAGTATGGATTCTACACGAATCTCAATGATGTAACAAGATAAAAAGTCATGAACTTACTCAACTGGCCTCAATCTGAGAGTATGGATTCTACACAAATCCTAGTGTCCATGAAACAAAGCAAAAGTCCAAAAGAAACCATAATAGGTATAAAATCACTCAACCAAATACAACGTCAGGAGTATGGATGTAACATACATCCCAATGCAACATAAAAGTGCAATAGTGGTCTGACTGATATCCAAATGGATCATCAAGGTCCACGACCCACATTTTGCCAAGAAAACTCGAGAAAATAGGGTAGCATGCAAAATGAGGTAAAAATTCTATATTTTGGAAAAATTGCAAAATTAAAACCCATTTGGCCTGTGGGCACAAACACCCCAAAAATCCAAAAATAATCAAATTCAAACATCGTATGAAAAAATGGCCAGCATAATGGCGTAAAATCCCAAACGCTCATCCTAAAGTTTAGGGAAATGTTTGTACCTACCCAACCGGGTAAAACTAACATACATAAATAGAGGGGAACACTAGTTCTCAGCCTCCAAAAAAATGGCTACCAAAAATAGAAGCAAAAATAATAAAATAGGAAAGCCCTACCTCACAACCAAAAGAGAAAAATGGGAATCTGAACTATAAAATAAATATCTTGTAGAAGTAGCTAAAAATTGTGGCAATCCAAGGTTTCCCTGAGCTAGATTCAATGAGCCCAACCTCGCGATGATCCCACACCCGTAGCTCCCACAATGAACAAAACAATAAATCCTCATGAAGAGGATTTTGGGTTTTACTCTCCAACTTTCTAATTCAAAAGTGAGAAGCGAGGAATTAAATTATTTTTTGGATACTTATTCACTTTTCAAGAGAATAATCAATTAGAGAAAATAACTAGCCAACCTAGTTAAACCCCGAATCGACCCAAATGAAAACAGGCTATTCCTATAAATAGAAATTCATCTATGGAAAAGCTTCCAAAAATTAAAATAAATCAATTAAAAAGCTTGAAGACCAAAAAACACATAAATCTCCTTAACAACTTTCATGATAATGCAAACCTCTAAATGCACAGACACGCTTATTGGTCTAATCACATAATGCAACTGAGTTCGGATTTAATAATAATCTAAAGGTTTAAATTAAACATTTAATTAAGGATACTTTGACCATATAAGGATGACATTGGTAAAATATAAATGGTTGAATCACTAACTCCATGTGCCACTGCCAGGGATATAAATTCTACACACTAAACAACACGATCAAGTGCAATTGCATATAATAACATAGGCAAAGCAATAAATGCATTAAATCACCTAATTTAACTATTTACTTAATTATATTAAAATAATCTATTTACATCACTCACATTCACATAAAGCATAACAATGTAGGAATGAAATAAATAACCATAGCATTAAATCCATCACCTAACATAGTTAGAGGTATGTCCAAATACTAGATATCATCATAAAACACACTTTCATCTCAAAATGGCATCATCATGCAATATGATTAACTAAATAGCATAGTAGTCTAATATCTATGATATTATAATCAAGGTATAACATCTGACCCTCGGGTTGTCTCAAATGTAAAGTATCACATAAGAACAAATATCTCTCAGATCAAAATAAAACAAGGTAAATGTTCACAGCACATAACCAAATAATCCCACATGAACAATCCATTTCTAATTACTCAAGCATTTAATAATGATTGATTACAGAATCAACAAAAAGACACTTGAAACACATAAGCAAACATAGTCATAAACATGACTAACCACTACTACAGGAACCTAGTCCAGTGTAGCATGGTAATAGTACATAATGCAATCTCTGCACACATCTTAGGGTAATCATGAAACAACCTCATGATACCACATCGATCCTGGTAACCATTGGCACAAACCCCAGTGAACCATCAATCAAAATCTCATAGATTAGACAAAAGCATAATCAAAGCAACTAATACAGAAACATAAATCCAAACACCTCAATGGCATAGACGACTCATGGTCATAGTCATGATCCATCACAAAAAAAGATCGACAAGGTTGCATCCATCAAGATGACTTACATAAGTCAAATAGGAGAGGCACTACATCATCCCCCCCCAAAGACTAGGCTTACTCCTAGAAGCTTGCAATCCAAGAATAGAAACCAAACACACCAAGAACAAAATCAAAAGCAAGCAATATGAATGACTCAAAAAATCTCTACAAGTCAAACCCAAATCACTCTTCTCAAACCAACATGTTAACCCCCAAATAGGTTAACTACAAGAGAATGGGTGTCACACAGACACAAGGTCTTCCAACAAGGAACCTTCTATGCACTAGGAAAAACCCATCTAGCCATAAAGTCAACAATGCAAGGTAAGGAACAAGCCACTCTACCTTGTCAAAAGGTGCCCAACAAAACATGCACCTACCACAAGACCACAAACAAGGTCAAAATATAGCACACTTCCAACTAGAGTTAGAATCGTGGGGAATAACCATCCCAAATTCCCAAGAATACTATCATGTCACACATGATCATTTTGGAATTCACATAAACTCACCCTTAGAACAAAGAGGATGAAAGTTTACCAACAAAAGGACACACTCCAAAAGAATACTCACCACGAAGTGTAGGAGCACAATGCCTCTCCAAGGTACAAAAGCTCAATTATCACTGGGAACTAGCGTAACACAACCCAACTAGACAAGATATCACCTTTCCACAAGGTTGCACACACTTTTGTCAGTGGAAACAATCATGAAATATCTACATACCAACTCATAAGATGGTGATATGTGTCCAATGATACCATGTCCCTCCAGCACCATGCTGGGAATACCACCCCCATCCTACCACTAAACTCAATCTCCAACCTCAAGTCAATGGTCAAAGAGCAACTTGATTGAGACAAACCACATGAAGATATAAGCTTAGGGAGAAGGATACTATAGAGTATAGGACTGAGAGGGAGTCATTCTCAACCTTGGCACAAAATCATCCCAAGATGCATTAGGAAACTCACAATTCCACCAACCATCAACATACTCACAAGAGAACACTAACTAAACTAGTGGCAAAACCAAACTAGCTTACTCTCTCAACAGAGAAAAAGGATAGAAAGATGCACCCAAGACAACATCCAAAAAGGAGAATCTAGACTCATCAAAGAACTAAGTCACTCCCAAACAACAAGGCAACATCATCCATGAGCAAGGAATGATCACGAACCCCACTTCACCTCACCAAGGTGGGTCAGTGCAAAAGGAAACACAAAAACCCAAGCATGAACTCCAACAAGCACCTAGTAGATTATGAAGACAAGATAGCTCTTCCATTATGAATAACATGAAGAGTTAAACTTCTCCAATGGCCATAAATATGATATTTCATGATTGAATTGGCCTCTACTCGAGAAGGTACTCGAAACATTGATCGGAAACTCCAAAAGCCAAGAGAGACCTAAGACCTATGATTTGAGTCTCCACTCAAACAAAACCACAAAGGCAAAAACAACAATCTTGGCCACCAAGACAAATGGCAGACAAAATGTCCAAATCCACACAAGAGCAGACATGCCCAAAACAACATAAGACATGGAATGAAAGGTAGTTCACACATTGAAACCATCATTACTTATCTCCCATAATTTCATTAATTAAGCATAACATAAGCACTAATGCATAATGAATTGAAAGATTTTCAAGCAAGGGTCCAAGAGTCACTTACCATAAAATAAGTACATATCTTTCAATTTCTTTCAAAAATAACATTAAGTTCAATCACCATTTAAACCACCCAGTAACATTAACAACTTTAAATCTATCAAAGATACACTAGCATGTTCTCCATGATATTATCCCTTGTACGTACTACCAGAGGTTCAAGATGAACATGATAGAGTCACAAAACACAACTGGGCAGTAGTGAAACACATCCAGAATAGTCATCATGAAACATAATCAAAGAGCCTAAATGGGGGAAATTGTCAATTCCAACAGTAAGTATAAAAAAAAAGAGCTCATTTCAACAATAGGTCAAATGTGACAACTGTCACAAAGAGAGCAATAGACAAAATTTGATGACTACTCCAAGAGAGAAAAATACTAAAAACTAATTCTACCCCAACAACATGAGGAGAGTACCTCCAGCCAAATAAAATAAGGAATCAAACAAATCACATTACAGGTGATGACTGAGTATAGTCACACAAGAGGGATAAATCACCACACAATGCTAAGGAATACATTATCCCAGCAATGTTAGAGAACACACTCACACACATCAAACAATATACCATCAATAATCTCATGCATATGAAAACAACAATAATTTCCATGCAATGCAACATTTAGATATCCATCAAATTAATATAGTTTTACATAAGCTTAAGAAGTAATCAGATTGGGGACTTAAGTCATTAACCCAAAGATACAATGCAAACCTATTTCTTTCCAATGATTCACCATAACACTTATTTTCAATGAAAAGAACCATTTCATTATTATAATGACATAACACAGACTCACAAATAAGATTAATCTATCTACTTACAACAAGGAGAAAACAAGGAACAATGCACCTAACTCCATAAGGAGAAACAAGAAGAGGCACACAAGGCCAACACATGGACACCAATTAGTGGTTCTATCCAAAAAGGGTCATACAATCAACCAACCAACCAAGGCACATCAATTCCGCTTACAAAACTAGGAAGACTCACTTCCTTCTCCACACGCTGATCTACTTGCATCTACTAGAAAAGCAAGTCCATCCCAAGTAGATACTGAAGCAACAAAGATCACGAGTTCTCACTAAGACACTCTCTGTCAACAAACACAACAATAACTACATGGGCAACATAAACACAGAGACCCCAATGTTTGAACATGGGCTCTGATACCAGATGTAATGCCCCACCCAGAGATCCTTGGAAAAAAGGATGAAATACAAGCTAGAATTTTTTTTTTTACAGGTATGAATGCACAAGACAACATCATACAAGGATCACAAAGATCAGAATAGAAGACTTCACCACAATCCTGGCAACCAACAGATCTTTGAACGCCACTACCAATTGACACACATGAACAAAAGTCAACAACCACCACAACAAGATGAAGGCTCAAGAAATGACCACTCATCAAAAAAACACCAAGCTGGGGTAAAATGTAGAATCCTGAAACTTGGCTAAGCCTAAAATCCTGAAGCCCTTAAAATTGGCTAAGTCTAGATTTTTGAAGCCTTGAAATTTCCTAGAATCTTTAACTTATCTTCAAGAGGTCTGAAACCTATCTCAAAAGATACGTCGCATATATTAAAATATATATTAAGTATAAGAAATTAAATATACATCAACTTATACTTAAATGATATATTTTAAACCCCAAGAGATTGACTACAGAAATACACACAATGGAAAACAAAAAGCAACACTAAGGGATTGAAGAACACCTAAGAGGGTACCCCGAACCATCCCTAAAAAGTTCACATTAGATAAAAAGTGCTCACTGCCCACATGCGCAAGTTTCATAAAAACTGTGCGACACTTTATCAGCACTATGTGATACTTTACCAGTGTCATGCAACATTTTTCCAGAAGGAGGGCGACATAATCAGGGGTTGGGTGATACTTCTCCAAAGGGCATGTGATACTAGAAGTGCATCGTATGACATTTTTGTTAAGGGAGTGCGATACTAGAAGTATCGCATGACAAAACTCCAAGAGGCGTGTGACACATTCAAGGTGTGCATGACAGAGTTCAAATGGGCATGCAACACTTTATTTTATTGCACCATGCCGATACATGGTCACCCAAGAAAAGACAAGAAGACTACAAAAGAAGAACGTTAAGCCAAACAGACCTAGAACCTCCACACTAGGGAGTACCAGATACACATAGATCAAGGAGTGAACACTCGAGTCCATAAACAACAAGATGCCAAGAAGGAGATACATCTATCCATCTAAAACTACAATAGAAAAGAACATACTAAAAGCAACATCACAATGAACTAAACAAACAAACTAAGTACACAGTTCCTCCCAACCGTCAATAGCATCATAAGACCTTGTGGGTCCTAGCCATCCCCCGTGCATAACATCCCAAGCCACCGACCAAATTGTCAATACTATCGCAATAGGGATGTCACTACTAAAAAATGCAACAATATAAGCATAAGGGAATCTAACATGCTAGTAGAAAAGCATAAGATAATCCTACAGTAGATAACATCACCTATCACATGCTAAACATCAATAAGCAATAAATATGCTACTACAACAATTCACATCATCTAATCATATGCTAAACATCAATATGAGAATGTTTCAAGTAAACTAACATCATTTAAACATGATATCCAAGAATTCCAATGAAAGCATAAAATCACAAGAAAGCATACCTCGAAACCTAAAGTACCAAGTGAAAACATCCAACAACGGTCGCACTAGGACAAGACCGTCTCTATACATCGGTCCTTAGTAGTGGTGAAGGTAGCTATTCCTCCCAACCATGTGAAACTTGTAGGTCCACACCTGTCATGTTGATGGAGATAAAGATCTAACCAAAAACACACAAAACAAGATCCATGGCTAACACTCACGCTAGACAATATGATGGCTGCAACCAAGAACCTAAGATAATGCAAGGAGTATAGGTCCTGGTCAGACACTCAAAAGGCTACTAAGTAGGGGCTGACATCATGGAGAGTCGCTTGGCATCAAAAAGCCCAAACTTGAATCATGTGGATTTAGCATCCCTCAATGGAATGGCTCGGCATAGCATTTTATTATTTTAAGTTTTATTACCATTCACACATTTTCTTTAATTATCACTTATTTAAAACTTCCTCCGCCAACCCTCTAGGCACAATGACCACTAGGCTGTGGGATAGAAGCCCCCTCCATATGCTACCCTACCCTACCTATGCTCATCCTACAACAAGTGCTCATGGGCATGCATACTCCCATCCCAACCCCAATCATCATAACTTTTGGCAAATCCATGAAAGATTGGGCCTCGCATGTCACCCAACAAATGTATGCGCACGTACTCGTGTGTGGTGCACCACCATCATGAAGATCATAACACAAGGACAAGAATGAGAACACAATTCAAAGAAAACACCCAACTAAAAGCAACATAGGAATAATGGATTCTACATGAATCCCAAAGCCAATAAAACCATACATCATAAAATCACTCAACCAGCCTCAATATGAGAGTATGGATTCTACACAAATCCCAATGATGTAACAAGACCAAAATTTATGAACTTTCTCAACTGGCCTCAATCCGAGAGTATGGATTCTACACAAATCCTAGTGTCCATAAAACAAAGCAAATGTCCTAAAGAAACCATAACAGGTATAAAATCACTCAACCAAACACAACATCAAGAGTATGGATGCAACACACATCCCAATGCAACATAAAAGTGTAATTGTGGTCTGACTGATATCCAAATGAATCATCAAGGTCCATGACCTACATTGTGCCAAGAAAACTTGAGAAAATAGGGTGGCACTCAAAACGAGGTAAAAACCCTAAATTTTGGGAAAATTGCAAAATTAAAACCCATTTGGTCTTTGGGTACAAACACCCCAAAAATCCAAAAATAATCAAATTCGAAAACCATATGCAAAGATGGCCAGCATAATGGCGTAAAATCTCAAACCCTCATCCTGAAATATAGGGAAATGTTCATACCTGCCCAACTAGGTAAAACTAACATACAGAAATAGAGGGGAACACTAGTTCTCAACTTCCAAACAAACAGCTACCAAAAATAGAAGCAGAAACAATAAAATAGGAAAGCCCTACCTCACAGCCAAAAGGGCAAAATGGAAATCTAAACCATAAAATAAATATCCCGTAGAAGTAGCTGAAAATCATGGCAATCCAAGGTTTCCCTAAGCTAGATCCAACAAGCCCAACCTCGCAATGATCACATGCTTGTAGCTCCCACAACAAACAAAAAAATAAATCCTCATTAAGAGGATTTTGGGTTTTACTCTCCAACTTTCTAATTCAAATGTGAGAAGTGAAGAATTAAATTCCTTTTTGGATACTTATTCACTTTTTGAGTGAATAATCGATTAGGGCAAATAACCAGCCAACCTAGTTAAACTCTGAATCGATCCAAAAAAAAGCAGGCTATTCCTATAAATAGGAATTCATCTATAGAAAAGCTACTAGAAATTAAAATAAATCAATTAAAAAGCCTGAAAACCCAAAAACACATAAATCTCCTTAACAACTTTCACGACAATGCAAACCTCTAAATGCACAGACACGCTTATTGGTCTATCACATAATGCAAATGAATTTGGATTTAATAATCACCGAAAGGTTTAAATTAAACATTTAATTAAAGATACGTCGACCATATAAGGAGGACATTGGTAAAATATGAATGGTTGAATGACTAACTCCATGTGCCACTACCAGGGATATAAATCCTGCAAACTAAACAACACGATCAAGTGCAATTGCATATAATAACATAGTCGAAGCAATAAATGCATTAAATCACCTAATTTAACCATTTACTTAATTATATTAAAATAATTTATTTACATCACTCATGTTCGCATAAAGCATAGCAATGTAGGAATGAAGTAAATAACCATAGCATTAAATCCATCACCTAACATAGTTAGAGTTATGTCCAAATACTAGATATCATCATAAAACACACTGTCATCTCAAAATGGCATCGTCATGCAATATGATTAACTGAACAACATAGTAGTCTAATATTTATGATACTAAAGTCAAGGTATAACATCTAACCCTTAGGTCATCTCAAATGTAAAACATCACATAAGAATAGATATCTCTCAGATCAAAATAAAATAACGTAAATGTCTGTAGCACATAACCAAATAATCCCACATGAACAATCCATTTCTAATTACTTAAGCATTTAATAATGATTGATTATAGAATCAACAAAAAGAAACTTAAAACACATAAGAAAACACAGTTATAAACATGACTAACCACTTCTACAGGAACCTAGTCCAGTGTAGCATGGTAATAGTACATAGTGCAATCTCTGCACACATCTCAGGGTAATCATAGAACAACCTCATGATACCACATCGATCCTGGTAACCACTGGCACAAATCTCAATGAACTATCAATCACAATCTCATAGATCAAACAAAAGCATAATCAAAGCAATTAATACAAAAACATAAATCCACACACCTCAACGGTGTAGACCACTCATGGTCACAATCATGATCCATCACAAAAAAAGATCAACAAGGTTACATCCATTAGGATGACTTACAAAATTAAAATGGGAGAGGCACTACAATCTCAATAATCTTATCAGCATTTGGGAGATCCAAAGCCTCATACTTGTCTTTGACCTTCTGTCTATAGTTGTCTACCTCAATTCAAGTCTCTGCAAAATCTCCAAGTTTGGTGTCCAACTCTAACAATGCTTCCTCTATCTTGAAGGCTTGTCTGATGTCTTCATCATTGGATGCTTCCTCTAAACTCTTTCTAAAAATTTTCACAACTACCTCAACTAGTAAAAGCTTCTCTCATTCTTCATCTTCAAAAATGTCCAAGCATGCATCACTGTACAACTTTTCTGCTTCCAAAATTTTCCCTTAGGCTTGGTCCTTGAGCCTATATATCTCATCATGTAATTTTTCCATCACTTTATTTCCATCTACAATATTTTCTATCCAATCATCTATCATGTCTAACTCCTCTCTAATATATACATCAATCAGAATGCGGTACCTTTTCCCTCTTATGGCTTGTAGATTTTGTAAATCCTTGCTCCATGCTCGTACCTCATCCATGATACTGAAGTTCTACCTCAAAATTTCCATGATCTTATCAACATTCTCTTGTGTAGCATGCAATAACTTCAGACTTCTTGTTATTATAGTGAAACCCTTATCCTCAAAGATGTCTCACCAATCCTAACAAGCTCTCAAAAATGGACTGAGCCGTACACCTTTCCCTTCTCTAAGAATGGTATTCAAAGTCTCCTCAAGGTGTTCAGAATCAAGAGGACCAATAACTTCAGTTAAATATCCCTTTAACATCTCAACTTGCCTTCGAAGTGTTCTGATTTCAATCTCATCCTATTCCATATGGCTAAGAACCTCCTTGACTCCCATAATCATCATCTATTGAGATGCATCCCATGTAGGCTTTTATAACATGATATCTTTCACTTCATAGTCTTAAAAACTAATAGCTTCTATATATGTAGCTTCCAAAGGGTGATCCACCTGTGCAAATAAGTCATGGTTTCGTGTAGTACTAATGAATGCAAATGGCATTGCATCATGTAATGGAGAGTTAGGCTTGTTCAAAATCTCCAAAATTTCACAAATATCATCCTCTGAAGCACAAAATTGATGCTCGGCACTTCTCATTATTTCCTTCTGAAACCATCTTGAGATTTTTTTTTCTATAACCTTGGCTCTAGATGATGAAGGGATGTGTTCAACAACCTCCTTCCCTCTATCACTCTTTCTTGGAGTCTCCTATTGTGAGGATTCTTCTTCTATAGTGTTAGTTTCTGTAGATCCTATCCTCAACTTCCTGAGAAGGTTGTTGTATACATTCTACTATCTGTGTCTCTTTTGATGGCTCATTAGTAACCCTTGGTTATGGTTGCCCTTGTAATGATGGTTCCTTCTTGACATTTTCTTTTGAACTCAAAGGTGGACGTGTTACTAAAACCTTATCTACCATCATAACCTGAGGTGAAGATGGGGGAGTGAGATGAGGACCTTGTGTCTTGGGTAGTATCTATGTTGAATCTTGTTGTTAAAGCTCACCTATAGGGGCATCTTTGATCTTATCTCCAACTAATTCTATACCCACTGGCATGAAATAAAAATTTGGGATGGAGAGAACATCATCACCTAGCTCCCTTTTCTCATTCACCCATCATTGTACTTCATCTTCTAAAGAAGAGAGTTCTACCATTTCAGCTTGGATGGATGGTGGGGTATTTGTGACACTCTTCATTCTTTCCAATTCTGTGGCTTTGGCTAGCCAAGTTCTCCTTTGTAGAGGCACTTGCTCCTCTTCATTTGGCTCTGTTTCCCCCTCATCGAATTCTTCCTTGGGAATGGTTTTAGGAATAGATGAATTAGGCACTAATCTTTTACGAACTCTTTACCTCTTGTTCATTCTAACCTTGATCCTCTTTTGTTTTTGTGGAACCATAGGAGAAGCGGGCTCTTCATGTACTGGATGAATGGATGTCTCTATAATCTCTCCCTCTTCTTGTCGACTCAACAAAATAGGAGGCAATGGAAATTCAACCTGAATATGAGAAGCTCCACCATCTTGGGGCTCTTGGGGACTCGATCCCAGTTGCTAGAAAGGGGCCTATTCTTCAACATGTTCTGCCTGAAACCTCTGAGGAGAGGTTCTCTTCTTCTTTTCCTTCTTCCCTAGAGGGTGGTCGTATCCCACTAGATGATCTAGCTAGTAAACCTTTTCTAGCCTAATAGGAGACTGGAGTGCAAAGATAGGAATTGTGACTTGCTTTCCCCTCCCCCTTTCTGGGTGAGCATGTGCATGGAAGATCACTATATCCAAAATTGGATCAAGTGGAAAGGGTTTCTTGATCCAACACTTTGTCATTCTAATGCCATGTTTGGCTCGATGATTAATATCATCTCCTTCCTCTCTATCAACTTGTGCGGGAGTGGGAACTGCAATTCAAATCACGTTGTTTTGAATCTGGAGAAAGGCGGGAGACAGGAGAGCACGTCTGCAGGAGGGCATGCAGCAAGGCATGCAGCAAGCGCAGGGCAGGAAACGGAGGGGAAAGATGAGGATGCCTCAAAGGATGGGGACCCATGGGTTATGATGCCCCATCCAGGTGAGAAGATTCCCCCTCCCCCCCAATGTGGGCAGTGGGCCGTCTGGGGCATGGGGACGCTGGTCGAATCTATTCGGGATAAAACCATCAAGTAAATCATCTTTCCCAAAAGTCATTGACAAATCTGATAAGGAGAAAGGTATTTTTGCTCTGGAAATCCCTAGGGAAATTATTGACCACAATATCCTAAGCATGGCGAACACTCTGGTAGGAAAATTTGTAGGGCCAAGACCTAATATTGATGTAGTGAGGACATTTACCAGGAGAAAATGGGACCTTAAAGGGCATGTAGAAGTGACTGCTATGGCCAAAGGCTTCATGTCTTTCGAGTTCTCTTGCTCGAAAGATTTTTCTCGTATACTATGTGCTGGGAACTGGTCTTTGGACAGATCCAACCTAATATTGCAAAAATGGACATCCAACTTGGATTTGAACAATGATTTCCAATCTCAGGTTCCAGTTTGGTTAAGACTTTCGGAACTTCCTTTGGAATATTGGCATGAGGATGTCTTTGATGGCATAGCTAGGACCTTTGGAGAGCTCCTCTCCATTGACCCTGTCACAGCAGCTAAGAAAAGATTGAACTACGCAAGAATCTGTGTAGGAGTCATCGAAGGCCAAGACATGCCTCAAGTTTTAGAACTACAATCTCGTTTGGGAAACAGATTTCAAAAGATTGACTATGAAAGTGTGCCTTTTGCTTGTTTCCATTGTAAGAAGGTTGTCCACAAGGCTGGATCTTGCCCACTTTTCAAAGGGAAGAGTACGGTGGGAAAGGCTCATCCACAAGGGGGGATAAAAGATTCTCTAGATTCCAAAAAAGAATGGAGGAAAAAAGCATCGCAAGTCAAGGCAAATGGAGAGGCAGAAGGAAAAACAAATACTGCTCCTAATGCACCCCAAGAGGAATCAGGGCCTCCTCGAGCGACTGGAAACATAGGAGGGGGAGAAGAGAAAGGAGTGAAAGACAATTCAACACCTCTCCCCAATGCGAAGGAATCTGAGAAGAAACCTGAGGAGACAGGTGAAAATATGACTCTTCCCCCTCTGGATTCTCAGGAGGATGACTTGAAACTATCCTTTGTCCCGAACTCCATGAAAGAACTAAAGGAGGGGGAACCCATGTCCTAGGACCCTAACCCGGTGTGTTGTCCCCCCCCTTCAACAGTAAACAGAATCATAGAGAGGCTGTCTGCATCGACAATGGAAGATTTGGTGAGAATTGATGCTTGGATGGACAAAGGACTAGAGGGAGAAGAGAATCCCTGGACAGAAGTCAGGAGTAGAAAGAAGAAGAATAGCAGGGACCCTTCTTCGGTATCTCCCCCTTCTACTAGAAGCAAGGCCAAGGCTGATCTCGGCCACAAATCTAACCTAGTGGGAAGGAAAAACAAGAATGAAATCAGGAAAGAGGAAGCCAGAAGAAACATTAAGGATGGTACGCAGCGCACCATCCAGGAAGCATGTTCAGTAGTTAAATCATGAAGATCTTATCTTGGAATATTCGTGGACTCAATGGAATCCACAAGCAAGAAGTTATTAGAAATATGATAAGGGACCAAAGGCCTGATGTGTTTCTAATCCAGGAAACTAAAATGAAGAAGGAAAGGATAGAAAATATTAAGTTCAACAATAGCATGAAGGGCATAGCCTCTAACTCTGAAGGAGCGTCTGGAGGACTGCTGTTACTTTTCAATGATAAGTATTTCAATATAGTAGCTGAGTATGATGAAGATAACATTCTTTTTTGCAGAGTTCAACATTTGCACACCAATGATTCCTAGTTTTTAGTGAATATTTATGCCCCCAATAATAAGAGAGATAGAAAAAACTTCTGGACCAAAGTTGGTAATATGGTGCAAGATTGTGACATTAAGAAAGGTATAATCATGGGAGACTTTAACACACCGCTAGAAGATAAAGAGAAAAAGAGAGGTATGCCCCTGGATTGGGAAAGTAAACAGGATCTTTCTAACTTCATAAATAATCTGGCCCTTATGGACGTAGAGCTTAAGGGCGGATCCTTTACCTGGTCAAACAAGAGAAAAGGCCATGATTGCATTTAGGTTAGGCTAGATAGAGCTCTTATATCTTCAGACTAGCTTCAATCCTTCAGCTGCAGACTATCTCTGCTTCCCAGAATTGGTTCGGACCACTCTTCCATTTCTCTTTTAGTTTCCCCTCTGGTACACAGGAGATA
Source organism: Cupressus sempervirens (assembly GCA_028749045.1). Lineage (NCBI taxonomy): Eukaryota > Viridiplantae > Streptophyta > Pinopsida > Cupressales > Cupressaceae > Cupressus > Cupressus sempervirens. The sequence continues at coordinate 349,514,090 of CM053791.1, forward strand.
CCATCCTTTCAGGTTTGAGAAAATGTGGACCTCTCACCCTGACCTCCTGGATAATATCAAGAAATGGTGGGGGATAGAGGTGGAGGGCTCAGCCATGTTCAGAGTCACCAAAAAACTTAGCAATGTGAAGAGGATGATTAAAATTTGGAACAAGTCTGATTTTGTTCATATCTTCCATGAAAAGAAAGAGTTATTTGATAATCTAACTATTATCCAAGATTGCATTCAGAAGGAAGGTTACACTGAGACCAACAGGGTTTCGGAGCTCAAGACCCTGTCTAAAATTCATAACATTATTAATAAGGAAGAAAAATTTTGGAGGCAAAGATCGAGGATCACCTGGCTAAAGGAAGGAGATCGGAACACTAAATTTTTTCACCTAACCACCCTCAAGCACCATGCTAGTAACAGGATCTATGGTATCAGAAAGGGGCAGGAGCTGTTAACTAAAGAATCTGCCATCTCGGAAGAAGTTGTTTCCTTTTTCTCTAGCCTTCTCTCTGAGGACCCAATGCTTTCCAATTTGGACTAGGAGGATTTGTTACACTGTATCCCTCAGCTCATTCAACCTATCCATAATAAACAGCTCTGTGCTATTCCTAATGCTTCGGAAGTTAGAGAGGCTCTCTTTTCTCTGCCTGCTGACAAGGCTCCAGGCCCGGACGGTTTTCCCACTTTTTTCTTCCAAAGGTTCTGGCCGGTGATCATGGGAGAGGTTGTTCAGGTTGTCCAGGAATTCTTTGGAGCCAAATCTATTCTCAAGGAGCTAAACTCGACTTTTGTGGTTCTCATTCCTAAATCCCTTGGGGCGGACTCGTTGGACAACTTTAGACCTATTAGTCTGTGCAACTCACTCTACAAGATCATCTCTAAAGTTCTCACTTTAAGAATGCTCAAGATCTTGCCCATGATAATCTCGCAACATCAATCGGGTTTTGTTCCAGGGAGACAAATTTTGGATTCTGTCCAGATGGTGCACGAAGTCATCCACTCTCTTGAGGCATCCAAACGGGAAGGTATGTTTCTCAAACTGGATCTTTCTAAAGCTTGTGACAAGGTGGACTGGTCTCTCCTTGGGAAGGTCCTCTCGACTTTTGGCTTTGACAGTAAAGTTTGCAAAATTATCTCTCAATTAGTGTCCACCTCCTCCTTGGCTGTTCTGGTTAATGGAGTCCCTTCTAATTTTTTCAAACCTTCCAGAGGCCTCAGACAAGGAGACCCCCTTTCACCCATTTTGCTCATCATTTTAGTTGAATGCTTAGGAAGGATTATAGACTATAGAAAGCGTGAGGCTTGTATCAAAGGGATCCTTCCCTCCTCTAATTGCGTTCCCTTCACTCATCAGCAATTTGTTGACGATACTATCTTGGGGGGGGGAAGCTTCTGTCAAAGAGGCCAAAGCCCTAAAGAAGATTCTTGATACTTACTCCAGTGGGACGGGTCAGCTGATTAATTGGAACAAAAGCTCGCTCTTTTTCATCAACACCTCTGAGGTTAGACAAAGAAAAATCGCCAGGATTTTGGGTTGTGGGGTAGGCTCTTTCCCCTCTACCTATCTTGGTCTCCCTTTGGAATCCTCACCCCTGGAGTCTTTTTGGAATGGTATTTTGGACAGATTCAACAGGAAGATGGCTGGTTGGAAAGGGGTCTCTCTTAGTCAAGCGGGGAAATGCCTCTTAGTCAAATCTTCTCTTCAAAATCTACCAATCTACGCCCTGAGCCTCTTTGGAATTCTGGGGAAAATAGCTGAAAGAATGGAGAAAATCCAGAGAGAATTCCTTTGGAATGGTAATGAAGGGAAGAAAAGATACCCTCTTGTTGCCTGGGAGAAGGTTTGCCTCCCTAAGAGGTACGGAGGTCTGGGCATTAGAAAGATCACCCACCTCAATAAGGCTCTCCTAGCTAAACAAATATGGCGGATCTTCAGTAGCACCGGTGAATGGAGGGACACCCTGGTAAACAAGTACCTTAGAAGACCCACTCTTCTTTTCACCCTTTTTAATGAAGATATCCCAAAAGGATCGAACATTTGGAATGGGATCATGAAAGCCAGGGACCTGGCTAAGGCCAGGATATCATGGAAATTGGGAAATGGGAAGGACATCCAGTTCTGGTCGGATAGATGGCTTTCCCAAGATCCACTTATCAATAACCCTATTTTTGAGAGATGGATGTAAGCTTGTACTGATCAAATTGGGTCCAAAGTTTGTGATTATTGGAATGGCCAGGAATGGAGTGACCTATCCCTCATCTCTGAGGACTTGACTCCTATAATGCTTATGCTCAATTCCATGATTCCTATCAATTTGGGGGATGAGCTGGTCTGGAGGGATAATCCCAATGGAAGATAGTCTGTTGCCTCAGGCTATAATTCCCTTTGGATCTTAAAAGAGAAGGCCCCTTGGGCGGAGGCTTGGATTCTGGGTCTCACTCCAAAGATCAATATTTTTTACTGGCTGGCTCTTCAGAACAAAATCCTTACTCATGACAATCTCATGAAGCGAGGACATGTTATGCCCAGTAGATGTCCCTTGTGTAAGAATCAGGCTGAGACCGGAAATCACATTTTCATCTTATGTGACTATGCCAGGGAGGTGTGGAATGTCATCACACATGATAATGAAACCCTCTGGTGCAAACCGGATAATCTCATGGATTTTTTCCATCAGTGGAAAGGTCTTTGTATGATTGCTGGTCGGCAGGATCACTCGGACTGGATTTTACCCCATTTTTGCTGGGGAATTTGGAAGGAAAGGAATAATAGAATATTTAGAGACAGAGAGGAGCCAGCTATAATCCTTGGCAGGAAGGTCTTGAAGAATATAAAGGAAAATCTCCAAGTGCTGAAGGAGGAAGAAGAAGAAGAAGGGGACAGAAAGATAGCTAAAGAAAAAGACGGGAACCTCAAAAGGCAGGATGCTAGCTGGCTTCTCCCCCCAGATGTTTGGTCAAAAGCCAACTTTGATGGGGCTTCTAAGGGTAACCCAGGCCCTTCAGGTTGCGGTGGAATCATAAGAAATAGCTATGGGGAGGGAATAGCTGCCTTTGCTTCCCCGCTAGGAATCCAAACTATTCATCTGGCTGAAGCAAGAGCTGCGAATAAGGTGGTCAAGTTGGCTTTTGAAGCCAGGATTACTAAACTCTGGCTTGAGGGGGACTCCAAAAACATTATTAATACCATTAATGGTATTTCCCCTCCCTCGTGGATGATTGCGAACATAATTGCTAAGACTTGCACCACTCTCACAAAGTTCGATAAGGTCCACGTCACTCATGTTTACAGAGAGGCAAACCCAGTCGCTGATTGGTTTGCTAATAAAGGGGTTAATGCCACCAATAATCTAACCTGGCATGCCGAAAAAGATTTTTCGGTGGAGGCAAAGTTGCTTATCAACCAAGATAAAATCTTGGGAAGGACGGCTCAAATTCAATGTGAGAATGGCCACTATGGGAATCTACAGAGAGGCGATGAACCCCCAACTCCTGGTGGACGACCTCGAGAAGCCTAGATTCAATGAGCTAATTAACTCGGCTATGGTGGCTATTTCTAATAATGCAAGAGAAAAGGGCATGAATCTGTTGAACAATGCCCGCAATAGCATGATTGACAACTTCAGATCAATTAAATGGCTTTTCCATGAGCTTGAGGATGTCAGAGATAGGGTTTCCCAAATGGAAAAAATCAAGAGCAAGACAGGTGCAGAAAGCCAAGGTGACCGGAACAGCTGGGAGACTCTGATGGAGAGGAGAGTAAAAAATATTGAGAACTACAATCACAACCTGGCAAGTCAAATGATCTCCCTCCTCGTTTCGATCAACGACAACATCCTCTCTCTCTTGGAAAATCTCAAAGATAGGAACCAGATGGAGGAAGATGATAAACAGAATAGAGACAAAGATAGGCTGGATGTGGATAAAGCCAAGGATAGCACTATGGAGCAGGATTTGATGAATGCCCAGGATCATAAGGCAGAAGAGCAACAAGAGTGCGCCGAAGCTGCCCAGACCATGCTCGAGATGGAGCAGTAGTCTGCTAGGTTGGGTCTCTGTCCTTTGGTTTTTGTTTCTCCTGGCTTTGGCTTTTTGTCTGGCTCTATTTTTCTGGTTGGTTCTCTGGCCTTTTTAGTGGGCAGTTGTTTCAGGCTGGGCCTTTGGGCTTATTTTCAGCTGTAAGGCTTATGTTTTGGCTGGGCATTTTTTCGCTTATTTTCAGCCTTTCTTGTTGTTAAACTTATGGGTTTCAGGACCCCTTAAAACCTGTTTTCCTTATCAAAAACTTGTGCATTTAGAATGAGCCTCTCACCAACTTTATCTATATTGAATAAGGGATCCAGTAGCTCCTGTGAGTCTTTTAGCCTTATCTCATCTGAGATGGTCAAATGGAGAGCCTTCTCTACTAAATACAAAGTCATTCTACAATAGTCTCTAATACAAACATTGTAGTCATTTGTGGCATTCATCCAATGATCTTCAATGGCATCCTCATGATAGAAATCCTTTCCTACCAAGTTTTCCACTTTACCAACATTGTCGAAGAATGGCCGAGGAGAGTTATATTCTTCAAGAGGATAATTCTCCCACTCAAAAGTCAGAATATCCTACTTTCTCTTTACCTAGTATGCTCCTATTACAAAAGGTCATTCCTAGCAAGGCCTCTGTTGTCTTTTTATCCTCTCATAAGTTGACTCAATCTACCAGGATATTTCCATTAGGACCAACTTATCACTTGGGTACCTTGGGAGTTTCTTCAGATTGATGGATCCACCACCTACCCGAATGTATGTGAATGTCCTGAACTGGATGAAATATGCACTGAGAGCTATGATCTACATCTTGGCCTCATCAAAAAATCTCTTCCCATAATCCCTTTTAATGAATCGAATGATGGCAAAGATGAAGGCATCGTTCATAATTATGTACTCCTTGCTCTTCAGTGAGAACTTCTTCTTCACTAGTTGAGGATAAACTATATATAGCCATGCATTAGGGTCCTACATACTGCCCTTCTTGTACAACCCAAGATAGTTGGTTGCCCTTGTTGCAAGTAGATACACCATAGAAGAAGTCATTTAGAACTTCTTCTTATCCTTCACTATCCGCAATTGGTCACACAAGTTCTCACTAAGTGTGGTGGCCCAATCCAGTGGCATCTTTGCATGTTTGATGGTCTTAATGAAGTTGACAATGAATGGAGTGAGATGACCCACTACATGCAATACCATAACTCTACTCAGGAGAATGATTGAATATTTGATTTCATCCTTCATGTATCCTCAAATCATATCCACTTTGCTGATTGTCTTCCCTCGAGGTGGCTTCTCAATGAATTATGAGGAATATATGATGTCAATGGCCTCCTAGTAATGATCTTTATGCCACCTCTCAGCTACTTCATATGAAAGTCTAATGAACTAATCGGCTCTAGGTAGATGAAAAACCTTCTCATTATTAACAGGTCACAAATCCAAGACCTTTTCCCTAGTGATGCTCTTTACCACCTTTTCATCAGGAAAAAAATGCCGAGATAGGGTCATAATCAATTTAGCTGATTACACAGTGCCAGGATGTGATGCTGCATTTACTAATCCAAAATGAATTAGGGTAGACCTCAAGGATGACCTTTTGGTTGGACTATTACAAACTCTCAAGAACTTTCCCAAGTTTATGCATCCAAGGGTCTATGTCTTTGATCTCAGCGTACTCATCATGTAACCTTGATTTTGGGGTTATACCTTGGAACTTGTAAACAACTAGTTTTACTCCTAATCCAGATGTGGATGCCATCTAATTATATTACCTGTACATTACAAGAAAAAGAAAATATGATTAATCATTGGATATTTTAAAAAATAGAAAAAAAATAAAACAAAAAAAATAAGTCCCTAAGGGGGACATTTTTTTTTTAAAATTCTAAAACTCTAACTCTAATACTAATTTCTTCTTTCAACTCTCGAACAGTGAGTCCAGGAGTCAAAAAAAGGCAAGGGGTCCCCATTCCTAGATGAGGAATGGGGCGTGTGCTATGGACACCACAACAAGTAGGATATTTTATAATTGGGAAAAATGATTATGAGGAGCTTAGTGAATATTTAAGCCAGTATAAATTTGCCACTAGACCCTACAGAGTGTATGACCTAGACAATTATGTAACCAATGAGGTAAAGGCTATTAGGGGTTATATTCTGCTTCCTAGTAAGCCCATCCCTATAGAAAATTTAATTGAAAATATAGTGGCAAAAAGGGAGTCTCAGGAATTATTGGGAAAGTATTGTGAAATTAGAAAGGTGGAGCATGCCTTGAAATGGACCAACCCAAACTTCAAGGGTTTTTACTTAGAGATCCCATATCTCAAGAATTTGAGGAATATGGTTGAGAATTTTGATTATATTATGGCCCAAATGCCAAGTGAGCTAGTAGGAGAAGAGTAAAAAGTGAATAGAGAATCCCTTGAGCCTGATGTCCAGTTGGAAATTGATGTTGAGGAGTTGGAACAACCATCATCTTCTACATGGGTGGCTAAAGGAAACAAGAGATAGAAAACCTTGCATATCCTAGAGAGGGTGGTGAGCAGAGCCCTACAAGTCATACCAGGAAATGATCAATATTTTACTAATCTTAGGAAGAATTACTTGCATGAGAGGGGAATAGAGGTAGGCAGAGCTTTAACTAATTTACAATTTATAGCCTCTAGATTAGATGATAGACTCATCCAATCTGAGAAATTCATGGAAGATGATGATTTCATTAAATCATCTAAGTTTAAATTATTTTTATATAGAATTAAGCAAAATGAGCTCACATTGAGCCTTATGCCAAGAGAAGATTCTTAGAAGAATAAAGAATTAGTGGATAAACTGTTGGCACATGATCCAGATAGTGAGACAATGACCCCTATAGAAGCTAGGGATTTGGTACATAGAAATGGCATGATTTTAGTGCTAGGATGGGACATTGAAAGGGCCTTTATACTTGACCAAATCAGGAGGCAAGACAAGGAAATCAGCTATTAGGCCACTAGTAGTGATGGTTTTAAGAGAGGATCAAGTTTTAATATAAACACTAAAACCCTTGCTATCTGGAGTATTTCCCCTGATACTAATAAGCTTAGAATGATGAATGTAGAAGAGACCGCTCAAGGTAACATGATTCTTTGGACATTGGATTCCACCATAGGCAAGGAGATCTTTAGTATGGTTAAACATTTTACATGCATGAATGAGGCAAAGATGGATCAGATTGAGGATAGGCTTGTTGTTGCCTACAATGAATGCCTGGATGTTAGGAAGTTATATGAGGAAGAGCTTAAAACAAGCTTTATGCAAAAATAGAGAATAGAAGAGTTGGAAGGAAAAGTTCAAAGCCTAGAAGAGGAAGTTACATCTTTGAAGGATCAACTTAAAACTACAACAAAGGTAGAACACACACAAGGGAGTGTGGAAGAAGTTAGGCAGACTATTGAAGTAGAAGTCCAAATAGAGGACATACCCATAGGGGTAACAATGCCAGTACCAGTGGTAATTGTGGAAGGTGAGGTTCCTTAATCTAATGGTGCACCAAAAAGGGGTGTAATACTGAGTATGCTGAATCACAAGGTAGGCATCTTGAAGAGAATTTCTCAAGATGCATATAATGCATTCACCAACTTGCAAGCTGCTGAGAAAATAAGCAAAGAAGCAATAATTTGGCTTGACCCCATTTTCCATCAATGGGGACCATGCATGCATTTTTTTGATATATTGATACCTCTTTTAGCTAAGAAGCTAAACCTTCTTGATAAGGTCATTTATGTTAAAGAGGGTATGTATAAAGTAAAGGATTTTCTAGAATTCTTTATAGGAAAATTGAAAATTATTCAGAATAAGGTGAAAGTGTTGATCAATGGTTTTTATTCCTTAATCCTTTCTATCCTTAATTCTGATAGCCAAATAAAAGATTTAAATGAATGGTCTATAGTTATTTTGAGCATATTGTAAACTTTCCATAGGTGGCATCCATTTTTGAAGGTGACATTGATGAGTTTTCTTTCAATGAACTCATTGATACTCTATTCAAGATTGAAACTAAAATGAATAGATTCATAATAGAGGGGAAGGTAGTCAAAGATTCTAGGTGGAAAATGTTTGTTGGTGAATTAACAACCATCAAAGCATGTGAGTGGCCTTCAAAAAGCAAAGTCATTGTATGGGAGGCAATCGTGGAAATAAAGGCTCTACAAATAGGAAGCAGTTGAAGATGAGGTCAAAAATTGAAGATTTGATGCTCTAGCTGCCATATGCAACTGTTTCCATTGTTTCTTTTGGGTACAAAGATATTTTAAAAGTTTGTTGTATTCCTTGTTGTAAAAGGATACCTATCAATCACATTTTTCCCTTTTCTTGTTGCAACTCATGCTTATATAAATGAGTTTTCAAGGCATTGTGACGGGTCTAAAGGCTTGTATAATTTTTGCTTCTTTCAAGAGAAGTACAATCAATCCAATTGTATGTCATTGTTTTGAGTTTACTTCCAATTGTGTACTCTCTGATAATATATAGAAATGATAGAATCAACATGATATTGTGGGCTTTTCATTGAGTTTTTATTGGTCATTGTATCAATCTTCTAAAAGGATAATACAAAGAGGTACTTACATTATACCTATGTCACCAATTTCTATCTCCATTTTATGATTTGTTTTTAGTTTGAAGTCATTTGAATACGGTTTAATTGATTGAATGAATTCTAGATGGGTTGTATACTAGTTCTATTGTTGCTTTTAATTCATAAAATTATGTAAATGCTTTAGTAAATCAGTAGAGTTTATGAGTTTATGAAATGGATATTCCATAAGAATGGAAATGGGCAATTACAATTGATAGATTCATTTACAAGTTATTTGAATTAGATCTCCTATCAATAACTAAATTTTTGCCCAATGGATAAGGAAATGGTCACATAAATCAAAGGAGAGTGAGTAAATTTTACCACTACATATCCAATCAATCATAAAATCAAAGTCAATTTTATTTCATTTTGTTCAAGGTTGTGAATGCTAGTCAGCACTCATTTATATCTAATTTCTAAGTCTTAGGTAGTTGCTATTTCCAAAAATATTTGTAAACACAAGGAGAATTGTGACCAAATTTTCTTATGAGGGATGTATATGAATCTGAGAATGTCAAGAAATGGATAAATTGTGTATGTGTCTAAGATAGAAGATGAGAAGCAGAATGAAACTAATATAATTCTCATACAATAGTATGCATTTGAATCATCCCTTAGGTATTCCCACCTTGTTTATGCAGAGCCTAAATTGTAAAAAACCATGCTTGGTTTTATTAAAGTTGGATCCAAATGGTTTACACACATAATTTTTAATAGGAAGTAGCTAACCCTTAGATTATGTGAGCATTATCACTTTGGTATTGAGCATTTTGTTGTTCAGTAGTTTTAAACACCAATAGGATCTACGATTTATTTTAGTAGTAACTGATTTTCCCCTCCCCTCTTAGTTACTTCTCCTATATGTCCAACAATTAGTATCAAAGCTTTTGGTGTTTGCAGAGAAGTTTTCAAGGACATAAGCTAAAGATCAGGATGTCTTATAAGAGAGAGAGATTTCAAAGTTGAATAGAGACAACTTTGTAGCATGGAAAGGACTTATGAGGCTTCATTTGGCTACCATTAGTGATTCAGGGTGCAAATATCTTGCTGAAGAATATAAAACTCCCACTAGAACATTATCAGTTGAAGATATTGCTGAGAAGAAGAACCATAACATCATGATGATTAACATTGCATTTATTCTTAGTAATGTTGAATTTGATGAGGTCAAAGACTATAAAACTACTTTTGATATGTGGAACAAACTGAAAGAAATCTATGGAGGAGATGACAATGTAAGAAGAGCCAAAGAAAAAATCCTTAGAGGACAATTTGATCAAATGAGAATGAGAGAAGATGAAAACATTGCAAAATATGTGGAAAGAATCAAAGCTAGTGTTAGTGCAATCAGAGCATCTGGAGGAGAAGTCAAAGAAGAAACTATTGTAAGTCAAATACTCAGAACTTTGCTTCCCATCTATGTAATTAGAGTATCTACTATTCAAGAAAAGAGATGTGATCCAAATAACAAGATAGGCTTGGATGCCCTAGTAGGAAGACTAACAGCTTTTGAACTAGACAACTTTGACAACTATGTTCTTGCTTCCAAGAATATTGAGTCTAAATTTGAAGATAAATTTTCTCTCAAAAAAAAGACCAGAAAATAAAAGATAATCAATCAAAAAGTGAGGAAGAAACTAAAGAAATTTTTGATAGTGATCTTAAAATTGTTGAAGCTCTACTTGTAAAGCATATTCCTGGAGTAGAGGAAAGTACAAAGGTAAAATCCCTCTAATCTATTTTTCTTGTGAAGAAATTGGTCATATTGCTGCTAGGTGTCCAAACAAAGAAAGCAAGGAAGAGAAGAAAAGCCACAAGTACAAAGGTAAGAAGGAATTCAAAGGTCACAAATCCTATAAAGACAAAGGTAGGAAAACTTGTTTAATGGCTAAAGATTTTGATAACAGTGAAGATGAAATAGTGTATATTGTTATAAAAGATGAATCTGATGATGAAGGAGATAAGATGGCACTTGTCTCTCATGTTAGTAAAAATAACAAATGGATCATAGATAGTTGATGTTCACACCATATGACTAGAGATAAAACTAAGTTTGAACATTTTGAACGCTATGATTGAGGTAGTATAAGGTTTGGAAATAATGAACCTTGTTGCATAAAAGAAAAAGGCTGAATCTCATTCACCAATGAACTTGTACGTGACAGTGCCTATTGGGTTGAAGAACTAAAACATAATTTACTAAGTGTGGCACAACTAAACAAAATTGGATTCAATGTAGAATTCATGAATGGCAAGCCAAGACTACTGGATAACCAAGGAAATTTGGTTGGATCAGGCAAGCAAACAAAAGGTAACCTATTTTATCTTGATCTTGGTTATTGTTCATGTTTTATTGCTCAAGTAGAAGAAAGTTGACTATGGCATAGAAGACTATGTCATGCAAACTTTAATAATATGGTCAAGATTAACAAACTCAAAAGAGTAAGAGGTCTTCCTCGTTTGAAGAAACTTGATGTTGGATTATACAAAAATTGCCCAATTGGTAAAATGGGAAAGACTTGTTTTAAAAGCAAAAAATATCAGTCAAAAGATGTCTTGAAAATTGTCCATTCTAATTTATGTGGACCCATTGGAATAGAAACTTATAGTGGAACAAAAAGTTTCATTCCTTTTGTTGATGATTATTCTAGAATGATGATTGTTATGTATCTGAAAGAAAAATTAGAAGCTTTTGAGAAATTCAAATGGTATCTAGCTAGAGTAGAAAAAGAAACTAAAAAAATATTGAAATGCTTAAGATCAAATAGAGGTGGTGAATTCATCTCAAATGAGTTCAACAATTTATACATTAAAAGAGGAATCAAAAGACAAGTATCAACCCCCTGGTACTCCTAAGTAGAATAGAATAGTTGAAAGAAGAAACAGATCAATCATGGATTGTGCAAGGACACTAATGATTGAGAAGAATGTTGCTATAAAATACTAGAAGGAAGCTATCAGCACTGTAGTTCATACTTTGAACTGAGTTTAGTTGAACAAGGACTCAAACAAAACTCCTTATGAAGTATGGTATGGCTACAAACCCAATGTAAGTTACTTAAAAGTATTTGGCAGGAAATGTTATATCTTGAAAGAATCTAGAAAAGGAAAATTTAATGTAAAAAGTGATATGAAGGTATATTTCTAGGGTATTCCTACAAAAGTAAAGCATACAAATGTCTTAATTTGTTCACTCACAAAATCATAGAAAGTGCACATGTTAAAATTGATGAGTTTGCAAAAAATACTGAAGAAGAAAGCAAAAAGGAGCCAGAAGATTATAGAAGATTTGTCTACTATGAACCTGATACATTTCCAAACACATTTGACAAAAAGGAGACTTCATCTTCTGAGCTCTCTAAGTCTCCATTAGTTGCCAAGTTGTAGGAAGTGCAAATTGAGTCACAGCAAACCGAGTTACATTCAAAGGCTACCAAATTAGTGCATACCAAGCCTGAGGAACCCAAGCCATAGATAAAAGGACTTGAGTCTGAAGTTGAAATTCAAAATGAAGACAATACAATTCATTCAAAAGTCAAAGAAACCTGTATTGGCTAAATATGTCAGAAGGCATCATGCACCTGATTAGATCATTGGAGACAAATCAGATGGAATAATAACAAGAAGCAAACTAAAAGGTACATGTTTACTTGCTGAATTTGAACCTAGAAGTGTTAAAGATGCACTGGAAAATAAAAGTTGGATTGAGGCTATGAATAAAGAAATTGAACAAATAGAAAAGAATAAAACTTGGACTCTTGTACATAGGCCCAAAGATAAAAATGTGATTGGTATAAAATGGGTATTTAGAAATAAGCTAAATGAAGATGAAAAAGTGTCAAGAAACAAAGCAAGGTTGGTATGTAAAGGCTATTCTCAAGAAGAAGGTATTGATTACAATGAAACTTTTGCCCCTATTGCAAGATTAGAAGATGCTAGAACTTTACTGGCTTATGTAGTTCACAAAGGATTCAAAATATATTAGATGGATTTTAAATCTACATTCTTCAATGGAATTCTTAATGAGGAAGTCTACATTGAACAGCCAAAAGGTTTTGTTGATCCATACAAAAGGGACATGGTTTGCAAATTACACACAACCCTATATGGTCAAAAACAAGCTCCTAGAGCCTGGTATGAAAGACTACATAACTATTTGATACATATTAATTTTTAAAGAACAAATGATAACAATAGCCTATATATCAAAGAATGACCAGATAAGAAGATTGTGTTGGCAAAAATATTTGTAGATGATACTCTATTCACAGGAAATGATGACTTATGCAAAGCATTTCTAGACCAAATGAATAAAGAATTTGAAATGTCCATTTTTGGTGAAATAAAATTCTTAGTTAAATTGTAGATACATCAAAATAGAAATAGTATCTAGATCACTCAATCTAAGTACATCAAAGAGATACTCAAGAAATTTGGAAATGGATGATTCAAAACTAGTTGGAACCCCCATGTGTACTGGACTTAAGCTTACCAAAGATGATGACTCCAAAGAAGTAGATTAGACCTTATGTAGATGAATGATTGGGAAATTATAGTATGTGGTACATACAAGGCCTAATATTGCCTTAGCAGTTGGGATAGTGGCAACATTCTCAACAAAAAATAGAGAAAACCACATGATGGAAATAAAAAGAATCTTGAGATATCTAAAAGGTATTGAAGACTATAGCTTATGGTGCAAACTTGGAGGCAACCTTGACCTAAAAGTATTTATTGATGTTGATTGGGCAGGAAATCTTGATGACAGAAAAAACACTAGTGGTGGAGCATTTTTCTTGGTAGAAGGCTGGTATCTTGGACACACAAGAAGCAAAACTACTCATCTCAATCCACAACAGAAGTAGAATATGTAGCAGTAGTAGTGAATTTCTCTAGCATTGTTTGGTTCAAATAGTTGTTGAAAGGAATGAAGGTTGAAATCAAAGAGCCAATAGTCATGTATTGTGATAACACCAGTGCAATCAACATATTAAAGAATCTAGTGATGCATTCCAAAACAAGGCACATTTCTATAAGACATCACTTTGTAAGAGAATTAGTATAGGACAAAGAAATTATATTGGAATATGTGCCTACAAAAGAACAAATTGTAGATATATTCACTAAGCCATTACCTAACGATGCATTTTTGTATCTAAGGGGTAAGCTAGGGGTCATTCCCCTATCTGAAGCTCACTAAATAAAGTTTAGTGGTGCATCAATAGGAACCAAGTTGAAGATCAATCAGTTGATGTAGTATTAACAAGGACATATTACAAATGAATCTGTACTCAAGGTACATTGATACCAATCAGAATTGTCTTTGGCATGTGTTGTCAAAGAGGGAAAGTTCACTGTCATATATTTTTGAAATTTTGTAGAGGGAGAAGTTAAGAAGTTCCTTTATAGATGGAGAATACTATTGGAGATTTTTTTTGTATAAAATCAAAGAGGGAGAAACTTTCTAATAGAGGAAGTCTTGTTCTCAAGATTTCATTGTGCTATGACATGTTGTGTTGCCATCAATGTCAAAGAGGGAGATTGTTGGATACAATTGATTAATTATGTGTTCTCTTTGATGTTACACAAATGTCATATCAGTTGATAGTCAATGTATGTCGAGCTCACTTGGTCAGCAAAGGCAATTTTCCTAGTCTACTAAGCATTCTTGAGTTTACTCTATACAAAAGGCAGTATCTACTGAGCTCACTCAAGCATCAAAGAAAGTTATGCATAAAACAACACTTATTAACCAAGCTCACTTGATTAGTGAAGAGAAAGTTGAATAGAGTTAGTATTAACTAGGCTCATTCAGTTACCAAAGGGATTTTGTAAATTCATAGTGTTAACCAAGCTTCTATTCGTTAACACAAGAAATCGCTTCAGAATTAGTTTCTACCAAGCTGGGTTGGCTACCAAAGGATTTTCTTATTTTGGCACGTAAAGCTTAATTATTTTACTTATTGATTCTAGCTAATTAAGGTGATGAATATTAGTTATTCTTATTTGTATTTGAGCCAATTTGACAATCTGGAAGGTATAAGTAAAAGTCAAGTTGTGATTTCAAAGTGTGTGATATGCAAGTTGAATGAGTTGAAAGAGATAAGAAGAGAGGAAGTGAACTTGAAGGATAAGTAGGTACCTTTGTGGAGAAGAAAAGTATTATTCGATCAGAAAGGATCAAGTATGAACCAGAATAGAGATCAATAATTAGCAATTCAATTGCATCACAATTTGGTCATTTCATTGTTACTCTCTAACCATTGTAAAAGTGATCTAAAATCTCTTAACAGAGTTGGTTTAACAACCATTTCTAAATCCTCTAACAAGGTGGAAATTCTATTGAATTTTTCAAGACCTTTTGCAAGGCCACTCCTAATAGGCTAATTAAATCCTTTAACAAGGTTACACCTAATAGTGTGTTTTGTAACCTTTAATAGGTTTGGCTCTTAATAGGGCTCACTTCAAAAGAGTGAAAAATAGTGACTAGTTACATTTGGTGGTTTTTCTCAAATTGGGTTTCCATGTTAAATCCTAGTGTCTTATGTGTTCATGTTATTTCTTTCATGCTTGCAAGTAAATTATTGATAACATCTTAAGATCTGCTAAAGTAATACACACTCTACATTTACCAAGTTACAACAATTTTTGTATGCTTACGGAGTATCAACAATAATAATTTTGGAATTTATTTGACATCTAAGGGATCTAGGATTTATTTTAGTAGTAACTGATTCACCCCTCCCCTCTTAGTTACTCCACTTATATTTCCAACACTCATGCCCTACATTCATCCAAGTTCATAGTCTGTTTTGGCATACAACTTAAAGGATGTACAATTCTTCCTTGAGGAAATGAGATTAGATTAAAGAAAATGATCATAAGAGGTTTAGATCTGCCAGTGACAATGAAACTAAAGGGTGTTTCCTAATGCACTCTACATTATTATTCCCCTCACCCCAATAAAAAAGCCCATAAATCCATTGTTTGTACATAAGAGGTATTTCTAGGGATCACTAGACTCACAAATTTGAAAACAATAAAAAATCATAAAAGTATAAAAAAGTACCTATGTTGTTAGCCATTTTTCCAATCTACAAATGCAATACAAATAGTGATATACCCTCATAATATAGAGTTTGACATCAATGATCCAACCCATAAATTCCGCCTAAGATCACTCAAAAACAATCACAAAATTCTTATAAAATAAAAAATAAAGAAAGAGATAAATGAATACTTCACAGAGGATTAGTTTTGTTGATAAAATCTGCAAAATTTCTATTAAGAACAATATTAGAACAATAGTTTTTGCGGTTCAACCTTCCAAAACAAGAAAAAAATGGGTTACCCAAAAAAAATTGAGAGAAAAGAATCTTTAGCAATAAACATTTCAAAGAGGGTTAGATATCAAAAACTATATATATTTGTGAAGGAAAATTGAGATATAAACGTAAAACTTGCAATACACAAAAAAATGTTAGACATGAAGCTCAAACTTATCTTCTACTCTCAACAACAGTGTCTCTAAAAGCTAATAACCTTCAAAGCAAACTCAAATAAGAATTAAGAATCTCTTATACCATGTAAGCAATATTTATATGAAAAAACTATGAAAGGAAAGAATCCAAGACAGTTTTGTAAATAAATTGTTACCATAAATTTATAAGCTTGAAAATGATTCCAAAAATGAACACAAGGAGAAAAGTGATTTTGAAAAGGAAGGAATAAAAAAAAAAAAAAACTCCATGTGAATTATATAAATGAGATAGATGCCTAAAGAATGGAAGAGAGAGGAAAGAGAAAAATATAGTCACAAGTTCATTACAATAACTTCATAATGTATGCATTGTGTTGTGAATGAGAGAGGAACATCTCTTATATAAAGATGAGAAAATGACTTATATAGTAATCCTCTTAAGGAGGAACAAACTATTTTTCTTAATAAAAGAATTACAAAAATGACATATCCAACTAGACAAACAAGTGATATATCCCCACACTTGTACTCAACACATTTGTACATGAGGGAAACATTACTAAGACAGTAATCTAACAATTTACATGTTTGGGTTGCACAACTTGTGTGTTTTATTGGTCAAAATTATTTTCTTAGGTTGAGGACAAGTATTGGTCATGTGTTCTAGATATTAAGACCTAGTTTTTGTCACAAGGTCCTAGTAGGGTCAACCTTGGTAAAAGTTAAAAAATCCCTCAAAATTTTGAAATTATGGTTAAAATAAGGTCCATAAGTGTTCTTGGAAATTTTGGGAGGATTTGAATCAAACTAGATAGGCTAGAGGTGCCAAAAGTCCATTTTTGCAAAAATTGCAAAAGTTGCTCATGACAACTTTTAATTTTGCAAAGTTGTCATGACAACTTTCCTAAAATTTAGGAATATGCACTAAAGTTATTTGAGGCTCGACCTAAGAGTCTGGATAGTTAGGAAAAAGGTATATAAGTATGGTTCAACCAATTTTGAGAAGTTGGAAGTTGGATTGTATGAACTATTCATGTGAAGGAAATAAAGAAATACACATAAAATGAGATTTTTGCTTGACACCTGCTGATTTGGATTCAACTTCCTACTACTTTGCACGGATTAGTTTCTCCTTACCATGTGACTAGTCTGTGTGATCTTTTTGGAGGTGTTTAGATACATGTATTAGGTTTTGATGATTTTCTTTCTTTGTGTTTCTTGTTGGTTTGTAAATAGTAGTCTACACCAAAATGGCTATAACTTGAACGCCCATGGTTAAAACCTAATGACCTTTTGGATTCAAGTAGTAGCCTTCATATATTATGTAAATGGGCATTTAGAGGTTGGGAGATCAAGTTAGCTAATTTTGCAAGCGAGCCCTAGGGAAGCCTAGAGTTGTTTGGCTACGAATTTGGAAGCATGGAAGAGATTTAAAATGTGTTTTCTCGATTGGAAAGAGAAAATATTGATTGGAGAAATTAATTAGGAGGAGTTAAGGGATCATAGGCTAGAGGATAAGATTTGGAAAGTAGAATCAAGTAAACCAAGAAGATAGTGTTTTCATTGTCTTAGAAACCCTCAAAATCCTTGAGTCTAGGTGACTATGAAAAAAAAGTAAAGAAGACACTAATAGGGCATGTTATGGAGTTTTTGAAATTATTGCAACTTCCTTTTTTTAGGAGGCCTAGTTGAGGTTCTTAGGGCTACAAGGCCAAATAGAGAAATTTGATGATTTTAAGGACTTGGACTTGAAAAGTTGGTGCAGAATGGTTGGTAAAGGACCAAGAACATTGAAGGGATGATCAAATCATGTGTTGGAAAAGTTGGGAGCTTTGGGGGTGTTTGTCTTCTTGGAGATCACCTAAGTGCTTAGTTGAGTTTGAGGAGTTAGGATTGTGCTTTGAAATTGATAGGCAAGTTTCTAGGTTGGAAGGGTTAGGAAAATATCCTCTAGGTTAGGGTATCACAAGAAACCCTAAGAAGGCTAAGAGAAGACTTTGGATAGAGAAAGTAAAGCTCTAAGTTTGAGAAATTCCCCATCATGTTATTTTCTTATTGTGATATTTAATTTATGCATGCTTATTTGTCCATTAAAATCTCTGTAATAGTTAGAAGTTGCATAATCATCCTCTGAAGATTAGCATAGGAAGAGATTATGTGCACCTTTTCTTCCTTAAAAAATATAAATTTACATCCAATGAAGAATGTATATATCCAAATATATCTCTTTTTTCCATCCTTGGATCTGTATATTGAACAACTTTATCTAGGCAATGAATATGGAAACTCATAGACAAATCAAAAAATATGAATTATGGAAAATGATTAATAAAAAGGATATTATCTACAAAATATTCTAATAAAAGTATAAATATCATACTAAATAGTGGCCAATTAAAACTTATGGTTAGTTGACAAAGAGACGGTAGGAGGGGAACACACAAAGCAATCAATTAGGAAGAAAATTGGCCCAACAATGAGAAGATATTCAATTGTAAAAATAAGCATGACATTCACAAACTTAGTCGCAAAGAAAGGAAACTTAATTCTCTACTAATATCTTCATAGATATCATATCATTAGTTGCAAACCATTTAAATTACAGAATGTATCAAAGTGCTAAAATCAATAACTTAGACTAGTATTCATATGTGTTGCAAGATTCAAAATGGCATGGAAATCAATATATCTAAGATATGAACTTTTCAATGGTTAGGGACTCATAAATCAAACAACCATTTATAATATCTAATGTATAGAATCACTAGAATGGAATTGAGTCATAACATTGAAAAAAAATTGACCCTAATCTATTTAGATAAAACAAATTAGGAGAGAAAGATTTCAATTTGAACATATCAATAATTGAATATAATAACAAAGGAAAAGAATAAGTAAAATTGTAAATGAAATTTAAAATAAAGACTCGTATGAGATAACCAATCAATAAGTCAAGTGAAAGCAATAAATAAATAAAACCTTATAAGCAATTAGAGGGAGATTAAGTTATACACAATCAATGATAACAACAACATTACATGGGTTAGATGGGTTAATGTTTGGGAAACAAAATTCATATCAACATGTCATTGGGGTTATATACTTTGAACATCATCTTTCTATCATATATGGAAAAAATCTGCAAGGTGCATATCCCAAACAAGATATCAGATCTCAAAGGGATCTCAAAGGATAAGGCCTCTGTAGATATAGTATAGTTAACTATCAAATTGGCATATAATATCAAGATAAATTCGTAAGAAAAGAATTTACATAGTAAGGAGTATTTTCCCCATGAAAATTTGAGAATGTTACCTTAATATTTCAAGCGAACTAGATAATGGACATTACATTTATTCGACCAAGGTTAATTTGTAAGAAATTTTGTATAGATTCACCTCTCTCTCATTACTAATTGGGACCAATGTAGTTTTCTCTATTTATCTATTTTATAGATTTTGTTGTGATTGGGTGCCTCATCATGCCATATTATTAGGACTCAATTTTTCTTTCAACATTATAGTTTCCTTTACTTTTCTTGTATTATTTGTAGATTCACTCTTGTTCATCTTAATGAGGAGTGTTAGAATAAATTAGTAACTTAATTATTATCTTAACTTAATCAGTAAGTTACCTTTGCTTCACTCATAAGATTTCACTTTACTTTTTAGGGTGTCTTAGTTTAGGTTACTTGATCTCCTTTATAGGGATTGGTCATTGTATATTTTATTAATTCATTTCATTTAATAATATATTCTCTCATATTTTTTTAGATCCCAAAATCTTTCTTTGTTACTCTATTCTTCCCTATGGTTACATCAAAATAAGAAAGTGTAAATGAATAAGAGAAATTGAAGCAAGAAATCAAAACTCAAGTAATATGAAATTGTTCAAGGATATCAATCATGACTCTTTTTTATACATAGTTGGGAATAAGATGGATAATTCTTATAGTACAAATAAACCAATTGTCATGTCATGCATCCTATTTCATTATCTCAAAGTTGAAAAAATGACATTAAAACTATGGAAAGATTAAATAAAACTATAACAGGGTAGAAAAATACCTACACATTATGGAAACCCCAAATCATTAGAAAGGAGATGAAGATTACCAAAATAAATCAAATTGAGAAGAGTTGGAAGAATCTAGTCTTGACAGTAAAGATCAATTTAAACTTATTCACAATCTCTTATTTGGAGTTGAAATGGACAAGACTTATAGTAACCCATTCTTTGAATTTAATAAAGAGGTTGACATTATAAAAACACCAAGACAAGGATGAATTTTTTTTTGATCTTGGTGCATCTTTAATCAAGGAAACATTGAGATTCATCTAGAATAATATGGAAAGTTGTAGTAAAATTGTCACTAAATATTCTTCAATCAAACTAGAAAGGGGTACAATAGAGACCCAAACCCCTACATTTTGTTAAGTAAATTTGAGTTGGATGGTAAGGAGAAGCCACTCTTTTGTCATATAACATGGGCAAAATAAGTGTTACAATATTCCAATTTAAATGGCATCAATCGAGGATCTATTGGACATAGAAACATATCTAAATTCATGGAGATTGATTATCATCTCCATCACAAGAGACAAGGATTCTTACCAACATCCTGGGTCATTCTGTTGGAAATAATCAAGACTAGCTAGGTTATTGAGAGGGGAGGGGTGAATCAGTCACCTCAAAACTTTTGTACAAATTTAGCATTTAATAACATAATCCAAATATCATCAATAGATCTAATCTACTGCATGCATGAGAAACTAAATTCCATGTTTACCATGCCTACACTAGGTAAACACTACTCATCCCATCACTCAGTTAACACTTGCTTTACATCACAAGAACTAATGACTTGGTAGACACTATGAAGCTCGATAACCACTGACCAATTGGTAAGAACTAAACTGCTTGGTCTGAATTGCTAGACTTCACACTACCTGAATTCACTCGGTAACCACTAGAATGCTCAGTGTGAACTGTGAAACTTGATAACCACTAAGATGCTCGAGAAACACTAGAGAATGAATGAAGAGCTCAGTAAACATACAAAATCTGAATAAGTGTTCTCACTAATAACAAACATGATTTAATGCCAACAATCTCCCCCTTTGGCATTAGTGACAAAAACACTTATTAGCCAAAACTTATGTACAATAACATGCTGATTTTCATTTTTTATTTTTTCAAAATTTGTCTTTGTAATTCTATTGTATATACATTTGCACATATCTCCCTCATATAATGTACATATCATGTTAGGAATGTACACTTGATTTGTGTCACACTCTAAACCATTCTATCCAACCGATTCCATGAGTTGGAATGCTTAGATGCTGGCTTAGAGCTCCCTATCCACGGAGTGCAAGGAGTTAGTATTTCAGCATGAAGGCTCTTAGCCAAGCCTTAGAAATGTACTTCTTGCTAGTAAACCATGCAAGGGGAGGTTCTTTGAGACAAGAGCAAGAGTGCAAATATCTTCAAAGAATCCCTCAAGAATGAAATGCAAGTATGGAAACTAAGCTAAGATGATAATGCAAAATGCAGCTATGCTAAGCATGTATGAGATTGTTACAAAACCAAATATTTAAACTATGTGAGATTATTGCAAGAAATCAAAGTTAAACTAAAATGAAACTATGCTAAGAATGCCATATGATCTTATGCTAATATGATGGAATGAGAGAATGAGACAAGAAATGAGAAGTTCTCCACAAAGCTCCCAAGAAACCTGTTAGAAAACTTGCAGCATGACAATATTCAAATGAGGATGGATCCTTTGAGGGGGAAAGCTCTCTCCCTTTTAAAGATGTATGAACAGTGGAGATCAAGATGAAGATGGTGGATGATCAACAGTTGAATTCGAAAATAGGAGTGATCCATGTGCACACACAAGTCAACCAATAGAATATAAGTTGACTTGTCACATAAGATAAAAGTCTCACAAGCCTTTTCTTTTAATTGCAAAATAGAAAAAGGAATTTATGTGTGCACTTTAAGTGGGTCAAAAGAATGGGGTGTTTTATTTAATTAAAAGGGGACATGTTCTTTTAATCAAATAATGAACTTAGGATAGCATAGTCAAACTATAGGTTATAATCAAATAAATTGATTATTAGCAATTTGGTCTAGGTAAATGATTAAATTAATTTAGCCAAAATGCTGAGAAGGGGGCTAATAGTCTAGATGTCCATTTTTAGGTGATTACATTTGCCCCTCTTTGACTAATGCATGATCAATCTGGGAACACATTATGTCAAAGAAAATCGAAGCCAAGTAGGCGATGATAGATAATCTATTTCAAAAAATGAAATGCAGAAATAGATAGCAAGTCCTGAATGCACAGCCTGATATCGATAGTACTAAACATTAGGAAGATGATTTTAGGATCTAAAAAGAACTCTAACATCTAGCAAAGTGAATAGATCGAGAGCAAGTGATAAGGTCAAACAAATGCTCCTAAGAAATAGATAGCTATAACAATCAGCAATAGAGTATTTCTGCCCCCTCGGGATC
Organism: Cupressus sempervirens; assembly: GCA_028749045.1. Taxonomy (NCBI): domain Eukaryota; kingdom Viridiplantae; phylum Streptophyta; class Pinopsida; order Cupressales; family Cupressaceae; genus Cupressus; species Cupressus sempervirens. The sequence continues at coordinate 349,536,738 of CM053791.1, forward strand.
GAAATTGAAATGAGGTAAGAGGAAGCAGAAAGTAGCTAGACATGAGAAAATTGAGATATAGCAATGTCTGATATGATAGATAAATTATTTAGAACCCAAGAATGACTATAAGAAATTGATAAAATGCCCCAGTTTGACTAGAGTTGACCTTGAAGGATATAGCATAAAAATTAGGTCAAATCTAGTAGAGAGATGATTTAGATGTGAAAAGGTGAATAGAAGGAGATATGAAGCATAGAAATGATGAAGTCATGAAGAAATGACAATGCCCCACTGATGATTCAAAGATTAGACCTCAAACGGTCAGCTAACTACTCAAAAGAAGGTAAAATTTTAAAATGTGATTTTGACCATCAAGATGAACTTGGATTTTGATTTTGATCCTGAAAATGGATCCAAGACGTCGAAATTAGCTAGGGGTGCAATTTTTGCACAATTTTGAGGAGTTTAAAAATTAGGTCAAAATGAGGTTGGAGGCTATAAAAGGGGTCCAAGTGTCATTTTCACTATTCATTTGTCTTTTTGTGATTTGAGAGATTTTGTGTGGTCCACATAGCATCATGGCTCAAGCAAACATTCCTCTTCATCGACACCGTTTCGAGCACAGTCAGTTGCACAACCGACCAGAGTGATATGGGGCACCCGTAAGTGACTACCTTTTTGTTGCTTTTTCGAACTTTTTGTGAGTTTTTTTGCATATTTTTAAGTTTTTTGAAAAAATTCGTGTGATACTTTTAAAGTATCGCACGGGCTCAAAAATATTGTCGTGTGACACTTTTTTTCGAAAAAAGTGTCGCACCATTCGAAAAAATGTGTCGTGTGAGCAAAACCCAAATGTCGCACGACACAGTGCGAAATGTCGCACTCCTATTTAGAAAAGTGTTGCACGACACTATTTCAAAAAATGTGTCACTCTTTTTGTAAAAAATGTCGCACAGCTAGTTTTGTTGTTTTTTTGAATGCTTTTTTTTGTCATGTGACTATTACTGATGATTGCTTGTTTTACCTGGATAGGAGGTATTACTGGCATTATAGATTAGAGCTCCCAGGGTGGTTGGTTTGCGTGTTATGCAGCATTTGATCGATGAGGAGCAGATTGCGCTAGTGGCTATGGGCTTGCGCTGGATTGTACGGATGCCCCATATTCGAGCAAACCACGATTTGCTGTCTGTGCTGGCAGAGAGGTGGCATAGCGAGCATAACACCTTTCACTTATCGATCAGCGAGGTGTCGATTACTTTGGAGGACATATATCGCATTCTGTGAGTGTCATGCCATGGTGAGCCGATAAGTTACTTGGTTAGTAGTTTGTTGATTTAGCCATTTCAATGTTGGATGCTAGGTGTACTGATGTTAAGTTTGGTGATGGAACAGGTGTACTATGATACAACCCCGACAGAGGGGCGAGCGCGAGTGCAGGAGCTTTTCCAGGATGTGACCATTATGGACCGTCACCTGAGTTGGGAGAGATTGATGAATGAGTATGGATATGATTATCCTTTGCCCAGCATGTTATGCTCTTTGGTAGCCTAGGCCCTGGTGATAGACTGAGGCCAGAAGGGCTTTCCACTAGGATGGGGTCGACTGGTATATGATCTGATCTCTCGACCACGTAGGATGGCATGGGGACTTGCGATATTGGTAGAGATGTACCACAAGCTTCATGAGATAGTATAGCATGAGGGTGGGTCATGGGCATATAGAGCAGTGTTAGTACAGATCTGAGCTTGGGAGCACATCGCTGTGATCTGACCACGAGTGCAGCCATGAGAGCGTAGCCAGCCATACATTTTTTTCTATAGAGCTTTCATCCCATAGAGGCATAGTGGAGATGTGACCTATTATCGACACCTGTTTGATGAGCTGACAACATTCACATGGCAACCATACCAGGAGTGTCAGCAGTGGTCAGATTCATGGGAGTTAGACTACATGCGATATAGCAGACTGCTGGTGGGTCAAAGCACAGACATTGTGGAGCAGTTTGTGATTAGTTGTTTATGGCAGCAGTTTGCAAAGTGACAGGTGGTGTCAGTGGAGACCACTACCTATGCCTAGATGGCATAGATGAGGGATTGGGATGGCTGCCAATGCTGGACTATTAGACAGTAGTTTGGGATACCGCAGCACTAGTGGCGACTCCCTAGGATTATCGCCCAAATGTAGCAGATGTAGGGGCTGATCTGGGGTATCTTTATGAGATGCAGAGACACCTGTTCCCCTAGTTCACACATCCAAATGCAGCACCTGCAAGAGTGGGAGGTGGAGGTGGCAGAGGAGGAGGCGAAGGAGGAGGAGGCGGAGGGAGAGGGAGAGGGGGTAGGTAGATGGAGGGGGAGAGTTCCCGAGCAGGACAGAGGAGGATGCGAGCACAAGTAATGCAGGCAACAAAGGAGTCCTCAGAGTCTGATGGTGATGATGGTGGAGAGGAGGAGGTGCCCTTGAGGAGACGGCGAGCAGTGAGGGTAGAGGCACCTGCAAAGCAACCAGTAGGAGGAGAGGAGCAGGGTGCGAGGATCTGTGCCTTGGAGGCAGAGTTGCAGGTAGCTCGGGTGACCATTGCAGTATGGGATCAACAGCTGATGGATGAGTGAGCACGAGCAGATGAGCTACGCCGAGAGCAGGATACTGCGAGGTGAGAGGTAGCGCATCATGGTGCTCGAGCTGCATACTATTATGTCGCCTATAGGAGTGTGGTACCACCAGGACAGGGTCTTCCTGATTATTTGAAGCGAGCGGGCAGATCAAAGGGTGCAGTGTAGGCACCGGATAGGAGACATGCTCCTCCACTAGGGCCAACACCAGCCGTAGAGGGTGGTAGTCAGACATGACATTGTGTTTTGATTTATACCTTATGTATTTTTGAGACATATATCTAGATTTTGGATCTCACATTTGTATATGTACCATGACACATTTGATATATATATGAGATGCTAGGTTTATCGATATTCTTGTGTACTTGTCTCAAAAAGTATGTTTTAGCTTTCATGTGATGTTTCCATTTTTGTTTTCAGCTCATATATGTGTATATGCTTATGTGTATTGTTTTTGGTCTCTCATATGGGTGGTATAAATTTAAATGTTTTTGTGAAAATGTGACACTTGGATAGATCGTATGTGATGATTTTTGGATTAACCCCTTGTGATGACAGGTTAGCAAAGAAATGTAGCGAAAGATTAAGACGGTGAAAAGACAAGTAGAAGCAAAAGATAAAAGCAGCTAACTGATATGTCCATGAAAAAGATGAACAGAGAGAGATCTTCCCACATGTAGGAATATGCAACTAGAAAAAATGACATGAACCTAAAAATGCAAGCTACCATGCAAAGTGGTTTACTAGCAAGAAACTCATAACATTTAGACTCTTAATTTCATCATTGAGCATTTATTAGGGACATCATGAGATCATACAACCATCACTAGTATAACTATGAGGATATGAATATGATCAATATTAGATAGGTATGTGGAAATCCAATCTAAGCATCAGAGACATGTAAGTCAAGATAACTACATGATTAGATTCCCTAAGTTTAATTTAGCAAGATTACACCTGTATCAAGGCATAAGTGTCAGGATAAACCCTAAGTGTGATCTTGCAAAACAGTCAAGGATGATACATTTGTAAGTCAATGTGTTGAATAGGACCAGCATAAATGCTTACAACACTATAGGCAAACAAAAGTATACCCACAAGTAGAAATCAAGAAAATATGTCCCATGCCCCTAGTCTTCTAGTCAATGACATCCTCGAAAGACTATTAGGGAGGGAACACATGGCAAAGAAATCATCATAGACAGCACACAAAGTAGATAAAGATCAGCATAGCTCAGTCATTTAAGTGTTAAAGTGCGTGTGTGCAAGTCACTTGGCCATTTCTTCAAGATTTGATTCTGATAGTGAGAAATATTGCGACATCAGAGACCGTAGGTAAACTATCTGTAAATTGTTGAAAAACACTTGATGTCAAAGTGGGTAGGGGTAGTGTTGAGAAACACTATTTTGTGAGTTGTCAAAGAAACCCTAATGTAAAAGAATACCTCAATAGGCTAAGTAGCTATGCCCCCAAGATGAGGACAAGAAACAATTCCAAGCTAGGAAATATGTAGTGAAGTGGATGACTAAGACTAATAGACAGAGGTGCAAGGATTTCAAGTAGTGCCTATTTCTAGGTTTTCACCACTTGACAGATTTTTTTAAGACTTTTTTCAATTTTTTTTTTTTTTGTATTTTTGAATTTTTGATTTTTTTGGTGATACATCAAAGTGCCTATTGCTAGGTTTTCACTAAGATGATCATTTTTTCAGGACATTTACTAATTTTTTGGATTTTTTCAAGATCATATATGATTTTTGGACTTTTTAGAATAATTTAGAGATCACTAGTTCTCAAGAAAGATCACATTATTTTCCCCCAATGTCTAGCAAGGTGTAGGACATGGTGGAGCATAAAGTTGGTGGATAGACAAAGATGGATAAGAAAGGAGTATGAAGCAAGTGAAAGTGATCCTCAAGTAATTACTCCTCAAGAGTACCCAAGCTAGGGAAAGAGGTGAAATAGTCATATGAAGCATGTTTTGGATAAGCAATGGAAGTAATGAGCAAGATAGCATGTAGGATAAGCGGTGAAACCAACAAGTGTGGTAGCATATAAGATAAGCGATGGAAGCCAATGAGTAAGATAGCATGAAAGCGTGCAATCCAAGAGAGTAGACATGTCAAGAGGCCTATGAGAACCATGTTTATATATTGTGATCAAGACTCATGGGGTCAACTAGATAGGACAGTGATGGGATAGAGCAATAAAAATAAAGCTCAAGATAGAGGCTATGAGTGAATGGGAGAGCACAATAGAAAATCTGGTGGATAAGATAGCCAATATGAAAAGATAGCTCAACATTGTCAAGATCAAAGAGAGAAGAGGGGATAGATGGATGATGGAAGAATTAAGCATGATGCCTTTTTACCAGGTTTTCATCATGGTACTTACCCAAGGTGCCACAAGATATAGTTTTCACCATAGGATAAATTTATTTCTCTTTACTTTTGCTACCAAAGTGCCACAAAAAGTGGTTTTCACCAAGGCACATTTTCATTTTTTTCATTTTTTCTATTTTTTCTTCTTTTTTTTGAATTTTTAGAAAGAGCTGAAGCTGTTTGAATGTAGATAATGCTCCTATAGAAAAGATAAGTCATGATAAGCCAAGACCATAGAAAGGTATGCTCAAAGATGTTGATAGGGTGATGCAAGAGAAATGGTAGTAGGAAGAGTATATGGAGGATAATAGTTCATGTATAGAAAGTTAGTGTAAGCTTTAGAGGATTTCATGAGGGTAGTTGAAATATTGTACAAGATCAACATTGACACACACCTTGAAGGGTATTGGAATGATGGAGGAATCATGGATGAAGTAGCTTAAGATTTAGATGTATGAGGTGGTAGAAGAGATTTGGAAAAAAGTGGAGTGGAAGGCTTTGGAATAATTTTAGGAAGATTTTTGGAAGAAGATGGAATGGAAGCCTTTGGAAGCTTGAATGTCAACTTTGAAATATTTTCAATATTCAAGTCTTTTAAAAGAGACTTGGGAATCCACATAGCTTTAGATTTTCCTCGTTCTTTGGGTGCTTGAGAGTGCCTTTGTATAATGATGGATTTAGGAACCCATATTTTATTTGGTTTAGCTCTTTGAGTAGGGGACCTTTGCAGTCTCTTTTGTGCATTCTCCTTCTTAGCATTCACATGTTGATTAGATGGGACATAGTGATCTTTCTTTTTCAATGGATTCTTATGTTTATTCTCACTTCCAAAGGACTTGGTATTTGTGGATGAATAAGGATGATATGACTAGTTTAGATGGATAGATGGGTGAAAATTCATCAAGGATGAGTGTCTTTGTTGATCTTGAGGTATTATAGGAGAGCTAGGGAATGAGCTATGAGTGGAAAATGTAGAAGATGAAGGAACATAATGCCCCAATATGGATGGAAGGTTTGAATGCTTTAGCTTAGATGGATAAGGACCAAGGATAGATTTAGAAGATGCAAAAGGATAGTGGGAAGGGATATCAACATCTTTAGAATGAGCAACATGGTCAAAGCCATCAATAGACTCATGAGTACCTTTGATAGGAACAACATTTTTAATAGTAGCACTTGAAGCTTGAGCACAATTTTGAAGTGGATATGGAGAAGTAGAACATGAGGGGATGCTTTGATCTTGACAAGTAGCCTTGGATAGCATATGAAGAGAACTTTTCTCATAATTTTAAGTAAGCTCAAGGGAGATAATGGAAGTGGTATCTTCATCATACTTAGGAGGTGGACAAGTTATAGGATATGGAGGGGAAAAATCTTGAAAGAGATGAAAGGGTGCTTGATCTTGATCTTTCTTGACATTTATAGATTTTTCTTTTTGAGAGTCCTCTTGACATAGAGCCACTTCTAAGGACAAGGGAGAATGAAGAGTGAATGGATTAGTGCTTGGATTAGGCATTGTAGTGCATGAAGGTTGAGGATGTTTAGGATTAGTAGCATGGAAAAGGTTTGCAACCAAGTGAAGGTTAGCTTGAGTTTCTTTTAGAGGTAGCCCTTGAGGATACACGTAGTCTATGTGGAAAGCATTAGGCTCTTTATTTGATGGAGGCATGTTGGAAAGATTTGAAGTGTTGGGAGATGCACGAGTGTTGGAAGAAGTGGAATATGTAATGGAGCCACTACTAGACATAGGTTCATCAATGTAATCTTGCTCAAGAGAAGTATCCTCAACACATGAGTCACTAGAGGTTTCAATAATTCCATTATCCATAAGATCTTGGATTTTATGTTTTAGCTCAATGCAATCTAAAGTACTATGCTCATTATGTTGATGATAAGCACAATAGATATCCAAGAATGGGTTTCCATATGAGCTAGACTTAGGTAACATGATGATCTTATTGCTAAGAAGTTTTTTCAAAGTGTCATCATAAGAATCTTCCAAGGGAGCAAAAGTTCTATTAGAAGTATGTCTAGGATCTTCTTGTTGTTTCTCAAGTGAATAGAATGCATTCATGTCTTCATCATTATCTTGGTCAAAGATAGGTCCATCATGAAATTTTAGCATAGGCTCAAAGGAGGTATCACTTGCTTGTTCTCTAAAGAGGTCTTTAGATCTAGAAGATGAAGACATTTGATGTCTTGAAGTAGAGCATGTAGACCTAGAAGGAGAGGATGACCTCAAAGAAGGTGACTCACATGCATGTAGAGACCTTAAGAAAGATTCATGTAATGATGCAATCTTCTCCTCTAACCTTTTCTCAAGTTTAGACTTCATTTCTATCATGCACTTAGAGAGATGAAGGTAAGAAAGATCATTTGTCTCTTCTAGTTCTTTGTATTGCGCATATAGATCTTGAAACTCTTTAGTGACATGGAGGATATCATGATCATCTAGATTTAGTTGAAGTTTGGTAGCACAAGGTTTAGATCCCATAGTTTTAGTTGCAAAGCCAAGCATAAAAGAGCCTAGAAGATAACTTGATGTTGAAACTATAGGAGGTAGAGTGTTCACTTGCCAAGATAGTAGAGAGAGATTAAAGCAACTTGTCAAACAATATGTCCAAGAAACTTACGACATGAATGACTCAAGTCAATAGCTAGGAAAGATGCCCAAATAGCCAAATAGATAGAGCAAGTGGGGTGACAAGTGAACAACTCTCCAACCCAAGAGTGTAGTCAAGAGATCAAGGAAACCATTTTAGAAAAAGAATAACTAGCAAGCAAACATAGACCATGAAAACAAAAAAACCAAGAGCATTAAGACCAAAGAGCCACTTTAATCATGTTCAAGAACTAGAGACATAGAAAATAAAAATCAAATGATGAGACTCCCCTTATCAAGAAACATAAGAAAATGTTTTCCCTTGATGCTTTGACTTGGTTGACAAAGTTTGACAATAGTTTATAGCATAGCAAGTTTGATGTTCAAACAAAATTTCTTTCCAAGCAAGATAGTGACACATGGAGTATTCTTCAAAAAATCAAGCAAGGGACAAAGCAACCTTGCATGATACAAGCATATGTGACGTCTCAAAAGAATTCCTTAGAATTATCGTCATGTGTATGTTCAAAAGATTTTCACTGGAATACCACATTTGAGAACACATCAAGCAATATCTACCTAAAGGACATGGTTCATTACTCAACAACTTGGCCCACACTTGATGCTCCTTTGCCTCACAACAAGTGGTTTCCCACAAGAGATATTGGCTTTTTATGAAAGTGACATAAACACAACCAAGGGAACACATATGGTGAGTGTAAAATCTTGGGGTGATCTGGGTAGTCCACTAGGATCGATCCTTGCACCAAGAAGTTGAGTAGCTAAAAAAGGGTAGTTACTAACTTAGGGTGTTTAGATAGGGCTTCTGTTCATAGTGTTCCTCTTGCTCCTAATTACAAGACACCTCACCTTGCGATGAGTAACTGATCTCGTGATCCCAAGAGTACCTTAAGCATTCTTTCCTAGTGATCTCCCTATGATCGAAATCTCATAAGCGATCACACTAGGAAAAGACAAACACTACGTCTACCAAAGTTTTGTGTCCTTGATAGCCTTGAGTTTATAGTGGGTTAGAAGAGCCAGGTAATCAGCTTGTCCCCACTTGGGTCATTCCTCTCAAGTTGTCCAAGAGCAGGCCCTCTAAAGGATTCTAAATTACACAAAGAGTGGATCAACTTTTGGAAGTCAAGATTTCTGATTCACCACAAGGGTGAAGAGCATACTCTCCTATATTACAATTATTTTCTCCCAAACACACCAAGAAGATTCAGTTGCCTCTTACTCTTGAAACCAAATGGTAAGTCAAGATTTCTAATTCACCACAAGGGTGAAGAGCATACTCTCTGTCATGTCCCCTTTTCAAATAATTAAAAAAGAAAATCTTTGCTAAGGCAGGCAGGCCCAAGAAAGTGAAGTTTCAAAAAAAGGGGGTTAATCTTTGGAAACCGTTGGAGTAATAAATGAAAATTATTATTAAAATAAGTTTCATTAACCTCTCTTGGATGTGAGTTACAGTTATGCCCTCTTTTAAGGGGTTTGGAGGCATTTTGGGCTGATTCCAGAACTTGATTTTTGCTCATTCTTTGTTATTCTTCAGAGGCTGCCAAACCTGTGGAGAAGGAGACCCAAGAACGGGAGTTTGCAGGTTTTCAGGGAGACCCAAGAACAGGAGTTTTTAGGTTTCCAGGAAGGCTAAAGATGGGAGTTTGAAGCCATTCCATGTGCATGCTCATACAGAGTATGCCTTTGTGCTGAACAGTGCAGATTTGTGAGTTTTCAGGTGTGTTTTTGTATGAGTTTGGTGTTTACATTTGAGTATTTCATATCAGTTTGGGTTGCTGCTGTATATCAGACTTTTAAATGTTAAAAATAGAGCTGAATATATATATTGGGATGAGATTAAACTTCTGAGATAGATTATTAGTGTTTTTGTGGTGTTTCCGAGCATATTTTGTGCTATTTCGGGAGCCCGATGAGCATAGTTTTGGTCCTACATTTTCGAGCTGTTGTGTAAAGGCTATATGGATCTGGAAATTTCAATTTGTAGGCTGTTATGCTGCTGAAAGTTCTGTAAAAATTTCCATTTTTAGATTCATTAATAATTTGTGAAGTTGTGAAGCTTTTAGCACTATTTTCAGCATACCCGATTTGGGGTTTCTTGAGGAATTTAGTGGATCTTTGTGATATCAGTTGTTTGATTTTGAAAATATGATTAGAGGTGTGAAATACCATATCAAATCAGAAAAGGGGACATTTCAGTGGTATCAGAGCCATGATCTTGCCAGCCTGAGGGTTTTTAGAAGTTGCAGGTCAATTTTGACAACTACCTAGATCTTGCATTTCAGTTTTTAGAACTACCCAAATCTTGCATGCCATAATTTATGGCTGCATGTTGCTTCTAATCAGATGCATGTCAAAATTTATGGTTTCATGCTGCTTCAAATCATTTTCATGTTAGTTATTGGTGAATTTGGTGGTTGTAGAAGTTTGCATTTCAGTTTTGACAAGTACCCAGATCTTGCATGTCAGTTTTGACAACTACCCAGATCTTGCATGTCATAATTTGGTGGTTGCATGTTGCTTCTAATTAGTTTCATGTAAAAATCTATGGTTTCATGCTACTTCTAATCATTTTCATGTTAGTTCTTGATGAATTTGGTGGTTGTAGAAGTTTGCATGTCAGTTTTGACAACTACCCAGATCTTGCATGTCAGTTCTGACAACTACCCAGATCTTGCATGTCATAATTTGGTGGTTGCATGTTGCTTCTAATCAGTTGCATGTCCAAATATATGGTTGCATGCTACTTCTAATCATTTGCATGTTAGTTCTTGGTGTTTGAAGAAGTTATATCCTATTGGGGTTACACTCTACTTTATCCAGAATGGACAGGTATAGTACAGAGTCTCAGAGGAAACGATCTTGGACAATTGATAGCCAGAGTCAAAATAGTAGAAAGGATGGTTATTTAGACATTCGAGATAAACTTATGAAAATAAGCCATGACATGTCTAAACAGTTGGTTGATCACCACCGTATAATGAATGACATGTTATCTGACCCAGCTAAGGTGGATAAGTTGACTGGATTTCTATTCCGCAAATTTTCTCACAGGACAGATGACACAATTCCCAAGAACTTGCATGAGGAGTTTGAGAAACTAGCTGATAGCCAGGTAGAGGTCTCAGATTCTACTCTGCCACAGGAGGTGGTGGGAAGGGATATTACACAGATTGATAGTAACGGTCAACTTGATACTCAAATTGAGACAATTGTTTACAGGTCGTCAAAGGGTGATGCCACAGGTATTCAGGATGGTATAGTTACAACAGGCAGTGACTACAGTGTAGTGGGTTCAGATGATGATTATGAGGATGTTGTTGTGCAGGATGGTGAGATACCTGGTAGAGATGAGAAGACATTGAGCATTCATGACTTTGCTGAGAAAGAGTACCAGACACAGTTAGATGCTTCATCACATGAGGTTCAGACTGGTAGTACTTCACATGATTTGTCCAGCCAGCTGAAGGTGAACAAAGATAGTAGTGTGACTTCATTATCTCATCATGACAGGTATGTGGAGTTATTTGGGATTGGTCATATTACTCAGGTGAGGAGTTTTCTTGAGTTACCAATTGATTCTAGTTTACGGATATGGACTCGAGATTGTTATATTGGCATTTGGGATTTAGTTGACTGGAGTTCTTTAACACTTTTTGGTAGCAGTGTTTGTTTGGGTGCTATCATGGATTTGATTAGCAGATTACATGGTGTTGTCTTTTCTTGTGCCAGTATCTTGTCTGATGTTGGTATTAGTTTTTATACACCAATGTTGGGCTTTGTTCATATATCCAGTCGGCCATACTTGCTAGAATGTGTTGATGATATTTCATATTTGGCAGTGTGTATAGATGAGTCCCAGGATCATATTGGCATTGATGACATCTAGAAGGATGCAATGGGCAGTTTTGAAGACTTAGTTTCCTTGGGTATAGAGGAGTTGGACAGCAATGCTAATGTTTTTGATACTCCGTATGTTGATATGAGCTTTAGATTTGATTCACAGGATATGGATGGTAATACTCTAGAGACTAGTAACTTTGAGGACACTCCTTCAGATAGTGCATCAGAGGAGGTTTGTAGGAGACAGTCAAGCCAATGCCATCATGTGTCTAATTAGTTGAGAGTTAGTGACCAAGACATTGCTATCACTTGCCAACATTTTGATGCTGCTCGTCAGTTGTTAGCAGTTTATGGATGGGGTTCTCCTACTAGTGATGAGCAGAGAGGAAGTTATCTTTCCTTGACAGAGATCCACTCTTTATGGGAGGCTATTCAGATTTTGAGACAGAATTATATGTAGTTGGTAGCCGACAGAGATTATCTTATGGAGTGGGGCAATACAACATATGATGCATTGTTGGCCAAGGAAGATCAGGTGAGTGATCTTACTGAGCAGCTTGAGGTGACTTCTGAGATTCTTGAGAGTACACAATTGGCTCTCAAGGAGTCACAGTTTCATTTGGCTAAGGTGACCATGGAGTTAGAGCAACTACAGTCTTTACCTGATTCTATACAGTCACAAGCTGTGGTGTTTGGCGATCCGAGGATGTCCATGGCCGATATTGTTAGAGACAGTGGATATGGGGATGCATCCATCCTTGATACTAAGATTGGCATATCAGGTTCATTCCCACTAGAGTCAGGTTCAATTGAGTTGGGTGCTGTAGCAGATTTTTGTGGTGTGCCTGACATGGTGGTGACCTCTAGTACTAATGGCATGAAGACTAGAGATGTTGTATCAAAGACCATGTGTGATGTTGGTGAGCTGATAGTTGGCATGGTTCCTACTAGTAATACTACTCCCTTCGCAATGTCTTCAGAGGTAGTAGTCAGTTCCAACTTGGTTAATGATCGATTGTAGTTAGTTACATCTAGATTGCAGTCTAAGCCACTAATTGAGATTGGTGCATTCTATCGGCATTACACTGTGAGGTTGATAATACATGACTTAGAGCAGGAGTTTTGGAGTGATGCTTTAGCAGGGTATGTACATCAGTTAGCATTTGATCCTTGTGCTAAGGAGTTGATGGAAGAAAAATTTGGTTTGGATTCCATTTCTTACTCTTTATCTTGTAATGTCTTTTCACCATCAGCAGTGTATGGGAGTTATGGTTATGAGATAGTGGCCGATGATTTGCAGAGTTGTGTTGACTGCAGGAGTTGTATAGTGTGTGGATTCTCCATACTTGGTACAGTTTCATTCGAGAGGGTTCACCATTGTTGCAGAGTTGGATTGTACATTCCATATAGGCCAGTGGGATGCGTTGATGGTATTTACTGTGTTGGTAGTTTGATTTTTCCACTTTACTTAGGTTCTAATGTTCTAAGAGTTTGTGCCTCATGGGTTTTTGATTGTGGTAGTGGTGATTTCGGAGTTTGGTTGAGCTATAATTGTCAATTTGATTATGGATTCCTCTTGGTCATAGTGCAGAGGATATTATAGGAGCCTGTGTTAATTGTTAGTAGTATAGTTCATGACTACATTTGGGATCCAGGTGGATTGATTGGTTTATTGTTCAGCCATTTCTTGAGGACAAGCAATGATTGGGAGGGGAGGACTTGTCATGTCCCCTTTTCAAATAATTAAAAAATAAAATCTTTGCTAAGGCAGGCAGGCCCAAGAAAGTGAAGTTTCAAAAAAAGGGGGTTAATATTTGGAAACCGTTGGACTAATAAATGAAAATTATTATTAAAATAAGTTTCATTAACCTCTCTTGGACGTGAGTTACAGTTATGCCCTCTTTTAAGGGGTTTGGAGGCATTTTGGGCTGATTCCAGAACTTGATTTTTGCTCATTCTTTGTTATTCTTCAGAGGCTGCCAAACCTGTGGAGAAGGAGACCCAAGAACGGGAGTTTGCAGGTTTCCAGGGAGACCCAAGAATGGGATTTTTTAGGTTTTCAGGAAGGCTAAAGATGGGATTTTGAAGCCATTCCATGTGCATGCTCATACAGAGTATGCCTTTGTGCTGAACAGTGCAGATTTGTGAGTTTCCGGGTGTGTTTTTGTATGAGTTTGGTGTTTACAGTTGAGTATTTCATATCAGTTTGGGTTGCTGCTGTATATTAGACTTTTAAATGTTAAAAATAGAGCTGAATATATATATTGGGACGTGATTAAACTTCTGAGATAGATTATTAGTGTTTTTGTGGTGTTTCCGAGCATATTTTGTGCTATTTCGGGAGCCCGATGAGCATAGTTTTGGTCCTACACTTTTCGAGCTGTTGTGTAAAGGCTATACAGATCTAGAAATTTCAATTTGTAGGCTGTTATGCTGCTGAAAGTTCTATAAAAATTTCCATTTTCAGATTCATTAATAATTTGTGAAGTTGTGAAGCTTTTAGCACTATTTTCAGCATACCCGATTTGGGGTTTCTTGAGGAATTTGGTGGATCTTTGTGATATCAGTTGTTTGATTTTGAAAATCTGATTAGAGGCGTGAAATACCATATCAAATCAGAAAAGGGGACATTTCACTCCTATCACCAAAAGATCTCAATCGTAAGTTTTAATGTGCCTAAAAACAAATAACTAGTATATGCCGCACATGTAAAAAGTAAAGAACAAGCAAAATTGAATTTTTATGCGTTGGGCAGCCCTGCAAACAATCGTTAGTAGCCCTTGTGCATTTGAAGCTTTGACATGCATTCTTTTTATGCAATGTTTCAATTTTTTTTCATAAGGATGGCAACCTATAATCACAACTTGTTAGCACCAAAATTTAGTGTGAAATAACATAAAAATCTGCAATAAAAAGTGGTGAGTTGCCTCAAAAATCCAATTTATCTTTCAACCAAGTGCATGCAAAGAAAGTGCAAGTTAATTACAAATGCTCTCATTTTTACTCTTTGATTTTGACCTAGTCAACAAGATTGGACTTGTTTGCTATAATTTCGTATCCAAAAATAAAAATGAAAAGAAGAGACCCTTGTTAAAAATTAGAGAGCTTTCCAAAAATGTAAGAAATTTAAAAAAATCTCTTCATTTGCACTCTAGAGATTGATTTTGTCAAAACATGACAAATTTATCAAATCGAGTTTTTGATCCTTAATACAACCTCAAAATTCAAAACACAAAGAAAGAACCCCCATTAGAATTGAAAACCCTTTCTGTAAATGTAAGTTTTTCTGAAAAAGATGCTGATGTGCGACCAAAAATGATTTTTTATGAAAAAAAAAAAAAAAAAAATCATAACTTTCGCAAATCATGTCAAAATACTCTAAAAATTAGACTGAAACATTCTGGATACATACCCAACCTAAAAAAAAATTCAAAATCAAAATCCAAGTGGTTTAAAAGATACGATCAAATCTTTAAACCAACTAGATTTTTGGCCTTCAAACCAATCTACTTATGGGTTGGCCTTAAAATCAAAGTGATAATCCGACAAAAGCACTTAATTAGATCCAATATGCTGCTGTAAAAAAACCAGAGATGAAAAATAAAAGCAAATGGAGCTAGAAACTTGATTCAAGCCCCACGGTGGGTGCCAAAAATGTACACTTGATTTGTGTCACACTCTAAACCATTCTATCCAAACAATTCCATGAGTTGGAATGCTTAGATGCCAGCTTAGAGCTCCCTATCCATAGAATGCAAAGAGTTAGTATTTTAGCATGAAGGCTCTTGGCCAAGTCTTAGAAATGTACTTCTTGCTAGTAAACCATGCAAGGGGAGGTTCTTTGAGACAAGAGCAAGAGTGCAAATATATTCAAGGAATCCCTCAAGAATGCAATGCAAGTATAGAAACTAAGCTAAGATGATAATGCAAAATGCAGCTATGCTAAGCATGTATGAGATTGTTACAAAACCAAATATTTAAACTATGTGAGATTATTTCAAGAAATCAAAGTTAAACTAAAATGCAACTATGCTAAGAATGTCATATGATCTTATGCTAATATGATGGAATGAGAGAATGAGACAAGAAATAAGAAGTTCTCCACAAAGCTCCCAAGAAACTTATTAGAAAACCTGCAGCATGACAATATTCAAATGAGGATGGATCCTTTGAGGGAGAAAGATCTCTCCCTTTTAAAGATGTACGGACGATAGAGATCAAGATGAAGATGGTGGATGATCAAAGGTTGAATTCGAAAATAGGAGTGATCCATGTGCACACACAAGTCAACCAATAGAATATAAGTTGACTTGTCACATAAGACAAAAGTCTCACAAGCCTTTTCTTTTAATTGCAAAATAGAAAAAGGACTTTATGTGTGCACTTTAAGTGGGTTAGAAGAATGGGGTGTTTTATTTAATTAAAAGGGGACATGTTCTTTTAATCAAATAATGAACTTAGGATAGCATAGTCAAACTATAGGTTATAATCAAATAAATTGATTATTAGCAATTTGGTCTAGGTAAATGATTAAATTAATTTAGCCAAAATGCTAAGAAGGGGGCTAATTGTCTAGATGACCATTTTTAGGTGATTACAAGGAATAATATCAATAATGTTTCTCCTCTTTATATACATGTCTCTCTCCACAAATATCTCTTTTCCTTATATACATGTCTCTCTCCCCCTTTTTGACAATAATGCAAAAGAATTATACACAACATGCTTATATAGAAACATCAAAATGTGAGAGAAACTCAAAATGTACCTTAAGAATGAGATTTAAGGTCTTGTCCTAGTTTTCTTACAAAATTTTGCAAGTTTGAAGTGCAACTTGAACTTCTGCTAAGAGTTCAATCATATGATCTGCAATTGAAAAATTATTGTCATGGATCAATGTCTTTGAATAAGCAATATGCTACTGTATTATATCCATGATAGGAAGGATCATGTTTTGGATGTCTATAAGTGTAGACTAGATCCTTGCTTCCTCTCTCAATAACTCTACATGCATATCTAATAGGAATTTGCCCTCATATGATGTGGAGAGCTTGGACTGGGTCAAGCTATAACTTTTGTGCATTGTTCTTTAGATCCTCAGCAACATTACTCAATTTTCCCTTTATTTCATTTGTATACTCAGTAACATCACATAGCCTATCAAAAAGAGATGTTACATTTGTGAAAGAATTTTTCAGATTTTCCAAAATTGAGGAGAGCTCTACCTGATGGATGGCAATTTGTTGAGCAATGTGCTCAAGCACTTTATTGTCAAACTTTTTCTCTACTTTCTCTATAAGCTTATCCTGGCCACTAGAGTCCTCATTGAATTTATTTATTGCCTCTTCTAATTGTAAAAAAATATGTTGAGAAGAATAAACATCCACAACTATAGCCTCTATCAAGATATTCTTGGCACTCTCTATGATTCTAAATTCTTTATGTCTTTCTTCTCTAAGTTGCTTCTACTTAGCCTTCTTCTCAAGAACCTGACTGACTAGTCTCATTTTCTCTACAGTAGCATTATCAAAATCTAATTTGGGAATTTCAATCTCCTTGTCCAAATCAATATCTTCCTCAATTTCCTTTCCACTAATTAGAAGTTTAAGTTGTGTCTTTGGTTCAACTTCTAACATTAATGCTTTGGACTTTGAAATATAAATAATTGTAGAAATAATAGGGCTTGCAGTAAAAAATTGTATAGTGCCTACTGATGGAATGCTTACTGGAGTACTAAAAGAATCCAAAATTGAAGTACTGCCCAAAATTGAGGTATTTACAAGTGCAATGCTAATAGAAGTATTTACAATAGTGCACTTACTGGAGCAAGCAAAACTAAAGTAGACAAAACTAAAGAGACTAAAACTATAGAACTAGAAGTTGCACTTACTATTGATGGTCCTGACTTGGGAGTTGAAGAAGAGGGAGGTTGCAGCTTTGTAGATGATGCGGTAGACACTTCCATTAGAGATACCTAGAGCTAAGAGGGAACAAAGAGTGATTGGATAGATGATGTATCTGTTGTGGTCACAATCACACTTGTTGAAGCTGTCTCCATGCCTGATGATGTTGTTGTTATTACTAGAGAGTGAGGAAGGGAGGCTATGACAACCACTGCTATCCTAACTAGATCACTTTCTTCTTCTTCTTCTTCTTGCTTGGCTTCTTCCTCGGCCTCATCCTCTTTCTCTTCTTCACCATCCTTCATCAAATCTTGATAATCTTTAGCATCAATAGTGACACAAGGAGTATTGTCTTTTTCATTATCTTCATCCTTGTCACTATCATCATCATCATTGATCTCAACTGGATGCTCACTTGGCTTGCGAAGATGGAACACATTCTTCCATATGTTTGTTGCATTCTTCACAACATACTCAACATCTTTCATTAGAACAAGACAAGTATTGAATTTTAGAGTCATTTTGCTTTCATTGTCTTTTAATGCTTTCTTCACCTCTGCATCTATCAAGTTGGGCACCAACTACTTTAGAGTTTGAGAAAAAATATCCTTGATAATCTGAATAGTATTATCCCATATAACCTTGACCTTATCTAACAAAACTATAGGGACTTGAGAAGCAAACTGGTTAGGAGAGAATTTTCGTCTTCCTAACTTATCCATGATCAGCTCTTCAGCCTCTTTCTATTTAGCTAGAGTCTTGGTTTTATATTTGAGTGCCTTGAAGTTATTTATTCCAACACCTTCTCTCAATTGTTTCAATCTTTTCTAGAATGTGGGAGGAGGCTTATTAAATACAACTTCACTGCCACCTTTCTTTTTGGATCTCCTTGTGAACACAGTTGTAGAGGGCTTAGGTGGCTTGGTGATAATCACCTTGCCTTTCTTCCTTGCAGGCTCTTGTTCTTTTTCTGAGTCCTCTTCTTCATTCTCAAATTATTCATCATCTTCACCTTTTCCCTCAATAAGCATAAGAGGGGCATTTATTGTTTTCAATTTGGATATCCTCCTCTTACCTTTATTCACTACTTGTGGAAGCTTAATTTCAAGTTCTATTCTAGCTTTTGCTTCATCATAAGTTCCAAATATAGGTGCCTTTGGATCTACAGGCTCATTCACTAGGGCTTCAATTATTTCCTTTGTCTCATCAATATTAACCTCATAAGGAAGGGGTTTCACCCATACTATTCTAGGCCTAACTGCCTGGATGTATACTTTGTCATAATTAACCATAAAAAAAAATCATCCTTGTAGTCTTCAACAAATTTTTGGGGAATTTGGAACCTGTTATACGTCTTTTCTTGAAAAGCTTCAAAATAGTTTTCCATGATATTATCAAAATTTTCACCCATTTCTACAATAAACTCATTAATTTGGTATAGAACTAGTGTGTCCTTTCTCCATACCACTGAGCCTTTGGAAGGGAAAAACTTTTGAACATAAAAGAACAAACAAGTCAATAGAGAACCAAATTTACATGGGTTATTCTTTGAGGTTCTAATGCTTTCCATGTTCTTATTCAACTGTTTCAACATTAAATCTACTACACCATATTCCAAATTCTTCTTAACAACCTTATATGCTAGGTCAATAGCTTCACACAACACACTACTCAGTCGACTAGAGCTGTAAATATTAAGCAATAATATGAATGCCAAATTCAAGTTCCACATCATATACATTGCTAATTTTCAATCCTCTGCCATCCGACTTGGCTAGGGTTTTCTTTTGAAGCTCATCCCAACATAGGTTTTTCATGACTTTGACCTTGTTAAGCATGGGGAGTCCAATAATATGATGAATCATCCTATTTGTAATTAAAATTGGTCACTCTAACCATTATGGACTTGGATCAAGATATATCTAATTCATTTAATCTGAAAATCTCATGGTAGGTGTGGAATATGGTTTAAGCCTTTCTCCTCTAGGTGTTTATGCTTGGGCTTAAGAGTTCCATTTTCCTAGGGCACTATCCATTTCTAGGGTTCCTATCTCTTGTAAAACACATTTGAAATGAGTTCTAATATCATTGATAAGGAGTACCTTTGGTGGAATCTGTGATTGAACTCCATTCGGGTCGAGGGTGTTGGCTACAATTGTTCAATTGTGTGTTGTCTTTGATATTACACAAATGTCATATCAGTTATTAGTCAGAGTCTATCGAGCTCAGTTGGTTAGCAAGGCAAAAGAAAGTGTCTACTGAGCAGTCTCAAACTTTACCTTGTGTAGACACTTGTCACTGAGCTTTCAAGGTTAGCAAAGGAAATTCAATGTCTACCGAGCTTACTCGGTCATCAAAGGAAAATATGGCAAAGAACAATTCTTACTAAGCTCTCATGTTACCGAAGGAGATCTAGTTCTTACCAAGTTCACTTAGTAGCCAAAGGATTCCGCAAAATTTGTAGTATTAACTGAGTTGAGATGGTTAGCTCAGGAAATTATATCTGGAATAGTGTTTACCAAACAAGGTCAGCCAATGAAGGATTTTGTTATTTTGGGAAATAAAGTTTATTTGTTTAATGTAATATTTGTAGCTGACTGATGTATGGTTTATTGGTAAACATAACTTGTAATTGAGCCAAGTTGACAATTTGTAATGTATAAATAAAAGGTCAAGTTGTGGATTCTAATTGGAAGAAATGAGTATGCAATGAGCTAATTGTGTGAAGAGGTAGTGTAAGCAAATTTTGAAGAAGGATCAGATATCTTGATGAGAAGCAGAGTTGTAATTGTTCAGAAAGAATCTATTGAAGTAAAGTAGGGATCTGTATCAACAAAGTTTAGTTGCATCTCATTTAGGTCACTTATTGTTACTTTCTCACCATTGTAACAATATTTCCTAAATCTCTTAATAGAGTTGGTTTAACAGCCATTTTGTAAATCCTCTAACAAGGTGGATAGTTCAGTTAAATTTTTCTAAAGACAGAGCTCTATCAATGCCACTCCTAGCAGGGTGATTAAATCCTCTAATAGGGTCACACCTAACAGTGTGTTTTGTAACCTTTAACAGGGCTGGCTCCTAACATGGCTCACTTTAGAAGAGTGAAAATTGGTAGCTAGTTACTTGGTGGTTTTTCCCATATTGGGTTTCCACGTTAAATATGGTGTCTCTTGTGCTCATGTTATTTACTTTTGTATGCATGTTAATAATTATGAATGCTTAAAGATTAGTAACAAGTTAATCTACCGAGTTACAACATTTTTGTGAAGGTTTACCGAGTGACAGTAGTAAGTAACTTGTTTGACATCTAAGGGATCTGTGGATTTTTTTTTGTGGTAACTGATTCACCTCACCTCTCAATTATTCCATCTATAATTCCAACAATTGGTATCAAAGCTTTTGGTGCCTGCAAGAAAAGATTTCAAGGATCTAAGCTAAAGATCAGTATGTCTTACAAGAGGTAAATTCCAAGACTTAACAGGGACAACTTCTCAACATGGCAAGGATTGATGATACTTCATCTAGCTTCCATTGGAGATACAAGATTGAAATATCTGGATGAAGCAAATGAAGAACCTGTTGGCACATTATCTATCAATGACATTTCTGAAATGAAGACTCACAACAACATGATGATATATATTGCATCTGCCCTAAGTTATGAAGAATTTGATGATATCAAGGATTGCAAAACTACTTTTGCAATGTGGAACAAGCTAAAGGAAATCTATGGAGAAGATGATAATGTGAGAAGAGTCAAAACAGAAAGTTTAAGAGGTCAATTTGATCAGATGAGGATGAGAGAGGATGAAAACATAGCAAAATATGTTGAAAGAGTTAAAGCAAGTTTCAATGCAATCAAAGCATCTAGAGGAGATATCAAGGAGGAAACAATTATAAGTAAAGTTCTTAGAACACTACTTCCCATTTATGCAATTAGAGATTTTGCAATTCAAAAATGAAGATGTAAAGCAAATCATGAGATAAATTTAGAGGCCATAGTTAGAAGATTAACTACATTTCATCTAGATAACTATGATAATTATGTTCCAACATTGAATCGGCATTTGAAGCCAAGCTTTCACTCAAGGAGAAAGGTAAGAAGATAAATGATCCTCAATCAAATAGTGAAGAAGAATTAGAACAGAGTTCTAATAGTGATCTTGAGGTGGTTGAAGCTCTGCTAGGAAAGAAATATTCAAGAGGTAAAGGGAAATACAAAGGTAAGGTTCCTCCAATCTATTTTTCTTGTAAAGAAATCAGACATATTACTGCTAGGTGCCCAAATAAGAAAAACAAGGATGAGAAGAAAGATCACAAGTGCAATGACAAGAAAGACTTCAAATCATTCAAGGACAAAGGTAAGAAAACTTGTTTCATGGCTAAAGATTCTAATGATTTTAATGATGATGATGAAGATGAAATTGTTTACATTGCTATAAAGGATGAATCTAATAATGATGAGAAAATGGTACTCATTTCTCATGTTAGAAAAAAAAATACATGGATTATAGATAGTGGTTGTTCTCATCACATGACTAGTGATAAAACTAAGTTTGAACATTTTGAAGACTATGATAGTGGCAATGTGAGGTTTGGTAATAATGAACCTTTTTGCATAAAAGAAAAAGGAAGAATCTCACTAACCAAAGAACTTGTATGTGATAATACATATTGGGTACAAGGACTAAAACACAATCTGTTGAGTGTGGCACAACTACTCAATGATGGATTCAAAGTAGAATTCATGCATGGAAAAGCAAGACTATTGGATGACAAAGAAAATTTGATTGGATCAGGCTCAAACAAAAGGTAACTTGTTTCATCTTGAACTTGGTGAATGTTCATGTTTTATTGCTCAAGTTGAAGAAAGTTGGTTATGGCATAAGAGGTTGTGTCATGTCAACGTTGATAACTTGGTGAAAATAAGTAAATTTAGGAAATTAAGAGGCATTCCTAACATAAAAACACTTTAGGTTGGTCTATGCAAGAATTGTCAAATTGGCAAGATGGGAAAGACTAGCTTTAAAAGTAAGAACTATTAGTCTGAAGAAGTTTTAAAAATTGTGCATACTAATTTGTGTGGACCTATTGGATTGAAAATTATACTAGTGAAAAGTTCTTCATTCTTTTTGTTGATGATTACTCAAGAATGATGATTGTCATGTACCTAAGAGAGAAATCAGAATCATTTGAGAAGTTCAAATGGTATTTGGCCAGAGTAGAGAAGGAAATAGGCAAAAGACTAAAATTCTTGAGGTCAGATAGAGGTGGTGAATTCATTTCACATGAGTTCAATAACTTTTGCATTGAAAGGGGAATCAAAAGGTAGGTTTCAGCACTTGGTACTCCTGAACAAAATGGAATAGCTAAAAGAAGGAACAGATCTATGATGGACTGTGCAAGAACCTTAATGATTGAAAAGAGCATTGCTATCAAATACTAGAAAGAAGCTATCAACACTAGAGTTCATACCTTGAATTGAGTATAGTTGAAGAAGGACTCATTCGAAACCCCCTTTGAGTTATGGTATGGATACAAATTCAATATAAGTTACCTAAAAGTATTTGGAAGCAAATGTTACATTTTGATAGAATCTAGAAAAGGTAAATTTGAAGTGAAGGGTGATGAAGGAATATTTTTGGGATATTCTTGCAAGAATAAAGCATATAGATGTTTGAACTTGTCTACTCACAAAGTCATAGAAAGTGCACATGTGAAAGTTGATGAGTTTGCAAAAAGAACTGAAGAAGAAAGCAAAAGGGAACCAAAAGACTATAGGAGATTTGTTTTCATTGAACCTGATACAGTGCCAGGTACACTTGTCAATTAGAAATCTTCTACTCCAGTGTCTTCTGTAACCAAGTTGCAGGAAGTTCAAACCGAGCTAATGTCTACTAAGGTGCAAGGATCCAAGTTGCAAATAGAAGCTACCAAATCAATAGCTACCAAGCCCAAGAAACCAGAACCAGAAGTGGAAACACAAAAAGATAACAATGCAAGTCATTCAAAAGGAAAGGAGCCTGTGCTAGCCAGGTATGTCAAGAGGCATCATGCACCAAATTAGATCATTGGAGATAAATCTAAAGGAACTAATACAAGAAGTAAGCTGAATTTGAACTTAGAAGTGTCAAAGATGCATCAAAAAATAAAAGTTGAATTGAGGCTATGAATGAAGAGATAGAGCAGACAAAGAAAAACTAAACATGGACTCTTATACCCAGGCCTAAAGAAAAAAATGTGATTGGAACTAAGTGGGTATTTAGAAATAAGCTAAATGAAGATGGTAAGGTGTCAAGAAACAAAGCTAGATTAGTATGCAAAGGATACTCTCAAGAAGAAGGTATAGACTATGGAGAAACTTTTTCTCCCATTGCAAGATAGGAAGGTGCCAAAACCTTACTTGCATATGCTGCACACAAAGGATTCAAAGTTTATTAGATAGATGTCAAGTTAGCATTTCTCAATGGTATACTGGATGAAGAGGTTTACATTGAATAGCCTAAAGGTTTTATTGATCCAGACAAGAAGGACATGGTTTGCAGATTACATAAAGCATTGTATGGTCTAAAACAAGCTCCTAGAGCATGGTATGAGAGATTACATAACTATCTTATTTAGACTAGTTTTCAAAGAACTAATGATAATAGTAGCTTGTATATTGAGGAAGGACCAGATAATAAGATTTTTTTGCCAGAAATATTTGTAGATGATACTTTGTTCACAAGAAATGATGATATTTGCAAAGACTTTTCAGAACAAATGAACAAGAAATTTGAAATGTCAATGTTTAGTGAGATCAAATTCTTTGTTGGTCTTCAAATCTAGTAGAATAAGAATGGTATTTACATCACTCAATCAAAATACATCAAGGAGATATTAAAAAAATTTGGTATGGAAGACTACAAACTAGTTGGGACTCCAATGTGTACTAGATTGAAACTTGCCAAGGATGATGAATCAAAAGAAGTGGATCAAACATTGTATAGATCTATGATTGGAAAGTTCTAGTATGTAGTGCATACAAGACCAAGCATTTCCCATGTAGTAGGAATTGTAACAAGATTTTTAGCAAAACCAAGAGAAAATCACATGATGGAAATCAAAAAGATCATGAGATATTTGAAAGGCACTAAAAATTATGGATTATGGTATAAACTTGGAGGAAATCTGGATATAAAAGTGTCTACTGATGTAACCTGGGCAGGAAATATTGATGACAGAAAGAGTACAAGTGGAGGAGCTTTCTTTCTTGGAAAGAGGTTGGTTTCTTGGACAAGTAAAAAGCAAAATTGTACATCCTAGTCCATTGCAGAGGCAGAATATGTTGCACTAGCAATAAACTATTCAAACATTGTTTGGTTTAAACAATTATTGGAAGGCATAAAGGTAGGGATTAAAGAACTAGTTGTCATGTTTTGTGACAATACAAGTGCAATTAATATATCCAAAAATCTAGTGATGCATTCAAAAACCAAGCATATTATTATAAAGTATCACTTTGTTAGAGAATTGGTGCAAGATAAGGAGATCAGATTGGAATATGTCCATACAAAGGAACAAATTGCTAACATATTCACAAAGCCTTTACCTAAGGATGCATTCTTGTATCTAAGAGGTAAGTTAGGGGTCATTCCCCTATCTGAAGCTCACTAAAATATAGTTTTAGTGATGCATCAACAGGAACAGAATTGAAGATCTATTAGTTGATGCAAAAAAATAATGAAGACATTGCATATGAATCATTACTTAAGGTACATTGGAATTCATTTGAGTTGTATTTTCTTTTCCATGTGTTGTCAAAGAGGGAGAGTTTACTGTCATATCTTTCTGAAATTTGCAAGAAAAAGAGAGTTTATGCAAGAGGGAGAGATTAATATGAAAGAGGGAGATTTTTGTATTTGAGGAGTCTTGTCGAATAAAATATAAAAGGAAGAAGCATTCTGTCAGAAAAGACTTGTTTTCAAATTTCATTCTGCTATGACATGTTGTGTTGCCATCAATGCCAAAGAGGGAGATTGTTGGATATAATTGTTCAATTGTGTGTTGTTTTTTATGTTACACAAATGTCATATCAGTTATTAGTCAAAGTCTGTCAAGCTCAGTTGGTAAGCAAGGAAAAAAATAGCATCTACTAAGCGTTCTCAGACTTTACCTTGTGTAGATAGTTGTCACCGAGCTTTCAAGGTTAGCAAAGGAAATTCAGTGTCTATCGAGCTTACTCGGTCATCAAAGGAAAATATGGTAGAGAATAGTTCTTACCAAGCTCTCTGGGAGGCCTTGCCCCGACCCTTCATAGCCATAGTTGATACATTATTATTTTGATACTCATGACTCGAGATGTCAAGACATTATCGGATACTTGAACATATTATATTATTTCATGTTGTGTGATGTTACTTTTAGATATTTGATGCTCGTCATTTAATGTTTTATGTATATGTATGTTGATGAAATAAGTAAATGTAGGATTAACACTTTGATTAAGAGATTTTAATTGTTAAGAAATGAGTACGATGAGAGGAACCCTAATTGATTGAAAGATGTATTTTTTAATTTATGTGAATCACTGATACATATATACATATTTGCATGTGATTTTATGGGACTACTGATGTGTGCAATGAGTGTGCAGGATATTTTAGCTGAGAAACTCAACAGAGGAACGAAATTGATCCCTATGTGCTATTTGTGAAAACCTTGTTGTTCATAACTTAATTATTTTGTGAGATTTATGAATGTATCTTTTCATGATCAGTAAATGTTAATGTTTCGTAATTGTGTTCTCTAGTGTCACTTGACACTCGTAAATTTTGCATATGCATTCCAGCATGCTATTTAGGGTTATCTATGTAACCTTTGGACCTAAATTCAATTAAGTTAGTAACCTTTTTTGCTAATTTGTTTCTTAATCAAGTTTAGTCACCCCTAATCCAGATTAGTGCTTAATCTGTATTTTGGAATTGTTAGATGGTCCTAATTATTTCCTAGCTTTTGTTTGTTTCCAAATCAATTCCTCAGGCTTTAAACATGAAATCTTTATACCCAAGGGGTATGGGTATGGGTTGGGGGTATTTTCCACCCCCTAAGCCCCTTTTATTGACTTTTTAGGTCACTCAAAAAGTTTATTTTTGCCTTTGTGCAAAAATTGAAAGTGGTTACCATGAGTTGCATGACCTCAACTCCACTTAGTGGTTAACCTTAGGATTGGTTGAGTTAGAAACTTCTAGATTTGTAGGTGAGTGGGTGAAGTTATTGCCTTTTTTGGTGGTTGAATTTGGATCTTATTTAGAGGCCCTTTTTGAGTAGTTTGGTTGTTACCCAATCTCTACTTTTAGAGAGGAGTCTTGGAAGATTGAAGGAAGGAAGGGAAAGCTCTTCTCAATTTGTTCATTTGCCATTACCTCTTTGTGAAGGTAGGAGTTCTTCATCTCCCTTGTTTAGATTCTTCATGCTTGTTTCATGCTTATGCTATTGTGTTGTTATTTGGATGCTTGTATGTATGTTGGGTATGTTGGGAAGGATTGAAACCATGTTTCTTGAATTTTTTTCTTTCATGTTTAGGTTTGAATTTCAAAGTTTTCTTGTATGGGTGTTTTGGCATTACTCACCCTTGGATAGGGCAGAAGTGGCCAATTTTGGGAAAGGTCCTTTTAGTTGGACTCCAAAAGTGTAGAGTCTTTTCTTAGGAAGAGAAGAGGGAGAGAGTGTAGGGTGTTATGGGCCCCTACCTATCAATACAAACCACGCATGAGTTTTGGCATGTAAGAATGGAAGAACAGAAGTTCTTGATTTATAGCCCTGATTGGGCACCTGGTTTGGTGTTGTGTCTGACATCTCCTGTTGGAAAAATCCACCTTTCCCTAGTTTTGATTCATTGTGAATCCTATTGTGAAAATCTAGTATGAATATGCATGTTTGATTTTGCCTCTTGGTCATGCTTGTTTGACACCTAATCAAATTATGTTCCCTCCATGAGCTTAGTAATGTATTGCAGAAAATAATATGGATCCCTTGATGAGGGACATGAAGGAAGTTTATTTGATTGTTGAAATTTCGGGATTGAAATCTTAGGAAAATTGTATTTTTTAACTTTTTTGTAACAGCAACAACACCAGGTTTTCTTCCTGGTTCTTTTCCGTCTGAGCCTTTGAATCAGGTTGCCAATAAAATAGTGATTGAGTATTATTGCATCTCATGAGTTTTCTTGTAATTTTTGCTTATATGGATGCACATCAAGATTAAGATGAAATGATGATGTTCAATTAGGCAAAATTTAAGTTCCATTTATGTTGAAAACGATAAGTATGTTATGAATGTAGGTTCAGTTTCGTAACTATTGAAAAAAAAAACAATTCTTGCATTGTTAAAATGAATCATTCAAATTCTTGGTATATTCAATTTGTAATAAGTCCTATTAGATTTATTTTAAAATATATATATATATAACCCCTCTTAGTAAATAAATCAACTTCAAAATCTAGACTTAGAAAAATAAAGACAAAAAAACAAAATTGCCCTAAAAGAGCAAAAACTCTCTGATTTTTGTATGGGGAACAAATTAAATTCTCCCTTTGGTAATAGATAATCTTTAAAGATTCTCCTAAAATATTCTTGTTGAATAATATTAATAAATTAACAAACGAATGAATAAATATAAAATAAATTCAATCAATCAAAACAAATATTTAACATATGAAACTAGCAAATATCTATCTTCTACCAACATAACTTTTGCATTAACTCCTCCATAGTGGGTGCCAGTTTTGGGTCATGCATTGAAAATGTTCTTTTTAAATCTAAGTCAATAATAGTTGCTTAAGGGTGACATCACCTTGTCCCCTCCATAGATTTCGCAGACCTAACATGCCATGTAAAAAGGGGATTAAATTTGTCTAAGTCTTTTCCCCTTTGTTAGCTTGGTCACCACCTTTATTTAGGATGGGTCTACGCATATTTTAGTCTTGGGCAGAGCATTGTACCTTGGCCACTGCTTGGGAAGCGCTTGGCTTTGGGAAGCGCTTGGGGTAGGGTGTAGGAAGAGTATAGGGGGATGGGTTAGTGTTAGGTTAAGTTGAGGGTTAGTGTAGGTATGTTAGTATTTGTGTTAGTTTTATGATAAGTTTAGTATATCTTAAAGATGAGTCATATTTAAATTCAGTTAGTTATTATTTAATGTAGTTTAAGTTTAATAAGATTTAGTTGATGATAATTAGATTAGTATTAGATAGTAAGTATTTTATTAAAGTTGTTTTAGTTTTTCACATTTTTTTTGTTTTGTAAAGTTAGTTAGTTTAAATTTAATTCAGTTTAGGTTTAAGTTAGTTTTAAAGTTATAAGTTATTATTATTATTGGATGTAAACTTACATTAGTTAAATGAAATTTACTTTAAGAATTAAATAGAAATTGTTATATGAAAAGAAGAAAGATGTTAACATTATATTGTTTATTAGTTGGAGTAGTGTATAATTTATTTAATTTAAATGTTTTTTTTTGTAGGTTATACTTTATAAGTTAAATAATAGATTTTATTGAAATGTTAATCAATATGATTGTTTTAAAATTATAGCTAATATTGTTTTAGTTTAGTTAAAGTATTTTTAAGATTTGTAGATAATGTTTCATGAAATATTTTTATTATCTTAGTCAAATTTAAATTTAATTCATATGGTCATTATATTAGAAATGTTTTATTTGTTTTATTTAAAATTATGATTGGAATAAAATTAAATATAGTTTATATAGGTGTATGGGTAGATGTGATATTTCTTTTAATGAGTTCTTGATTTGATATTTCAAATTAATTTAAACCCGAATTAATTTAAATTGTTATTTAAATAATTTTCATATATTGGTGTAAGTTAATGAATTAACAAAACAAATGTCGAGATCAAATTAATAACGAGAGTTCAAATTTAATGATGTATTTCTTCCACAAGATTATAAACTTAAGATGAAATGTAAAGAACCTTTACTCTAATTGTGAACACAACCATATCAAACTTAGAGCATTTTAATTATTAATATTTAAAAAAATTGTGTGTGTTTTGCCCTCGTATTTTTGGGCATGAAACTCTCATGGTCAGCAAAGGAGATCCAGTTCTTACCAAGTTCACTTGGTAGCCAAAGAATTTCATAGAATTTGTAGTATTAACTGAGTTGAGACGGTTAGCTTAGGAAATTATTTCTGGAATAGTGTTTACTGAGCAAGGTTGGCCAATGGAGAATTTCATTGTTTTGGAAAATAAAGTTTATTTGTTTAATGTAATATTTGTAACCAACTAATGTATGGTTTATTGGTAAATGTAACTTGTAATTGAGCCGACTTGACAATTTGTAATGTATAAATAAAAGGTCAAGTTGTGAATTCTAATTGGAAGGAATGAGTATGCAATGAGTTTATTGTGTGAAGAGGCATTGTAAGTAAATTTTGAAGAAGGATCAGATATCTTGAGGAGAAGTAGAGTTGTATTTGATCAGCGAGGATCTATTGAAGCAAAGCAAATATTTGTCTCAGTAAAGTTTAGTTACATATCATTCAAGTCACTTATTGTTACTTTCTCAACATTGTAACAATATTTCCTAAATCTCTTAACAAAGTTGGTTTAACATCCATTTTGTAAATCCTCTAACAAGGTGGATAGTTTAGTTGAATTCTTCTAAAGACCTCTAGCAAGGCCACTCCTAGCAAGGTGATTAAATCCTCTAATAGGGTCACACCTAATAGTGTGTTTTGTAACCTTTAATAGGGTTGGCTCCTAAAATGGCTCACTTCAAAAGAGTGAAAATTGGTAGCTAGTTACTTGGTGGTTTTTCTCATATTGGATTTCCATGTTAAATCTAGTGTCTCTTGTGCTCATGTTATTTACTTTTGCATGCATGTTAATATTTGTGAATGCTTAAAGATCAATAACAAGTTAATCTACTGAGTTACAACATTTTTTGTGAATGTTTACCGAGATCTATGGATTTTTTTTGTGGTAACTAATTCACCACCCCCCCCCCCCCTCCTCTTAGTTACTCCATCTATAATTCTAATAGAGGGATTCTGCAATCATTGGCAACAATTTGAAAGTTGGAGCTTTCCATTCAACACCTCACACCAACATCTCTGATCCTTTCTTTTCCTTACTGCTACTACTATTGGATGCCATAATCACTCCATAAACTAAGAATTCTTCAAAAAAACTTTGCAACAAATTATGCTCAAGATTTTTGGAATCCTTTGCAAATCACTCTGCTCTAAATATGCTGAAATCACGATGAAAATAAAGTCGAATTCTTGCCTTTTTGATGAAAATTTCTCATTATTGTTCAGTACGATGAGAGCCATAATGACATAGTGTGTGATGGACTATCATCCACTAACTACATAGATTGCTCAATAGAAGTTTGTAACTTGACAACCAAACAAAACTTTGTTACTCTCGACCTCACTCAGTAGAGCCTATGAGCTAACCTTGCTTGGTGAATATTGATGCTAAACTTTTGTGATCCCTCTATATCTGAAATATTGATTTGGATCTTTTGTTTCCTTTCAATTGAAACTATTTAAGATGTGACCTTGAGAATACAATTCTAGTTCTTTTTTAAGAACCTAATTGGAAATGGTGGAGTCACCCACTTCATGAGTGACATGATTATCATCACTTGAACTAGCTTGCTAGGTAGATTTGGGAATCTACTACTATCTCATCTACTTCCTAATGTTATCATCTTTTTCTTTCTTTTCATCTTCAACTCTACCTATATTCATGCAATTCTTAGCTATATGACCAAGTTTAGTACATGTGTAATATCTTATTGTAGTATCATTTCTTCTTAACTAATGCCTTGCATATTTTATGCCAATGTGTCCATATTCTCCATAGTAATGACATCTACACCAAGTATTGTAGTCCCAACCAAATATTGCCTTTACAAATTTTTTAGCTGGATTGAATGGTTTAGATCTGCAATCAGATGGCTTGTTACCTTGTTTCTTGCATTTGTGACATTTTCCTTCAAACTTTGGTTTTTCCTTGCATTCTTTAGCTTTATGACCATGTTGACTATAATTGTAGCATTTTCCATTGAATTTTTTCTTTCCATTACTCCAACATTTATTTGATGTATGACCTATCTTACCATAGTAATTGCAAATAGGTCTTTCATTCCTTTAAGCACCTTGTTTGGAGGATTCACCTTCTTCTTTGTATCCAAGTCCTACTTTGTCCTTTTGCCTATAAAGATTCTACTCATTTTGTTGATTGAATTGATCCATGTCTGCTTGGGATTTCATTATTCTTTTATTAAGTTTCTTTTTAGAATTTAGATCAACTTTCAATCTTTCATTGATTTTATTTTTAGTGCTTAAATCATTCCTTAACCTTTCATTTTCAGATCTTAGACTCATGATTTCCTCATTTGCATTGGAGAGCTAATTGATAAGACTTTCTTGTTGAAGAGATTGATTTTGAGTTTCATTGTTCCTTGCCTCCAAGTCTTCATTTGCCTTATTTCTCTATTCAAAAATTTCACACAATCTTATTTTTGAATTTTTCGTTCTCTTTTCAATTTTCTTACCTCTTCTTGTAGGGAGCTATTCTTTTCTAGGAGTTCTTTGATTGCATCATTTGCTTCATCTGAACTTCTTGAGGGGAAAAAGTCTTCAATCTTCTCTTCAACATACTAGTGGTCATTCATTTGTTTTGCAAGTTCCTTCCTTCTTTTTAGGAATTGGGAAAGATGCTTTTTTGCCTCCTTGAGTTGAGCTATGGCCATCTCCAGATCTAGCTTTTCATTGTCAATAGCTTTGTCAAGTTTGAATATCTCCATTTTTCTTGATCTTTTCTCAAGCTGTCAAACTTTATTCTGAGAACCACAATGCTTTGATACCAATTATTGGAAATAATCAAGACTGGCTAGGTTACTAAGAGGGGAGGGGTGAATCAATAACCTCAAAATTTTTATATAAATTTAGCACTTAATAACATAATCCAAATATCATCAATAGATCTAATCTACTACATGAATGAGAAATTGAATTCCATGTTTACCATGCCTACACTTGGTAAACACTACTCATCCCATCACTCGGTTAACACTTGCTTCACATCACAAGAATTGATGACTCAGTTGACATTGTGAAGCTCGATAACCACTAACTACTTGATAAGAAGTGAACTGCTCAATCTAAAATATTGGACTTTGCACTAATGGTTTGATTTAAAATTATTGATTACATTGCAACAAAGATTAATAGGTAATCAAAAATATCATGAAGAACACATCTATTGATAATACTCATAATAAAATGACTATCAAAACGATTAAATTAATTGGAATACAATTGGAATTGGAAATAGTCTAAATACAAAAATATTTCTAATGGAAGGTAAGGATCATCACTAAAATATGAACATATCTATGATACTCACATAGATAATTAAAAATATTGATTACTAATGAACATGTCTATCCATTACATACATTCATGATGAAGAGATGTCAATAAAAGGAAATGTGTGATATAAAGATTAACAAATAAAATAATAAAATAATATCATTAAGAATAAAATTCTAAATAATAATATTGAGAATGATTATGTATGATGGATTGAGATTAAATTAAGAGACATGCTTCTTGATCAAGGGGACACCAATGTTGGGCTCACAAGCTATATGCTGAGAATAGTTCCCATTCTCAAATCAACATAAAATACTCATTTTTGTTTACCTATACTTATAAGGTCATCTAGGTTTCTAGAGAAATATGCAATTCAAGCATACATGGTGTATACATACAAAAAAATAATCAAAGATCCATTACCAAGTGCATATATATCCATCAATAAAATTAGAAACAACGATTATTGTTAATGCAAGAATGCATTTATGGATCAAAGAGCATAGCCTAGATCATTGTAAGAAATAATTTTCTTATACATTTCATGGACTAAGTACTTATATTGGAAACAACAAACCTATTGTTCTTAATAACAACTACATGTCATTATTTATATTCAAGGAAATATATTTATGTTTTTTTTTTGCAATCTATATTGTAATAATTAGTAAAGCCAATTTTTTTTGCATATTAATTTCTAAAAAAAAATTCAATAGCAAGTAGTAATAATAATTGTTATTCAAATTGATCACTTACTAAGTTTATAGCCAACTAGACATCATAATCCTAAGGAATTCAAGTAATTGTCTTATAATTTCTAAGTATCCAAAAGGGGGACATTACACCTATAAAATTTCTCTAGGTCAATCATAAGCATCTTTTACCCATGGGTTAGATTTACTATATACTTTGCATTAATCTTTTATACCATCATTTGTTGTATTCTTCACACATGGATTGTTCTTGCATGCATTTCTATGTTCCTTACAATGTTCTAGGCCTTTTTGCTTCAACTACCACAATATATATGTAGAGTATGACTATCATATAGTTGTCAAATATTTGTATTGTGTGCATGTTTCCCTTGATTTCTTAGTTTCTAAAATTGATGAGAAAACTATGACAATCATTGTATTTCATCACCAAGTACTTTACTTATGCCCTCAATCATTATGAAAATGATTGGGATTTCATGATAAAACACTTTTCTTATTCCCTTACCATACTTTGAATGTGTTTTCCTTATTTAAAAAATTATTACTAGTGTCTTCTTTTTTGTTTATTCTCCTATATTTATTTAAATTTTTCATTGCCATGACTATCATAGGATGATTTTGCTCAAATTTTATTACATCTAAATATTATAGTATAATCCTCCATTATATTTTTAACACTTCCATGCTTGTATTTTATGCCTCATTCCTCCATAAAAATAAGCTTATGAATGTGGCTTAGGATCTTGAGAGGGCTATCCACACTTGGCAAAATATGTGACCAAAGAATACATGTCCTTTAATTGTTCAAACATTTAATGTCTTTTATGCTTGAATATTCATAACAAGATAATATTATCCTTTTTATTTTCATTCATAAAACATATTATATCATTTGATTGTTCATCCTCACATGAAGATCTTTGTACTTTTTTGAATCAATAAAAAAACTCTACTTTTTGTCTCAATTTGGGAAATTGATGTTCAATATCTTGCAAACTGTATTATCCTCCTAAATTTAGAACTACTATTTGATATATTAAACTTTATATACACTCTTGATTATCAAATATTATAAGCTATCTGATGTTTTTCTAAATTGGTCTCCTTAAGTTGAGGTTAAATTTATTTAGACAAAGAATTTAATGTTTAAAGTTCTTTTTTTGGTAAGTGATGGTGAGCACAACCATCTCCAAAAGAGTCTGATGATAAGGTCATGCAAATTTGATTCCATTTGCCTAATTCGATTAAGGATTGGTCTTGCTTGACTCACTTGAGTCAATATACATTTGAAGCTTTGTGGTTCTTTTCCCAGTTCATCTGCATATCATTTATCTTTTTTCACTTATATTATCAATCACCCTTTTAAACATTCCAAAGAATTTGGTTTTATACTTGTGATTTTTCCTTGAGAATTTGATGCCATTAGGGATTAGTGGCCTTCTTTGGGATAAATGATTCATTTCTTTCTTCAGAAAAATATTGTTCCTTTTTTGGGTTGCTTTCCTTCGTGGAGTCACTATCCATTATTTGAATAGTGTCACCACCTCTTTCAAGGAAATATCTAAATTATTATATATTCTAGATTCCTCTATCCACCAAAGTATAACTTAAACAAAACTCTGGTATGTGAAATTGATAATCCTAGGTAAATTCACAATATAATTGTGAGAAGCTTTCCTTAGTAGAGTCATCAATTTTTCAATTCCTCAAATTACTAGTTGAAAACCTATGATCCTTTCCTACTCAATGTTTGGTAATTTAACACAATTTGGCCACTGGCTAGTATTGACACTTGATAAATCCTCTTCTCTTTAGGCCCTACAATACTTAGGTGGGTACCACTTCAAATTAACTATTCACAATGATCCAATGCTTGTGAATGCAAGGTTTATAAATGTTCATAGGCTTTGTGTTTGAAAACAAAGGAGAATTATGTAAGACCAATTCTAGATCAAGTCCTAGCATATCAACATATAACCAAGAAAAAATTATTTTCCTTGATTTTAAGAACTCAATGAATTTCTCTCTTTCCTCAAGTGAGAGAGATTAGGCCTAATAGATTCTCTTAGGGTGGAGTTCATATCCTAAGTTTACTTCAATGGTGTCCTATCCTAGTTATGTTTGTATGCACTCTACAATGGTCACCTAGACTATGGGCTCCCAATATTCAATTTATTAATTTCTTGAATCAATGGTTTGCAATATTTTATTAAATCATTTCAAATCAATTTTCTTGATCAAATTTGATTATGATTTTTCTAAGGTTGATCATTTTATCCTAAGTCTTGTTTAATTAAAAGAAAATCTCATTTTTAATTAAATAAAATAAGTCCCCATTTAATTAAAAGAAAACCTCTCTTTTAATTAAATTCATCCACATTTAATTAATTAAGAGAAAAACCCATCTTTTAATTTAATTAAATATTTCCTATTTAATTAAAAGAACTTGCTCCCTTTTAATTAAATAAATCCCATGTGAAAAAAGAAATGAAATAAATAAAAATTAAATAAATTCCTTTTTCCTTCCCTCATTTAATTCTTCTCTTTTTTCATTGGTGGAATTTTGTCTCACATGAATCAAACTCTATTATCCCATATTGGTTGTAGGAAGCTTCCCACCTCCACATTTTTCTTTATAAGGGAGAGCCCTCTTCTCATTTTGGACATCCATTATTATGCTATTGTTATATTGCAGGTTTGGAGAGCAACTTTTGAAGAAGGAGTTTGAATACTAAAGCTTTTTGTGAAAAATTTTATCTTCTTGTCTTCTTCTCTCATGCATCCATGGCTTCCATCATGAGGTTTCATTCTTTCATTTTCATATTAGCTTAAATCTATATTTATTTTCATAAATTAGTATTGCATTGTTATTACACTTCCTTTCTTGTGTTGCTTTGCATTGTCATCATTTAGATTAGTTTACATCTTCATTTGTATTTATATTTTAGAAAATTGAATCTCTTATTTCATGGTGTACTTTCATGGGCACAAACAAGGTCAAACTGAGGGCCTCCATTACAAACCCTTGTACTCCATGAATAGAGAGCTATGAGCCGCCATTCGAGACCTCATTCTTGAGTAATCTTGAATATAATGACTCATAGTAGTGTGCCCACATTTTTGGCATACATTTTTGGTGCCCACCATGTGGCAACCCACCTTTACTTGTTGGTTTGGACATTTTTAGATATAACTCTCTTGTACAGATTTGTTTGGAGACAAAAGATCTAGATCTAAAAGATTTGATCATATCTCCCAAATGGCTAGGTATTTTGATCTAATTATTTTTTACAAGGTGATTACATATCAAAAAAGATTTAATCCAATTTTTAGATTTTTCTAAGGTATTTTTGATTTTTTATAATTCTTTCTTTCTTTTTAATGAAAAATTGTTTTAAGGAGAAAATTGGAAAATATTTTGAAAAAGTCTACATTTTTGGAAAGCTCTCTAAATTATAAATAGAGTTGTTTCTTTGTGTTTTGATTTTAGAGATCATTTTAGGGCTCAATAATTCTATTTGCAAAAACTAGTCTATTTTGACAAAATGGCTCCCTAGGAAACAAATGAAAAGACATTTTCAAAATTCTAACATTTTTTGGAAAGCTCTCTAATTTTTGATAGAGGTCTATTTTCTACATTTAGAATTTTGGATCTGAATTCATATCATATAGGTCCAATCTTTATGACTAGGTCAAAAATTAATTTAAAAAAGTGCATACAATGAATAGCTTACATTTAATCTTTACAATGGATCAATGCATGATGTGAGCTTTAATTTGAGTTATTTTCTTATTATTATCACTTTTAAAAATCATATTTTCATATCTAACCCTAGTTTTACATAATTTGGATATATATTGCATATCTTGTGTTTGCTTGTTTTTCTTTTTACTTTATTTTTTGAGAGAGCATTCAAGCGTAAAAAAATGTACAACAAAGAAAAGATGTGTTGCAAAGATTACTAGGTATTTTTTTGGATCTCTATAAAATTTTGATTTGAAAGTAAAATGAATCCTCTCATGTGTTTGGCTTGAGTGCTCTTACATGCTTTCATAGATTGACACTTCATTTGGTGCTCTAAAATTAGTTCTAGATTTTCTTTCACGCATCTTTGTTTCACATAGTAATTAGGCCCTATGAACACTATTTGGAAGATCTTGAGAGATTGAGCTTCATTCACTTTCTTTACATGTGAAGCTCCTCTTGATGATGGATCCCCTTGTAGTTAGGGAAGGATATTTGTTATTATCTCACTATTCCACTTTAATTTGTTCTCAACATCCATTAGTACTTTCTCTTTTGAGATTGGTGGTGTTTGTTGTTGAATTTTTTCAAAAAGTTGGTGAGGTGATTTTAAATTAACATGTCAAATAATCTTGTTTGCTATGTTTGGTTAAGGTGAAGAGGCTAGAGGAGTATGCTTTGTTCTTTCTTGGGCACATCAAAAACTTGGAACCCTTGAATCCAAAACAAGTCTCCATGTGGTACAATTTTGTGAGTCTTCCTTGGTTAGAGATGGTTAAACCATAGTGGACATTTCCTTTATTGGATCGACCATGTAGATAGTACCTCAAATGGTAATAGTCATTTTTGACATGGTAGTAGCAACTGCTATATAAATATCCTTGTGGGGGAAATCCTCATGGGTGTAGTCTTTTGTTGGACTGTTAGATCTCCTTAGTATCTCTGATTGATTAAATTCTTGGAATATGTTAAAACCCTAGTGTGCCAAGATTGGATTTCACCCACTCTAGATTAAAAAATTTGAAGAGTTGAACATTATTGAGAGCCATGGTGCTATCAAATTTTCTTTTCTAGGACTATGTGTGTGAATAAAAAATATTTTGAGAACATACACAGTAGTGGTTCTAGGGATTAGAATGATACTACGACACTATTCTTGTTCATGTGCAAGCTTTCTTTGTCCCTTGCTCATTGTTTTAAGACATTTGCTTGAAATTCCTAATTGTTGTCTTGCATTCTTGGTTCATGATTAAAAAGCTATCAATACATCTAGTTGGATATTTAAAATGAACAAAATCTGAGTTCTTGAGTCAAGACTTTATGATCAAATTGCTTTGTTTTTCTATTATTTTCAATCTCCCTAGGTTGATATAGTTCAGATTAGGCTATTTACCCCACTGTTAGAAGTTTTTTTGCACCTTGGGTTATTATACCTTGACCTCTTGAATTAGCAATCAGTGATTTCACAAGAGACTTTGTTTGGAATTGGTGAGTTAGAGACCGTCCTTGTTGAGAAAGATATACCTTGAATTCTTTGATATTATGCTTGGAGAGTCTTAGTAATCTCTTATCCATCCAATTTCATCAAAATTTAATTTTAATTAATTATAATTTGGGTAAATCATCCTCCTAGTCCATATGTGCTAGGGTATTCACTCAAAGTTGTGGGCACCTCTATAGCATTGTTGGTTAACACCTATTGCAATATATCTTATAATTTTTATTTTGGACAAGTGAGTGTTTTTTCTATCCTATTTTGGTACCAATGTTTCTTAAGGTTATCCTATCAACTAGTACCTTTTCTTTCATGTTGGTTACAAGGGCTATTACATTTTGCTCAATATTCAAATGAAAATGACTCTTGGTCTTCTTTCTTCTTCATCTTCCATGTCTTTCTAGTCTCCCATTTCCATTCTTCATCTTCTTCCATGCTTGATTCTTCTTCTTCCAGAACCATGAATCTTGAATATCTTGTTAGGGATCCTCATTTGAGCTTATATGAACTCAACCTCCTCCTTGAATTTGAAAAGTGTTGTTACTACAATAGATATATGGATGCTAACCTTGTGACAAAAATGATTGAAAGAGGGAAGAAATTAGATGTTCTTTCTAGGATCATACACAAGATTAGATCATAATATCCTTCTTCCAAATATTCCTTATCTTCCAATTCTTGTCATGATTCTTTTAGATATCATTCACATTCTTCATGTTCTAAGTCTTATCATGACTCTTCTAAATATCATTCACATTCCTCATCTTCTAAGTCTTATCCTGATTCTTCTAAATATCATTTATATTCTTCATCTTCTAAGTCTTATCATGATT
The DNA here is from genome assembly GCA_028749045.1 of Cupressus sempervirens. Classification (NCBI taxonomy): domain Eukaryota; kingdom Viridiplantae; phylum Streptophyta; class Pinopsida; order Cupressales; family Cupressaceae; genus Cupressus; species Cupressus sempervirens. The sequence continues at coordinate 349,576,266 of CM053791.1, forward strand.
CTTCTAAATATCATTCACATTCTTTATATTCCAAGTCTTACCATGATTCTTCTAAATATCATTCGTGTAGGTCTTCAGCTACCTCTTCTTCATGATATCATTCTTCTTCTACTTCTACCAAGAGTCTTATTCCTCTTATTGAGACATACCATAATGAACAACATGAAAATTCTTGTGATATGCCTATCTATAATGCCTATAGTGACAATGATTATGATGATGATGACTATTATATTCCTATGAGTCCTACAAGTCCTCCTAGTCCTATGCTTGTGCTTAAAGGGGATGAGTCACGGATAGATATTGATGATAATCCATATAACTTGAATTTTGAAAACAACATTGATAAATTTTGTGAACAATACCTAAATGATAGATCTACATTTTTTGAGGAAGAGAAAGCATTTTTTCCTGCTGAAATAAAACATCAATGACATAAGAGTTCCTCTTTTAAGAACCCTCATGCTGAAAATAAAGATTACACTCTTAAGCAAGATCATGTTAATGTTGAACCTTTGTCTTCTATTGCTCCCCTTCCATCTTCTACTTCCTCCACTATCCATACATCCCTTAAAGATTCTAAGTCTCCCAAATTTTCTACCAATCCTTCATCCAACAAATATCCTAATGCTTTTCATGCAGTTCCTTATAGTTATCCTCAAGGGCTACCTCTTAAAGAAACTCAAGCTAACCTTAACTTGGCTGCAAATCCTTTTGATAATGCTAAACTTAAAGATCCTAAGCCTTCATGTGCTATAATTCCTATTTCAGCTAGTCCTTTATCATCTATTCCAAAGTCTTCCATACAATTCTAACATACTTCATTTTCCTTAGGAGTGGCTTCATGTCAAGAGGACTCTAAAAATGATAAAGAAAAGAATATAAAGAAAGATCAAGATCAAGAACCCTCCATGTCATCCAATTATTTTCATGATGTCTCTTATCCATTTCATGGTTCTTTTGATCCTTTGTGCCCTTCCTCATTCATTCCACCATGTCTTAAGTATTCTCCTAAGCAAGATCAAGCTACTACTTACACCACTGAGATTATTGAAAATAAAAATGACCTTAATACAGTTGTACCTTCCAAAGATGATACTTTCATTAAGGCTATTAAAAATAGTAATGTTAGTTCCAATGCTGAGCCTATTGAAAATCAAGAGAAAAACTCTACACTTATGCTATCTAAAGATCCTTGTCAAGATCAAAGTCTTCCATCTTCTTGTTCTACCACTCCATGTTCCCTTCCACTGCTACCCTTCCTAAGTCTTCTCAAGCTTCAAGTACTCCTATCAAAGAAGTTTCTCCTATTCAAGATGTTCATGATCCTATTGAAAATCCTAATGCTCACTCTAAAAATGTTGATGTCCTTGATTGTCATATAGATGTTGATGAACTTATTGATTACCCTTTTCCATCTTCCAAATCCATCCTTGGACCTCCCCCACCAATACTAAATTCTTCATGTCTTCCTTCCATCTTGGATCCTTATGTCCCTTCACTTTCCCCTCCCAACTCTCCTAATTCATCATTCATCTTGGGTCGTTACATCTTTCTAGTCTCCTATCTTTCCTCAAGATCAATGTAGATGCATATCCTTGAATTATTTTCATCCACTCACTCACCTAAACTAGTCATATCATCTTTTTTCTTCCACAAGTCCCAAGTCTTTTGGAATTAACCTAAATGTTCAATATAAGAAAAAGAAGCAATTCAAGAATCCATATAAAAAAGAAGACCACCATGTCTCCTCTAATCAACATGGGGGCATAAAGTCAAAAGAGATATCTAAGAAAAAAATTATAAGACAAGTATGGGTTCCAAAATCCATCATTGAAGATATTATCTCTAAATAATTAAAAATGAATGAAAAGAGGGCTACAGCTATATGAATTCCAAAGTCTCTCTTGAGAGAGTCTAATGTCAAACAACAATTGAAGTTGACATTCAACCTTCCAATGAATTTCACTTCATCTTCTTCCAAAAGCATTCTTCCATTCCATGTGCCTAAATTTCAACCTCTTCTATCCACTCACTATATTCCTTCATGTATTCCTTCATTCAGATTTTCTCCATCCTCTTGCCACTATTCAAGGTGTGTGTTGTCATTGATCTTGTCTTCATTTCCATCTTCCAATCTCACTCACTTTGCATAAAGCCATATCCTCCACTTTTGTCTTCCATCTTCTTTTCTCTATCAGTATCTTTGAGCATATCATTTCAACTCCTTTGCATGTCATGGTTTAAACTTTCAAGGAGCATTACCTAAAAAGCTTGACTTCTTCCAAAAAATCAAAAAATTGAAAAAAAAAGAAAGAAAAAAAATGAAAATTTTGAAAATGTGCCTTGGTGAAAACTTGGCAATAGGCACCTTAGTAGCAAAAGTAAAGATAAATAAATTCATCCTATGGTGAAAACCAGTCCCTTGTGGTGCCTTGGATAAGTACCATGATGAAAACCTAACAATCAAGCATCATGCATAGTTCTACATCTTTCATCCATTTTGTATTCTCTTTTTTGATCTTGACAATATTGACCTATACACAAACATTTGGCTATCTTGTGAGCTATCTTATGATGATCTTGTTTTCCTTCCTTTCATGTTTAACCTTCATATCTATTTTTCTCCATTCATTCTAGTCTTTTTCTATCCTTTTCCCATTTAGCCCTTTGGTCTTGATCTAATAAAAAAAAGTAAAATACGATGCTATGAAACCTCTTGACATGTCTACTCCTTTGGATTGCATCTTTCCCACTTTTACATTATGCTTTTGTGAATTACATGACAATTTTTCCCTAGCTTGGGTACTGCTGAGGAGTTTTCCCTTGAGGATTTCTTCCCTTTATTCTCATTCATTCTCTTGTCTTTCATTTCATCCATTAGCTTGCTAATCACTCTTGTCCTCCATCTTGTTGGACATTGGAATTAAATGGTGTGCTCTTACTTGAGAGTTTGGTCCTTGTTTTTGTCTGGAGGCATTGTATATCTTTTTATATATTTATTGATTGTGAAAAAATACAAAAAAATCATATATTTAAAAAATTCAAAAAAAATGATATATTGTGAAAATTCTAAAACTTGAAAAATGTCCTAAAAAATGATCATCTTAGTAATAAGCACTTTGATGTATCTCCAAATATATATATATATATATATATATATATATATATATATATATATATATTCCAAAAGTACAAAAAAATTAAAAATTTCAAAAAAATCAAAATATAAAAAAAGTGCCTTGGTGAAAACTTGGAAACAAGCACCCTGGTAGCAAAAATACAAAAAAAAATTTATAAAAAGTCCTAATTTTTTTTTTTATAAATCCAAATGGTGAAAACTTAGAAATGAGCACTACTTGAGGCCTTTACACACCTATTTCTTAGTGTGTATCCTCAACACTTAGCCTTTTTCCATCATGCCTTGTCCTTGTTGCCTTGGTTTGAAATTGGTCTTTGTCTAGGGGGCATAACCATGTTAGCTTTGGTCTTCTGGCTATGTTAGTCTTCAAGACACCTTGAAACTAGTATTTTTCAAAACCATCCCAATTGTATTTTTCAATATGACCCCTAACATCAAGTGTTTTTCAACACTTTTTAGTTTAGTCTTATCTAGTTTTGTCATGTGATCTTCCTTGCTTGCAAGCATTTGATCCTTATCCTTGAAACTCAGTATCAGTTAACACACTTAAATTTTTAAACACAAACACTTAATGCTTGACTTATGTCATGACCTTTTCTTTGTGTGTTGATTGTTATTGATTTTTGTTGAGTGTCCTTATCTAATAAGTCTCTTTCGGAAGCATAGCTAGAGGACTTGGGGCATGGGACATGTTTTTACTTTTTTTTTACTTGTAGATGTGGTCTTGAAACTCTAGAGTGTCTCTTGTTGTCCTCTTGAAATACTTAAGAGATTTGAGGCATCATCATTGACTATTTTTGCACAACCATTCTTCTAGTCATCCTAGCATCTATGCCTTGATGCGAGCATGGTTTTGCTATATTAAATTGGGTAAGATAACATCACAGTCATCTTGACCTTTATGTCTTTGATACTTATGTCAAAATCTTTTCACATTCCAATCTGATATAAATCACATTCATATTTTCATAGTTGCGCTTGTGACTAGTGATTATTGTATGATTTTTTGATGTCCCCAATGATGAAAATAAGTCCCTTTACATTCTCTAATAAATGATGAATACAAAATACTATCTTACAGTTGCTCTTTTGCAAGTACACCATTGTATTTTCATGTAGCTTGCATTATTAGACTTCATGTTAATTTGCATTTTTAGGATGCATTATGATTTTGAGAGGGTTTTTCCTTCATCTTTCTTGTGGACTTTTAATCAACTATGGTCACATTTTGATCTTCATTTCCTTATTTACTTTTGTGATCTCAATCAAAATTTCTATCTTAAACAGTTGATTGATTTTGGACATTCGATTTCTTATGGAAAATTTTCTTTTCTTCTTTCTATTTCTTTTCATCTCTTCCAAACTTCTATCTTCCATTTTCTTGTACCCCACTTCTTTTCTTCTAATTCAACTTTGGGGCATCATATTTCATAATTAATGATCTACCTTGGTTCTGTGATTCTTATATCTTTCATCTTACATCACAAACTTTATCTTTTGTTAGATTTGATCAAATTTATCAATTTGTTGTTTCTCCTCTATCTCATTTAAATTTTGATCACGAGGGGGTAGTACCTATTAACTTCAATCCTTGATTCATTTTTATCAATTTTATCCTCCACTTTTTTAAGTGAAATTTTATTTGTATTCTTTGTCTTGATGTGTCCTCGAATCGACCACATAGCTTGGTTATTTTGTGATCCCAAATCGATCTCACACTTCAATTTCTTTCTTTGACTACATGTGTTTCCAAATCGATCACACATTAGTCAAAGAGGGGCAAATGTATGCACCCTACAATGGTCGCCTAGAATATGGGCCCCCATTATTCAATTTATCAATTTATCAATTTTCGAAATTAATGGTTTGCAATATTCTATTAAATCAATTCAAATCGATTTCTTTGATCAAATTCAATTATTATTTTCTAAGATTGATCATTTTATCCTAAATCTTGTTTAATTAAAAGAAAATCTCCCTTTTAATTAATAAGTCCCCATTTAATTAAAAGAAAACATCTCTTTTAAGTAAATTCATCCACATTTAATTTAATTAAATATTTTTATTTAATTAAAAGAACTTAAATTCATCCACATTTAATTTAATTAAATATTTTTTATTTAATTAAAAGAGCTTGCTCCCTTTTAATTAAATAAATCCCACATGAAAAAGGAAATGAAATAAATAAAAATTAAATAAATTCCTTTTTCCTTCCCTCATTTAATTCTTCTCCTCTTTCCTCATTGGTGAAATTTTGTCTCACATGGATCAAACTCTATTATCCCATATTGGTTGTGAGAAGCTTCCCACCTCCACATTTTTCTTTGTAAGGGAGAGTCCTCTCCTTATTTTGAACATCTATTATTATGCTATTTTTATACTACAGGTTGGAGAGAGATTTTCGAAGAAGGAGTTTGAATGAAGCTTTTTATGGAGAACTTCTATCTTCTTGTCTTCTTCTCTCATGCATCCATGGCCTTCATCATGAGGTTTCATCCTTGTATTTGCATATTAGCTTAGATCCATATTTTTTTTCATAGATTAGTATTGCATTGTTATTACATTTGCTTTCTTGTGTTGCTTTGCATTGTCATCATTTAGATTAGTTGGCATCTTCATTTGTATTTATATTTTGGATCCTTTAATCTCTTGTTTCATGGTGTACTTACATGGGCACAAACTAGATCAAACTGAGGGCCTCCATTACAAACCCTTGCACTCCATGAATAGAGAGCTATGAGCTATCATTTGAGACCTCATTCTTGAGAAATCTTGGATATAATGATTCATAGAAGTGTGCCCACATTTTAGGCATACAATGTTGAATTTTCTTCTTCTAAAGTGAGAAGGTCCAATTTTCCATCCTCTGACACCCAAAAAAGGTTGTCACTAGAAGATACATCTTAACTTTTACATTTTTCATGTTCAAGAAGTGCCTTTCAGTTTTCACTTAATATATTATTTTCTTATTTCTCTTTTCTCTTTTCATTTTTTATTTTATGATTGGAAAGAGGAGTTCTCTCCCCAAAGTAGGTTGATCTATCTAGGTTAAAAGAGTATCCTACTTTGTGATCTCTTGATGGAATACCTTCTTGAATCTCCAAAAAAATTGCAATAGTCTCATAATTATCAAATATGTCTAGATTTAGACATTCTTGTTGGTCCTAGTCAATTAACTTTGGATGGTATAGGTTGAGGTTTGTACTAGATGATGGATTAGTCTAGGAGAATGAAACTATAGAAATATTTTTGATGAATCTAAAGTTGGAGGTGGACACACCATCAAGGGAATGCACATCAAAATGTTTATCGATACAAGGTTCTTTGTCTAGGTTCATTTGGTCATAATTATTAGTTATGTGCATGATACTTGTAGAAAGAGGGAAATACCAAGGGGTGTCTAGCTCAAAATCATATAGGGATAACCACTCATACCCACGTGAATTAGTAACGCTAGATTTCTCTTAAGGTATCCCATTTCCTACAAAATTTATGACTTCTTGTTCTAGTGATAATTCAGTGTTTATAGTTTCCACTTCTTGTGGCAACAACTATAGAAGTATATGACTAATCTGGGCATATCCATGAATTTTCCCCTAGTTAGGATTGATGACATCTAGAATATCTATAACATCTATACTAGATCTTCCCAATCTAACTTTGTCTTGGTCATAGCCTAGGCCCCTTGTGTTTCTCTAAGTAGGTGGTTGTGATAGTTTTATAACTCCTTATTGTCATACCACCAATTAAACTTTTTTTCCATCATATCTGATTTTTTATAATATGAAAAAGCCATGTCCATATCTTTCTAAGGGTAGTTGAATTGGTAGTGGGTCTTCAGGGTCTTGGTATAATTATGTGTTAATATCAAACTCAAAAGGATTCCCTTCACTCACATCACCCCATCTAACAAATATTATGGGTGGACACCTAAAGATAACAGGTCTTGATTCTTCAACTAATTGTATGGGTCTAGTTTGATCATATGATCTAGGAGACAAAGGTAATTATGTGATTTTGAATGCCTCTTCACAGAAATATTCACCACATCCTATGTGTTGGACTAATATTTTAACTCCTATCCTTGGAGTATTTTGGGAATTAAACTAGAATTAATAGGTAGACTCGATTCTTTATCCAGGAGCACTTGATTCTCAAAGATAACTCTTAAGTTAGCACAATACTAGAAAGGGTTAATCACCTTTAATAAGGACCTCAACACCTTGATGTGGAAATTTAATGCACTAGTGGTAAGTGGAGGCCATAACTTGAATCTCATGTATCCATGGCCTTCTTAATAATATGTTATATCCTAGCTCCATAGCTAATATTTTGAATGGGTTATATTTCACAACTAGTCCCACTGTGATTAGAAAATAAAATAAAATAAAACCTTTGATGATCTTTCCTCTTCATCATAGGCTCTAATATTTATCCTATAGGTGATATTGATACTATCCTCTAAGCATCCCAAGTATTTTATGACTTTTAGAGTACATGTATTTAGTCTATCCCCACCATCAATGAGAACTTATTTGATTGTATGTTTGTGCACTTGTAATAGAGATTGTAAGGGATCATTGTACAATAGCTTATGTACAAGCACACCCTTCTTAGTGAATGTGTCATGCTTATTGATTTTGATATAGTTGACCATTATTTGTGAATTTTTGAGAGTTATGTACCTTGGGACAACAACATTTTAAGGGCTTAGTCCAACAATAGTTTATGTTTGGGAGATATGTGAAGTAATTCAAAAATGGAGATCTATATAAGTGCTTTCTTAAGTTGGTCCACTATTATGAGAAATGAGATGGAAGGAACTATAGCATTTTTAGGTGCAGTAGAAGTTGAGGGTACCCTGAGTAAGACAACCTTGAAGAGATGAGTTGTGATTTCATGTTTTGAATTCTTTCTTCTAATAGTAATTATAGCAATTTGGTTTGTAGCAAAATTAACACAATTATTCACATTATTAGAAGGGTAGGTGTAACTAACTTGCTTGGATTGGTTACCAAATATAGGGGTCTTTCCTTTGTTATGATTCTACAATGGATCTTTAGAAACAGTGTGGTTCATGTTGTCTAGAAGCTTGGGTTTGTCTGCATCAATTGATCCTTTCTTGATTACATCTTGAATCATGATCTTTAATTGATAATAATTTGATATGAGCTTTAACACGATGGTATTCACAAAATTCATTATTATTCCACCACTTAGGTTTGAATGTACTATGTTCAAATTCACATATTTCTAGTAAAGTGATCATATTGTTTAGAATCAACTTCTTCAGTGTCGATTTGATTGGTTCACCTAGTGGGGTATACTTACATTTTGGAAAAGGTTGTCTGAGAGAGCATGACATATTTGGTTGAGATTGAGAAGCATTGATAGTTTAAACATTATTATTGGGAGTTTGATTATTTTCCAATGGTGTGTACACTACCTAGGTTGGATTTTGCATATGTGCCCCTTTAATGAAATATTTGGTTTGGCATAATTGATTGTCTTAACATCAATAAAACCATCACTAGTGAAATTTTTATTTTTATTCCACTATTTTTCTTTGTCAAAATTAATCTTGGTGGTGTTGGGTTGATGATGATCAGAAAGGACTCATCTCTTAATCAGTTTTTGTTGATAGTTGATGCCTCTCTCAATTAGTTGTTTAAAGTTTTTTGAATCTTGAAGTTCAATAGTGTAAGATAAATATGGGATGAGGTTATCAACAAATATGGCTATTAGATCTTGTTCCCAGATATCATAAGATATTTTTTTAGCATTACTTCTCCCTCTTTGCAAGAAGTTGGCAAAGGACTCACCTTCCCTTTGATTGGTATTACACAAATCCTTGATAGTGATCTTGGGTTCAATTTTATGGTGAAAGTGTGTAATGAATTTCTTAGCTAGTTTCTCCCAAGATTGGATGTAATCGAGTAGATGTGAGAACCATTCTAGTATTAGGCTAGCCAAGATTTGAAGGAATAGTCACATAACATATGATTCATCATTAGTACCCTCTATGAAAGTAGTAAATAACTCCTTGATATGCTCTATGGGATCTATCTTTCCTTTGTATTTATCAAATTTTGGCATTACAAAGTGTGGGGGGAACAAAGGCATCAAAATTGACTAATCAAAGGGGTAAGTATATAAGTATTCTAAGGAATAAGACTTCATTTACCCTTGATTTTTAATGTCTACTATCTCATTTTTTAATTTTTGGAACTCTTGAATCAAGAGGTTAGTTTGATCTTAAGGAAATTTTCTAAGGTTGACTATTTGTCTAGTAGTTGGTGGTGGTATGTGTCTTTGATTCTGGAATCATGATGTAGGAATATAAGATCTACCAAGGACTTTGTTATGACTTCTAGATTGTGTAATCTATTGAAAATGAGGTAGATTCCAATTGGATTTTTTTGTAGTTGTCCTTTGAATAATGATCTATATTTTGGTGGTGGTTTCCTATATGTAGGACTGATAGAAAATTTTCCTAAAGTCTTGTTGGATGTTGGGAGACCTATCAAGTTTTCATTTTAGAAAAGTGATTATAATAACCTTGGCCTCCAAAAGATGTGATAAGGATGTTTGCAGTGATCATAGCCAAAGGAATTTCTTTGGATGAACTAACCATAGTAGAAGATCTAGTTGAATTTTAATAGGTGGGAATCCCTTGAGATATCATTTGGTTTTGGTTAATTACCCATGTTAAACAAGAGCTAGACATTGTTGATGTTTGAGATGTCATTGTTTGTGAGGCTTTAGGCATGGACATGATTTGAGACACCATAATATTTTTTGGAGGTTGGGAAGTAGTGTCATGTGTTGCTAGAGGGTTCATAGGCCATAGTTTAGAGACATCAAACCTAGAAGGAATGGTGAATCCTTTTCTTAGAAGTGTTGATAGATACTTCTAAGGATTATGTTCAACTACATTCTCTATAACTAGACATGAATATGCATCTTGCTTAACATCTTCTAGTGCTTCTTAAGTTATATTTTGGAATTTTTTTTATTCACAACGTTTGGATGATTGGAGAATGCTTTCAACATACATAGATAGAACAAATTGTGCATAGGGATTAATCTATAGTTCTTCTTCCCATAGAGGGAAAGGGTTAATGAAACATTCCTATGGTTGTTGTTTGGATCTAGATCTAGTAATGGGTCCATGACCAAGGGTATGTAATATGCACTTGAAGATTCCAAGAGTTACTCATTGAAAGTGTTTGAGTATGACTTAAGTGTGTTTTGTAGAATATTTAAGTGTGTCTTTAGATTAAGTCTTTATAGAGGAAGATATACCTCTACAATTTAAGATTGTTTGGTTGATTAACTCTATAGATCTAAGGACTTGTAGCCCTTGATGATGAGTTTCTAAAGTTGTTTGAAAGGCTTATGGATGATAGTTATACAAAATATGATTTAGATAAACTAACAAAAATAATAGCCAAACACAACACTGACTCCAATAAGTAATCTTGAAATCTACCAATAAATGTATATTCACAACAAGTTCACCAAAATATCATAAGGGAAACCTACAAGACTCAGACAAACTAATTAGAAGCACTAATTTATTAATATGCTAAAAAAAAAAATTTATTTAAATATGAAAATAATGAAAATGAAAGTGTAATAAATAAAAAATTAACAAATAATCAAAGATGAAAATGAAGATGTTTCTTCAAGCCTTTGTTACTTCTCTTAATTTGTATGAGGGATTGAACTTAGCTGTGAGTTGGACGACACCTTGATTTTGAAAACTAGGAGATAATTGGATGAAAAAAAAAGGATTATGAAATGTACTAGATTTGATAGAGGTGGATGAACCTATTTGACATGTATGGGGTTTACAAATAACTTGCATAGAAGTGTTGGAATAATGCAAGGGATCAAAAGGAAACAATGGAATAGGAGTAGTGACAGGATCATTTAGGAGGATGTGACCCTATGGAAAATATGGAGGATTGGAAGCTAGAATGGAAGGAATGGTAGCATCATGAGAAGGATCTAGAGTGATGATAAGATCTTGTGGTGGACATGAAGGGGAGGTATACTTTGATCTTGACTTGGAAGGTGATTATTGCACTCCATTTTAAGGTTAGTTTTCTCTTGCATATGAATGCAATTATTTTGAATAATTGATAGGATGTCATGATTTTTCTTAGTAAGAGGAAATGGAATTTCCATAAGATTAGGAAGGAATTTTTTTGTTGGTATAGATGGGAATCCTCATTGATAGGATGAAAATCGATGGTAGGATCTTCATTAATAGGATAGAAATGGATTATAGGATCTTTATGAGACTCTAGAAAGATGGGTTCTTGGTAAAAAAAAAATTGGGTACTTTTAGTGAATTTTTTGATCTTGATCATGCTTTTTTTAGGACTCATTTCTTCATGCTTTTATTAGAATGTTGACATGGGGTATGAATTGGAACAAGAGAGGTGAACTCTTGAAAGGTTTGTGTTAAAATATTGAGGGAGGTAGGGGGAATTAGTTATCCATAGTCCCTTTCAAAATATTTCAATACCAAATAACATTTATAATCATCATAAACAGTCACTTGATGTGTTCATTAAACTTCACATTTAACTCATTCAAACACTTTACTTAAAATTATTTGTTCATTGTACTGTGTTAACTGATAGATAGTAATAAAACTTAGTTATGACTGAACATAAACTTAGTTGTTACTGAGTTGTAATAAAATGAAAATAACATGTAAACTAACTTACAACATAACAAAATGAACATATTTGACACCAATATTTCAATGTGGAAACCCCAAGAAAGGGAAAATGACCTGAGACTAACAACCTAAAAAATTCCAATCTTCTCAAGTGGGCTCTATCAAGAGAAAACCTTGTTAAAGGTTACAAACACATTCTTACTATGACCTTGTTAGATAATTTTAACTAAAAGATCATCTAAACCTTATCACTCCTTGATCTTATCTAAAGAGTACCCTACTCTAAAGGACTTAGAAACACCACTAATGGATGTTACCATGTAGTTTTTCATAGAATTGTTAAGTCCCTTGGTCTATGACATTTTCTGCTACAATGATTAGAAAATAACAATGTAAAAATGATATGTTTAGGTATAGCACTTCCTTTCTTGTTCAAGTCTCCTTTCTATTCTTATCATTTTCAAATCTTCCAATTTTCTCTCTTTTCACTTTATTCACTAAACTCAGGTGATTTAGACATTCTCTTTCTCTTTCTTAAACTTTTCTCAGTTTAACTAGCTCAATTATCTTCCTTCACCCTCTTCAATAATTTACACATTGCATTTGATTGACATCACCAAATTAGAAAAATTAGAAACAATTAAAGATGTCTTAAACATTTCCTTAAATAGTCATTTCTATGCTTCCAGATTCTTCTAATTATCTTCATTTAATCACAATCAGCAATCTCATGTTCAATGCACTTAACTGCATAGAAAATAGAAAGTTTCATAGAACTTTTTTCTCTTCCTTATTTATCTTCAATCTCCATCATCAGATCCTTACTGATTTTCCTAGTCATTGATCTTGCAACAAACTTTGACTCGTGCCTTTGAAAATCTTCAACACTTTATTTTTCTATCAAAATTTGGCCTTAGATTCCATTTATTTTAACTTGTTCTTGAAATTTTTACTTGGTGAACATAACATTTCACTCAAGTAATATAACACTTGGTCAATACTAGACTTTCTCAGCTAGTATTGATTTTTCCTCTTACATTTCCAACTATTTAATGAATATTGTAGTCACTTGATGAATACAATCTTCCTTCTTTAACCTTGTCACTCGGTTAAGCTTTCATAACTCAATACTATTACAATATTACATAATCTTATAAAATAATAAAACCAATATTAATTACATTATCACTATCCAACTCATTCAAGTGCCCATTGTAAACCATACTTATCAACTATGTCTTCAACATACTTTCTTCAATTGACTTGATAACACTCTATTGAGTTAGCATAATGTCTAGCTAATCAAGACTTGACATTAATGACAACATAACAACTAGTATGACTCTTTCACATACATTCATAACATTACCAATTACATTATTAGTTGGGGATAACAATATCCCTCTTATACATTGATGGAAACACATAACATATGCTTCTACATTACAAAACATTACATAAGATAATCAAATGTATGCATTGTCAATAATACAACTTCTAAGCTATGTGTCTTCATCGATAGGTTCTCTATAACTTGGTTTGTACCTTCAATAGAAACAATCTTCATCAACATTTCTTCAATATTTTTTTCACATATTTAGATTGATTAACATGAATTCCCTTCCTTGTTTGATATAATTGTAATCTAATGGAAAAATTGATCTCACCAAACATTGACATTTCAAAATTTGTACTCATTTGATCAACAAATGTCTTACACAACATGTCATTTCCTCCAAATACAATGTCATCATAAAATATTTCAGCAATCAATACTATATCATTAGAATCATTTTTCAAATATAGATAAGTGTTCTCACGTGTTTTATCAAATCCAATCTTAATCAAATATGAATGTAACCTTTCGTACCATGCTCTTGGTGCTTGTATCAATCCATAAAATGCCTTGTTCAACTTGCAAACCATGTTCTTCTTTTTAGGTTCAATGATTCCTTTAGGTTGTTCAATATATACCTCCTCTTCAAGTATTTCATTGAAAAATGCAGATTTAACATACATTTGATAGAATTTGAACTTTTTGTATGTAGCATATGACAATAGAATTCTTAATCCTTCCATTCTTTCCATGGGTACAAAAGTCTCACCATAATTTATTCATTATTTTTGTGCATAACCTTTGCAAAATAATATTTCCTTGTTTCTCATCAGTTCTCTATTTTTATTTTTTTGTTCCTAAGAATCCATTTGGTTCCTATCATATTCTTGTCATTAGGTCTTAGTACTAATGTGCATGTGTTTCTCTTCTCAATTTGATCAATCTCTTCATTCATGGTATTTGTCCAATATTTATAATCTATTGCAACCTTAACTATTCTTGGTTAAACATCAAGAATCAAATAGGTATCATCTCTTAAATTACTTCTTATTTGTACTCCAATACTTTTATCACCAACAATTTTTTCAACAGAATGATTCTTTCTCACATATTTGGCCAATAGAGGTTTAGTTCTTTGATTTTTAGAAATTTCTCCATTTGGTAGGGGTTTAACTTCATGCTTAGGTTGTACTATCTAATCATTAAGAAAAGCATTCTATAACTTGTGTTTTATTTTTTTGTGCTCATTGTTTCTCTAAATAACCTAGGCAATGTATCAGGTGCCTCTTTATACACATACACAAACTTCTTGTAATCTTTAGGATCCTTGTTTCTTTCCACAACATTATTCTTTGTAAACTCATCAAAGCTTACAATTTCACTTTCAATCATCTTGTTAGTAGATTTATTCAAAAATTTCTAAGATTTTACCTTAGATGAATAACCAAAGAATATACCTTCATCTCCTTTAAAATAAAATTTACCATTCATTTTATCATTATGAATATAACACATACTTTCAAAGATTTTGAAATAAATTATATTTAGTGTGTAACCATACCAAAGTTCATAAGGCACCTTGTTTATTCCTCTCTTCAATTGAACTTAGTTGATAGTATAAACAACAATGCTAACTACTTCTCTCTAGAATATCTGAGAAATCTCCTTTTCAATCATCAATGTTCTTGCACAATCTACAATTGACCTATTTATTCTCTTAGAAATCCCACTCTGTTGTATTGTCCTCGGTATAGACAAATACCTCTTAATACCATTTTATGGAAAGTTAGTGAATTCAACAAACATAAACTCACTGCCTCTATCAGATCTTAAACATTTCAAATATTTTTGAGTTTCCTTTTCAACTCTACCTTTATACCATCTAAACATATCAAAATCATGTGATTTAAACTTCATGAACATAATAGTCGCCATCCTTGAATAGACATCAATAAACAATAGGAAATATCTATCACCATAGTAATTGTCAACACTAATTGGACCACATGGATCAGTATGCATCAATTCTATGATATCATTTGAAGAGTGTGTTTTACTTGAAAAGATAGATTTTGTCATCATTATACCAAGCTAACATTCTTTACACAACATTCTCTAGTTTTTTCATATTAGATAAATATCTTACTCTTTTCTTTCTACTAACTTTCATGATGTTCTCAAAGTTCAAATTTTTTTAGTGGTAAAATAGAATCACTTTAATAAAATGTAGGCCTCCACTTTACAAGGTCACCAAGCCATTCAAATATGTGTGTGGGAGAAAGAGGGGAATTTCCAAGCATGATTCCACCTATGATTCAAATAGATTAGCTAGGACAAAAAGGAAGAAGGGTGCTAATACTAAATTTTAACTATGAAGAGAAATGAAATACAAGGGAATGTAGTCTCTTTGGCCCTTAATAGGATAATGTTAATGTGGAATTGAACTAATTTCTAAAATAATGTAAATCTAGAGGTGACAAAAACACTATTAGCCCAATTAAGATGTAAATATAGAGTAAATATATGAAAGGAAATGAAATATAAATGACTCACCTTGAAATTTATAGAAAAGGATGTGTTTTTTCTCCAAAACTTGTAGATCTAAGTTATATCTAAATAGTTGTCCACAGATCTCAAAATCAAATGATGGAAGGAACAAAACCTAGAAATATCTCCATAATATTAGACTAAATGACTAGGTTAGCTTGGGAAGACTTCTTATAACTAGGTTGACATAGTTCAATGATATGAAATTGATGACTCTAGAAATCTTGCAAATAGCAGGTTCCATATTTGTATTACTTTTCGCTCCCAACCTACAAATCAACATAGAAAATAAGGTTTTTTGGGGTTTTGTTAGGGGAGGACTTGCCTTGGTCAAGCCCTAGGTTAAGGAATCAACTATAATTAAGAAATGTAAATGTAAAAGAAAAATGATAAATTTAAATATTCACCTTTCTTGTAGAAACCCTTTTCAATAATTTTTTTTTGTGATGTATGTTGTAGTTGTTGAAATCAATATGAAGGATGTAAGATATTTCTACAATTTCTATGGATCTACGATAACTAAATCATGGATCCATGGATGTAAGTATGCATAAATGAAGAATATAATGTATTCCTCAATGTATATCTCCTCCCTTGATGACCAAAAATAAACTAGATCTTGAAGACGAAATACCCACAAAGAATCCTTGAATGCATGAAGAAAACTTGCTTGCTTGATTGAATGCTTGAACTCCTTGTCTTCAATGCTTGAAAGAATTGAGTATGATATGTAATGAATGATATGAGATATGAAAATTAAACCCCCAAGACTCCTTATATATGTATTTTTGGGTGGGAAAATAACTCAGGTTGATAGGGGAGTACTCTTAACTTATAGAAAAACTTGAGGATATTAAGGCCTTGAAACCTACAACCATCATAGACTAGGTCAACGTCAGTCAACATAGTCCATCCCAATTTAACCTAGTCCACTCTAGGTTTACTTTGTCCTAGAGGTTAGGACAGAAAGGCCTTAGAAAGGTCTAGAAGAGGGTATAGGTAAAACTGGAAGATAGTGAACTAAATAGGAGATATGGTCAAAAGGGTATCAAAATGACATCTAGATGACCATGTCCAAAAGAAAGAGATTTTTTAAAAAAAGTGAAATTGAAGAGGAGAGGATATAAAGATAAATTGAGTACATACTCATCAATGGTCCAAGAGGGCTATTATAGAAAAGGGTACTAAAATGTCTTAAAATACAAGTGCATCCATTTTAAGACAATACATTTTTTCTCCACTTTAGCAAAATTATGAGTTTCCTCAAACTCATGGTAAAGTGGATAAAAAGAGAAATATGATCTTATCATAAATTAAGAGACAAATAAATCATTAATATAGGAGCAATGCATAGATTTGACAATAACCCAAATATCGTACTAAGCCAGAAAGGCTAAAGTGCTCTAAGCTATACTAAGAATCTGTATTTGCCCCTAAGAAACTTGAGTCTTCATAAAATCCCAAAATAAAAATAAGAGATATGTTAGTGATAGGAAATAAAGAGAGCGAAGTGAATGTTATCAACATTCCCAATAAGGTTTATGTTCCTTATTGTGAATCACACAAAAGGGGATAAGATTGAATGGTTTAACAAGTTTGTGTGCCCAATAGTTAATCCATGAAACAAAATAAAAGGAGGTAGGACCAAATAGTCTAACAAGTTTGTGTTTTCAATAGTCAGTCCTACAACATTTTCTTCACACTCTCATGATATAGTACTCCTATATTATGAATTTTTTTTGTGTATGTGCTAAGATAGGATAAATGGTGTAGCAAGTGTGTGTGGCATGCTAGTCAACCAATCCAAGACATGTAAAAAGAGAAAGTATTTGGCCCCAACAAGTTGTGTCATGATAGTGTACTCTATATGATGCATTTGAAAAATATATGAAAAGGATAAGGGGACCATGTATGCCACCCCCCCCCCCCCCCCCCCGCCCCCCGCCGCCGCCCCCCAAGATGGAAAAAAGTTCTTATTTTGGCATATTAAGGAAGTGATGAATAAACATAAATAAATTTTAGCATCAAGATGGTATCCACAAGCAATGCCCAGTCCAAACCAAAGAGGTCACAAATCCTATGAGATCGTGGAAGGGTAGAATGTAGAGACACCATGCAAGAATTCAAAAAGGAAATCCTTAAAAAAGAGGATACACTATTATGAGTCTCAAAGGTAAGTGATCTATCTACAATGGGAACCCACTTGCTAATAATATAAGTTTGGATGTGACATGATAAGAAAACAATGTTCAACCAAAGAAAATATTGGATTAACGAGAAAGTGAAAAAAGAGGCAATGAGTCCCTTGCCCCCTAGTATAGTAAAAATAGAAGAGAAAACAAAAGAAAACCATGTATGACAATGAGCCCCTAGAAAGAAGGCCAACAATGTTACATGCAGGCATGGAGAAACATAATAGGGACTTAAATTTTATTTAAAGAAATTAGAAGCAAAAGAGATCTCATTATAAGGAGATATGTTAATAACCTCATTATTAATGATTTGTTGGATCTTATAATGTAGATCTTGATAGTTATCAGTAGAGTGATTGTGATAATGATGATACATGAAAAATAGAAGATTCATGAATTTTTTACTATGTTTCTTTCTATATTTAGTCCTAGCAATCACCTTAAGAACGAAGAAGTTTAGGTAAGATGAGATCTTGATTATTAGGAGAAAATATGTGAGAGGACACAAAAAAAGAATGAGAATCAATATTTTGTTGAACACATCTTAAATTATGATTGACAATGGTATCAAAAGAGTTTTTATGCCCCCTATATCCTAAGGGAATATGATTTTTATCACTAGAATTATCATGAGTGAAAGTAGAATAAAGTTGGTGAAGAAAGGAGTTACACAATCTCTCATGAATGACAAGTCCTGAATTCTATATTCCCCAATAAAGGTTGGTGTGAAATCTAAGGATCCACAATCATCACATAGAATGGTACTTGTATAAGGAGGATCATCATTAGATTCTTGATTTTTTTCCCTCAATATTTAGACAAATATTTGGTTTAGTGTCTTTGTGAAGATTTTACATTATATCATTATAGATAAACATGAATTTTTGATGAAGAGTTGAAGGAACAACATGCATAGCATGTAACTAAGGTCTACCCAAAAGGAGATTGCAACAAAGAGGTCTAGGCATAACATGAATATGAGTATTCAAGACAATTTCACCTACTTTGATATGTAAAATAATTGTGCCTAGACTTTTACTAGAAATATTATCAAAGCCATGAATAGGAATACTATCAAATTTGATATGTGAAAGACTGACATTGATTTCTTTGAGCATATTGATGCTACAAATATTAAGCCTGGATCCATTATCAACTAGAGTTCAACAAATAAGGATAAAGTTGACTAGGACAACTACCATAAGAGTGTCACAGTGATCCTGAATCTCTTTAGGAGGTAAGTCATCATGAGTAAACACAATTTGAGGTGGGAAAAATGTATTATTCATGAATTTTAAAAAGTCGTTATGTTATCAAGATTAGGATATTAAGTAGGAAGAGTGGATAAAGATTGATTCTAGGCTTCATGATATGTAGTAGATGTTTTAAGAATTTCCCAAAGAGAAATCTTGGTAGAGATATTATGTAATTATGATACCAAATCATAATCAAACCCAAGATTTTGAGAAAGATGAGGTGGTGGAGGAAGAATAGGTTGGAAAGGTGGAAGAGAGGTAGTAGGTTGAGGATTATTCCTTGTATGATAGGTGTGAGACACCATATGATAATCCTTAGATTTTCTAGATTTCCCTTTAAGAGTTATTAAAGGACAATCCTTAAAGGTGATGATAGGTTTATTTGATGAAGGGTAACCCTTGCCAATGAGAATAGGTTGATTGAGATGAAAATTATTAAGATCTTTCTTTTCCATAGACTCATCACAAAAAGAGAGATCATTAAGTAGATTACCACTATCCTCTTTTTCTAAGGAATCCTTAGAATAGGGATTATTGATGTCTATTATTGAATCACCCCTAGTAGGAGCATGAAATGAAGGAAAGATTACATTTATGAAATTTTTTATAATGTCCTCCTCTCATGCTAAGATATCCCTAAAAGAAAGGTATGTTTTAGAAGAAGGATAAATATAAACTATGTCAAGTGAAAATGAAATAGAAGATGTGTCATCTATGATATCGTGATTTTTAAGTAAGGTTCCCTATTAAGGAAGAGAGTAGTCCATGTCATCACCCAATGGTTCATCCCAAATAAGAGAATCATCATAGGGAATAATATCTCTATCAAGAAATCACACCATGGTGGAAAAAGGAAAGGAATTGAAAGAAAGTAGAAAATCATCCTTTCTAAAACTGTCCTCATAGATAAGGTCTATACTAGGAGAAATTTTAACATCAATCTCTAACTTTCCATCAAAAAGAGAAGGCTAAGAGAGAGGTTAAAATCATAACCTTTCTCTAATGGTTCCTTATAATATGACACAAGAGAGGAAAAGGCAACATCATATACCCTACATTAATTCCTTTTAGGGGAAACATATCTAAAGGAGGATTTTTTTATGGAAAATGGGATAGAGGAATGGTTGAAAAATACCCTAATTAACTTTTGCAACATGATGGAAATGTATAAAAGCTATATCTAAACATGCAATGTAAAACTATTGGAAATAAAAATGGAATATATATATATATATATATATTTTTTTTGGAGGGGGGGTTGGGGGTGAATTCAAAGTACAATCTTTAAAAACTTTTAATTTAAACAATGCATACATTAACATACTGAAATAACATGTAAAGAAAATGCATCCACATAAACACTTAACACAAAATATGATTACCCAGAAACCTTCCAATGAGAAGGTAAAACTAGGGTGGGGATGACAACCACAATTCTTCACTACTACACCAATAAAGTGTCAACTGTTAAGGTTACATAGTTTGACCATTTTCATGATCTGTCCTGTGAAAGGCCTATCCTAGTAAAGACTTACAAAGGATTGTTAAATCCTACCCTGTTAAAGAATTTTGAAACACCCTGTTAGAAGTGTGCCTGGTTAAAGGACTTTAAAACACTCACTTGGAATGTCACCCTATTAAAGGATTTTACAATGAGTGTTAAATTAACCTTAGTCCAAAGGAATTCACCCTGCTGATATAGTTGTTAGAAAGTAACAGTAGATTATTTGATCTGATAACTTACGACTTTACCTTGCTGATTTTAGATCAGAATTATATCCATCTTGATCCTCTTGATCTATTATATCAATGATGTATGGCTTCTCCTCTTTTCTGCAAATTGATTCTTCAATTCTCTCACACTTCTAAGTCACCTTGAATTCTTTCTAATCAATTCACCTCTTTCCTTCCTTCAATTTTTTTCTCACATCACTTCCTTGTTCATACTAAATTTTGGGGTTTCATCTTTCTTAAGAAGACTTTGGTCTCTTAGGGTTAGGTATGAATCTATTACTGAGATTAATGGGGACACAACCCAAGTACAGAACAGACACAACAAGAAAGAGAAAATTTTATTAACTATAAAAATATGCTACTACACTTAGTGCAGAGAAATAGACTCCAAAACATGCCCTATGGGCTTACAATAGCATAAATGTGGAGATAAATTCTTCTCCCAGTACCTTCTCTCAAACTCCACTCCGAACTGCCTTCTACAATGCCATAAATGTTCTTAAATAGACCCCAGAGGGTTAAGGATTAGGAATACATTCTAGAAAGTGCTAGTTGGCATCCACTAACCAAATAGAAGGCTCTAAAAGTCACATTAGAAGTCAACACAAAATTAGAAGAATCCAGAAATGGTAACCAAACTTTTGGGAGGCATAACCTTTGAACTGTAGCTCTGGTTGATGAACTGTTTACATTTTCGAAAAGCTCTCGAAGTGCTCTATAGCCCTACGGACCAGCTTTGCTCATCCCCTATTTTTTGGCTCTTTTCAAGGTCATTTAATGCCCCTAACTTGACTTCGAAGCATTCTTAGGAGGTCTCTAGAAATCAAAAAATTGCAATAACTTTCAAACCGTGGGGCCTTTTGACCTAATTCTTTTTTTGGAATGCCCTAAATTACAATGAAAATCTTTCGACCAATTTACACCTTCTAGTTCACCAAAATGATGGCTCAATTACATACTCCTATTTTTTTGGCATTTACACATATCCCAAGGTGATTAAAAAATCTATCTTAGAACACTGATAGTGGAACTGTGAGAGTTGGAACCTTTATTTGACCCAAATGGGTATCCAAAAATGAAAACACATGAAACAGAAACTAAGTCTAAGTACATTTTTTTTGGTTGACATAGGATTGCCCTTATACCTCTGGATGCTCCTGCATCAGATACCCAGGGTAGATTGAAAAGTGACCCTGTCACTTTATGAATGGTAGAAGAAATTCCAAATGGGAAACCTCAGGTGTTGATATCCAAGTTGAGTCCTCGATCGGTTGTCCTTTCCACTTGACCAAATACTCTTCATACTACCTATTTTTGGTACTCTTGCCCACACAATGATCTAGAATGTCTTCTATCTCCTCCTTCTTAGAAGCAAGAATTTGACATGGCTCTAACATCATCTCCTCATCTACACCATCATCATGATACTCTGTTAAGTTTGCAATGTTGAAAATAGGAGAAATGTGAATACCATCTGGCAACTCCACCTCATATGCATTTCCTGAGTCATGTTTCTTCAAAATTTTGCAGGGACCAAATTTCTTCATTTTCAACTTGTTGTAAGTATGAGATGGAAATCTTTCTTTTTGTAAGTGTACCATGACTAGATCCCCTACTTGGAATTACTTATGTCTTCTCCTTTGATCAACCCTAGCTTTATACTCTTGATTCATCTTGGTAATGTGTGCCTGAACCTCCTCATGTAGATGCTTGATATGTTCAACAAATTCTTCAGTTTTAGCACTTTTCCTCTCCCCTTGCTCTATCTTCCTCAACTTTGGTGCAGTCCTTGGGCTACTTCCATATACAATTTGGAATGGTGATCTACCAGTACTCTTATTTATAGAGTTATTGTAAGCAAACTTTGCTTGTGGTAGAATCAAATCTGACCCCTTGGGCTTATTCCCAACTAAACATCTCAACAAATTGTCCAGACTTCTGTTTACCACTTCTGTTTGGCCATCAGTCTGTGGGTGATGTGTGGAACTAAATTTCAAGTATGTTCTGAACTTCTTCCACAATGTTCTCCAAAAATATCCTACAAATTTAGTATCTCTGTCAGAAACTATACTCCTTAGAAGACCATGTAGTCTTACCACCTCTCTGAAAAACAAGTCTGCAACATGGACAACATCATGACTTTTGTGGCATGGAATGAAATGTGCCATTTTGGAGAACCTATCAACCACCACAAATACTGAGTCATTACCCCTTTGTGTCCTTAGCAATCCAAGAACAAAATCCATACTTATGTCCTCCCATGGCTTTGATGGAACAAGCAATGGCTGATATAGTCTAGTATTGTGACTAAATCCCTTGCCCACTTGACAAATCTGACAACTCTGTACAAACTTCTTCACATCTTGTGAAATCTAAAGCCAAAAATAATGTTCTCTAAGAATGGAAATGTTCTTATCTCGACCAAAATGTCCTGCCATCCCTCCACTGTGTTTCTCTTTAATCAAATTTTCCCTCATGGAACTCCTTGGAATGCATAATTGACTATCTTTGAATAACATACCATCCTGAATCAAATAGTCTAGCCACTTGGTTCTATCTACAGCAACAGGCTCTTTACAAGCTTTCCACACTTTAGCAAAATTAGGATCCTCAGGGTACAGATTCTTGAGTTCATCAAACCCAACTACTTTAACATGCATTACTGTAAGCAACAACTGTCTCCTACTTAGTGCATCTGCAACCCTATTAGATTTTCCACTTCTATATGCTTCAACACAAATGTATAGCTCTACAAGAACTCTACCCACTTCATATGCCTCTAATTCAATTTACCTTGGCTATTTAGTATTGTAATGCTTGATGATCAGTATACAAAACAAATTCCTTTGGCAATAAATAATGCCTCCATTTATTTAAGGCCTGAACTATTGCATATAACTCTTGATCATAAATAGAATACTTTCTTTTTGCATCATTCAATTTTTCACTAAAATATGCAATAGGCTTACCTTCTTTGCTTAATACAGCCCCAATAGCACTGCCACTAGCATCACAATCCACCTAGAACACCTTTCTAAAATTTGGAAGTGCCAACACAGGTTCTTCTGTCACCTTCTTCTTCAGCAATTCAAAACTTCTCACAGCTACCGCAGTCCATTTGAACTCTTTTCTATCCCCTCTTATTGTGTTAGTCAGGGGTGCACATATGCCACTGAAATTCTTAATGAAATTTTTATAAAAATGAAATTTTTATAAAAACTAACTACACCATGGAATGATCTTACCTCAGTAGAAGACCTTGGAGTAGGCCATTCTAAGATGGCTTTTACCTTCTTTGGATCCATTTTGAGACCTTCAGGTGATATAATGAACCCCAAGTAGACTAACTCCCTTTTTGTAAAGATACACTTCTTCAGATTAATTAATAGTTTCTCTTCCCTTAACCTTTCAAGGACACTATGAATATGCAATAAATGTTCTTCCCAAGTCTTGCTAAAACATAAAATATCATCCAAATAGACAATAAATTTTTTTCCCAAGAACTTCTTAAGTACCTCATTCATAAGCCACATGAAGGTGCTTGAGGTGTTCGTCAATCCAAAGGGCATGACTAGCCACTCATAAAGACCATCCTTGGTCTTTAAGGCTATTTTCCACTCATCTCCTTCTCGAATCTGTATCTGGTGATAACCACTCTTGAGATCTATCTTTGTGAAGTACTGAGCTCCACTCAAGTAGTCCATAAGATCATCCATTCTTGGCAAAGGAAACCGATACTTGATGGTTATCCTATTTATAGCTTGAGAGTCTGTACACATCCTTCACTCTCCATCCTTCTTTGGTGTCAGTATTTCTGGTACTACACATGGACTCAAGCTCTCCCGAATCAAGCCCTTCCTCAATAGCTCCTGCAACTGTCTATTTAGCTCCTCAGTTTCAGTAGGAGTCATCCTGTGGGCAACCTTGTTAGGAAAACTAGCTCCTAGGATTAAATCTATCTGATGACTGATTTTCCTTACTAGTGGCAATCCTTCTGGAACATTATCAGAAATGATATCTCCAAACTCACCTAGTAAATCTAAAAATTCAAGTGGTATTTCACTACTACCTTCTTTATCTTTCCTAAGGATCAAAGCATAGCACATACACTGATGTTTCGTGCCATCTAAAAAATTCCTTCCATCAACAAGACAAATCATAGCACTGCTACATAGCTTTTCACCTTCTTTTTTCATGGGCTTCAGTTTGTGGCAAACTCCATCCTTTGTTAGAGAGTATGTGTTTGCATGACCATCATATACTACATGCCTATCAAACTACCACGGTCTTTCCAACAATAGATTGCAAACATCCATTGGAATAACATCACAGAGAACTTCATCATGGTAACTCCTAATTTTGAATTTCACTAAACATTGTTCACTTACCAGGACCTTATGATCATCCTTCACCCAAGCAATCTGATAGGGCTGGGGGTGTTTCTCCCTCTTGAGCTTCAACTTAGAGACCATCTCCTCTGATACCAAGTTATCAGTGCTACCACCATTAATGATCACATCACAACATTTATCCTCACACTTGCACTTGGTATGAAATAGACTCCTCCTTTGTCCTGGTTCAATCTCACCACTTAGTAGGACCCTTTCATTTACTAAAGTCTCTCCTCTTTCTACATCCTCTAAATGTGATGACTGTGCATCCTCATCCACATGAGCAACCCTAGCTTGACCCTTAGCTCTCCTATCTGTCCTTCCTTGTCGTTGAGGGCTTTCAAAGGCACGATAAACTTCTTCATTGCAATGGAAATAGGTACCATAGAAGCCTCCTCTTGTCCACATCCTCTACCTCTTCCTCTCTGATTTCTAAAGTCTTGATCTCGAGAGCGGTAGAAACCCTCGTTCTTCTAGTTCTTGCTAGTACCCACATCTTCATTTTTCTTTTGGGTTTCATTTCAGCCTCCAAATGACCTACCACTACCCCTTCCTCCTTGACCATGCCCTCTTTGTCTCCCTTCAAACCTCTTATTTAGCTTCTCTTCAACTCGTAGGGAAAATTGGTATGCCTCAACGCTAGTCATTCTTACCAAAATTAATTCCTCCTGGATGCTAGGTCGCAACCCACTGATATAATGAGCAACCTTCTCCTTATTTGCTTTTGCATGCCCTACTCTAATCAAAAGTCGATAAAACTCCTCTATATATTCCTGGACTAATTTTCCTGTTTGCTTTAACCCATGCATCTTCCTAAACAAATCAAGCTCGTAGTCAACAAGAATGAACTGCTTCTTCAATTTGTCCACCATGTGATCCCACCTTGTGATCTTATCCTTTCCTCTTCTATTTCTTTCCAATTGAACCTCTTGCCACCAGATTTTGGCATGGCCTTTCAGTTTGGCCTTTGTAAACTCAACCCTATCTGGATCCTTGATATCCTCATACTCAAAGTATTCTTCTAGTTCATTGATCCAGTCAATCAACTCATCTGGTTTCAAATTTCCTGAAAATACACCCACATCAATTGTAGGTATTTTCCCAAACTTAGTAATGGACCTAAAAAGCTTTTCCTCTACCTGATTTAGAACTTCCATGTCAAATTCTCCTTCTGGTCCAATTTCTTCTCCTTCATTGTCATCCTCACTTTCGTCGCCTGCAGCAACATTTGTTCCTTTACAGAGCTACTCCTACAACACTTGTACCTGCCTTTGGAGGGCTCTTACCTCCTTAGGATTAATAGCTCCAGCCCTTCCACCACACTCTCTTCATGGAGGCATCTTCTTAACTCAAACCCACAACCACACAGTCCTAGTGCAAACTGCCTTACAGTCGGTGCTCTATCTACACACTTAAGAAAATCAGCTCTGATACCACTTGATAGGGACACAACCCAAGCATAGAATGGACACAACAGGAAAGGAAAAAATTTATTAACTGTAAAAATATGCTACTATACTTAGTGCAAAGAAATAGACTCCAAAACATGCCCTATGGCCTTACAATATCATAAATCTGGAGATAAATTCTTTTCCCAGTACCTTCTCTCAAACTCCACTCTGAACTGCCTTCTACAATGCCAGAAATGTTCTTAAATAGACCCTAGAGGGTTAAGGATTAGAAATACATTCTAGAAAGTGCTAGTTGGAATCCACTGACCAAATAGAAGGCTCTAAAAGTTGCATTAGAAGTCAGCACAAAATTAGAAGAATCCAGAAACGATAACTGAACTTTCGAGAGGCATAACCTTTGAACCGTAGCTCCGATTGATGAACCATTTACATTTTTGGAAAGCTCTCAAAGCACTCTATAGACCTATGGACCAGCTTTTCTCATCCCCCATTTTTTGGCCCTTTTTGAGGTCATTTAATGCCCCTAACCTGACTTTGAAGCATTCTTAGGAGGTCTCTAGAAATCAAAAAACTGCAATAACTTTCAAACCGTGGGGCCTTTTGACCTGATTCTTTTTTTGGAATGCTCTAAATTAAAATGAAAATATTTTGACCAAATTACACCTTTTAGTTCACCAAAATTATGGCTCAATTACATACTCCTATTTTTTTGGCATTTATACGTATCCCAAGGTGATTAATAAATCTATCTTAGAACACTAATAGTAGAACTGTGAGAGCTAGAACCTTGATTTGACCCAAATGGGTATCCAAAAATGAAAACACATGAAACAAAAACTAAGTCTAAGTACATTTTTTTGGTTGACACAGGATTGCCCTTATACCTCTGGGTGCTCCTACATCAGAGATTCATTCACTTTCCTACTTAATTCCTTCCATTTTTTAAATTTGTTTCATGCTGATTGCATAGGAAAACCAAATAGATTCAATCTTATCTTCAAAGTTTCAAGATCCATCCATAAGTCAGCATAAAAAGAATTTACATAGTTGTTTGTTCCATCACAAACAACTAGGTCCATTCTATGTTACTCGGCACTTGATAATACTGATGCTTGAAACTTACTATAATTTTGTCTTCCTCGACACTTGAACTTGCTCGGCATCAACTGTTCATTTGGCACTTGAATTGCTCAACACATGAGTGACTCAGCACTCATTACAACTTAGCATCTATACATATTATACTCAACACGTGTTACTAGCTCATCATGAACTTAGTAAATATCTTAAGTGTGTTGACACTCAATTGTCAAACTAAGATCAACAATCTCCCCCTTTGACATGAGTTTCAAAAACACTTAACTGTACATAACAAATCTAATTTCTTCAAGTATAATATATACACAGTCTAGTATACTACACAAGACTTCAAAATTTTGAAAACTTCTATAATAGACTCATATACCTCAAAATTTTGCTCAAAATTTTGTAACTCCCCCTAAGTTAATTTGCCCATTCTATGTCCAAAATTTCTTCTCTCCTCTAAGTAGATTTTCTTCATGTTGACACTCTTTGTCTATAAAAGTATTGACACTCTATTTCTGTTAGATATACTCTGTTTCTATTCTTTTGATATTTTGCTCCCCCTTTGTTTGCTTTCCCCCTTTATTCTTTAAAGAATTTGTTAATATCTCCCCATTTTTGACACTGATGTCAAGGGGTCTGTACATTGATTGTGTATTTGTCTAGAAAGTTCTTGTAGACTTCCATTATAATCTTCAAAGTTGCATCCTAGTTGTCTAATGCAACATCTAAATATTTTATCTGGATGGTTATCTCTATTGCAAGATGAACTAATCCATCCAATGTTGAAAGATTGGGATCTTTCTTTAATACTATTTTTTCATATTCTAATTCCTTTTGGAGTATTTCCATATGAGGGGTAAGGGAGGCTTGTATATTAATCAACTTGGCTCTTATGTTAGCATACTCTATTGTTAACACAACTAGTTGATTTTGTGTATGAAGCACTAAATTAAAATGCTTCTCACTTTGAGCTAGATTTTGGGGTAGTTGTATACTTGAGATCTTCAAGTTTCTTTCCAAGTTCAAAATTATATGGCTCATTTCTTGTGTGAAGAGTGTGGGATCACACAATTTTGTGCACAATGAGAATATGTTCTCAAGTACTTTCTTCACTTTCTCAATTTTGTTAGCCAATTTGACATGTGATAGTGTTATTTCACTAGATATGTTCTCATTGACTTTTCCTTGAAATTTCTTTTTAGACCATTCATAATTTAACATTAGTATCATGGTCTTCATTAGTCACCTATTCAACAATTTCTAATAGTTGTTCTATTATAGGTTTAGATTCATCGGTTGTTTGCAAGCTAAAAGCATCTAAAAATATGTCTTTCATCTCCTGAAGTGCTTGCCTTTGTTTGTACTCCTTTCTGAGTATTTATTTATTCTTCTTTCTCTCCAATGCTTCTTGCATTATATTTATCTATTCTAATGTCATGGTTGCATAACCATATTTGGGTATCACTTTTTTTTCATCTAAAAGTGCATCACCATAGTGAAATACCTTAGCAACCTTTGTTAAGCTAGAGCCTGGTGCTGAAATCTGTAATGGTATTGCATCAGTGCTTAGCCTCTAAAGGACTTTAATAGGAGTGCCAGACGTTGGTAAGTTTACCAATGTCTATATGGCTCCTTGCTCCTTCTCCTTGGGTGTGTCCTTTTCTTCATCAGATCTACCTTGATCAATTACAACTAATTGTGGTGCACCTTGTGTTTGTGCATTAGGTATAGAAACATATGTCTATCCTGCTTGTTCTATTGTAGGATCCTTTACTTATGTAGTTTGAGTTGTATCATTTTTTGTATAGTGTCAATCTTTGTAGATTTATCCTCTGGTTGTATTATTGGTTGATCACTAGTAGCTATAGGGATGGTAGAAGGTGGTTCTTGTGTGTTCACCTTTTCCCTTGTTATATCAACTACTACTTTTTGAAGTTCATCCACATTGACCAATACAGGATTTTCACATAATCTTTCTTGTAATGTGAATTGGTCAAGTATCTTTTTCAGATCCTCTATATAGTTAATGGAATAATGTTCTGAGGTGAGCTATTAGTAACATCTTTCACTATTATGGTCTCTAAACCTATTTGTTTGTGTCATGTGGAGGGCTCATGGCTAGAAATTGTGAGTCTTCTACACTCTGTGTTGTTTTCTACTCATCAGTTGTTTCCATTTCATCTTTCTTTTGTTGTGTCTCCTCCACAGTGGTGTCTCCTTTTTCTTTTTCTATTTCTTCTTCCTTATCCTCACCTTCTTCCTCATTGTTTCTTCCCTCAAAGGGATATATTTCTCCTTCTTTGATTGTGGTCAAGCTATATATCAATTTCCACATTTGTGTGGATTTCTTCACAACATCCTCAATTATGTTCTATAAAATGTTGAATGCCCTATACTTTGGTGCAAATCTGCTACCATATTTCTTATTGGCCTTAGTTATTTGTCCCTTTGACAACTCTGGCATCACTTGTGCTAATGTTGATTCTCTTATTTCTTTCTCCATGTTCAGGCAATAATGCTACTTATTCTCAAAAAATTGTATACAATTCCTTTGGCATTGTATTATCAAATTCAAGAGGAGTATTCTTGAATTTTTCCATCATGGCATATATTGACTCTTCTATCATGTTCTAGTCTTCTCTTCCAAGTTTTCCAAAGTCAATGTTTTTCAATCCTATCAAATCTAAATTATCCCTAACATTACCACAAATGTTTTCAAGATTAGATTTGAAAGCATGACTTACCATTCTAAATTGACTTGTGTCATCAAACTTTTTCTTCTCATCATCTATCTCTAGTTGTACTATGTATTTTCTTCTTGGTTTCTTTTGCATAGGACCAATCTACTCATTAGCGTTAGTTTTCCCTTTTTCTTGCTCCTTGGCTTTTTGAGTAGTTGCCCTTGTAGTGCCTCTTGTTGTTGGAGTTGTAGACTTTTTTGCACTTGGTTTTTTAGTTTTCTTTACCTTTTGTTGTACAACAGGTTGTGTCTTGGCTTCTCTTTTCTTTGGTTGTGGCTTTGTTGGTGCTTCCTTAGCTTCTTCTCCCTTGGCACCTTCTTCTTCTTAATTTTCAGCCATGCCTTGGGTCAAAGCAAGAGGTTCTTGACCTTGTACCTCTTCTTCCACTTTATCTTCTTCATCGTTATCTCCTTCACATTCCCTAAACTTAGCTTTTAGTTTTCTCACCATTTTATCTTTCTTTTTCAAAGTTGAGGCTATCTTTAGTTCCATCTCAACTTTTGACTTTACAACATCATAATTACCAAAAAAATTGGTAGCCTTATCAACTTCTTTAGTAAGTAGTGCAGTGATAGTAGATGAGGCTTCATCAATATTAATTTCATATCTTAGAGGCCTTAACCATCTAACTCTAGGTACAACAACCTAGATGAAGGTGTAGCCAATGTCTACAAGGAAAAAAATATCACTGTACTATTGCTCCACTAGGGAAACACGAATTCTTAACCTTTATTTCATGGACTTCTTGAAGTCTTCAAAATAACTAGCCATTACTAACTCAAAATTTTCTCCCATTTGCTCAATATGCTCATTGATTTGCACAACAGTTGATCTATTGGTCTTCCATCCTATCTTGCCAAAAGATGGGAACTCATTTTACACATAGAAAAATATGCATACCAATATTGAACAAAATTTACATTGAGAACTCTTTGACATCCTTATTGCTCCTAGGTTTTTCATTATTTGTTGCAACTAGAGTTTTGCAAGATCATAGGTATGATCTTTCTTGATGATCATATAACTTACATCAACTGCTATATAGGGAACACTATTTAGTCTACTTGAATAATAGAATTTATGTGAGATGATCCTAATGGAAAATTCAAGAAGTGGACTTGTGATAGTGTCAATAATCATTCCACATTTGTTTCACTTAGCCCTTGTGTTTCTCTCAATTACCTATTTAGAATCGCTTCTTAATGTCTTGGGCTAATCTAGGGTTGGGTATCAAGTAACTATATGTATAACTCTCTTTGAAATTTTGATAGGTCCTCCTAGCCATAGACATCCATCATGTATTCTGCTTAGAAAAATTTTGATCCACTCAGTTTTGAAAACTATTAGGAAATCTAGGGTACGTGTTAAGCCCTTCCTCTCTACAATCTTAAATTCCTCCTTCAAAACCCTATTTTCACATAATTTTTCATATGCTTGTTTGATTTCCATGTCTCCAATACCTCCCACCTTCCAATTATAGCACTTCCTCACATCTTGGACAAATATAACCTTAGGCAAATGATAGATAATGCTCCTATTGGGTCATTTTTATAAGCAACTTCTGGTATAGCCTTGATATCTAGTTGTTTGACTTCCTGACTAATTGAATGTTGAATGTTTCTTTCTCCTTTACATTCTTTGAACTTGAGGCCATTATGCAAGCTTTGGTTTTAACAAATATAAAACTACATAGCTTGATAGATGAAGAATACCTTTGAAATCAATGAGCTGATGCTTAATCTTCACTATGATTTGTATGAATGCTTTGATCTCACTTGTGAATTTCTTCTTCACTATTCTTGCTCTTGCTCTATGTTTGTAATGATGAAAAATATGTGAAATTTGACCTTATACCTTTTCAAAATATAGCATTTATTGCATGGTACATGTACAGCTGTAAACTTGGCTTCAATACAATTTTTATTTTACTCAGCATCCATTAATTTTACCATCGCTCGGCAGCTAGAATTACCTTTACTTGGCAGCTATAGAAATTTCCCTCACTTGGTAGCTACTACTAACTCGGCTTCAACTAACTTTGGCTAATAGCTTGACACATACTAGTATTTTACTTGGCAATTGAAGAGGACTTTTTCTTACTCGATAGTAATGTGAAAACTTGAAGATTTGTTCTTGGATTTTCTTTATTATCTTGCATCTTTCTTCATGCTAATATTTCTTTTTCAGTACTAACTTCTTTCGGAACTGATGTATAATAAAAAATTTTAAATATCAACCCCACATACCTCCTTTTGCTTAATTTTATGAGATGTGACCACTTGACCTATTAGGTGAAGTGATCCCTTCATTTGATATGTTGCATCCATCTTTCTTCTTCCATGTTTTGTTCATCTCTCCTCTAGTGTATTCAATATCTACCTTGCCTTTTCCTTTGTTGAACTCTAAATTGGGTGCCTTTGTCCTTGTTGGGAAATGCTTGCTAATATGACCAGTCTTTAAATAGCTAAAACATGTAATTTGACTCAACCATCTATTGTAGTTACCGCTAAAGTATGTTCTTATAAAATTATTAGGGATGTGTACATACTCTTGACAATAATGCAGCTATGTCTTGTATTGTAATCTTAGTTATAGGAGTTTTCATGGCTCTTACCTTTTTTTTCTTGCTTGATGACCATGTGGACTTGGATCTACATTCAAAGGCTTTTTCTCCAAACTTTTGACAATTGTAGTAGTGTCCTTCAAATTTTGGTGCATGCATGGTTTAGGTTCTATATTCATGTGCCTGATGACCTTTTTTGTTACACTTGCACTAATACGTCTTATTTTTTAGCTTAGCATCCTAACTAGCATTCTTACTCCTACAAACATTTGTTGTATGTCCTTTCTTATCACAATGATGACAAGTATGTTTAGATTTCTTACCTTTATTGTTTCTTTCCTCAACAACTTTGGATGATTCTCCTTCTTCATTGCTTATGCAACATAAACCTAATGTATCTTGACTGGATCTTGGGGATTTCAATAGTTGCTCAAAATGCTTGATGACTTCATTTGCTTGTTGAAACTTTCAACAAAATCTTTTTCTCTTTTCAGGTCATTATGTAGTTGTTCATTCTACAACTTCACTGTAGTTATTTCAATGTCCTTAACATTCAACTCATGATGAGCATTCATCATTTGGCTTAGGGTGTCCAATTGCATGTTTGAGATCCTAGATAGCTCTACTAACTTTTCCTCCAATCTATTTGCCAAAACTCTTTTTTATTCTTCAATCATGACCTTGTCTTCTATAGCTTTCTTCTTTTGTTCAATCACCTCACATAGCAGTATAGCTTGTGATTCTTGTTCTAACATGAGATTTCTGATTTCTTTAGCTTGTGTTCTATTCTTTTCCATGAGTTTCGTAATTACTACATTGAATTTACAAGAGTCACCATCTACAAATAACTTTATGGTGTCAATATTTTTGTATTGTGTATCATTTTCTATCATAGCAATCTCTTTCCTTCTCTTTAGTGAACTTCTCAAACCATCTCTAGCTTCATTCAGTTGTTGTAGTATGAGATGTATCACAATCTCTTGATTTTCAATGGTCTTTCCCAACTTTTAAACTTCCATTTTAGGATCTTTTCTCCAAGTTGTAAGGCTTCTCCTAATGAGAACTTAGCTCTAATACTAATTTTTAGAAATACAAAAGGGAAATATATACTTCTAAGAGGAGGGGGGTCAATTAGAAGTACTTATCTTTAAAAAAATTTAATTTAAACAATGCATACATTAACATATTGAAATAAATTGTAAAGTAAATGAATCTACATAAACACTTGACACCAGATATGATTACCCAAAAACCCTCCAATGAGAAGATAAAACTGGGGTGGGGATGACACCCACAATTCTTCACTAGTATAACAATAAAGTTTCACATGTTAAGGTTACATAGTTTGATAATTTTCATGATCTACCCTATAAAAGGCTTGCCTTATTAAAGACTTACAAAGGATTATTAAATCCTACCCTATTAAAGGATTTTAAAACACCCTATTAGAACTATGCCTAGTTAAAGGACTTTAAAACATTCACTTGGAATGTCACCTTTGACGCAATGCAAGGCAAGAGCATCCCCAAAGGAGATGTCCTAGCCCCCTACTATAAAACCATGCAGCAAAAACAAAATAATAGGAAGCAATAACACAAGATTTGATACCAAATCTCAATAATATATTCATAAAATTTAACTAATTACATGCAATGTGCCAAGCTATAAGGCCTTCTCGATTATGGCCAAATACAAAGCAAGTAATAGTTCTACAAGATCCCTCATGATCCAAATCAATCCCTAGCTAGTCCAGATCCACACTCTGGTAGAAACCCACAAGGAAGATCTCAACTTGAGCTCGCAAGCCCACCAAGCATTCTCCTTGTTTTCCAAGCCGCAGCTACTAGCCCTGCTCCAACTTCATCCAAGTGTAAACTACCTCACATTCAGCACTCTATCCACACATTCACAACTCCATCACAATCTTATTGTAAACTACCTCACATTCGATGCTTTGTTCATAGACTTAGGAAAACTCGCTCTTCGGCTACTTCCCACACCCACTCCTCTTGTGAGTGAATGAATAATCACTAAAAACTTCCTCACAACCCATACTTATACCAATCTAAGCCACAAGTTGGCATAAAACACAAATTAAATACAAATACATAAATTAAATGCCAAAGTTAGCCTCTTACAAAAATTAAATTCTCAAAATCAATTTCTTAGTAAAATTGTGATATCTCCTAGCTCCGAATGAATTAGAACTCGAGCTTCGAATCGTAAGTAGAAGTCTAGGCCCTCTTCAATTTTTGAAAGTTTTCATCCTTTAAATCATTGTAGAAAATTAGATACACAACCTACAATAGGCACCAAATTCCTAAGCAAAGTCGAGCTCCTCCCAGACCATGCCGAGTGACCAAAGACCATGCCTAGTGACCAAGGACCATGCCGAGTGACCAAGGACCATGCCAAGTTCCATAGACCATGCTGAGCTCCCTAGACCATGCCGAGCTCCCTAGACCATGCTGAGCTCTCAAGACCATGCCGAGCTCCCAAACCATGTTGAACTCCATAGACTATGTTGAGCTCCCATGAACTCCAAAGTAGTCACCAATTAAATCCAAGATGCTCCTGCATCAACCTTGTTAAAGGATTTTACAATGACTATTAGATCAACCTTAGTCCAAAGGATTTCACCCTATTGATATAGTTGTTAAAAAGTAATAGTATAATGTTTCATCTAATAACTTACAACTTTTCCTTTCTACTTTTAGATCATAGTTTTGTCCATCTTGATCCTCTTGATCTATTATAATAATGTTGTATAGCTTCTCCTCTATTTTGTAAATTAATTTTGCAATTCTTTCACACCTCTTAGTCACCTTGAATGCTTTCTAATTAATTCACCCCTTTCCTTCTTTCAATTCTTCCCTCGCATCGCTTCCACATTCATACTAAATTATGGGGTTTCATCTTCCTTAAGAAGACTTTGGTAGCTTAGGATTAGGTATGAATCTATGACTGAGATCCATTCACTTTCCCACTTAATTCCTTCCATTTTTCTAATTGGTTGCATGTTGATTGCATAGAAAAATAAAATATATTTGATCTTATCTTCAAAGCTTTGAGATCCATCCAAAATTCGGCATAAAAATGGTTTACATAGTTGTTTGTACCATCACAAACAACTAGTTCCATTCCATGCTACTTGGCATTTGATAATACTGATGCTCAACACTTATTGTAATTATTTTTATCAACACTTGAACTTTCTCAGCATCAATTGTTCACTTGGAAATTGAATTTCTTGGCACTCATTGCAACTCAACATCTATACATATTATACTTGGCATGTTTTACTAGCTCAGCATGAACTTAGTAAATATCTTAAATGTGTTTATACTCAATTGTCAAACTAAGATCAACAAAAACAAGATTAAAAGAGTAGATAAAGAAATAAAACTTAATAATATAGCCAAATATAACTCCAAAAATGTGATAGGAGAGGAAAAGGTATTAGGTTCACCTAAAAGAAGGTAAACACCCAAAACAAATAATCCAACTCCAAAGAGAAAGGGGTACTAGTTAGGCTCACCAAAACGTTTAGTGGTAAAATGGAAGCACTTTAATAAGATGTAGGCCTCCACTTTATGGGGTCACTAAGCTATTCAAATATGTGTGTGAGGGAAAGAGGGGAATTTTCAAGTATGATTCCAGTTATAATCCAAATTAGATTAGCTAGGACCCAAAGGAAGAAGGATGCTAATACCAAATTTGAACTATAAAGAGAAATGCAATACAAGGGAATGTATTCTCTTTGGCCCTTAATAGGATAATGTGGATTTGAATTAATCTCTTAAATAATGTAAATCTAAATGTTATGTAGACACAATTAGCCCAATTAAGATGTAAATATAGGGTAAAAATATGAAAGGAAATGAAATATAAATTACTCATCTTGAAATGCATAGAGGGAGATGTATTTTTTCTCTAAACCTCAAATTTGAACTGCATTTGAATACTCGTCCATGAATCTCAAAATGAAATGGTGCAAGGAACAAAACTCATAAATCTTCCCATAATTAGAGATTGAAGGACTAGGTCAACTTGAGAAGTTGTAGTTTGGTGATCTACAACTAACAACTCTAGAAAGCTTACAAATGATAGGTTCTAGATCTATAATCCTTTTCACTTCCAACCTACAAATAAACATACAAAAGAAGGGCTTTTGGGGTTTTTTTGGAGGAAGAATTACCTTGTTCAAGCCCTAGGTGAAGGAATCAACTATAATATAGAAATATAAATGTAAAGGAAATAAGATAAATTTAAATATTCGCCTTTCTTGTAGAAACCATTGTCAATATAGATTCATCGTGATTTATGTTGTAGTTCTTGAAATCAATATAAGGATGTAGGATATTTCCACAATTGTTATGGATTTACCATAACCACATCAAGGATAAGTGTGAATCAATGAAGAAGATAATGAATGCCTCAATGTAGATCTCATCCCTTGACGGCCAAAAATAAGCTAGATCTTGAAAAGGAAATGCCCACAAATAATTCTTGAATGCATTAAGAAAACTTTCTTGATTGCTTGAATGTTTGAACTCCTTATCTTCAATGCTTCAATGTCTTAAGGATGAGATGTCATGAATGAGATTAGATATGGAATTTTTTAATGTTTGGTAGTTTTAGTTGGACAAACTATAATAAAAATATATGTGTATATATATGTATATATTTGTTTGTGTGTGTGTAATATAATATATATATATATTAATATATGAGAAATTTAATTATCATTATATTAATTAAATATTAATGAATAGACATATCATGTGAAGGGACATGTCTATCAATACTTCATCCTATATTAGAGAGATGACAGTCATTTGGAAAGTATATAACAAAAATGACAATGTCACTATATTTGTAACATGGTATTAGAGCTAACTGCAAATGTAGAAATTATATAAGAGCAATGAGAAAGAAAATAACAAGAAGCATAGAGGAAAATTAATATGAAAAAGCATTGAGATGTCTCAAAGTGAGAGCCAAATATCCTTTTTCCAGTAATGGTTTTGACCTATTGGAAACTTTAAGTGGGTTTGGATATTTTCATTGGTGAAGAAATTATTGATAACATGTTTGCAATGATAGAAAATGTGGAACCAAACCTTTGAAGAATAACGTGTCAATAAGGATTTTTTTTCCCTTTAATGATATCATGAACCTTTGTTGAAGAAGAATTTTTAGGCTATGTTGGAATAGAAAAAGTGCTACATCCTATAGTAAATCTAGAGATTCTATGAGATGACCAAAATAATCATTCTCACATTGATGGGAAGTCATGAAAAATGTTAGAGAGAACGCGCCAAAGGAACTGTGATAGTTTTTGGGGTGTGTAGATAACAACCAATTGTATCATTTGGATCACTGAGAATCATGACACCTAATACAAAAAAAGAAGCTTTGACATATTTGTTTTTCCTCAGAAAAGAAATATGGCTTAAAATGTGTGAATTTGATAGGTCATATTACTTCCACATTGGAGGCCTCAAGTCATTATTGAGGACAACATTCATAAATTGGGGATAAAAATGTTAAAACTTCCATTCATTAGATACAATCAAGATCAAAAGGTCACTAACCCTTGAGATTATTAATTTAGTAAGATATCATATATATTTGAATTCCTTGTTCATGTTATTTATTATATAAGTGAATATATTATAGTTGTAGTTATATACACAAACAAATATAATTATTTATATTTAATCAAGAAATAATATAGTAAGGCACCATTATGAAGGAAATAAAGGAACCACTATCAAGGTATGTATAAAGTTATGTTAATAATAATTGATATCTTGTAAAATTAAACAAATTTTTAATGCTCTTATAATTAAACTATAATTATTAAGAATAATTATTAAACAAAATTTTTATAATGATAAGTGTTATTTTCCTTGATCTTTTTCTATAAAAATATTATTACAAGAAAAGTGAGATTGATTTCAGACTTAGAGAGAGTTTGACATTTCTTCTAAGGTAAAGAAGCTTAGAATATTGATGTTCAGAGGGAGTCTGACACATCCATTAGAAGAAGCAGATAGAGGATATGTTTTAGTTGAGTTTTTGAAGATCTTGATCATATTAGAATCATAGGGAGTTTTTGACTTCATGTAAAATTTTGGTGTTATATGTGTAACGGTATGATTTAATGGACCTACTATTTGTGTACATCATGAGGAAGTGATGACTTCCAAATGATTATCACTTCTATTTGCAAAAGTTATTGTAAGGTGATGATCTTACAATAACTACATTCAAATGTCAAATGAGTTGATATTTAAGAAACTAGAAAATCAAATGAGTTGACTTTCAAATATCAAATGAGTTGAAATTTTCCAAATGAGTTGGCATTTAATAGAATAAAAAGTCAAATGAGTTGACATTCTAGAAACCATTTTTTTACTTTGAGGTAATATGTTATTCATGTTGTGCATGAATCTTGTTTATCCTTTCCTAGCTAAGAGGGAGTGTTAATGTTTGGTAGCTTTAGTTGGAAAAACTATAGTGAATATATGTAT
The DNA here is from genome assembly GCA_028749045.1 of Cupressus sempervirens. Lineage (NCBI taxonomy): Eukaryota > Viridiplantae > Streptophyta > Pinopsida > Cupressales > Cupressaceae > Cupressus > Cupressus sempervirens. Next base: position 349,615,900 of record CM053791.1, read on the forward strand.
GTATGTATGTATGTATGTGGGAAATAATATATATTAATATATGAGATATTTAATTATCATTATATTAATTAAATGCTAATGAATAGACATGCCTTGTGAAGGGACATGTATATCCATACTTCATCCTTTTTTAGAGAGATGGCTACTACTTGGAAATAATATACAAAAATGAAAATGAAATTAAAATTTCAGTGATCTCATGGAAAATTTTATAAAAAAAGAATGCCCAAGCCTCATTATATATGTGTTTTCAGGTAGGAAAACAACTTAGGCCGATGGGGAGTAAAATTAACTAATTGGAAAACTTGAGGACATTCAGACCCTAAAACTTGCAACTACTAGGAATTAGGTCAACTTAGGTCAACCTATTCCATCCCAAGTTGATCTAGTCCACTCTAGGTTGACCTCATCCCAAGGGTTAGGACAAATATGCATCATATAGTTCTAGGAGAGGGTGCAGGTGAAACTAGAAGATAATGAATTGAATAAGAGATATGTTCAAAAGGGTATCAAAATGATAGCTTGAAGACCTTGTCAAAAATAAAGAGATGAGAAAGAAGTGTGAAATGGAAGACAAGATGGGAAAAAGAGATATTGAGCATAGGTTCATCCATGGCTTGAGAGAGGAATTATGGTAAAGGGTGCTAAAAGGTCTTAAAATACAAGTGTATCCATGTCAAGATGGTACAAACATGATAGCAACCTTTTATATCATAATCATACATCCTCAACTTTAGAAAATAAGCATGTATCAATAGTAGGATCAAGATATAATAAGTCACCTTTTTTTGTCATTCTTGTTCCAATCATATTACCTTCATCATTAAAGATCTTGACTCTTTTGTTCTAAAATTCCAACTTCTGACCTCAGTTTTAGATTATGATAAAAATAGGTTTTTAAGGGATCTCAAAACCCTTTCACATCCTCAAAAAAGGAAAGAATGAGCCATCCAATAGGAAAGAGCCCATAAACCTACTGAAAAGTAGCGTCAAAATCAGGTTTTATAGGGACCTAAAACCACTGAAAAAGTCCAGATAAAAAACCTAGGTTTTACAAGGACCTAGATCCAACAGTACAAGTTAAAAACTAAAATCTAGAAAACAAGACCAAACACAGGAACCAGAAGAACTAGCTAGCAAACAGGACCCGCATAGGAACCCGACTAGAGAAGAAGACCTAGGAAACTATTGCAATTTTGTAATCATCTTCACAACCTCCTTACCAATCTTAGTTGTGTCCTGGATGGAGTTAGCAGCTGAAGAAGCAACAGTAATCAAAGCTTTTTTCCTTGAACTCTATCTTGTCCTTTTGCTTGGGCCCTCCAAAGATATGGTTCCTTCGTTAACTCTTTTACCCAAAGTCCTCGTAGCTACACAGATGTTAGAGGTAACTTGCTCCATTTTTGTTCCACTTTCCCTGATGAGCAGTCTAAGATTCTGCTCATAATCCTTTAGTTTTTTTGGGATATCTCCCATTTGCACCTCCATGTGTTGAATAATAGCCTTGTCAGCCTCCTGGTTATGTTGCAAGGTATCCATTTTCTTCTTCAGCCCCATTATTTCATTATATAACTAGGAATTGACCTGAAGGAAGGAGAGTTTGGTTTCCTTCACCAGGGAGTCACCTACATCATCAACAGTGGTGTGTGGAATAGGGCCATCTTTATCAATATGAATTCCCCCATCCAACGGCTCCACCTCACCAAGCTCCACATGAATATGGTGGCAGCTCTGGCCCTCCTTATCATGTCCCTCAGTCTCCTTAAGAGGAGTGGAAGCTTTTCCCATGTTTTCCTCCTCACTCAAAATGGCTAAATCATCATTTTCTTTCTCTTTATCACCTCCCCCAACCATAATATAAGTGTCCTCATTTTTAGACTTTCTCTATTCTGAATTCACCTTCGTAGTATCTTCCTCTCTCCCATCCTCATTATTGTCTTTCAAATCTAGGTAACCATCCAGGTTAGAGCTAAACTCCCCAACATCTGTCCCCTCCTCTTCCTTAGGGGCATCCTTATCTAAGCCATCGGTGCTCTCCACCTCAGTTATTCAAGTGTGTAACACTCAAATATTTCTCTCCACCTCAGTTATTCAACTTGTGACCTTGGTTATTCAAGTGTGTGACACTCAAATATTGTACTTTAGTCCTTGTACCCAATATGAATTATTACATTTGATATTATCATCCAATTTTAGTGATCATTTAGATTTCACTGGACATGGAACATTAGTACTTATCTTAATAGTTCCATCATTATCCATTTCTTCAAATTTATAAAACTTACTTAGATCACCAGTCATGTGATGTCAGCATCTATTATCAATCATTCATGAGTCATTCTTGCTCAAATATGAAATAAGGGTAGCTTTAGTTTCATACCTTCCTCCATTTGGTTCTTTGATTGCAACATATACCATCTCAACTATTTCCTTGTCATCATCAATATTGAAATCAGTGTGCTATTCTTCAACAATGTACCATGACTTTTTCCCTTTGTCTTTATAATTTATTTTTTCTTGTACTTGTATTTCTTCTTGTCATTTCTATCATTCTTAATTTTTTAGGACATTTAGAAATGAAGTGAAAAACTTGATTGTGTTTGAAACAAATTAGGGGTAGTTTACCTTTGTATTTACCTTTTCCTCTTCACAACCTTCTTGCAAGCAATGCTTCAAGTTCATCTAGATCATCCTCAGATTTAGATTCACTTTCTTCTTTATGTTTCTTCTTTTTCTTTAAATTTCTAATTTTTAGTGAAGATCTAAAATTATTTCCAATTGCAACCATTCTATTGTCATAATTGTTCAATTCAAATGTAGTCAACTAACCAACTAAACTGTCAAGTGTCAATACATTACCATGGCTCTTCTTGAATAGAAATAACTTTTATAGCATAAATAGGTACAAGAGTCCTAATACCTTTACTTACAATTTTAGAATCACTAATAAATCCTTTAGCACCTTTGATTTTGCCCACAATTTCTTTGATTTGGTTTACATATTGTGCATAATTCTCATCTTCTTTCATTCTTATGTCATCATACTCTTGTCTAACACTTTCATCTCTGGCTCTCCTTACATTATCATCTCCTCCATGTACAAGTGTCATCTTACCCCACATCTATTTGGTAGTAGTGCTATTCTTAATATCATCAAACTTGACATCATTGAGTGCAGAGGGAAACTCAATCATCAAGCTATTATGATTTCTCTTTTTATTCATTTTCTCAGTAGAAAGAGGACTAATAGGTGTAGTGTATTCAAGTTCTAATGAATGCCTGACATTCTCTCCAATTCTAGATAGATGTGGCTTTATTTTTTCTTTCTATGATGAGAATTTCTCTTTATTCAATCTTGGTACCTCTCTCTTATACATCTTTGATCTTTATCTTAGGTTCATTTAAACTTCTTCCTACAAGAATAGTTCTCTAATTCCAATTATTAGATAATTAAGGGGGTCTTATCAACAATTCTTTCAAACTATTTTACCATCAACTAACATTCATAATCATCATAAACTTTCACTTTGTGTATTCATTCAACTTCACATTTAACTCATTCAAACACTTTACTCAAAACTATTCATATATTGTACAATGTTAACTGACTGACAATAATAAAACTTAGTTGTTATCAAGTTGCAATAAAATAAAAATAGCATGTAAAATAACTTACCACATAACAACATAAACATATTTGACACCAATATTTTAATGTACAAACCTTGTGAAGGGAAAACCCACCTAGGACTGACAATGCAAAAAATTTCACTCTTCTAAAGGGAGCTCTGTTAGGAGCCAACCTTGTTTAGGGTTACAAACACATTATTTTGATTAAGTAAAAATAGGTTTTAAAGGACCCTAAACCTTTACAAAATAACAAAAGTATAGAGATAAAAAAGAGATGTAAACATCAGAGAAAAGCAGCATAGGAAAACATGAAATAGACCTCCAAAAAGAACAACCATGAGGTCACCTAAGACAGAGTTGGAAAAGATAGCAAAAGAATAGTAAAAGAAGAACAACCAACTAGCTAAGAAGTCTTTATCAAGTCAATAACCTAATCAGCCAAAATATGCATATTATCAACATTGGTCTTCACCTCATCCTTCTTACTGGCATCCTCATTCTTTTTAGAAAAGTAGCACAGGACAACATGAAACAGACCTCCAAAAAGAACAACCACGAGGTCACCCAAGAGAAAGCTAGAAAAGACAACAAAAGAAAAGTAAAAGAATAGAAACCGACCAGCTAAGAAGTCTTTATCAGGTCAATAGCCTGATCTACCAAAATATACATATTATTAGCATCGACCTTCACCTCATCCTTCTTTACAAGACAACATGAAACTGACCTCCAAAAAGAACAACCATGAGGTCACCCAAGACAAAGTTGGAAAAGACAACAAAAGAATAGTAAAAGAATAGCAACTGACTAGTTAAGAAGTCTTTATCAGGTCAATAGCTTGATTTGCTAGAATATGTATATTATTAGCACTGACCTTCACCTTGTCCTTCTTCATAAGACAACATGAAATAGACCTCCAAAAAGAACAACCATGAGGTCACCCAAGATAGAGCTAGAAAAGATAGCAAAAGAACAATAAAAGAGCAATAACTGACTAGCTAAGAAGTCTTCAGTCAACAACTTGATCTGCCAGAATATGCATATTATCAAAACCAGCCTTCACCTCATCCTTCTTCATAAGACAACATGAAATAGACCTCCAAAAAAAAAAACCATTAGGTCATCCAAGATAGAGCTAGAAAAGATAACAAAAGAACATTTGAAAAACAATAACTGATGAACTAAGAAGTCTTTATCAGGTCGACAGCCTGATCTACCAGAATATGCATATTATCAGCACTGACCTTCATTTCATCCTTCTTATTGATATCCTCTAAAAAGAAAAACCATGAGGTCACCCAAGGTAGAGCTGGAAAAGATAGCAAAAGAATAGTAAAGAACAACAATAGACCAGTTAATAAGTCTTTATCAAGTCAATAGCCTAATCTGCTAGAATATGCATATTATTAGTACTGGCCTTCACCTCATCCTTCTTCATAGGACATCATGAAATAGACTTCCAAAAATAACAACCATGAGGTCACCCAAGATAGAGTTGGAAAAGACAGAAAGAGAACAGTAAAAGAACAACAACCAACCAACTAAGAAGTCTTTATCAAGTCAACAACTTGATCTATCAGAATATACATATTATCAACACTGGGCTTCACCTTGTCCTTCTTACTAACATCCTACATAGGAAAACATGAAATAGAACTCCAAAAAGAACAACCATGAGGTCACCCAAGACAGAGCTAGAAAAGATAGTAAAAGAACAACAACCTACCAGCTAAGAAGTCTTTATCAGGTCAACAGGTTGATTTACCAGAATATACATATTATTAGCACCAGCCTTCACCTCATCCTTCTTCACAAGACAACATGAAACAAACCTCCAAAAATAACAACCATGAGGCCACCCAAGATAGAGCTGGAAAAGACAACAAAAGAATAGTAAAAGAATAGAAACCAACTAGCTAAGAAGTCTTTATCAAGTCAATAGCCTAATCCACCAGAATATGCATATTATCAGCACTAGCCTTCACCTCATCCTTCTTACTAACATCCTCCAAAAAGAAAAACCATGAGGTCACCTAAGACAAAGTCAGAAAAGATAGCAAAAGGGGTAAAAGCACAAACCTGTGTCACCTTTTATAAAGAAAAGTGATATCAGAATTTGACAGTTCAACATTAATGACAAAAAAAATGGTATTTGCATTTAAAATATGAAGATGATGTAAACTGATGAAATGTGTAGAATTGTATGAATTTTATGCCTATAATTTTTTTTTTTTTTTGACTAAGAATTTATTCATTTTATTTTATTTTGAAGTCCCTTTTTTAACTGTAAAAAATATAGGATGTAGTTCCCGTCAAACAAGTATGTGCAAATCATCTTTTTTTGTTATGATTTGAAAATATTTTCTAAATGACATGTATAGCTAGTGCACAAAAAAAGAAATAATTATTTTTGATGTATATTTTCTTTGTTATAAGTACTCAAGTTCGACCATGTCAGAATCCAACAGTTTTTTCCTCCCATCAAAACTTCCCTATCAAATCTATACCTTCTTGAAAAAAAATTACATATTCATGAAGATGATTCTCTCCTCTAGTGATAAATATATATTTTTTATTTTTTTGATATGATTTACTATTTTTTTTCATTTTTTGAGAGAGCATCTTCTGAAATGTTGAAATATCAACTTATAATATTTTTAGATTATAGCATATTATAACTAATCAAAACACTCAAAAATTTATATAATGATGATATTGAATCTGAAATCTATAAAAGGGTATTTTTAGTTTTTTTTTAAAATTGAGTTTTGATAGAGAAATGAGATTTGACCAAAACAGATTTTTGTATCACAAATGGTGACACAGATCTATGCTTTTACCCAAAGAATAGTAAAAGAATAGTAACCAACCAACTAAGAAGTCTTTATTAGGTCAACTGCCTAATCTACTAGAATATGCATATTATCAGCACCAACCTTAACCTCGTCCTTCTTCATACCTACACAGATTTGTGTCACCGTTTGTGATACCAAAACCTGTTTTGGTCAAATCTTACTTCTCTATCAAAACTCAATTTTTTTCAAAAACTAAAAATACCCTTTTATAGATCTCAGATTCAATATTATCATTATATAAATTTTTGAGTGTTTTGATTAGTTATAATATGTTATAATATCAAAGTATTATAAGTTGATATTTCAACATTTCAAAAGATACTCCCTCAAAAAAGGAAAAAAAATAGTAAATCATATCAAAAAAATTAAAAATTTATATTTATCTCTAGAGGAGAGAATCCTCTTCACAAATATGTAATTTTTTTTCAAGAAGGTATAGATTTGATAGTTAATTTTTGATGGGAGGAAAAAACTGTTGGATTCTAATAAGGTCGAACTTGAGTACTTATAACAAAGAAAATATACATCAAAAATAATTATTTCTTTTTTTGTGCACTAGCTATACATGTCATCTATAAGATATTTTCAAATCAAAACAAAAAAAGATGATTTGCATATAGTTGTTTGATGAGAACTACACCCTATATTTTTTACAGTCAAAAAAGAGACTTCAAAATAAAATAAAATGAATAAATTCTTACTTAAAAAAATTATAAAAATTATAAGCATAAAATTCATCCAATTCTACACATTTCATCAGTTTACATCATCTTCATATTTTGAACACAAATACTATTTTTTTTGTCACTAATGTTGAAATGTCACATTTTGATATCACGTTTCTTTATAAAAGGTGACACAAGTTTGTGCTTTTACCCTAGGATAACATGAAATAGAGCTCCAAAAAGAACAACCATGAGGTCACCCAAGACAGAGCTGGAAAAGACAAGAAAAGAATAGTAAAAGAATAGCAACTGACTAGCTAAGAAGTCTTTATTAGGTTAGCAACCTGATCTGCCAAAATATGCATATTATCAGTGCTAGCCTTCACCTCATCCTTCTTCATAGGACAACATAAAATAGACCTCCAAAAAGAACAACCATGAGGTCACCAAAGAAAGAGTTGGAAAAGATAGCAAAAGAATAGCAACTGACTAGCTAAGAAGTCTTTATTAGGTCAATAGCCTGATCTACTAGAATATGCATATTATTAGCACCGTCCTTCATTTTGTCCTTCTTCACAAGAAAACATGAAATAGACCTTCAAAAAGAACAACCATGAGGTCACCCAATATAGAGCTAGAAAAGATAGCAAAAGAACAACAACCGATCAGCTAAGAAGTCTTTATCAGGTCAACAACGTGATCCTCCAGAATACGCATATTATCAGCACTAGCCTTCACCTCATCCTTCTTACTAACATCCTCATAAACTTTCATTCTAGATAAATGTGGCTTTATTTTGTCTTTCTATGATGAGAAGTTTTCTTTATTCAATCTTGGTACCTCTCTCTTATACATCTTTGATCTTTAGCTTAAGTTCATTTAAACTTCTTCCTCCAAGAATAGTTCTCTAATACTAATTATTAGATAATTGAGGGGGTCTTATCAACAATCCTTTCAAACTATTTTACTATAAACTAAAATTCATAATCATCATAAACTTTCACTTTGTGTATTCATTCAACTTCACATTTAATTCATTCAAACACTTTACTCAAAACTATTCATTTATTGTATAATGTTAACTGACTGACAATAATAAAACTTAGTCATTAGCAAACATAAACTTAGTTGTTACTAAGTTGCAGTAAAATAAAAATAACATGTAAAATAACTTATCACATAACAAAATAAACATATTTGACAACAATATTTTAATGTACAAACCTTGTGAAGGGAAAACCCGCCTAGGACTGACAATATTAGGAGCCAACCTTGTTTAGGGTTACAAACACATTGTTAATGTGACCTTGTTAGAAGATTTTAACTAAAAGATCATCTAGACCTTATCACTCTTTGATATTTTCTAAGGAATGGTCTTCTCTAAATGACTTGTAAACACCACTAATCAATGTTATAATATAGGATTTCAAAGACTTGTTAGGTCCATGATGTAGGAGCATCCTGGGTGTAAAAACAATCTTGCATCACTGAAAAATATTTTATTTTCAATATTTTGTATTTCAATAAGGACTAGTAGACAAGGGGGTTGCTATTTCTAAGAACTTGTTAATTTTAGTAAGTTTTTCATACAAGCTCATAATGTTCTTAATTTCTACATAAAGGTTCATTTCAGAATTACAATCTAACCATAAAAATATCATCGCTCCAACTTAAGTATTAGAGAAGTTATTAAAGATTTTTGATAGAAAATTTAAGAGAAAAGTCTTCAGGCTCACCATTGGAGGCCTTAGAGTGCCTGAATAAGGTCCAAAAACTTGATGGAAGGGTGCTTGGGAAATTCTAATTTTGTAGATCATGAACTAGTGTTTTTAAAAAGTGATCATAATAGCCAATTAGAGCAATGGTTCAAGAGTTATGGCCTTCCAAGGTTGGGCTACTTGAAATTTCTAAAATAATTGTCAAAGTTGTATTTCGTAGATTCTATATGTATTGTTAGGGTCTATCAACCCTAGGTATTAAGTTTGAATGTCTAGATCCTTCCTTAGCAGTATAAAATTGCCTATTTAAGAAAGACCCAAACATTATCTAGGATAGCTCTGCATGGTAGTTCATGACCTAGTCTTGTAGATTACCCTAATGAAGGTACTCATGTGGGTTAGCATATTGTATTTGTGAATTTTGTAATTCCACATTTGTATTGATAATAAGAAGTCCATTTTTTTTCTCTCATTTTTTGTTATTTCTTTGTTTCTATTATGATTTATGGTATTAAGGAGAGTACCCTTCATCAAGTGGTATCAAAGTAAGAGTTCTTGAGTATGTGGATAGATCACTAACTATGAGGCAATTCACACTAGGACTGTGGTTTGGACAAACAATGTAGATAGATCATCAATTTTAAAGTAGTTTGCACTATGGTTTCAGTGAAAGAATAAAAAATGTCTTCACAAAGAGAGAATGGCAAAAGAGTTATAAGTGTTACACCTGAGGGTTTCAGAGCCCTCCAAAGATAAATGCAAGCATTGGAAGAACAAATGTGCAAAGGAATAAATCTTCCCATAAGAGATGAAAGCGAGGATGAGGATGAAGAAGAAGAAGAAGAAAATGTTGAACCAGAGGCAGTGCTAAACCTAGAGGAAGAGAGGCTTTTTAAGGCCATCTCCAAGATTGGGAAAAGACCTAAGTTTGAGGTTCTCATATTTTGGAAAAATCTTAACATAGAGGAACTCATCAATTGGATCAATGAATTGGAGGAGTACTTTGAGTATGAAGATATTGAGGATCTTGATAAGGTCAAGTTTGCAAATGTAAAACTGAAGAGACATGTAAAGATCTAGTGGCAGGAGGTTCAGTTGGAGTGAAATAGAAATGAAAAGGAAAAATTCATCAAATGGGATCAAATGATAGCTAAACTGAACTGACAATTCATTCTTGTGGATTATGAGCTTGATCTATTAAAGAAAATACAAGGGTTGAAGCAAGTGGGAAAATGTATTCAAGAGTATACTGAAGAGTTCTACCGAGTTCTCATTAGAATCAGAAATGTAGAACCTAATAAGGAGAAAGTGGTCTGTTATCTTAATGGGTTAAGGCCAAGTATTTAGGATGAGATGAGTCTGGTTCAAATGAATAGTATTGAGGAGGCATACCAATTTTTCCTAAGAGTTAAGGAGAAACTGAGAAAGAAGTTTTACAACAACAATAGTGGAAGAGGCAAGATTTTTTCCTACTCATGGCCAAATCATGGCATATGGATTTTGACCCACTCACAGAGTCCTTCAACAAGGTCCCCATTTGGGATAGGATTCCAAATCTCCCTATGCACCTCTCGCTTGACTCTATTTTGGAATCAGTGGGGAATGTTATTGAAAAAATTTTGTATGTGGACTCGGCTACTTCTAATATTCTCCATTCCACGTGTGCACAAATTCTTATTGAGTTGGATGTCTCAAAGGGCCTCCCAAAGAAAAAATTTTTGGCCTCTTCGAGGAGATCCTAGACCCAAATTTTGGATTATGAAGGTATCCCCTTTCACTGTAGGATTTTTTATATGACAGGTCACATGGCTACTTGTTGATCTACTATGAAGTCCAAGCTGAGGTGTCCTCCTACTTGGTGCCCTGGAGCTTCCTCTGAGCATTATAAGGTGCATAAGTCTCTGGAAGAGTCCTAGATCCTAAGGATAGCTCTCCCCATTTGGCTAGCTCTTCCATGACTAAAGCTTCTTTGATGTCCGGCCTCCATGTCTAGATCCTGTCCCTCCTCCTGTCTACATTTTGACTGCTCTTCCTAGTCCTAATGGGGACCTGTCTTCTTTGGTTTCTCCTAGGGAGATTGATATGTTGGATTCTTTTGCTTTTCCTAGCCTCCTTTCTTCTTTTGGGGCTTGGCTTGGTGAGGTAGCAAAGGTGGAGGATGGATGGATTTTTGTAAAATGAAAGAAATCTAAGCCCATTATTCCTCCACTAGATTTGATTCTTAGGTCTAGCAAGGGAGGCTCTAAATCGAAGGGCAAATTGTGAGCTCCCTTGTGCCTAGCTTTTGGAGGTGGAGCCCACTATTGGGCTCTTTGGCTCCTATTCAAACATTTTGATTTTGTTGGTGACAAACTTTTCTTCCGTCATGGTTACCTCTCTTCTTGGGGGGTAATCTAATCCTTCTTAGTCTATTGTAGAATTGTCAGAGTGCTTATTGAAAATCTTAAGCTTTGTACAAGGTTTCAGGCACCCTTCAAAACCTATTTTTCTTAATAATAAAAAATAGTGGATGAGGTCATGGTGGAAGATCCAGCAGACATTTTTATGGAGTTTATAATGATGATCAAAAGAAAAAGGATGAGGTTGCAAGTAGTAGTTAGAACTAGAGGGGAAACAATTCCAATTATTTTCATGACTAGAACAATAGAGATCATAGATGAAGAGGTAGAGAAAAAGGATCTGGAAGAGGAGGCTTCTGTGGGAAATGTTTTCACTACAAAGAAGAAGAGCATAAAGCATTTGAATGTTCTTAGTACCAAGGAAGGACATATCAAAGAATATAAGGCTAGGCTAGAGTTGCATATGTTGATGAAGATACCAAATAATCACATTCTAAAGATGTTGAAAGAGGAGAAGTCTTAGTTAACAAAGGAGTCCTACTGAGTGGTGAGAATGAACCTAATCAAAGAAGGAGCTTGTTTTGCACAAGGTGCAAATATGAACATAAGTGTTGTGATGTGATCATTAATAGTGGAAGTACTAACAATCTAGTGTCAAAAATGATAGTCACAAAGTTGAAGTTGAAGAAATAGAAACACCCATGTCCATACCATGTTGCTTGGATGCAAGATGACCACAAGGTCATGGTCAATGACCAGTACTCAATGAAGTTCAAGATAGGAAGCTACCAGGATGAGGTACTATGTGATATCATATCTATGGACATATTTCATATATTTTTGGGTAGGTCATGGCAGTTTGACAAGCATGTTGTACATGATGGGTGAGAAAATACCTATACTCTAATCAAGGATGGAGTAAAGCATAATTGGAAGTTGTTAAAGGATAAAGAAGAAAAGATATGTAGTGCTGCTAGAATATGTTTTGTTGATGGAAAAAAGTTTATCAAAGGTATGAAGCATGAGCATACATATTTTTCTATAATTTCAAAAGATAGTAAAGAAGTAGAAAAGGTACCTATAGAAGTTACTGATAGGTTGGGAGATTTTTCTAATATTGTATAAGATAATGTACCTGATGGATTGCCTCTAATGAGAAAGATTAGTCACCATATGGATTTAGTTCTAGGCGCTAGGTTTCCAAACAAGGTAGCACATAGAATGACACCAGTAGAAAGTGAAGAGCTGAATAGACAAAGTTCATGAGTTGTTGCAGAAAGGGATTGGTTTAAGAAAGTCTAAGCCCCTATGTTGTTCTAGCCATATTAGCATCAAAGAAGAATAGAATGTGCATAGATTCTCATGCTATCAAAAAGATCACAATCAAGTATAGATTTTCATTGCCAAGGATGGATGATATTATGGACTATTTAAGTGAAGCTAAGTATTTCATAAAGATAGATATGAAGAGTGGGTACCATCATATTCATATCAAAGAAGATAATGAGTGGAAGAATACTTTCAAGACAATAAGGATTGTACAAGTGGTTAGTCATACCTTTTGGGCTAACCAATGCACCAAGCACTTTCATGAGGCTTAAGAATGAGTTATTGAAGGAGTTTTTGGATAATTTTTTCATTGTTTACCTAGATGATATTATGATCTTTAGTAAGAGATTAGAAGAGCATTGGATCCATATTTGCAAGGTGTTTGATAAGTTGAAGGAAGAAAAGTTGTTGATAAACTTGGAAAAGTGTAGTTTTGTAAAGAAAGAGTTGGTGTACCTAGGATTTGTAGTCTTAGCAGAAGGTCTGAAAATGACTCAAAAGAAAGTGAAGGCTATCCTTGAATGGCCCACTTCAAGAAGTGTGATAGAGGTAAGATCTTTTCATGGACTGGATAGTTTTTACAAAAAGTTCATAAGAGATTTTAGCAATATTTGTAGACCCTTGACTCAAATAATGAAAGGGGATATGAAATAATTTAAGTGGATTGTAGGAGCAGATAAGAATTTTAATCTATTGAAATAGAAAGTTACTAAGCAACCTATTTTAGCACTTCCTAATTTTAACAAAGTGTTTCTAGTAGACTATAATGCTAGTGGTATTGTACTAGGAGTTGTTTTGAGCCAAGAAGGTTTGTTGCTTATTTTAGTGAGAATTTGAATGATGCAAAAAAAAAAAATTATGTTTATGATCAAGAATTTTATTCTATAGTTCAAGCATTGAAGAAGTAGAGACACTATCTTCTTCCTAAGAATTTTTTTTTGTATACTAGTCATCAAGCTTTGCAATATTTGAATAGTCAACGAAAACTGAAACAAAGGCATTTGAAGTGGGTTGATTTTTTGTAGAGTTATACATTTGTTTTGAAACACAGGAGTGGAAAGTCTAACAAAGTTGTAGATGTTGTTAGTAGAAGACAACTTTTTCTGACAAAAATGCAAATAGAGGTGGTTGGGTTCAAGGAACTCAGTACTTTGTATCCAAATGATATTTATTTTGGTGAAGCATGGAAGTCTTGTATAGAACCTGTTACACTTGATAGGACAAAGTGGTTGGATTTCATGATCCAAGATAGTATGTTGTTCAAAGGAAGTTAGTTGTGCATCCCCAGAAGTTCAATTAGATAATCTCATCAAGGAGAAGCATAGTGTAGGATTGGATGGATATTTTTGGCAAAGATAAAACCATAACTTTGGTTGCTAAAAAATATTACTGCCCACAGTTGCAGCAAGATCTGAAAAAGTTTGTACAGAGTTGCAAAGTATGTCAGATGGCAAAAGGAGTGAAGCAGAATATAGGATTGTATCAAGCATTACCTAAACTAGAGAAGTCATAAGTGGATGTCAGCATGAATTTTTTTCTTGGATTACCTAGGACTCAACAAGGCATGATTCTATTTTTTTTGGTGGTTGACAAGTTTTCCAAGATGGCACATTTTATTCCTTGTAAGAAGACTAGTGATGTTGTTCATGTGGCAGAGTTATTTTTCACAAAAGTGGCAAGACTACATGGTTTGCCAAAGAGTATAGTTTCTAGTTGAGATACCAAATTTGTTGGGTATTTATGGCATACATTTTAGAAGAAATTAAAGATAGAGTTGAAGTTTAGTTCATTGCATCATCCACAGACTGGTGGGGAAATAGAAGTAGTGAACATGAGTTTGGGAAATTTGCTAAGATATTTGGTTGGAGACAAGCCAAAAGGATGGGATCTGATTTTACCATGGGCATGATTTTCATATAACAATTCTTCAACAGTAGTACTAGTAAATCACCATTCTAGATTGTGTATGGGAGTAGTCTTAGAAATTCTTCTGAATTGTAGTAGTGTGAGCCCTCACCTGGACCATCATAGTAAAGATGACATATTTGCATTATGATACTCCTAATTCAATGTTTTGATACACTTTTGAGACTATAAGGTTAGGTCATTTAATATCTACATTTTAATGATTTGCACATTAGGACCTAATTGATATAATTAATAGTTCCATTTTATGTTCTAAATTATTTCAATTGCTTTAATAGAAACAAAATTTGTGGAAATGCTTGAAATGTCAAATTATAATTCTAGTTTTAAAGGATAGATTTTTTTATGCAATAGAACCTAATATTGTGAATGGGATGATCAAACAATCATGGATGCAACTTTACATATGGCAGGATAGAAATTAGATTATGATATGATGCAAAATGTTAATTCGATTAGGATGATTATGATTTAATGTGATATGCAGATTTTGATATTTTAGCATTTTGAAAGAATTATTTGAAATGATTAGGAAAAGGAATTTAATTGAATTATGTTAATATAGGTTACGTCATATTTGAAATTATATGCATTTACGATATATATTTTATATGACCTCCTTGGACTACTAATGCTCAAGTTTAATGTGCAGGAAGTGGACCCATGGAAATTTTGGTCGAAACAAGTACCAAAACTATGTGAACATAGTTAACCAAGGTGAATCTTTGGAAGATTCAAAAGCCTCATTGTGAAAGTATTTTGATTCATAGATGTAAGTTTTCTTGTATGTGGAAATGTTAATCATAAAGATGCATTAAGGACATTTCATGGTGATGTGGAATGTGTTTTTATGTGATCTGGGGGATACTTTCGTCAAAATTGAAGTATCTCCAAAACTCCAACAATCAGCATCAGATTAAACTCCTTGAAATTTTGGACCCAACGCAATTTGAACGGATGAGAAAGGAGTCTATACACAAAATTTACGACCAGTCAAAGGTTGGTCAAATTCAGGTACAGAGGCTATTAAAAAGGCAAAAAAAAATCAAACTCTCCAAATTTGGTCAAATTCGGCATCAAATCAAAGGTCTCATCAAGAGCTCTCCAACGATGTTCGTTTTGTCAAAAACGGAGATCGTATGTGAAAATGGAGATCGTATGTGAAAATGGTGCTCGATTGAAGTCCAAGGTGGTGTGGCATTAAATATAAATATATTTTTTTTAAAAAAATTAAAAATTCCATTCAAAAAATATATGTGATGGTCGGGGGGGTCGAACCCGTGACCTCCTAGTCCTAAGACTCCGCCGATGACCGTTGGAGCATTCATTGCTTTTGAAATATATAAAGCGTAGTTTGTATATAACCCCTTCCCGCCGGAAATTGGAGAGAAAGGAAGCCGCCGCCGGGGTTGGAACCCCCGACCGGCGCCTTTTTTAAAATACTCAACTGCCAATGCGCTATTTTGGCGCTTTAAAATATATTTAGCGCAATTTTTAATTATCCTTTATCTAACCCGCCAGCCTTATGTTAAATAAGGTATATAGTTAATTTGTTACCCTTAAATTGCCATAAAGCCAAATTTAAAAAATGGCTAAAGGGGGATAATCGAATATGGATCAGTTAAGGTTCCTATAGTTATATCATTTTGTTATAGCCTTATTTTGGCTAATTTTGTGTATAAAATGGGGGGGTTAGGAGGCTATATGGGCATTCAGAAAAAGGAGAGAACGTTGAAGTGCTGAGAGTAAGGGAGATTTGTTGAAGCGTTTATTCCTGTACTTTGAAATAGCGTGATGTTGTTGTACTTCAAAGGAATGACTTTGCAAACATTTGTACATGATTTTTGGAGATAATCGGATCGGTCCCCCTATTGGAGCTGGACCCGGAGACGTAGTCCATACGGATGAACTCCGAGATCAAATTGTTTGCGTCTTCTTTCTCTCATTGTCTCTTTTATCAGCTTAATCTTGTTGTTCTCTTATTTCATTTATGTTAATTTGATTCGTTAAAATTTTTAAATTAATTCTATGTGATAAATTAGCATTCCTCTGTAATAGTCCTAGATCCTAATCAGATCATTATGTGTCACTTGACACTTGTGGATTTTGTGTGTAGTGACATGTCATTTAGGGTTTTGGTCATGGTGGCAATTTACCCTACAATTAAGTACCTTGTTAATGAGTAAGTAAACCCACTTGACAAGAGGTAGGATGGGTCACAATCAAAGAAAATTCGAATTTGGAGTTGGCTAGGATTTTGAGGGGTCATTAGGTGGTCCAAGAGTGTCTTTTATGTGAAAATTATCTACCCATGTGATAGTATAACATGTTAGGGACCTAATTGTGACCATGATAGTGACTAGATAGCCTAGGGGGCCCCTTTACCCATGCATTCTTCTACTGTTTCGAAATTTGAGTTGTCACGTGTGTTTTCTTCCATGTTCCTTCTAAGTCAAATATAGAAAATTTAGAGAGAAACAAGTTTGTAAGAGGGAGTGACTTAGTGTCTTTGCTAAAAATAGATAGTGGGAATGCTTTATTAGAAAGTCTTGGGCAAACTAGCAAGGTCTTCACCCACTTTCTAAGTTTAGAGATAGTTAGGGTTTTGGAGGAAGACTAAGGGAGCTCTACAACAAATATCATTGCCTTAGCTTGGACGAAGGTTGATGTTCATACCATGACCATGTTCTTTCTTTTTACATTGTATAATGAATTTGCAAGCATGGAGTATTTGTTATGAGATCATGCATTGTATTGTGAATCTTGGTATTGTAGAGTTTGATATTGTGTTGTGATGGTGAGAATGTGTATTGTGTTCATGTAATTTTCTTGGTTTTACTTCTTGATCTTTTTTTTTTGATTTGAATGTCAAGTGTTGTATGGGTGTGAGGGCTTCACTTGCCCTTTGGGAATGGAAGAAAGGTCTAGGATGAAGGGCTTAGTTGGGCTTGAAATATAGTTGAGAACCTTGGAGTATAGGCTCCATTGTATGCCATATTCATTCATATCCTACTTGGGGGTGATAAGGGAAATGATGGTGCAGAAAGGAAGTTATTGAGTATGGGTTTTCAAGGATGCTACAATTGATGGTAGTATGTTTGGACGTTATTTGTGAAAGCCTCGAAAGGGCATGGAGATTGTTGATCTGGGAAAGCCCTGAAAGGGCATGAAATTTATTTATTGTTGATATGGTATGATGTGGTAGGTCTCCTTTTTGAAAGCACACCTTCACCCTATGTTCAATGGTTCCAATGGTGAATCAACGTGTAAGCCATGGGAGGGATTTTTTTGTGTTATATGATAATATTTATGCATTGGCAAGTGTTGTGTGTGTATCCCATTTGGACATGTTTCCCCTACTCAGTGGGTGGCTTAATAGAAGCCTAGGATGGGAGGTGAGCCTCCATGCTTCCTACTTATGTGTGTTTTGTAGGTTTTTTGAAGATGGATTCCTTGAAGATATTAGGGTTTCACCCTTGACAATGTTGAAAAATCAAGTGTGTAGAGAGGCAAATCTTTCCATGTTATTGCAAAATGTGTTGTGATGTTAAGTCTCCATTTTGCTTATAAGGTGACGTAAAATGAAATTTTCATTATTGAAGGTGTAAGGATAGGTTGAGAACCTATATCTAATTACTTCTAAGGAAATATTCATTGTAAGTTTTTACATTATGTGATTTGATGTAATATGGAGAATCATGTAAATGAGATGCATCTTCTTATAAATCAATTGGTGAAAATATTTCATAGTGGTTATGTTCTTTTCATAAAGTCAATCTAATATTGATGATTGTATTGTACAAATTATATGTTATTCATTCAATATAATGGAAGAAAATTATTGTATTTTGATAGTTCATTGTACATGCATGTATATTATCTCTTTTGGATTTCAAATCCTAACAATTTCCTAGGTTAGATAGCACCATCACATTACTTAAACATGTTCAAAAAAAAGAAATTCCATGGAAAGATTAAAAGAAATTTAGCTTGAGGGAAATACATAGTCCAAAACCAAGAGGAAACTTGTTGTGGGTGCATATTATGCTCTCTGGAAAATGTATGGGGGAAAAAAATTTATTTCCCACAATATAGAACAATATAATATTCAAAAGAATATACCCTTGGGAACCCAATACATAAAACAATAAGAAATAGGACATTAGAATAGAGATTCACACAAATAATAAACTTTTAGCTTATAAAAAATTGAAAATTAGTGACTCGTAAGAGTCACGTGACCTTTGTCACATCTTTCTCAAATAAATATATATGCATATATTTGAAACTATGTTAGGACTATAATGGTACCTAAACACCTATACCTTAACACTAGGTGTTCACAAAGAAACCATCACCATCCTAAAACAATAAAAAAAATTAAATAATAAAATTTTAAACATAACAAAAAAAGAAATCCTAACTCTAATCACCTTCCTTTCCCAAGTTTTGAGTGCACGTGACAAAGTATTGGGGGGGCAACCACTACCATAAATCAAATCCCTAATCCCTAAACATATCTACCTTGGGCCAAGGGAAGTTACGCATATCCAAGTTTCTAGGCGCCAAATTAAAGAGGCATAAAAGACAAAAAAACAAGCAAGTGCAAAAAGGTGCATAACATTTTGATGGGGACACAACCCAAGCATAGAATGGACACAACAGGAAAGGAAAAATTTTATTAACTATGAAAATATGCTAGTACACTTAGTGCAGAGAAATATACTCCAAAACATGCCCTATGGGCTTACAATAGCATAAATCTGGAGATAAATTCTTCTCCCAGTACCTTCTCTCAAACTCCACTTCGAACTGCCTTTTACAATGCCAGAAATGTTCTTAAATAGACCCCAAAGGGTTAAGGATTAGGAATACATTCTAGAAAGTGCTAGTTGGCATCCACCGCAAAAATGGAAGGTTCCAGAAGTCACTTTAGAAGTTTGTGCAAAATTAGAAGATTCTAGAAATGGTAGCCGAACTTTCAGGAGGCAGAACTTTTGAACCGTAGCTCCGATTGACGAACCGTTTACATTTTCAGAAAGCTCTTGAAGCGCTCTATAGCCCTATGGATGAGATTTTCTCATCACCAATTTTTCAACCCTATTTGAGGTCATTTAATGCCCCTAACCTGAGTTTGAAGCATTCTTAGGAGGTCTCCAGAAACTAAAAAACTATAATAACTTTCAAACCATGGGGCCTTTTGACCTGATTCTTTTTTGGAATGCTCTAAATTAAAATTACATTCATCTGACCAATTTATACCCTCTAATTTACCAAAATTATGGCTCAATTACATACTCCTATTTTTTTGACATTTACACGTATCCCAAAGTGATCAAATACTCTAACCTAGAATACCGATAGTGGAACTGTGAGAGTTGGAACCTTTATTTGACCAAAATGGGTATCCAAAAATGAAAACACATGAAACTGAAACTAAGTCTAAGTACATTTTTTTGGGTGACACAGGATTGCCCTTATACCTCTAGATGCTCCTACATCAAACACCCAGGGTAGATTGAAAAGTGACCCTATCACTTTATGAAGGGTAGAGGAAATCTCAAATGGGAAACCTTAGCTGCTACTATCCAAGTTGAGTCCTCGATCGGTCGGCCTTTCCACTTAACCAAATACTCTTCATACTGCCTAATTCTAGTACTCCTTCCCACACGATGATCTAGAATGTCTTCTATCTCCTCCTTCGTAGAAGCAAGAATTGGACATGGCTCTAACATTAGCTCCTCGTCTGCACTGTCATCATGATACTCTGTTAATTCTGCAATGTTGAAGATAGGAGAAATGTGAATTCCATCTAGTAACTCCACCTCATATGCATTTCTTGAGTCATGTTTCTTCAAAATTTTGCAGGGGCAAAATTTCTTCATCTTCAGCTTGTTGTAAGTACCCGATTGAAATCTTTCTTTTCTTAAGCATGCCATGACTACCTCCCTACTTGGAACTACTTATGTCTTCTCCTTTGATCAGCCCTAGCTTTATACTGCTGGTTCATCTTGGTAATGTGTACCTGGACCTCCTCATGTAGACGCTTGATATGTTCAGCAAACTCTTCTGCTTCAGCACTTGTCCTCTCCCCTTACTCTATCTTCCTCAATTCTGGTGTAGTCCTTGGGCTACTTCCATATATAATTTGGAATGATGATGTACCTATACTCCTATTTATAGATTTATTGTAAGCAAATTCTGCTTGTGGTAGAATCAAATCCCATCCCTTGGGCTTATCCCCAACTAAACATCTCAGCAAATTGCCCAGACTTCTGTTTACCACTTCTGTTTGGCCGTCAGTCTGCAGGTGATGTGTGGAACTGAATTTCAAGTCTGTTCTCAAATTTTTCCACAATGTTCTCCAAAAATACCCCACAAATTTAGTATCTCTGTCAGAAACTATACTCTTTGGGAGACCATGTAGTCCTACCACCACTCTGAAAAACAAGTCTATAATATGGACAACATCATGATTTTTGTAGCATGGAATGAAATGTGCCATTTTGGAGAACCTATCAACCATTACAAATACTGAGTCATTACCCCTTTGTGTCCTCAGCAATCCAAGAACAAAATCCATACTTATGTCCTCCCATGGCTTTGATGGAATAGGCAATGGCTGATATAGTCCAATATTGTGACTAAATCCCTTGGCCACTTGACAAACCTGGCAATTCTATACAAACTTCTTCACATCCTGTGACATTTGAGGCCAAAAATAATGTTCTTTGAGAATGGAAATGGTCTTATCTCGAGCAAAATGTCCTGCCATCCCTCCACTGTGTTTCTCCTTCATCAGATTTTCCCTCATGGAACTCCTTGGAATGTATAATTGACTACCCTTGAATAACATACCATCCTGAATCAGATAGTCTAACCACTTAGTTCTGTCTATAGCAACAAGTTCTTTACAAGCTTTCCATGCTTCAACAAAATCAAGATCCTCAAGGTACAAATTCTTGAGTTCAGTAAACCCAACTACTTCAACTTGAATTACTGTAAGTAATAAATGTCTCCTACTTAATGCATCTGTAACCTTATTAGATTTTCCACTTCTATGCTTCAACACAAATGTATAGCTCTGCAAGAACTCTACCCACTTCATATGCCTCTGATTCAATTTACCTTGGCTATTTAGGTACTATAATGCCTGGTGATCAGTATATAAAACAAATTCCTTTGGCAATAAATAATGCCTCCATTTCTTTAAGGCTTGAACTATTGCATAGAACTCTTGATCATAAACAGAATACTTCTTTTTTGCATCATTCAATTTTTCACTAAAATATGCAATAGGCTTACCTTATTGGCTTAATACAGCCCCAATAGTGCTACCACTAGTATCAAAATCCACCTAGAACACCTTTCTAAAATTAGGAAGTGCCAACATAGGTTGTTCAATCACCTTCTTCTTCAGCACTTCAAAACTTTTTGCAACTGTCGCAATCCATTTGAACTCTTTTCTATCCCCTCTTATTGTGTCAGTTAGGGGTGCACATATGCCACTGAAATTCTTAATGAACTTCTGGTATTACCTCAGTAGCAGACCTTAGAGTAGGCCATTTCAAGATGGCTTTTACCTTCTTTGGATCCATTTTGAGACCTTCAGGTGATATAACAAACCCCAAGTAGACTAACTCCCTTTTTGCAAAGATACACTTCTTCATATTAATTAACAGTTTCTCTTCCCTTAACCTTTCAAGGAAACTACGAATGTGCAATAAATGTTCTTCCAAAGTCTTGCTGAAAATTAAAATATCACCCAAATAGACAATAACAAATTTTCCCAAGAACTTCTTAAGTACCTCATTCATAAGCTGCATGAAGGTGCTTGGGGCGTTCGTCAATCCAAAGGGCATGACTAGCCACTCATAAAGACCCTCCTTGGTCTTGAAGGCTATTTTCCACTCATCTCCTTCTCATATCCATATTTGATGATAGCCACTCTTGAGAACTATCTTCGTGAAGTACTGAGCTCCACTCAAGAAGTCCATAAGATCATCCATTCTTGGCAAAGGAAATCGATACTTAATGGTTATCCTATTTATAGCTTGAGAGTCTATACACATCCTCCACTCTCCATCCTTCTTTGGTGCTAGTACTATAGGTACTACACATGGACTCAAGCTCTCCTGAATCAATCCCTTCCTCAATAGCTCCTGAACCTATCTATTTAGCTCCTCAGTTTCAGTAGGACTCATCCTGTGAGCAGCCTTGTTAGGCAAACTAGCTCCTGGGATTAAATCTATCTGATGACTGATTTGCCTTACCGGTGGCAATCCTTTTGGAACATTATCAGAGATGATATCTCCAAACTCACCTAGTAAATTTGAAACTTCAAGTAGTATTTCACTACTACCTTCTTTATCTTTCCTAGGGATTAAAGTATAGTACATACGTTGATGTTTCATGCCATCTAAAAAATTCCTTCCATCAACAAGACAAATCCTAGCACTGCTACATACCTTTTCACCTTTCTTTTTCATGGGCTTCAGTTTGTGGCAAACTCCATCCTTTGTTAGAGAGTACGTTTTTGCATGACCATCATGTCTTGCATGCCTATAAAATTTCCATGGTCTACCCAACAAAAGATGGAAAACATCGATTGGAATAACATCACAGAGAACTTCATCATGGTAACTCCCAATTTTGAACTTCACTAAACATTGTTCACTTACTAGGACCTTATGATCATCTTTTAGCCAAGAAATCTAATAGGGTTGGGGGTGTTTCTCCCTCTTGAGCTTCAACTTAGAGACCATCTCCTCTGATACCAAGTTATCAGTGCTACCACCATCAATGATCACATCACAACATTTATCCTCACACTTGCACGTGGTATAGAATAAACTCCTCCTTTGTCCTGGTTCAATCTCACCACTTAGTAGGACCCTTTCATTTACTAAAGTCTCTGCTCCTTCTACATCCTTTGAATGTGATGATTGTGCATCCTCATCCACATGAGCAACCCTAGCTTGACCCGTACCTCTCCTATCTGTCCTTCCTTGTCATTGAGGGCATTCAAAGGCATGATGACCTTCTTCATTGCAATGAAAATAGGTACCATAGAAGCCTCCTCTTCCTTATCTACATCCTCTACCTCTTCCTCTCTTATTTCCAAAGTCTTGATCATGGGAGCGATTGAAACCCTCATTCCTTTGGTTCCTACTAGTACCCACATCTTCATTTTTCTTTTGGGTTTCATTTCGGCCTCTAGATGACCTGCCACTACCCCTTCCTCCTTGACCATGCCCTCTTTATCTCCCTTCAAACCTTTTATTTAGCTTCTCTTCAACTCATAGGGAAAACTGGTATGCCTCTTCAATGCTGGTCATTCTTACCATACTTAATTCCTCCTGGATGTTAGGTCACAACCCACTGATATAACGAGCAACCTTCTCCTTATTTGCTTCTGCATGACTTGCTCTAATTAAAAGTCAGTAAAACTCCTCTGTATATTCCTGGACTTAATTTCTTGCTTGCTTTAACCCATGCATCTTCTTAAATAAGTCAAGCTCGTAGTCAACAAGAATGAACTACTTCTTTAGTTTGTCCACCATGCGATCCCACATTGTGACCTTATCCTTTCCTCTTCTATTTCTTTCCAATTGAACCTCTTGCCACCAGATTTTGGCATGTCCTTTTAGTTTGGCCTTTGCAAACTTAACCCTATCTAGGTCCCTGATATCATCATACTCAAAGTATTCTTCCAGTTCATTAATCCAGTCGATCAACTCATCTGGTTCCAAATTTTTTGAAAATACACCTACATCAATTGTAGGTCTTTTACCAAACTTAGTATTGGCCCTAAAAAGCCTTTCCTCTACCTGATTTAGAACTTCCCCATCAACTTCCCCTTTTGGTCCAATTTTTTCTTCTTCATTGTCGTCCTCACTTTCATCACCTGCAGTAACATTTGTTCCTCTATGGAACTCCTCTTGCAATGTTTGTACCTACCTTTGGAGGGCTCTAACCTCCTTAGGATTAATATCTCAGGCCCTTCCACCATGCTCTCTTCATGGAGGCATCTTCTTAACTCAAACCCACATCCACATAGTCCTGGTGCAAACTGCCTCACAGTCGGTGCTCTGTCTACACACTCAGGAAAACTAGGCTCTGATACCACTTGATGGGGACACAAACCAAGCACAGAATGGACACAACAAGAAAGAAAAAAATTTATTAAATATGAAAATATGCTAGTACACTTAGTGTAGAAAAACAGACCCCAAAACATGCCCTATGGGCTTACAATAGCATAAATCTGGAGATAAATTCTTCTCCCGGTACCTTCTCTCAAACTCCACTCTGAACTACCTTTTACAATGCCAAAAATGTTCTTAAATAGACTGCAAAGGGTTAAGGATTAGGAATACATTCTAGAAAGTATTTTTTGGTATCCACCACAAAAATGGAATGTTCCAAAAGTCACTTTAGAAGTCAATGCAAAATTAGAAGATTTCAGAAATGGTAGCTGAGCTTCCGGGAGGCATAACTTTTGAACCATAGCTCCGATTGATTAACCGTTTACATTTTCGGAAAGCTCTCGAAGCACTCTATAGCCCTATTGACGATTTTTTTCTCTCCCCCATTTTTCAGCCCTGTTCAAGGTCATTTAATGCCCCTAACCAGAATTTGAAGCATTCTTAGGAGGTCTCGAGAAACCAAAAAATTGCAATAACTTTCAAACCGTGGGGCCTTTTGACTTGATTCTTTTTCTGGAATGCTCTAAATTATAATTACATTCATCCGACCAATTTATACCCTCTAATTTACAAAAATTATGGCTCAATTACATACTCCTATTTTTCTAGCATTTACACGTATCCCAAGGTGTTCAAATACTCTAACCTAGAACACCGATAGTGGAACTATGAGAGTTGAAACCTTTATTTGACCGAAATTGGTATCTAGAAATGAAAACACATGAAATATAAACTAAGTCTAAGTACATTTTTTTTGGGTGACACAAGATTTCCCTTATACCTCTGGATGCTCATGCATCACATTTTGGAAGGGACTTAAAGTGATCCTTTTTGAGGTGTCATGATAGGTTAGTTCTTGGGTGGTTTTCCCATGGGAAAGTTAATGCCCCTTGTTATAATAAAGTGTGTGGGGCCTAGGCAAGCCACCTACGGAGAAGGGAAAACCTTAGGTGCTAGGGGGATAAAGTAGTTAGGAAACCATGTATAGTATTTGAATGTTTTCGGCATGGGAAAACTTATAAGGAGGGAGTGATAGAAGTGAGGGTAGGTTAGGTTAGAAGGTAGATAGGTTATGTTTAGGTTAGACTAGCATATTTTTAAATCATGTTTTTGGGTTAATGTTTAGAGATTGATTATAATATGAGTCAAGTAAAGATATAAACACTTTATTTGTTTAGGATAAGGAGTGAAGAGGTACTTAGTAAGTAGTGTTAAGAAAGTAAGTTTGGTTGTTAGATTAGTAGAAGTTAGGTAGGATTAAGGTAGCATTAATGTATAGGTGGTTAGGAATATTTTGGGGTTAGAATGTTATATCATGTCATGTGTCATAACTAGAAAGTAAAAGGGGAAGTGGACTAGGATAATTTTAGTAGTTAGTAGAAAGTGTTAATTCTTTTGTTATGAGATTGTTAGTAGGGTTTTGGAATTAAATTAGTAGATAAATGCAGGTGTTAGTGGAGTGTTAATATTATTATTATTATTATTGAGGTGATAGACCTTAGTAAACTAATGATAGGTTTTAATTGATAATTAATTACAAATAGTTAGTAAATAAAATAAAAATAAAAATAACAGTAATAATAAATAATAAAACAAAATAAATAAAAGTGTAATATGTATAACAATTATTTTTGGTAAAAAATACTCAAATAAATAATCTATATAACATCCTCATTATGTACATGAATTTAATATATGAAAGGATGTTAATTATAAGGGACACATTAAGTGGTAAATAGATTCTTAGTAATGATAAGATTAGTTGGGGATATAGAAAATTATATGTTAAATAAATATAGGATTTCAATTATTATGTAAGTTATTTATTTATCTTTATTTAGTCATCACTTAATTAATAACAAAGTGGTAAGGTCATATGTAAGGAGTAAATTAGAAATCAATCTTGTAATTTAATATTTTATTTGAAGCTCTTATATTTTTCTTATTTATTTAACCCATTAATTGATAGTTAGGATATAGCCCTAATGTACTAATCCTTGTATAATTTGATGTGGGTGTCAATCGACACTGGTCAATGATAACCAATAACAAGATCTTAGAGAATATTAAAATAATAATAATGAAATAGTATGTATATAAATACATGGTCAATAGTCAAATTAATGGTACATGAGTTGTTATGAACTTAATGATCTTATTCTCATAATTTGATTTAGATGTTAATCAACACTTAAAAGTGTTATTTAATAATAAGGTTTTTAGAGGTAGTAGAGTTAAAATGAATGGTACATATATATGGTTTCATGGTCAAGTAATGATATATGGTTAGGTTAATAAATTAGGAGTGACCCACGTGCAAGATGATCATCAAATTTGGCATACCTAAATAAAAGAAGACGAAAAAAAAAGATAAATTAATAGAATAAAATGAATTGGGATTCGTAAATTGTAACACATCATAGAAATTGAAAAATTCATAAATGATAAGAGATTTAAAATACTTAGTGGTAAAACATCTAGTTGATTGGAGTGGTTAAAAGACATAGTGCAAAAATTTTATCGAAATAGTCCTACCATAATAATTTAGGGCCAAAATGGGACATAGAATGAAATGAGTGAAGGATATTTACAGAGGGCAATTATTAAACATCTTCATTGAAAGCGACTATGGAACCATTATAAAAACATCAACGCAAAATTTGAGTTCATATTTACATAGGTCTCACTTTGAGGATAGGAGGTGAATTTCGATATGATAACATTGCCTAACTAGTATGTTATACCTAGTTATTTAGTTAATGATCGGATTGGTATCTTCTAACATGAGTTGTTGTCCTAACACTCAAAAATTTGATAGAACATTCATAACAAGAATAGATCTATACATTTTATTGTTATTTCATCTTTCAAAAAAATTTATTGGTTGTGTTTGTTAAATTTAGGGCATGATAGGCAGTTGGATAAAGGAGAGACAAGTAGTGTTGGAGCAGAAGAATTTGTTGAACATTTGAAGAATATCCATGAGGAGGTAACAAAGCACATCATAAAGATGAATACATAGTATAAAGCTAAGTCAGATGTGAAAAGGAGGTATAAGGAATTTTAGATTGGAGATGAAGTCACGGTTCATTTGAGAAAGGAGTATTTTCTAGTGGGTACATAAAACAAGCTGAAGATAAAGAAGTTTGGACCATGCAAGATAGTGAAAAGGCATGATTCTAGAAATGCTTATGAAGTGGAGTTGCCAACTAAATTGACTATTTCACCAGTATTTAATATTTCAAATTTAATAGAGTATTATGAAGGAGGTGATGAAGATGAAGTTACAAAAGTGCAATGGAGTATTCCAATAGCTATACACTCAAAAGTGTGTCATGCTCTAAACCCATCTATCCAATCAATTCCATGAGTTCATAATGTTCGAATTCTAGCTTAGAGCTCCCTATCCATAGAGTGCAAGAAGGTATGTTTCAAGTTTGAAGGCTCTCAGCCGAGCCTTAGAGATGCACTTCTTGCTAGTAAACCATGCAACGGGAGGTTCCAAAGACAAGATGCAAGAATGCAAATGTCTCAAGGAGTTCCTCAAGAATGCACTGCAAGTATAGAAACTAAGCTAAGATGAGAATGCAAAATGTAGCTATGCTAAAACATGTATGAAAGTGTTACAAAACCAACTATTAAGCTATGTGAGATTATTGCAAAAATGAAAGCTAAACTAACATGCAACTATACTAAGAATGCCATATAATCTTATGGTAGTATGATGGAATGAGAGAATGTAGACAAGAAGTGAGAAGTTCTCCACAAAGCTCCAAAGAAACTTGTTAGAAAATTTGCAGCATAACAATACTCAAAAGATGGATCCTTTGAGGGGGAAAGCTCTCTCCCTTTTAAAGTCGTACAGACGGTAGAGATCAAGATGAAGATGGTGGATGATCAATGGTGGAATTCGAAAAGAGGAGTGATCCATGTGCACACACAAGTCAACCAATATAATATAAGTTGACTTGTCACACAAGACAAAAGTCTCACAAGCCTTTTCTTTTGATTGTAAAATAGAAAAAGGACTTAATGTGTGCACTTTAAGTGGGTTAGAAGAATGGGGTCTTTTATTTAATTAAAAGGGGACATGTTCTTTTAATCAAATAATGAACTTAGGATAGCATAGTCAAACTATAGGTTATAATCAAATAAATTGATTATTAGCAATTTGGTCTAGGTAAATGATTAAATTAATTTAGCCAAAATGTTGAGAAGGGGGCTAATAGTCTAGATGACCATTTTTAGGTGATTACATTTGCCCCTCTTTGACTAATGTGTGATCAATTTGGGAACACATTACGTCAAAGAAAATAGAAGCCAAGTGGGCAACAATAGAAATAGATATCTGATTCTAAAAAATGAAACGCTGAAAGAGATAGCAAATCCTGAATGTATAGTCTAATAGTGATAGTACTAAACACCAAGATAGAGATCATGTCAGAATTCAAGAAGAATACTAACACCTAGCAAAGCAAATAGATCAAGAGCAAGTGAAAGGATCAAACAAATGCTCTTAAGAAGTAGATAGTTGTAGCAAGTATTGATAAACTATTTCTGCCCCCTCAGAATCAAAATCAAAATGAAGGGTAATGTAGAAATGAGCTAGATACGGATAAATTGAGATATAGCAATGTCCAGGATGATAGATGAATGATTATAACCAAAAAGTGACTATAAGAAACTGATAGAATGCCCCTATTTTACCAAAGTTGAACGTGAAAGATAAATCATAAAAATTAGGTCAAATCGAGTAGAAAGAGGATTTAGACGTGAAAAGGTGAATCGAAGTAGATATGAAGCATAGAAATGACGAAGACATGAAGAAATGAAGATGCCCCAGCAATGATTCGAAGATTAGACCTCAAAGGGTCAGCTAACTGCTTAGAAGAAGGTGAAATATTAAAATGCAATTTTGACCATCAAGATGAACTCAAATTTTGATTTCGATCTTGAAAATGGATCCGGGATGTCAAAATTAGCTAGGCATGCAATTTTTGCGTAATTCCAAGATGTTTGAAAATTAGGTCAAAATGAGGTCGGAAGCTATAAAAGGGGCCCAAGTGTCATTTTCAAAAATCATTTGTCTTTTGTGCCTTGCGGAGAGCTTTTGAGTGGTTGAGAGGTGACGATGGCTTTGGCAAACATTTTGCTTCACCGACACCATCTCGAGCGTAGCCGGTTGCACAACTGGCCAGAGTAGTATGGGGCACCGATAAATAACCACTTTTTTGTCATGTTTTTTAGCTTTTTTGGTGTTTTTTCACATGTACAAAGGGTTTTTGGCAAAATATCATGTGATACTTAAAAAGTATCGCATGGTTGCTTTGTAAAATGTCATGTGACAAAAATTTTCAAATAAAGTGTCGCACAACTGTTTTAGGTTCTATCATATGGGACATCCCCATATGTTGCATGAGCTAGTCTAAAATGTCACACGAAAGAAATGTGTCGCATAGCTTTAATAAAAGTATCATATGATACTATTTCAGCAAATTGTATCGCCCTCAGTGGAAAAAAGGATCGCACAGATGCATTTTGGCATGTTTTAATGAGTTTTGTGCATTACAATCATGTTTTTGATATGTTACTGATGTTTGCATTTTTTTGTGTTGACAAGAGGTATTTCTGGCATTACATATCAGAGCCCCCAAGGTGGTGGGGTTGTGTGTGGTAGACCTATTGAGTGACGCTGAGCAGGCTTCTATTTCTGCTATGGGTTTGCGATGGGTCATATGGATGCCCCATATACGGGCAAACCATGGATTGCTAACTACACTGAGTGAGTGGTGGCAAAGTGAGCATAACACCTTTCATTTACTGATTAGAGAGGCATCTATTACACTAGAGGATGTGTATTGCATCTTGTGAGTGCCATGCCATGGTGAGCCGGTAAGTTTGTCTGATTGATCGATCGTGTTTTTAACAAGTTGATGTTGATGCCAATGATACTAATGTCAAGTTTGGTGATATGTCACAGGTGTACTATGATCAGACCCCGACAGAGGGGCAAGCATCTATGCAACAGATGTTCCAAGACATGACCATCCTAGACTATCATCTGAGTTGGGAGTGACTAATTGATGATTATGGTGCTAGTTACCCTTTATCGAGCTTGCTATGTTCATTGATTGCTCAGGCCTTGGTGACTGACAGGAGCCAGAAGGGCTTCCCACTAGGATGGGATAGACTGGTGGCAGATTTGATTGCTCGACTACGTAGGATGGCATGGGGGCCGACGATCCTAGTTGATATGTATCATGAGCTCCATGAGATAGTGTGCCATTGTGGTGGTTCCTGGGCATGTGGAGTAGCACTGGCATAGATTTGGGCTTGGGTGCACATTGCAGTGATCCGACCATGGGTGCAACCATGAGAGTAGGGCCAGCCTTAAATTTTTTGTTATAGAGGTTTTATCCCAAAGAGACATAGTGGGGATGTGACTTATTATTGATGAGCATTTGATGAGCTGACGACATTCACGTGGCGGCCATACCAGGAGTGCCAACAGTGGTTAGATTCAGGGGAGCTAGACTATATGCGATATAGAAGGCCATTGGTGGCTCAAAGCATAGATATAGTAGAGCAATTTGTGATCGGACGAGTATGGAAGCAATTTGCAAAGTGACAGGAGATATCAATGGAGATGACCACCTATGCTTGGATGCATGTTGATGAGGCCCTAGAATGGTTACCAATGCTAGACTATCAAATGGTGGTACGGGATACAAAAGCTCTATTGGTGACTCCCTAGGATTACTGACCAGATGTGGAAAATGTAGGGGCAGATCCAATATACCTTCATGAGAGGCAGAGGCACCCATTCCCATGATTTACAGAGCTTGATGCACTACCTACGGGAGGTGGACATGGAGGGGGTGGAGGCGGGAGATGGATGGAGGTTGGAGAGGGATCCTGAGCAAGGATGAGGAGGATGCAAGCACAGGCCACGAGGGAGACGAAGGAGGAGGAGGGGGAGGAGGAGGAGGAGGAGGTGCCACTGAGGCAACGAAAGGTGGCACCAGTAGAGGAGGTGTAGGTAGAGCAGGCATAGGTAGAGCAGGTGCGAGTAGAGCAGGTGCAGGTAGAGTAGCCAGCACAGGGAGGTGATGACTAGGATGCAAGGATCCGTGCTCTAGAGGGAAAGAAGCCAGCACAGGGAGGTGATGACCAAGATGCGAGGATCCATGCTCTTGAGGCAGAGCTGCAGACAACTCGGGTAGCCATCGCAATGCGAGACCAGTAGTTGATAGATGAGTGAGCACAGGTGGATGAGCTCCGAAGGGAGTGAGACACTGCCAGGTGAGAGGCAGCACATCATGGTGCATGCATCACTTATTATTATGCCACCTATAGGAGTGTGGTGCCACTAGGGCAGGGACTTCCCGATTACTCAAAGCAAGCAGGTAGATCAAAGGGTGCGGTACAACCACCAGATAGGAGATAGGCTCCACCACTAGGGCCACCACCTCCTCCTACTGTAGATGGTGCCAGTCAATCATAGGTTGATAGTTTTGACATTTTGAGTATATAGCATGTATTTTTGAGATGGATATCCAGATTTTGGATCTCATTTTGTATATGTACTGTGACACATTGAGATATATATATATATATCTATATATATGAGATACTGGATTATGATTTGGCATTTTTGTGTACTTATCTCAAATGGATGTTTTAGCATGTTGGGTTTCATGTGATGTTTCAGTTTCTATTTCTTTCCCATGTATGCATTGACTTGGATAGTTATGCTCATGTATCTTTCTGATGCGAGATGTTTTTAGCTCTTACGTGTATGATGTAGACTTTATGTTTTTGAAAACATGTGATACTTGGATAAATTTGAAATTGATGTTTAGATTAACTCCTTATGATGACAGGATAGCAAGATAGAGATGAAATGAAAGCTCAAGAAGATGAAAGATAAAGAAAGCAAAGAAGAAATAGTTAGCTAAAATGTCCACAAAAGGATGAAGAGAGAGCTCTCCCCACATGCAGGAATGCAAGACTAGACTTTAAGAAATGGACCTAAAATGCAAGTTAATATGCAAAGTGGTTTACCAGCAAGAAATGCATAACATTCAGACTCTTGATTTCATCATTGAGCATTTGTTAGGGACATCATGAGATCATACAATCATCACTAGTATAACTATGAGGATATGAATATGATTGATATCAGATAGGTATGTGGAAATTGAATCTAAGCATTAGAGACATGTAAGTCAAGATAACTACGCGATTAGATTCCCTAAGTTTAATTTAGCAAGATTACACCTATATCAAGGCATAAGTGCCAGGATAACCCCCGAGTGTGATTTTGCAAAAGAAAATAGTCAAGGATGATATGTTTATAATTAAAAGTGTCAAATAGGACAAGCATGAATTCTTTAAAACACTATAGACAAATAAAGTATACCCACAAGCAGAAATCAAGAAAACATGCCCCATGCCCCCAGTCTTCTAGTCAATGACATCCTTGAAAGACTATTAGGGATGGAACATAAAGAAATCATCATAGATAGCACACAAAGTAGATAAAGATCAGCATAGCTCAGTTGTTTAAGTATTAAAGTGCCGTGTGTAAGTCACTTGGCCATTTCTTCAAGACTTGATTCTGATAGTGAGAAATATCGCAACATCGGAGACCATAGATAAACTATCTAAAAAGTGTTGAAAAACACTTGATGTCAAGGTGGGGGAAGTGTTGAGAAACATTTTTTTGTGAGTTGTCAAAGAAACCCTAATTGCCAAGAATACCTCAATAGGCTAAGTAGCTATGCCCCTAAGACAAGGACAAGAAATAATTTCAAGCCAGGAAATGTGTAGTGAAATGGATGACTGAGACTAATAGACATAGCTGCAAGGGTTTCAAGTAGTGCATGTTTCCAGGTTTTCACCACTTGACAGATTTTTTCAGGACTTTTTTCAAAAAAAAATTGTATTTTAAAAAAAAAATTATTTTTTTGGTGATACATCAAAGCACCTATTGCTAGGTTTTCACTAAGATGATCTTTTTTTTAGGTCATTTTTTGATTTTTAGGATTCTTTTCAAGATCATAGATATATACAAGATAACTAAGTAGCAAGCCTCTAATCATAGAACTTCTTCAAATGTAGGATGTTGATAGGCTCTGCAAGCTCTTCACCCTCTAGAGTAGACAGCTGATAAGCACCAAACCCAAATATTGTTGTGATAATGTACGGGCCTAACATATTAGGTTCAAATTTCCCTTTCTGCTCTTGATGTTGCTGATTTTTTGGATTCTCTCTAGGCACAAGTTCACCTAATTGAAACTCACAAGGGTGAACTTTCTTGTTATACTGAGTAGACATGTGCTTTTGATAAGTTCTCATGTGATCAAAAGCAACCTTATAATGTTCATCAAGAGTCTCTAATTCATGTACTCACATAGCTCTATGGTCCTCATCAATTATCAACCCATGTAAGGAGACTCGTAAGGAGGGGATCTCGACTTCTAATGGGAGAACAACCTTAGAGCCATAGACTAGAGAAAAGGGCATAGCCCCTATAGGAGTACAAATAGAGGTTCTATAGGCCCAAAGTGCCAAATTTATTTGCAAGTGCCAATCTTTCCCAGACTTGTGAACTGTGCGGTGTAGGATTTTTAGTAGTGTTTTATTAGAGGCCTCAACTTGGCCATTCCCTTGGAGATAGTAAATAGAGGACCAGTGTTGCTTAATTCAAAAAAAATTGCACACCTACTTTAAGTCTTTATTCTTGAACTGCCCTCCATTATCCGTAACAATAGAGGATGGGATACCATATCGGCAAATGATGTGATTTAGTATAAACAGGACAACATGTTTTTCTATAGTAGCAAATTATGGTACAACTTCAACCCATTTAGTGAAATACGATATTGCTGTGATGACGAATTTATGACCATTGGATGAGCTTGGATGAATCTTTTCTACCAAGTCAAAGGCCCATTGTTGAAACGGCCAAGATGTCATAGAAGAGATTAACTCTCACCCAGGAGCATGTATCAAGTTGCCATGGAGCTAACATTTCTGAAAGGACTTCGCATAGCGCACAGCATCAGCTTGCATGGTGGGCTAGTAATAACCTGTCCTAAGCAATTTTTGAGCAAGTGTAAGGCCGTTTGAATGTGCCCCACAAATGTCATCGTGCACTTCAGCAAGCGCCTTTTCAGACTCTTCTAGCTCTAAATACCTAAGCAATGTTCTATCTAGACCCCTCCTATACAAGTCACCAGAGACCAAGGTGTAATGTGAAGCATTGTGAAGGAGTTGGCATTTTTTGTTGCACGTGAGGGTCTTGAGAATAACCTGATCATGCAGGTAAGAGAAGATAGCCACGTAGCGGGAGGAATCGTGACCTACAACAGTGCAGATCACTTCGTTATCTGAAGAATCATAGGCTAGATCACTTCGTTATCTGAAGAATCATAGGCTAGAATCATAGGCTAGATGATGAAGAATCATAGCCACGTAGCGGGAGGAATCGTGACCTACAACAGTGCAGATCACTTCATTATCTGAAGAATCATAGGCATTTTTTGTTGCACGTGAGGGTTTTGAGAATAACCTGATCATGCAGGTAAGAGAAGATAGCCACGTAGCGGGAGGAATTGTGACCTACAACAGTGCAGATCACTTCGTTATCTGAAGAATCATAGTGCAGATCCACCAAGAACTCAAATCACGATTCATGTTCTTGTAGTTGAAGGATAGATGCTAGAGTAGCCATAGCATCGACAGCCTTGTTTTCTGCTCTAGGAATTTGCTAGAATGTCACAAAAGTGAAATAGTTCCTTAGAGCATCTATCAACTTCTTATAAGGAATCAACTTGTCATCTTTTGTTTGATAGTTATTGTTCACTTGGTTTATAACAACTTGAGAGTCTCCATAGATACGTAATTTAGTTATTCTCCATTCAAGAGCCATTTTGATCCCATTTGTTAATGCTTCATATTCAGCAATGTTGTTTGTACATGGGAAAAAAGAGTTTGTAGGACTTTGGAATCATATAACCATGAGGGGAA
Source organism: Cupressus sempervirens (assembly GCA_028749045.1). Taxonomy (NCBI): domain Eukaryota; kingdom Viridiplantae; phylum Streptophyta; class Pinopsida; order Cupressales; family Cupressaceae; genus Cupressus; species Cupressus sempervirens. The sequence goes on from CM053791.1 coordinate 349,651,601, forward strand.
ATAAAAAAAACACCCACTCTAGCTCCACTCTGAGTATGAGACCCATCAAAAAACATCTTCCATATCCTCTCAAAAATATACATGATTGAGGCATCTAAAAACTCAATTTGCATAGGTGTTGTATCTTTGAGTGGAAAGTCAATCAACTGGTTAGCTATGGCCTATCCTTTGATTGCCTTACGTTCAACATACTGAATGTCAAATTTAGAAAGAATCATCATCCATTTAGCAAGATGACCAATAAGTGTAGCTTTACTTAACAAATATTTCAAAGGATCTATCTTAGCAATCAAGTGAATTATATGCACCAGCATATAATGTTGAAGCTTTTGAGAGGCAAATACTACAGCAAGGCATGCCTTCTCTATACTTGTATAGTTTATTTCATAAGCTACCAAAGTTTGACGAATATAGTATATGGCTCTTTCTTTACCTATCTCATCACTTTGGGCTAAGAGTGCTCCTAGAGAAGAATTCATAGCTGAAATATACATAATCAAAGGTTTTCCTAGAATGGGTGGCATCAAAATTGGAGGTTTTTCCAAGTAGCCTTTGATTTGATATAAACTCTGTTGATAGTCACTGTTCCAAATATGGGTAGATCCTTTATGTAGATTTTTATTGAAAGCTTGAGCCTTATCAGCCAATTGAGAGATAAATCTTCTTATGGATTGTAGACGTCCTTGCAGACTTCTAAGCTGACTAATATTCTTTGGTGGAGGCATATCCATGATAGCTTGGACTTTTACAGGATCAACCTCAATGCCTTTTTTTGAAAAGATATACCCTAGCAATTTCCAAGAAGTGACACCAAAGGCACATTTTTTTGGATTTAGCCTAAGTTAAAATTGTTCCATATAGTCCAATATCAGACTAAGGACTCTGAGATGTGTGTCTCATTTTTTAGATTTAACCAGTGTGTCATCAACATAGTCTTCCATGTTTTTATGCATCATATTATGAAAGATGGTTGTCATTGCTCTTTGATATGTAGCACTAGCATTTTTAAGTCCAAAAGGCATGACATTCCAGAAAAAGGTACCCCATGCACATGTAAAAGCTATCTTTTCTTGGTCAGCTAGAGCTATCTTGATTTGGTTATATCGATGTTTGGTAGTGGAAAGTCATCCTTGGGGCATTCTTTGTTGAGATCTCTGAAATCAGTACAAACTCATATGGATTTTTCATGCTTAGAGATAAGTACAATATTGGAAATCTACTCCACATAATCAATGGCCCTAATGAAGTTTGCACTTAAGATTTTTTCCAACTCTGCCTTGACTAGTAGGGCCACATGTGGATGCATTTTTCTCAACTTCTGTTTGACAGGCTTAACATCTGGTGAGATTGATAAGTGATGCATGATGAGATCTTTATCAAGCCTTAGCATATAAAAGTATGTCCATGCGAAGTTGACCTTCTTGTCTTGAAAGAAATGAGCAAACTGTGTCTTTTCTTTGTTTGACAAGGATTGAGCTACATGAATAATCTTAGGACATTCTTCTGTACCCAAGTTGATAGGCTATGTAGTTTCAATGAGAACTGAAGAGCTATCTTAGAAATAGCTTGGTAGACTACCAAGTACCTCATCCACAGGTGCCTCAGGGAGGTTTTCACCATTAGATACACCTTTATTTTTACTTTTTTGAGGATCAGACACCGCCACAATGTGGTTTTCGCCATCTGACTGCTTATTTTTTCTTTTAATTTTTTGACTGAGGTACTTGATATCTGATTCCATCATGTTAACCATGGGTTCGTTGGTGGAAGAAGTGACAGGTTCAATGGCATTTAGATAACAAGCGATCTCATAGTCATTTTAGAAAGACTATATTTCAAGTCTTTGATTTTGGAGAGACCAATCTATGAGATCCTGGTGAATTAGTGAGAGTGATGTGGAATTTTCAATGTGATTGATATGGAAGGAGTCATCTCTAGTGACTTTTGAAGTCGAGCCTATAGAGAATGTCGCAAAGGAGTCTAGCTCAGGAATAGAACTAGAGGAACTAGCATGATCCATTGAGACATGTTGTGAGTCAAACTCATTTGACCTTATACTAGACTGTTCGACCACATTTGGTTGGGTTGTATAGGCATGAATTACATCCACCCCTAGCTCACAAGATGCGTCTGAGAGACTTTCCCACTCATACTCATGAGAATTTGTACTCTGATCTCTAGCTTTGAGACGAGCAATATTCTGTCTGATTCGTCCTCTATTCGTGTCCTTAGGAGTAGATTCTTCTAGTTCCTATTGTTGGGAGGTAGAAGCTTCCTCATTATTATTAGTATTCAATATTTCTTCTCCCCAAAGGAGGGAAGTGAGAGGGACAAAGTCTTCATCTTGTGAAGTGGTCACAATTATGGGAGGGTCATCACTCTCTGATTCGCTAGACGTGAGAAATCTTCGATCACATGTTGGTATATCATTGTCTAGCCCAAAGCCTAGACCAGTTGTGTCTCGAGTATCACAACCTTGAGTGTGAGTTAAAGGTTCAACTAGAGCATTTTTACTACCAGTTAAGAACCCATGGCCTTGATAGCCAATTTTTGTTAGAAATTTATAGTCTTTTCCATATTTTTTAGGAGAAATAGGAGTAGTCACTGTAACTTCCTCATCTTCCTCTTCTCTGTAGATCCAGTCCTTAATGGCGTGTTCTTCCTTTTTTGCTTCTAAAGGTATTGATGATTGCACAAAAGTGCCAAAAAGTGTCATAGCAAAAGTGGAAGGCTTCTTTGTGGTAGTTGGTTTCCCATAGGATTGAGGGGAAACTAGTAAGGCAGCAATAGAGTCCAAAGTGTACTCACCCATACCAAGGCTCATCATTTTTAGTTTTTTGTTCACACTCTGTGAAAGATGGTGTTGGCTCATGAGAAGAGTAGTTGTGTGTGACCAGCATTTCAGCAGTAGACAATGTGTTAATGGACATCGAGTTGTCATCAAGGACAACTATCTTAGTACCATTTAATGGGAACTTGATGCACTAATGGTATGTAGAGGGCATCGCTTGCATGTTGTGAATCCATGGTCATCCCAACAACAAGTTATATGTGAGAGGTATATCTAGGACCTAGAAGACAACATCTTTTTCCACTAGACCAACTTGAATTGGTAGCACAATTAAACCCTTAGAAGGGCATTCGTCCTCATCATAGGCTTTTATGGTGATCTTTCACCTAGGGTCAATGGCGAATTCTGACATGCCCAACTATTGTATCACATTGAATGAGATAATATTTAACCCTACACCATTATCTATCAAGACTCATTGGATGTGAGTACAAAAGATTTGAACTTCGAGGTGGAGAGCAAGGTTATGGGGATGACTGAGAGCTTGATCATCTTCTTAAAAAAAGGTGAGATAGTGAGGCGAGGAGATGTGGTTCACCATAGGTTGGAATCGTTCCACATCAATATCTGTGGGAACGTTGACAGAACATAAAGCTTTCTCAAGGATATCCTTGTGCAAAAGGGATAACTCTAGCAATTTGAAAATGGAGACTTGTGCTTGTGTGTTTTGTAGTTGGCTAACAAGATCATAGTTGGAGATCTTGGAAGTAATTGGTTGCTTAGATGATGAAGCATTTATAGGGTCATGAGAAACTTTTAGGACAACCTTATATTGCCCCCTAGTAATAGTGTTAAGTGGTTCACTTTGAGAAGATGAAGATTTAGCCACTCAGAGTACCACCTTGGGTCTAGTATCAGTATGGTCTTGAGGAGTGGATCATGTCCTTGAGATCACTTTTGGTCATTCATCTTTAGCATCATAATTTGGCCAATTGTCATTGTTGGAGCTTCCATACATATGTATTCAACGGGCTCAAGCATGCCTATAACATTATCAGTGTCAGCATAAGCATAACTAATTTTGGCATCATGATTCTTTTTGATAGCTTTTGAGGTTTCACCCTTCTCCTATTCTAGCAAGGGTTGTTTAAAAGCTTTGTGGTCAGCATTTTTAATGAGCCCATCTGTGACAACTTTTCCTTCCTCAATGAGATCTTGAATTATGTCTTTGAGCTTAAAACAATTTTCAATGTTTTGATCCTTGCTTCAGTGATAACTACAAGTGTGGTCTTCTCTCCACCATGGAGGTTTGACAGGTGGATCATAAGGATGAGAATTGTCCAGTAAAGTAACCAGTTTGTTCGCAATCAAATTTTTTAGAACCACGTCATAAGGCTCAACCATAGGCATGTAAACACATTGTTTCTTGGTAAACTTAGAGCTCTTGTCAAATGTTTGTGGTTTCAAAATTTCTTTTTGTTTCGCAGCATAGATGGCACTGGAAAGGTTAAATGCAGGTTCCTTGGTCTTAGGAGTGTCCACTACTCCATCATTGACAACATACTTTTTCTTATTCCAAGGTTTTCCTTTGTCTCTACCATTCCCATTGTTACTTTTTTCTTTGTTTATAACAATGTCACCTCTTTTGATAGAAACATCCTCAATGCGATATGCACTCCCCACCATGGCATTAAAGGATGTGAATAACTATTTTCTTAGATCAAAGTATAACTTGGGTACAAGCGTATTGACAAAAATGTCAATTTTTTCAGCCTCAGGCACTTGTCAAGGATACCGAGAGTATACAAATGTCCATCATTGAAGGTACATTGCAAAAGGTTCTCCCAATTTTTGTTTGATGTTGCATAAGTATAGCACAGTCACAGGATGTTGAATGTTGTATGAATATTGCTAGATAAATCATTGTGCAAGCTCGTCAAATTTTTTAAGAGGAGGACTCAATTTTGTAAACCATTCCATAACTTGTCCTCTTAGACTCCTAGGAAATAACCTCATAAGAAAGGTGTCTTCATGCATAAAATCCATGCTAAGAGAATAGAAATGTCTCACATGATCATGAGGATCACCATTTCCATCGTATTTTTCATATTTAGGGACCTCTATGTCTTTAGGAAATGGTAGCATGTAAAGACTCCTATCAAATGGAAGAGCACAAATTGGTTCAACAAATGATGTCTTAGGTGGCTCTTTTGAAGTTTGTAGTTGTGCAAATTGTTTCCTTAGTTCCTGTATTTCTTCCCTTAAGATTTCAGCCTCAATGGGCTCTTGTTTTGGAATTATATGCTCAACATCAAAACCTTGAGGAAGTTTCCATCCCCTAGCTATCATGTATCGAAAGTATTGGTCTCCATTTTCCTCTAAAGCTCTAAACATTAGTTTTTGGGTGAAGCCATCTTGTTGAAATTTGATCACATCTTCACTAGTTACTTCTTCATCACTATCATGATGTGATGGTTTAGGTGGTGAAGGACATGCGCTAGCGGTAGCTCTAGGAGTCCTTGGTGGTGTGTGATTGCCATCATTGTTCTCAAAAGGATTTCGAGGACAAGTTCTTTTATGTCTTTCATAGTGTGCTTGATTGTCAGTGTCGACTTGTTGGTTTTCTCTTTCCATAGCATATATAGCTTCCAAAATCTTTTGAGTTTCATGTGCTTGTTCTTCTAAGCGACGTTTAATTTCATCAAGGTGCACCATAGTGACTATACCACTTGTATCCTTGGGTGTCTCAGAGGGTGTACCAAATGGATTTTCAAAACTATAAAGTGGATTATGCCTAACATTAGTTGTTTGTGTTTGGGTAGACTCAGGATCTTCCACACAAAGTTGTTTGCGAAGACGCTTGGGTGGTGTCTCCAATTGCCTAAAAATGAAAGGGGTATGATTACCGTCACCACCTTGATGTCCAATTGTGACCGGCATGTAAGGTTTTTCTTTTCTTAATAGGATAAGAGAAGTATGTCAGATGTGAAGCTATCACAACCAAGATTAGTCACTTGTCAAAGTATATCAGATGGCTTGTCAAACAGTGCTCAAGAATTTACAGCACTGGTGACTCGAGTTGAGAAGGCAAGCAAGAAGCTCAATAGCCAATAGCTAGAAGAGAGGTAACTAGATTTGAGAAGTGATTCATCAGGGATGTTTTAAGACCTACATTCGATAGACTAAACTCATCTTTTCGACTTAGGATAGCTTCCTAACATACAAATGTATGACCAGGACTTAGGAGATGGAAGTGACAAGACCCTAGATCAAAAAATCAAAACACAGACCCTATTTTGGCATCAAATAGTTCCAGGCGATAGTTTCTCAAAGACTAGGCGATAGTAGGACATCATAAAATGTCGTGCAATATAGTTTGAAACATAAGGGCAACATTTTTCTTGAAGGTGACAATTCGCACATGTTGGTGCGATAGAATGCATTATACAAAGGCAATATAACTCACAACATTAGGGTGATACAACTTTAGAAAAATTACATCGCACAATATTTCTTCAGAGACCAGGTGATAAAATGCTAGTTTGTGTGTAGAAAAGACCAATTTTGACTCCAAATTTTGTGTTTTAATCTCAACAGTCAGGTGGTTTTTTCAAATCAAATAGTGTGTGTTTTAGTTCATGTCAGTTATCAGCAAGATTTGCAAACAGTAAGTGTTTTGACATGTCTTCAAACAGTTGATCAAGGGTAACAATAACCTTGTCAACACGCACTTGTGATATCAAAACAGCCTTCCTACCAATATTATTGAAATGTTTATATTGCGAAAATGTTAACACGAGTCAATACATCCAAAAAAAGTAGCCAAGCAATCTACCTTAAGGTCATGGTTCATTACTCAACAACTTGGCCCACGCTTGATGCTCCTTCGCCTCACACCAAGTGGTTACCCACAAGAGATACTGGCTTTGTCATAGAAGTGCCATAAGCACAACTAAGGGAACACATATGGTGAGTGTAAAATCTTGGGGTGATCCGGGTAGTCCACTAGGATCAATCCTTGAACCAAGAAGTTGAGCGGCTAAAAAGGGTAGTTACTAACTTAGGGTGTTTAGATAGGGCTTCTGTTCATAGTGTTCCTCTTGCTCCCAATTATAGGACAACTCTCCTTGCGATGAGTAACCAATCTCGCGACAACAAGAGTACCTTAAGCATTCTTGCCTAGTGATCTCCCTATGGTTGAAATCTCATAAGTGATCACACTAGGCGAAGACAAACACTACGTCTACCAAAGTTTTGTGTCCTTGGTAGCCTTGAGTTTATAGTGGGTTGGAAGAGCTAGGTAATCAGCTTGTCCCCACTTGGGTCGTTCCTCTCAGGTTGTTTGAGAGTAGGCCCACTAAAGGATCCTAACTATCAAAAAATGGATCTACTCTCAAGAGTCTGGATTTCTGATTCACTAGAAGGGTGAAGAGCATACTCTCCTATCTTGATAGTTTCCCCCAAGCATGCCCAGAAGTCTCAATTACCCCTTGTTTTCAAAAATCCAAAGACAAGTCTGGATTTTTGATTCACCACAAGGGTGAAGAGCATACTCTCCTATTGCCAAAGGACCCCAATTGCAAGTTCTAATGTGCTTATGAAAGATAAACAACTAGTATCAGCCACACATTGAATAAAAGTAAACAAACAATTTGGGATTTTTATGTGTTGGGTAGCCCTACAAACAACCATTAGTAGCCCTTTTGCATTTGAAGCTTTGACATGCATTCTTTTAAGTAACGTTTCAATTTTCAAAATGGAAACCTGCAACCACAACTTGTTAGCACCACAAGTTAGCTCTAAAAAAAAAGGGAAATCTATTAAATGAACCTCTTTCAGATAGTCACAGACCTGTAAAAACCAAAAACCAGAAAACAACAACTTAAAAACTAACAAAATCACCCAAAAAAACAACATATTCTAGCTAGTTGACAGTTTATGCTGGAAGATTGTCGCACAATACTTCTTAGAATACACGTGAGATAGATTTCTCTTATGCGATATTTATACTTAAGCCGAGCGATAGATCTTACTATACTGGGGCGACAGAGTAAAGTATAGCCATGCAACACTATTTTCAAACATAGTATCACACAACAATTATGTGAACTGTCATATGAAACTAGAAAAATGTTCCATGGAAACTGTGACTCTAAAAAAAAGAAACTTGTGGATAGAATGTAAAAATGCAAAAATTGCAGTGAAAAGAAGAGCAAAACTTGAATGTTCTACCCCACGGTGGGTGCCAAAAATGTACACTCAAAAGTTGTCATGCTCTAAATCCTTCTATCCAAACGATTCCATGAGTTCAGAATGTTCGAATACTGGCTTTGAGCTCCCTATCCAAGGAGTGCAAGAAGGTATGTTCAAGTTTGAAGGCTCTCAGCCGAGCCTTAGAGATACCCTTTTTACTAGTAAACCATGCAACGGGAGGTTCCAAAGACAAGATGCAAGAATGTAAATGTCTCAAGGAGTTCCTCAAGAATGCAATGAAAGTATGAAAACTAAGCTAAGATGAGAATGCAAAATGCAGCTATGCTAAAACATGTATGAAAGTGTTACAAAACCAACTATTAAGCAATGTGAGATTATTGCAAAAATGAAAGCTAAACTAACATGCAACTATGCTAAGAATGCCATATGATCTTATGATAGTATGATGGAATGAGAGAATGTAGACAAGAAGTGAGAAGTTCTCCATAAAGCTCCAAAGAAATCTGTTAGAAAACCTACAGCATAACAATACTCAAAAGATGGATCCTTTGAGGGGGAAAGCTCTCTCCTTTTTAAATTCATACAAACGGTAGAGATCAAGATGAAAATGGTGGATGATCAACAGTGGAATTCAAAAAGAGGAGTGATCCATGTGCACACACAAGTCAACCAATAAAATATAAGTTGACTTGTCACACAAGACAAAAGTATCACAAGCCTTTTCTTTTAATTGTAAAATAGAAAAAAGACTTTAGGTGTGCACTTTAAGTGGGTTAGAAGAATGGTGTCTTTTATTTAATTAAAAGGGGACATGTTCTTTTAATCAAATAATGAACTTAGCATAGCATAGTCAAACTATAGGTTATAATCAAATAAATTGATTATTAGCAATTTGGTCTAGGTAAATGATTAAATTAATTTAGCCAAAATGTTGAGAAGGGAGCTAATAGTCTAGATGACCATTTTTAGGTGATTACGGTAGCAAGTTTGGCTACAAAGGAGATTGAGGAGATATTGGATAGTCATGTTGGAAAAAGTACAAGGAATATAACTTATGTGAAATACCTAGTCAAATGGAAAGGGAGACCAGCAAAGGATTCATCATGGCTAACAAGGGAGGAGGTTAACTGTCTTGGTTTTCCTCTGAACACCTAAGACGTGATAGAGTCACTTCTCAAATTACCCCAAGTGTTTGATGCAGGAGCATCCTCGGTGTAAGAGCAATCTTGCATCACCCAAAAATATTTTATTATCAGTCTTTTCTATTTTAATAAGGAATAGTAGACAGGGGGGTTTCTATTTCTAGGAACTTGCTTTTTTTAGTAGGTTTCTCATATGAGGTTGGAATGTTCTCATTTTCTTCATGAAGGTTCATTTTAGAATTATAATCCTACCATAAAAATCGCATTGCTCTAGCTTAAGTATTAGAGAAGTTATTATGGATTTTTAATGAAAATTTAGGAAAAAAATCTCCAAGCTCACCATTGGAGGCCTTAGAGTGCTCAGATTAGGTCTAAAAGCTTGACAAAAGGGCACTTAAGTAGTTCCAATTCTATAGATGAGGAGCTAGAATTTTCAAAAAGTGGTTATAGTAACCAATCGGAACAACGGTTCAATAGTTATGGCCTTTCAAAGTTGGGCTACCTGAAATTTCTAAACTAATTGTCAAAAATGTATTTGGCCAACTCTATATATGTTTTTAAGCTCTTTCAGCCCTAGATATTAAGTTTTAATGTTTAGAACCTTCTCAAGTGGCATAAAATTGCCTATTTAAGAAAGGTCTAAACATTGTCTAGGACAGGTCTGGGTGGTAGTTTATAGCTCCATCTTGCAAATTACTACAATGAAGCCTCCCATGTGGGTTAGCATATTGTATTTGTGAATTCTATAATTCTACATTTGTGGCAATCATAATAATTCCATATTTTTTCTCGCATTTGTTGTTGTTTCTTTGTTTATGTTATGGTTTATGGTATTAAGGGGAGCACCCTTCATTAGTTCACTTGGTCTATAGGATTTTTTTCTATAATTATTAGAAAGTAACAATCTAAAAATGATTTGTTTAGGTATATAACTACCTTTTTTTTTTAGATCTCCTTATTGTTCTTGTCTTTTTCTAATCTTTCACTCTGATCTCTTTTCACTTTGTTTACTCGACTCAACTGATTGACACCTTCTCTTTCTCTTTCTTCAACTTTTCTCTATTCACCTAGCTCAATTGTCTTCCTTCACCTTCTTCAATAGTTCACATTTTGATCCCTTCCTTAGCATTTGAACAACATCACCAAATCAAAAAAATCTACAACATAAACTATCTTGAACATCTCCTTAAATAATAATTTACGTGCTTCCAAATTCTTCCATTTATTGTCACTTAATTAGAGTCATCGATCTCAGATTTGTTGTACTTAACCACATATAAAATAAAACTTTTCATGGAGCTTCATGCTCTTCCTTATCATTTTTCAACCTCCATAATTTTCTTATTGAATTTCCCAATCTTTGATCTTGCAAAAAAAATTTACTCATGCCTTTGAAATCTCGAACATTCCACTTTTCTATCAAAAGTTGGCCTTAGATTTCTTTTTTTTTAATGTGTTCTTCTAGTTGTTACTTGGTGAATGTAACATTTCACTTGTGTAATATAGTACTCAATTAATACTAGACTCACTTGGGCGGTACTAATTTTTTCTCTTACTTTTCTAACTACTTGGTGAACACTGTAGTCACTCGATGATTACAATCTTCCTTCTTTAACCTTGTCACTCAGTTAAACTTGCATAACTCAAAACATTACAATATTACATAACAATAAAATAATCAAACCAACATTACATTATCACTCCAACTCCTTCAAGTGCCCATTGTATACCATACTTATCAACTCTATCTTCAACATACTTTCTTCAAATCCTCTTCATCAATCAACCTAGTATAGCACTCTACTAAGTTAGAATAATGTCTAGCCAACTAAGGCTTCACATCAATGACAACATACTAAATGATATGACTATTTTACATACATTAAGAGAATTAAAAATTACATTATTAGTTGGGGCTAACAGTTTCAATGTTTTAAAATAAGGTAGAGAGACTTTGAATGGGACTCTCTGATATGGCTTTGTTTGGGAATGGAGCATATGGTAGCACTTGATCTAGGATAATAGAGTTGTAGAAGGAATTTGTATGCAAATGGAGTATATAGTAACATTGGAAATACATTGTGGATAACCCTTGGGAAGTCTTATTACTGGATACATCAATTACTAAAAATGGAATAGATTTCTCTTGTAACACTTCAAGAGATGGAGAAATGGTGGGAATTATGGAGGCTTTTTGAAGGAAAAATTCATCATAGGAGGTATATGTGCCATTGGTGTGATTTTTTTGGATTGTTCAATTAATAGACATGGGTAGATGAATTTGATTTTGTTGAATAAGAATATGATGGTTAACAACCAATTTTTTATGCAAACAATATAAAGGACTGGATTAGAATTCTTTTTGGTTGTGTGGTCTTCTTGGTGTTGTCATATTGATATTTTCATGTTGTAAATCATTGGTTGACTGATTGTGTGGTAACATAGGTCTCTATTCAATCATGCTTGACTCATGTCCATAGGATGGAATATTTGCAATTTCCTTTGTTTTAGGAATCCTTGATGGTGGATTTGAGAAAATATGAGAATCTTCATTGACATGCGATTTGACTAAAGGCATGTTGATTGATTGGTTAACAATATATGTCCTTCATGGTGTAAGAATTTGGTTTCCTTTGAACTTTAAGATCATCTAACTTGATTTGCAAGTCTTACATGTGTTGTACAATAATAAAAGTTTTTCATTGTTGTTGTGTCATCTCGAGGGAACTTGAATAGAGAAAATGGTTTATGCCATCATAGTAGTTAAGATCTTGTTCCTCTTCATGAGTGAGAATGGATTAAAGTACATGTCATCTGGTTTGTTCCTTATTTGAGATTACATGAGTGATCTCTGACCAAAATGATATGGAAGAGACATCTTGATATTTAATTTAAGGTGTTTGGAGTGTGATTCAAATTGTTGTTACAACAATTCCAAGATTAAAGTGTTTCCCTTGAATTGAATTTTGATATAGAAATTTTTGCCTCTATGATTTAGACTTTTTGTTTTGATTATGATCTCTTGGTTCTAAGGACCTGGAATCCTTAATAGTGAACATTAGAATTTTGATTTGAAGGTTATTTGAAAACACTTATAGCATGGAATTTTAAACTTCATAACAAAGTAAACAAGAAAAACACTCACTTAAATCAATAAACCTGAGAGATAAACATTGTTCCAAATCATTTTGACAAGTCTTGCATAAAAATAGATTCCAAAATATCTACCTAAGGCCAAATTTATTTGAACGTGGACAAAAAAGAGGCTTTCTAACTAAGCATAATTTAATCAAATGATCCATTCAAGGAGACTTTCTTTCACCTCTAAATTAAGAGAGCTTTCCACAATCCTTGAGGACTACTAGAGGAAGGATATTATAATGCTCCTTATTTTGCACCCCATAAAGGATGATGATACTTTCATTTTAGAGTGAGATGGATCAACCAAAACTAAGGGAGTTTTGTATCTCACTAGTATCTCACTTGGGGCCATCCCTCTCATTGGCTATGCTAAAGAATTTGGTAAGCACGCTCTTCTATGACTCTATTTCAAATAACATGTTCCTTAAAGAAAAAAAATGAAATGAAAAGTACATCAAGGAATTTGATCACTCCAAGAAGGGTGACAACATATTCCTATTAATTTTCACCTCGAAACACAATAAAAAAAAAGTTGATTTTCAACCCTCTAAAAAAATGACAAAAGTAATGTCTAAATGCTAATATATTTGATTATTTCCCAAATTTTTTTCTATTGAAATCCTTGGCGTGTCAAAGAAAATTCAATTGATTGTGCTGTTAGCTATAAAGCTCATTCTCAAGGTGTTGGTGTACCTTCCAAATCTAAATCAAAGCATATACCTCACCTTCAGCCCTTTAATCCATATTAGGTCCATATATTCCTCCATCCACTAGTTTGAAATCCACTTATCCTCTCTTAAATCAAATTCAAAAAAGGTACACATATTGGAGAACCTTCCATCTTTCCAAAAACCCTCCATATCATTCTTATCCATCCATAAATCAGAATACCTTTGGAAGCAACTTGGACAAAAGGCATAAAAAAAGAAAGTAAAAAAAATCCATATCCATCAAAGAATCAACATATCCAATCCAATCAACATGTTCATCAAAAGATAAAAGAGTCCAAAATTTCACAAAGGTGCATCAAACAAAAATAAATATCAAAGACAATGTAGTTCTTAAATCCCTGGTTGAAGTAATGCATTCTAAAGAATCATAAAGAAAAGAAAGATTAAGAACTATATGGATTCCCAAGTCTCTTGTAAAAGATTTGCATACCAAAGAAAAATCAAAATTGGCATTCAAGCTTCCCAAGGCTTCCTCAAATCCACCATCCAAACAAATTGCATCCGCATCTAAATCCATGTTGGCTCTTATCTCCCAAAATTGAAATCCATATTCACTTTTCCAAAGCCAAAATGCATAGCCATTCCTCCATCAAATTCAAAATCTCCTCTTCCTCAACCAATCTACCAACCTTTAAGGTGTGTGCCACTATTGACCTTGTCACCCTCTCCATCTAATCCTACATAAGTCTTCCAATATCCCTTATCTTAATCAACTCCTATGTTCCAACCTTCCATCCATCATATCCAATCCTTTGCATATGATGGTATCCCACTTCATCCAACCATCCATTTCATCTCCCTTTTTCATTACCCTATCAACATCTTTGAGCATACCATCAAAAACTATGGTCTATTATTTTATATCTTTCAAGAGATTTGCCAAGGAGGAAGATAGTTGATTCCTTCCTCTATGACCTATCATAAGTCTATTATCTTCCTAAAAAAATACACAAAATAATAAAAATATACAAAAGTTATCTTGGTGAAAACTTGGCAAATAGGTGCCTTGGCAACAACCAAAATTTTGAAAAATTGTTTAAAAATTAATGGAAAACAAAATCACCCTTTGGTGAAAACCTGGTAAACAAGTGATATTGGGTAGGTATCTTGGTGAAAACCTGGCAAACAAGTGTCAAGTGTTGAAGTCCTACTCCACCATCAATGAACTTAAATGATCAAGCTTATACTCACTAGAAAATGTTATTGTCCATGCTACATCCAGAACCAATGAACACACCTTTCTTTAGCCTTCATGATTATCTTAATCGATTCACTAAACTAGGGGTTGTCTTCCTTAATGAATTGAAAAAATACCTACAAAAATTAAAATATCCTATAAAAATTCAAAAGCATTCAAAATTTATCCTAAAAAAATCTTCAAAAGTTGTCTTGAAAATAAATTTAAAAATGAGCTGAAAAAATTCTTCGGAAACATCATATACTATCCTTAAAAAATTCCAAAAAATCAAAATGTATCAAAATATCTGTGCATATTTGTTACAAAAACAAAAAAGTGACAAACAAACATAAATCAAATCAAACCTCAAATGATTCTAATTGATGACCAGTAAGTTGTTGACAAAGCCCTTTATGTCAGTCTGTTATTGACTTATCTTTCATGATTATGTTCTTATTCTCCTCAAGGATACCATTGAGTGGTGAGAGAGGTGATGGTTCATCATTTTTTTTGTTTTTGTTTGTGGAGTGTTTTCATAAAATTGTGGAGCAAGGATGATGTATGGTGAATGTGATAAGAACTATCATGCATCTAGAAGCAACACACACCCATCATCTAAGATAACCCTAAAATGATATTGAACCCTTTTTTTTTTAAAAAATCGTGTTAATCAAAGATGGTAGTGGTATCTAGATGGTCAATATCTAGGTGTACTTATATCTCTTTCTTTTTCAATAAAGTACAATGATGAAAATTTGTGAAATTATCTAGCAATGACTTAATACATCATCCAACTTGATAGAATAAGTTCAATCATATATCCTAACTCATTCTTCTAGATTATTTATGCTCCACACTAATATTTATTTTATCAATCAAATAAATCAAACCATTAGTTTTTCAATTTATCAAATTATTTTTTTCAATCAATCAATCTAACGATGATCATATATCTTATATAGGATTTATCTTTCTTGAAACCAAGCACAGTCACTTTTCTTATATAGGGTATATCTTCCTTGAAACCAAACACTATTTCTAGCCTTATACAGGATGGGTCCTTCTTGAAACAAGACAAGATGCTTCTAAACAATCTCTATTAATCAAGAAATCATCGTCATTTACTAATTCTTCACTTCTTACTAACTATTTTTCTCCCTTATCATTTCATCTAACATTTCTCATTTTTTATCAAGAAATCATTCATGCCTTTCTTGCACAAACAATGTATTAAGGGGACATTACAATGCACATGCTATATCGCCTGGGAAAACTGGGGCAAGACCTAATCTGAAATTCTTTGATACAATGTTTCCAATCACGTTATGTCAAAGAGGGGTGAAAAAATGTCATAGGGAAAATCTTCAAGACTTGAAGAAATTAATTAGTAGCATCAAATTATCAATATGTTAAACTAAACCCTACCAAAAAAAAAATGAAAGCATAATCAATTGGAAATTAACAAATAATCAAACATGCAAACCAAGAGATTGCTTGAAACCTTTGTTATCTCTTTGTTTGTGTGAGGGATTGCAATAAGCTATGAATCGAGAAACACCTTAACTCTAGACTCCAAGAAATATGATAAAAGATATAATTTCAAACAATAACAAGATGATAGAAAACTGATAGGTTTGATGTGAAAGTGAGTGATGAAATTGTGATAAAGAGGACTATTTATATACATTTTTTGGAAACTCATAAATGGTTGTGATTGATTTGGGAAAATCATGATCAAAAGACAAGGATGAAAGAGACTAGAGAAATAATTGGAAAGTTTCCAATTTTAAATTGAAAAAGACTGTGGATAAATCAAGATATTTTCAATTTTTGGAGAGATAATTTGACGTAGACTAGACTAGATAATTTTTGGGGAGATAAATCTTGTCTAGTCTATGTGAATATGGTACATGATTCAATAAGTGTACTTGAAATTAGTATGGATTAAACTTATGATCAAAAGACCAAGCATAAAACTTATATTGATCAAAGTGACATAAATATCAAAGAACATGAATCGTGTAAGAGGAAAAATAAACATGCTTTTTATGGTGAAAATGCATTGAGGAAAAAGAAAGTGGGATGCTCTTCCTTGTTATATACAAAGGAAAATGGTCAATATAATAATAAAAAATCCTCACAATATCTAGAATAAATTATCTTTCTAAAATAGTTATGTGATAACAAAAATACCCTTTTTGAAACTCTATCTAATGTAAAAAGTAGTGAGATGCCAAGGGTAAGTAAAGCATATTGGAATCACAAGTATCGTAGAACTAGTAAGTATCATTATTTGTTCTTTGATCAGATAGATCTTGCAAAATATACATGGGAATACTTCATGAATGTAGAGATAAAAACCAATATTCTTGTCATGGGTTTTGTCCTTCATAAACCACACAAGGCTTTTGATAGAGGAAGAGTATGACAACACATTTCTCTTATGTTATTGGTTTGCTTCCTCTATAGATAACTTAGATCTCATTATGCTTCAATTTAGCATATGTCCCCAAAAAGAGCCACTAGTAGACCCTAAAAATTCCTATTCAAAATGAACCATGAATTTTTCAATTTCTCCTTGGTAAAACACTTAAGAATGCATGCTTTCTCCATATTCGAAGGATAGGATAAAGGCACTAGAAAAATAGCGAAAATTCTCTATTTTGGGGAAGACAAAGAAAGTACCTTGCAAGATAATGATTTTCTCTATTTCAAATAGACTAAGGTATGGAGCCTATGAAAGAATTTTTTGGAAAATTGCATGTACTAGCAAAAGGTAACTATGAAGTGGGAAATTTTTGCTTTCTCAAAAGCATTACTAAATACGCATTGTGAAGTGGCCATTTTTTGTTATTTCAAAACGGGTGGCTAGATTACCTTGCAAAAAAATGTGAGAATGACTTATGAACATCTTAAAAGAAAAAATATGTCATTTCAAGTACCCCAAAGTATAAGACATTAATTGCAAGAATGTTTGAAATGACACGTGAGCAAAGTAGAGAATTTTCCACTTGTGTAAAATATCAGAAGTCATGAATGTGACTTTAAGGAGACATAAAGACCACAAGTTGTTAAAGGGGTTGTAATAATTCTATGAAAAGTACCACTTAAAGCTAAGGAGGAATTTGGAGAGCAAGAAAATGTGTTTTCTTGTGGCATCTATGGATTTCAAAAACTGTAAGTTAAATCTTCTACCCAAATTCAAGCTTCTTTTTAAATGGCACCTAAGAAAAAAAAAGTACTAAGAAAGAAGTGAGCGTTGGGAAGGATAAGGGAGAAAACATAGAAAATAATATTCAAAAAACACTTTTAGAATTGTTTCCTTAATCTTCTTCTACTAGAACTATGTCAATTATTTTTTATTAGTATAATGGGTGTAAGGATGAAAATCTTCCAACTTATGATAGGTATTTATTTGGTACTTCTATGCTAACAAAGATGATAAGGAACATAGGGATAACCCTTGGAAACTAGACTTATCCAAGACTATTGTCTGAAATGTGTTTATAGATGTTGAGATTATGAATATTTTAGTTGAGCACTATGAACTAGAAATAGTGATAGTTAGGAAACTAGACGGATTGCCCTTGCTAGTCATCACCAGGTCATGCATTAAATAATGTTTTGGTTTGAACACTCAAGCCTTGATAAAAAATGATAAAGACCAGTTTAGGATTGATTACAAAAGGATGATGAAGTTTAAATCTACGAGAAAATTCCAATTTCATGATGAGAGGTTAGAATAACAGGTTAATGCCAGTTGAGCATATGGGCCCTCATTCTATAGATAGATTCGTGATTTTTTTTCAAAACCACCTATTATGATTGGCCTCAATTATTTGAAGAAGATTCAAAAGAGAAGATTCCTCTCGATTACATATATATGTGTATAAGGATTCAAAACCTTCATTCTTACTTAGAATTTGACTTTGCTAGTGAAATTAAGAGGAAACTTCATTCACTACTAGCTAGATGGGAGACCACAAAATATTTCAAGAATCATTCTCTGTTATGTCATTTACAAATGTTTCAAAGTGCTGACCAATTCACGAACTCCTTGAAACTAACCACAACCAATGACCAAGGTTACCCATTACCTATTCAGATGTGGTGTAGAGCTTGGGATAAGCATGATAGATATGGAGACTATAAAATATACAAGGATGTATTTTTTGTGTGGGTCACTAGGTTGCTTCGAGGATCAATTATAAGAATACCCAAGCATATTAAGATTATGTTGAGACCCAAAGAGCACTTTCTTGATAAAATTTATCAATTCAATTTTAGGGATTGGGTATGTAAGCCAAACTTTACATTAACCAGGTTATATGGGTGTAGGAAACAAGCTCATAAATTATCCCAATTTGTATCTAAGAGGGTATGTTTTTTGGTATTCATATGGCAACTAATATGGAGAAATTGAAAACCTTGTAGAAAAACGGGAATCATGTGCCTCATTTCATTAAATTTGATGGTTTTATAATAGGATATTCAAATATAAAAGAGGTGCAGGAGTGCATCATGAATAACTTTGGATTTCAGAATGACAAAGCAAGATAGTATGACCTTGAAGGACACAATTACTAAAGAAGTGGCAATGATGGCGTCAAGCCTCCATATTAATTATTATTATTGTATTGTAATAATAGAGTATTTTGTTGCATTTAGATTTTAGTTGAGTGTTTTGTTGCATTTAGATTTTAGTTAGGAACAGTCACGATGATTTGAAGCTTCTATGCATCATTTGATTCTTTATAAAGGACATGAGGATCATTCACAATGGGATATACTGATTAAAAAAACATTACAAAGATCATGAGATATTGGTTATATGGTTATTGCAATTTGATTAAGTAATGCAACTAAACATGACTCATTTGTACTTCCTTTTTTGAATCAATAAAAGAAGTCTACCTTTTATCTCAATTTGGGAAATTGATGTTCAATATATTGCAAACTATATTGTCCTCCTAGATTTAGAACTACTATTTGATAGATTATACTTCATGTACAGTCTTGATTATCAAATATTATAGGCTAGTGATGTTTGTATAAATTAGTCTCCTTAAGTTAGGGATAACTTCATTTAGACGAAGGGTTTTATGTTTAAAGTTCTATGTCTGGTAGTTGATGGTGTGTGCAACCATCTCCAAAAGCGTCTGATGATAAGTTCATGCAAAGTTGACTCCATTTGTTCAATTGGATTAAGGTCTATTCTTTCTTGACTCACTTGAGTTGATATACAATTATATTTTTGCGGTTCTTTTCCTAGATCATCTGCATATCATTTATCCTTTCTTACTCATATTTCCAATCACCCTTTTAAGCATTCCAAAAGCATTTGGTTTTATAATTTTGATTTCTCCTTGAGAATTACTTGCCATTTGAAGACCATCATCTAGAAAGCCTGCATTCAAAAGAATTGAATCATTGTTAATAATTTATGTGAAGGTATACCTACCTAAGTATTGTAGGGTTTGAAGAGAAGAGGATTTGATAAAGTATCAATCCTTTATATTTTTGTGGTTCTTTTCCTAGATCATCTACATATCATTTATCCTTTCTTACTCATATTTACAATCACCCTTTTAAGTATTCCAAAAGCATTTGGTTTTATGCTTTTGATTTCTCCTTGAGAATTACTTGTCATTTGAAGACCATCATCTAGAAAGCCTGCATTCAAAAGAATTCAATCATTGTTAATAATTTATGTGAAGGTATACCTACCTAAGTATTGTAGGGTTTGAAGAGAAGAGGCTTTGATAAAGTATCAATCCTAGCCATTAGCCAAATTATGTTGAATTTCCCATCATTGAGCAGATAGGGCTCATAGGTTTTCAACCAAAAATTTGAGGAACTAATGGGAGGCAAGAGAACATTCATTTTGAAACCTATTATAAGTCAATAGTGATGTCAAAACTCTTTCATATTCCAATAATCTCATGCTTCTTGAGTTCACATAATCTCTTCCTTACATCATTTGATCATCTTCGTCATATATTTTAATCATGCAAGCCATCTTTAAAGTGTTGGTTTTCCTCCATATCTTCTAACATTATTTCACTACCATCGTTTGGCTCTCTTTCTTCTCTAAAATTGCTTTTATACCATTGTTTTTCCCCTTAGAATTTCTCATTTATAAGTTAGACCTTTTTTATAGCTTCTTGTTGACTCTGCACATTAAATGAGTTCTATCAATGTACATACCTAACATTAGCACTTGATCACTTCTTAGTTGGGACTAATGCAACAATTTCCCTAATATGATCATCTTGTAAATCTCTTAGCTTTTGCTTTCCCTTTTCTCCAAGACTATCTCTTTCCTATATATATATATATATATACTATGCAATTATTCATAAGAACTACCCTTGAGAAAGTTGTCTTCTACACTACAAATTTCCAAGAGAAAAAAAAGTGTTTTTTGTGTTTTTGAAACCCCTTTATAGTTTATCTTTTTTCTTATTATCATGTGTCTATATTATCATCGCAAACATCTAGTCGACCAAATGTTTTTACTTCTAGTAGAGAAAGCCTTAAGACCTTATTTCGGCTAAGCAATCAAAATATGCATATGATGGATGAATTCAGAATTGATTCCCTTGTACAAGTCTAAAAAGAACCCTCCCAAAATGTTCCAAGGAGACTTATGGTCATGTTTCACACAAAAGGCTCACAAAAATGTCATATAAACATCGCCTTATGATCAAGTCATAGCAATAGAGATTTACTCTCATAATAAGGTGAGGTGCTTCCACATGCAAGAGAGGATGGATTGAGAACCACATCCCATGGCATCTTCATCTTAATTTTAATGTTGTAACCATGTAACTTTTGTTCCTTTCCTCTAGACAATATCAAAGTTTTTCTTTAGTTGCAAGGTGAAACTCAAGGATTTCTAAGATTTTCCTTGTATGCAAACTTAAGTTGTGTGAAAAAATTTAACTCAATAAGTTATCCTTTCCACTAAGCCTATTTCTTTGTGCTTGTTCAAAGAAAACATGCTTATTGATCAAATACATTATCCATACCACCAATGTGGAGTAAAATATATCATTCACTTATACTTTTTTAATATCATAGATATTAGAATTTTATAAATATTCATACATCATTCAATAAGCACATCATAAAGTATAATGAATATTATGATTCTTAATTTTGAAGATTTTAGGTGGTTTAATCTCTTTCTTTTTTTTATTAAGTGAAAATAGCATTTAAAGGGGGCCTAAAACCTAATATATAGTTGGTTTTAAGAGTGACCTAAAACCCAAAAAATAAGATAAGCATTAAGATCCACAATGAGAAACATAGAAAATACAAGGTGAGACATAAGCAAGAAAGGGGAGAAAGACAAATAACTCTCCCTCACAAAAACAAAGAACAATATTCTAGAAGGAATAGACAAACAAAGGAATAGACAAACAAACAATCAATTGCCCAACTGTAAACAACTAACCCAAATTAGATTTCCCTTTGGATTAGTAGATTTGACGTTGAGTAAGGAAGATTGCACCAAAAGTGTGAATCCAACACTATACAAGAGTATAGTTGGAAGTTTGATGTATTTGACTGCAACTCAACTAGACATGATGCATGCAGTAAGTTTGATTTTCAGATTTATGGAAACACCAAAGGATTTCCATTGGCAAGCGGAAAAGAGGATCCTAAGGTATGTGAATGGTACTAAGGGATTTGGGATTTTGTATACTGCAGAAAATGATTTCAAGTTGGTTGGTTACACAGATAGTGATTGGGCTGAAAGTTTAGATGATAGGAAGAGCACTTCCGGATACATGTTTCATATGGGATCAAGTGCAATTTCACAGGCATCCAAGAAGCAACCTATTGTTTCTCAATCTACATCAGAGGTTGAATGCATAATAGCAAATGCAGTAGCGTGTCAAACTATTTGGTTAAGAAGGATCTTGACAGATTTGAATGAAAGGCAAGAGGATGGAACCACAATTTATTGTGACAACATCTCCTCAACTGCATTGCCCAAGAATCTAATCTTCCATGGGAGAAGCAAGCATATCGAGATCAGATATCACTTCATGAGAGAGTTAGTGGAGAATGGAGATGTCAAAATGGAATTTTGCAAGTCTAAGCAGCAACTAGTAAACATATTCACTAAGCCTTTAGGCATTGGAACTTTGGTGCACCTAAGAGAGAGTCTTGGTGTAGTTGATTTAGATCAGGAGTGATCCTTGTTTATTTGGCTCAGGACAAAGGGGGAGTGTCAAAAATTTGATGCAATAGGTTGGTTGCCCCTAGAGCCAAACGCCCACCTACCACCTTGATGACCTACACAACGGTCAGAAACATTGAATGTGGGTAGGTGAGTTTGAATTCAAAATGAGAGGGAATATATTTTTGGCAAGAGACAAAATGGAATGAATATGTTCTCATTCAACCAGTTGAAGAGAACAAGTAGAAGGATTAAATCAGTTGCAAAGAAGAGAGGAGAAGTGCAGAATAAAAGAAGTAGATCAGCAGATCAAAGCAAAGAAAGGAAGTGCAGAAAGTTCAAAAGACAAAAAGAAGCTTTAGCACGTGTTGGACTCTTTTGTTATTCTATAAGTTCTTATTGATTCGACCTGTGAAGTAGTGATTGCTCCAGGCATTGTTGTATGCAAGCATTAGAGTTGTAAGTTTGAAGTTTAAGTTTTATCAGTTTGAAGTTTTAAAGGTTTGTCTGGTTGTAGCCGAATACTCCTAGATTTTGTAATAGTTTTGTTGAATAGAATATAAGAAAGCAAGCAAGCAAGCGTACTTGGGAACCTATTGTCCTCCTTCTACTTAACATTACATTTTTTGCATTTAAGATTTCCATACTTGCAAGTTTTAAAGTTTTTCCCTTTGAATTTTAATGGTAGAAATGCTTAGACTATAAGTCTATTGAATGGCTCACTCAGTTTAGTCTTTGGTCAAGCTCACTCTTTGTTGTTGCTGTCGAGCTCACTCAACATCCTCTAGTGCCGAGCATCACCTTGCAACGGTGACCGAGCTCACTTGACATCTTCATTACCAAGCTCACTCGGCATACATTGTGTCAAGTTGCCCTTAGTGCCGAGTCACTCAGCTCCTTGTGCCAAGCTTACTCGACACCGTCTTCCTATCACTCGGCACCCTCTTGTGTCGAGCACGTCTATCACTCGGAAGTGCTTTATGCTAAGCGAAATTATTAATAGATTGTGATTTATTTTTCACACCAACATTCATCATCAAGGAGAATCCCAAGCTTAAAGATTCTTACAAAGAATGTGCATTTTAAAACTTGACACTAAGAAACACCTAGCTAAAGGCAAAAGATGGATCGAATCAGAAATGATGAGCTCTTAGAGCTTAGAAAGCCACTCATGGAACCTTGGGAGACTACGTTAGAATCCATAAATATGCAAATAATCGAAAGAGATGAATGATCGAAAGCCACTTGATTTATCTTGAATGTAATGACCAACATAAGCTCTACGCACCAGAAACCCTAGCCAAAGTGATGGGAAACCAACTGAACCCTTGTTCCTAGCTAGCACCTCTGAAAGAGAGGAGACACCATTACAATCAAGCAGAAATCAAGAAGATGATGCACTCGAACTACCAACATAAGATCCGCCAGTGCCAGAATTATACATCACAACATTTGCCAAAATTGTAGCGAGAGCCATACCCATCCCATACCATTTTGAAGTTGTGTGTTTCTTGCATATCATTTTGAAGTTGTGTGTTTCTTATTTAATTAAGAAAATAAGTTTCGAAGTTGTGTCTATTGTTATTATTGAATGTCAAAGCTTTTGCTTTGAAGTGATCATTGTAATTGTTAGTTCAGTCTCAATGTTGAAGACTATTTTCATTCTTTTTTATGTACTTACATTAAAATGATCAATTTGTAACAAAAAAAAATACCAAATAAGAAATTTTAAAAAAAATTAATGGAAAAAAATTATTAAAAATTGTTGATTATAATTTAGATGTCTACAATTTATATATAAAAATTTGAGTTGTTGAGGTAGAAATGACATATTTATGACCATTGATATAAATATTTTTCACTCCGCAATGAAGTTATCCACATCTTGTAACTAATAATAACTAACTTGAGGAAAAATTGTGAGAAACAAGAAAAAATGAAAACATGATGATATTCTCAATAACATAATAATATAATTTGCTATAACATTCTCATGCATAAATGTTTTAACCACATTTCATAAAATAACATCTTCAAAGCACAAGACTCACCCAAGTTTTGATAGAGAATGTTAGCGAAAGTATACCGTTAACCTTATAGCTAACTTTTCACACCCATAGAACCTAAATTATACATCAAATTTTGACATTATTTTTCCAGGTATCTTTGTATGCAACTTAACTATTAAAAAAGAAGTTTTTGGCTTTTGGGTAGTAACAATTCTTCCTATAGAATTCATTAAGCATGGAAGGGTTAGAAAGTGATCATTTCAAAGTGTTGCGTAATACCTAACACCTTTTTCACGATTACTCATTCACTTAACAACCAAAAAGTTGCACCATTAATCCAATGCTTTTACACAAATACCATAATAACCTCGCAACTTTTTCACAAATGCCCCTATATTGGTGCACTATTAGTACCAATAAACCTAGGCAATTGATCTAGTTGCTAGCTTTTCTTTCCAATAGGTGCTATTAACTCATAGATGATTTTCTTACAGGCTTTTAATTTGCAAATTGCAATGCAAAACTATTTGAATGTGCTCAACTGCTGGTCCTCACACATTCTTCCTTACAACCTTATTTGATTATGTGACTCATACAATGTTAATCTTGATTGGACTTGTACAACTTAATATAACTTGATGTCATTGATCAATTGTTTGAAGATTCAAGCACCAAACATGAAGATTGAAACACAATTACATATTGCAACAATAACCAAAGACAATTACTTCCATATATGACCATTCAAACTAAGTTGCCAAAGTTTTCTTCTAAGGGCCCCTGAACCAACTGGGGATGAACTAGTTTGGTGTATTGATCTCATATGCTAGTGGGTCCTGGTAAGGTCAAGCCCACAAGGGGTGGTTCAAATTGGACCACACCCAATTTGGACCTAGGTGGACCAGAATAAAATTCAACAAACCAGTGATAACCTCAATCATGTCACAATCAAAGTCAGTGATCAAGTTGAATTTTTATTTTTTTTCAAATTTTATTAATTTTTGACTACACAACCCTAGAAAGTGGATTGTAAAGGTTTATGTTGGCTTCTAACATTCATTTGTGGTGTGCAAATAGGTTATTTTCTCTTGAGGAAGAGTAAATAAATGTCCAAGCAAGGGTTTGGTTGTGCAAAAAGTTGGAGGATTGATTTGTGAATCTTCATTAAGTGTTTCTACCTCATTTCTACACCTTTGCAAGCTTATACATGGAAAGGAAGGTTCATTTTTCATTTTATTTTTTTCTGTTGTTTAAGCTTATTATCTTTTTCATTTCTCTTTTATTATGCATAAGATCTACCTTTATTTATTTATTTTACTTTTCATTCTCTTATTTTTGTATTGAATATGTCTAAAACTTCTTGCCATAGGAAAAAGGAACGACAATGGTATCTACCTCTTCCTCCATAAGCAAATACTTGTCAAATAATAGAACCCCATTCTAAATCACCTTTGTCAAAATACGTTGATAATGCAAGACCCCTTCCAATAGATGGAGCATTCCATCGGAAAAGTCAACATTTTGATGTAGAAAATAATAGTTCATATTATTGGGTGGTTTTCATTTGTGTGGAATCCATAGAAGAAGAGTTGTAAAATACCCAGGGGAAAAAGGTGCACCGATACCAAATGAAATAGTATTGAGATACATTGCAAAGCATGAAGAAATAGAAGACAAAGAAGCATGTAGACAAAATATAACCATTGACATTAAAAGAAGACCAAAGGAATGCAAACCCCCTCTACAAATATTGTGATAGAAGACCACCCCTTTTATACTACATTAGTTGACCCTGATGTTGAATTGAAGCACCCTTACACACAAGAAATGGACCATTGCAAACTACATTTCCAAATGGGTAAAAAAAAATGTCGACATTGATGTGGAAAAATGCTTATATGCAGATGGATTGCCTTCTAGTATTGTTCGCTCCCTATACTTGAAGAAGATGTTGAAAAGTGCCAATGAAGCTCCAAGAGGGTATAAGGGCCCTAGTTGAGAGGGTACAAACCACCTTGTTGGATAGAGAGGTCAAGGTCATTAACAATGCATTTAAGCCCTTAAGAGATTCATGGATTGAAACAGTGGTATCAATTGTTTGAGATGGGTGAAAAACTATATCCCTTGACCAATGTTATGGTGGTGCACACTAAATGGACAATGTTTTTGAAATCTGTGGATTGTGAGTGACAAAAAAAGATGGACCATTCACTTATTAATGATATTTTTATCTCTGTTATTGGACCAATGAGAGCTAGAAATATTGTCTAAGTCATAATGGACAACACAAAGAATTGTAAAGTTGTTGGTTTGTTGGCTGAAGAGTAATTTCAACATATCTTTTGGATACCTTGTGTGGTCCATTCACTCAATCTTATGCTATAAAGGATTGAGAACAAAATTGGGTAGATCAATGAGGTATATAAAGAGGCTAAGGACATCTAACTGTTCATCACATACCACCACATGACTCAAAGAACTTTTAAATTGTTCTCATATTTGAAGCTATTAAAGGTAAGTGAACTTGATCTTGAAATTTTAATTTAATTAAAAATAAATAAAATTAGTATTTTACAATTTCTCATTTTCATAATTGGATTATGCCATGTGTATTATTTTCTAAAGCATGTCTCTAATAGTTGTATTTCTTTCATCTAATGTATGTTACAAGTTGCTGAGAGCCATTTTGTGTCAAACTTAATTATCTTGAGATGACTTATGCTAGTGAAACTAGCACTTTGCAATATGGTCATTAGCAATAATTGGTTTATATAGATGCATAACAACACTAAGAGGGCAACCAAAACAAAATAAAGGAGATTGGATGACTCATGGTAAAACGTGTAGAGTATTTCCTGAGGTTCACTGAGTCCATTATGACCATGCTTCAAAACATTGACATGGATAGGCCTTGCTTGAGAGAGGCCTATGATGGGATATACTCAATGCTTGAGAAGATCAAGCAAATTGTAAATTAAAAGACCAATATCTTCAAACAGTTGCAAGCTATTATTGTAGAAAGATGGAAGAAGATAACTCGTGTACATTTGTTTTCATATGCATTGGTGCCAAAATATTATAACAAACAATATATTGATCTACCAAGAAGCCACTATATAGAGATTTAAAAGTGTTTGATGCGTCAAAGGAAACATTTGAAAGACTCTTTCATATAGTTTGTGAAGCAAGAGGTCTAAGTAATGATGTACTTAGGTATATGTTTAGAAAGGATGCTCATAGTTAGTGGTACCTCCATAGCCAAAGATTCTAAATATTGCAACCCCTTGCAATCAAAATTATATCACAAATAAGTTTTGTTTTAAAAAATAGTTTACTTTCTCTTCATAAATTTCTAGTAATTTTTATTTTATAAGATTATTGTTTTTATTTTAATTGTTTATTTTGAATTGTCTTCATAGGCTGCTAGTCCATTTGCATCAAAAAGAAATTGGTGCACACATATTCTTCCATCCACTCAATAAAGCACAATACATTACAATTTTTTTTAAAAAGAACTTGGTATATGTGCATTGAAACTTGCATCATTTCACACAATAATAATGAATACAAAGAAGGGGAGATGAAGATGTGGGATATAAATGTAGAGCTTACAAAATTCAATGCGTCCACTTCTCAACTTGCACTTGATGAATTTTCACACTTTTATACCATAAATGTTATTGTTGTAGTTGATCCCATTGGCCTTAGCACTACTATTGAATTGACTAAGAAGAAGGGGAAGGAGAAGATGATGATGCTCAATAAATTTGTAATCCATTATTCAATGATACTCAAACTTGATGTTATGTTTTATCATTACATTTTATTATTATGAATCTTTGATGTTGAACTTGATGTATATGATACTACAATGCATCATCATAATTCATGATGTCATGATTACAACTTTATGGTGTTTTTGTTGTTTAAATGTTTTTATGATACTATGACATTCTAATTTTAACTCGTGATACTATATTTTACACGTTTTTGTATGAATGAACCCAAACCCCTTTCCAAAACTTTGTCGTATAGTGAACCAATCCTTCACACCCGAACCGATAGCTTTCAACTAATGCTTACTTTTAACCCAACACTAATTTTGTTAAAATCAATTTAACGAAGGCAGAAAAACTTGGCAAAAAGTGTTGAAGAGTTTAATGGCATTGTATATGATTTGGTAATCTTCTCTAGTTATAAAAAAGAAGTAATTGTTTATTGCTTACCAGCCCTGAGTTTGTGAGTAGTTAGTCATCGAACTTAAGATTGCCGACAACCACCGTAGGTGCAATTAACAATTTGATAGGCATGCTATTTGTTCAACTATGCCACTAAGATTCTTTAACCACCCACTACACACTTCAGGTTTTCTGCATCTTTACAAGGCCAAAGGTCTGCCATTTTTTTGCTTAAGCCATTTTAGGTATGGTATCATCTTCCTAGATGCACTTTCAAGCAGTCATTGCTATTGCCAGAGGCACTTTTTCTTCATCTGTGACTTAAACAGTGTTGTCCCATAAACGTAAGATGATCCTCGTTCAAAAATTATTAATTCATGATCTAACAAGTTCAAAAAATATTATTTCATAAAGATAATTTTATTTCATGTACAAATAGAATAATTCAAGTTGACAAAAAGATGGCGCTCATATGGAGTACCTAATTGATAATCTTTTTAAAAAAAATCATCTTTCAACATATTAAATCGTTAGCAATTTGCAAATATGGTCCAATCCAATTATTTCAACAGCAATGGATGGCCTAGAAGAATACCTTTCATTGACAAGTCGAAGGCAATATTAATGCAAAACTTCAAAATTCTATAAACTATATTTTTTCGCTTATAATGACATATTGTTATTACAAAGCTGTATCTGCTTGCATCCTAAGAAGCAGCATCAAAGTTCGAACGAAACGGAGGAAAGCTTTTGTTTAAGCATGCATTCCCATAAATTTTAACATAACAAGAGCTCGAGTATCTGCCTTTGCAATTAATGATTTATATTTTAATAATAGAATAAAAAATTATTTAAACTTTAGATCATATGAATGCAAAGAAATACAATTTTTAAAGACATACAATGTTTTTGAAAGGAGAAGTTATAATAAATTTTAACTTCACTTCTACAAAACAATGTGGTGACTAGCCAAAGTTTAAAAATATACAAATCAATGTAATGCAATGTAAAATCATTAATAAATATTTTGAAATTTGGATTAATAGATTTTTAACAGAAGAAATTTTAGATTTATAAAGTTTTATTACATAAGTCAAAATTTAGAAATTAGATAAAGGATTATTGATAAAATTATATTAATATATGCTAAAGTTCATCTATATGTATTGCATATAATTTTACCATTTCATATAAAACAATACAATTCTTAATGACAATAGTATATTTTTATAAACAGTCAAATTTAAGAATTTACAATGATGATTGATTTATATAAAAATAATTTTAAATATATTTATTTTTTTAATTATTTTCAAAATTAAAAAAATTCTTTAAAATGTTGATATATACTCAACAAATTAATCTTTAAATTTTATTATCTCACGTTTTTAATAATATAAAATCCAAATTAATACATTAACTACAGTAAATTATATACTTCATAACAAAATAATTATTGGGGACACTATTTACTAAATCAGTTTTAAAATATTAATTAAACCCATAGTGGCAAATTTAATGAAATGAAGTACAAATTTCTCGGGAGTCGGCTATATAGCCTTCTGCGTTGTTGTTATCTCCTTGGCCGACCCACGTCATTTCCTCCAAACAGTAAGACGCATTTATTATTAGAACATAATTGCTGTACTTTTTACTGCTTTTTCCAATTCCAAAAAATTCTATTTTTGCCCAGGCAATTGGCTACGGGCCAATCACAAATAAGAAATTCTGTATATGATAAATGATTTATAAAATACTCCATCTAAAACTTTGGCTTGAATCGATGTTTTACTACTATACGGAAAATAAAGAAATAGGCAGGGGTGAAACGAAAACATTAGATCCCTGCCTTATAAAGGCGGGGACTAATACCTGATCCTATGTTTTTTTCTTTTTTAAGGTTAATTTACCATAAAAGGATGTCCAACAACATAAACAGCATAGAATACATCCAGTTTCCTTAAGCTAAGCTTTCATTCACCTTAAATGCCAATATTTGAACATTTTGCCAACTTTGTGTATTTTGACTAAGGATCAGCTGATAGGACCAAAAGCGTGCTGTGCTTGGAGAATTACTGAGCGCACTTCAGAGAATAAGAAAACACCAAAAACATAGAGCTGTAGAAATTTAATCGGCTCTTACTATCACCCCCTGCAGCTTCCCATGAAAGAACCGATGGAGGCCCAATCTCCCCTAAACAGAACATTCCTGTTATTGGTGCATCCGGAAAGTTTTGAGAAAAAATTGAGCTTTCAACATTTGGTTCACCAAAAAATGATTCTCCACGGCCATTGCAAGCAAACAAGAGTCCACCAAGTACTTTATTATTATACTGCATTGATGTACTGGCTACCATTTCAATAGTGGTTGCAGGATGAACTCTGTCAGAAATGAAAGGATTTCTCAACTGTTCACGCACTTGTTCAAGTGCCAAATTTGTAGAAGCCTTTCCAGTCACTGAGTCTGTTCTATAAAACCGAAATATATCTCCAGTCTTGATTCCTTCCCCTTCAACAAAAAGGTATTGTTCATCGGCACTGTAATAAATTGAAAAGTGTGTTAACGTAGAAGTGTGATGCAAGCATATGAATTGAAATATGAGTGTATGTAAGAGTGGCAATTACAATTTCTCTTTTAAACAAAAGATCGATGATATTCAAAGAAGAAAAAAGTACAGACTAAAAATACAAAGCTGTGCCTCAACATTGTTTTTCAAAGTTGCATGGATGCAGATACGTACACCCAATATGTATATGGCTGGATATGTGTAATGTCCCTATGCATTCTTAATTGATTTCTTATGATTCAAATAATGAGAATTTTCTTTTAAGTCAAACTTGTATACGATTCTTGGGTGTATGTCTTAGTTTTGTAACACAATAAAAATATTAATTGACAATGGAGGAATCGCTCAAACTGATTTCCAGAAATTCTATTATCAAACCATAATTCCGATATAAGTCTCTGATAAATGGTGAGAACAGAGTAAATTATCTTAATCAACTATTATTGATTATGTGACCTTATAGATAGAATGCCTCATTCAATGAGTAAAAAAAATATTTTCCTATGAAACAAGGAAATAATCTGAAGTGGTAAACATATCTTATGTATTACTCCAATCTGAATATGGGATTTCTGCGTTGAATCTTGTTGGGTTGGCATAGATATATATATGAACACCTATTCTTGATGTCTGGAGGTTCCGAATGGTCTAGAAAGGGACTGAACGTGTTGTTAATACCTTGGTTGTTGATTATGAAATGCTAATTGATTGTAAAACTGATACTGGAGTATCAGTTGTAACTAGGTGACATATATGTGTGATCAACTCTAACCTTTCTGATGTCGGAAGAGTTAGTTTCCTCTTCCTTGTATTTTCGCTGATCCAATTTTATTCACTGCTAAATATTTATTATTGCTGCATACGCCAATGTACTGACTTCTGAGCAGAATTTATATTCTGTTTCTGCCTACTTTCTGAAAGAGGTGGATGGATTGGATCAAAGACAAACACGAATGCAACAATAAATAGTCAAATCAATAAGCAAAACACAAAGACATCAAGCTGTGCTACAGCACTTCATACTCTTTTAACATAACTAAAATCTATTATCTTTCCACTCATAATCTACAATAAGAAACCCAAAATGGGCTCTACTAATCACAGGCCCAATCCATTATATTTATAAGCAAATGCATATTTAATGCTGTAGAAAAGATTTGGCAATATAACTAATGCTGGACGGTGAGACTGGTGTGTTGGCCGGTGCTTGGACAGCTGAGGACAGCTTTGGACGACTACTTGTCTGTTGCTGATGGCTATTTGTCTGTGGTTGTGGACGGTGGGAGAAATTAATATTGCCAACACTCCCCCTTAATTTCTTCCACTAATGCTACTGCATTTATATTGTTTTCCCTTGTCAAAATTACTTTGAGTTTTACGGCTTACCCCTAACCAATGTAAATGGTTTCTAGCTGACCAAAAGCTATGCATTTGAATGGTTTCGGCTAACCATGAACCTCACAAAATAGTCGTTACAATTGACCACCAAACATCACAAAAATGGTTTCAAATTACCACTAACTCTCATGATGGGAAAACTATCATCACTTTGGCTTTTCTCCTTCTTGACCTGCATCAAACTGATTATTGAGTCCATATAAAAAGAAATCCATCTACCGAGATACATGGGTACCCAGCCGTTGTACTTACTAGTTCTATAGGAATCTTTTTCACATACATGGTTCATCAATATGTCAAACCAAAAACCTTTGAGGTGTCAAGCACAACTGATAATGCACCCCATACATCCACATAGCCCATTAACAATCATTACTAATTCAATTTTCATCACTTGGTTGGGGAATATCAATGCAACCGAGTTCTATTACATGACCACTATCAAGCACAACATATCCTTCACAATTAGACAAACAAATTCTCACTTCCAATCCCAACACTTTTATCCAATCAACACACACACAGACCTTTGAATCATGACAACCAACTCACCACCAATACAACCTACTTTTACTTACTGCAACCACAACTAACTTCAATAACTATTCAATAACATCAAACACACATACTTAAAACATAGACATAATAAAAATTTCCATGATCAATATCTTCCATGCCATGTGTATGCATTCTCTAGCACTCCCGCTTGCACAGAGATGCTCCAAATATATAAATGACAGTGTCACACAACACTAACTCAAACACACTTCAACTTTAACTTCCTTCTTTTCATGACTTGTCTATTTCTCATAGCAGTCTCTTGATTCATTCTTCTCTTTATTCTTGCAGAAAATAACTTCAAATGTCATTGCCTGTTGGGCTACGATGCCACAACATTCTTCACCAGTTCTAAACTCGTCGAGTTCTCCACGATTTCTACGATCATCTCCCATTAGCTCTAATACCACTTGAAAGAGATGGATGGAGTGGATCAAAGACAAACACGAATGCAACAATAAACAGTCAAATCAATAAGCAAAACACAAAGACATCAAGCTGTGCTACAGCACTTCATACTCATTAAAATAACTAAAATCTATTACAAATCCTTAGAATGTTACAGCATTCTTTCCACTCCTAATCTACAATGAGAAACCCAAAATGGGCTCTACTGATCACAGGCCCAATCCATTATATTTATAAGCAAATGCATAGTTAATGTTGTAGAAAAGATTTGGCAATATAATTAATGGTGGACAGTGAGATTGGTGTGTTGGCCGGTGCTTGGACGGCTGAGGACAGTTTGGACGAATACTTGTGTGTTGCTGATGGCTGTTTGTCTGTGATTGTGGACGGCTCTACGGCTGTGGACGGTGGGAGAAATTAATACTGCCAACACTTTCCTCTACGTTGGATGCCTAACGTAATGTGCTCTATTTCAATTTATATCTGCATGAAGAATACAATGCATTGCCTTCTCTATTGCTCGGATATCTTTTATTTGGTGATTCTCCTATGTGCACTGAAGCTGCACGTATTGATTTCTCAGAAACTATCTATTATATCCCCCCCGTCTCCCTAAGTTGTATACATCCACATATATCTTATAATGTGAGTGGTTCCACCCGTTAACTATGAAGGGATGTATCATTCCCTATATGTATCAAGGATTGTAGTTAGTTTCATTACTAATTAACTGGTCCAACTCCTTCATTTCATAGTTATTTGCCCCACACAATACACATGAATCTGCAAACTGTTCTCTCCACGTAGTTTTTGATAATGATATTAGTTATGGACTACTTCGACTATAACTATTGGGCAGCAACGTCTGATTGAACCATCTCTTGCTACGCTCAGTCGTTGTTCGAGTACTATTTCTTAACTTAACAATCGTTTGGGATTGATATTATACTCAGCATTTAATAGCCGGCAATCCTACGTTCAACATATGTTTTCTTGCTTTCATCTGTTCAAGCGTAGATGAATTATTTCTTGAATAGTTTATTAGTTAATATTTACGACCATGATATTTTGGTTGACTTAGTTAATGATTATATAGTTAATGATGAGATGATTTATATTTGTATTCGAATCATGAGTTTGGCTATGAAATAATTACATTAAAAATATTATCATATTTATTTATTTATCTATATAATTTTTGACAAAGTATGCTTTATTATTTGTCAAGTTATGGTATAATATCGTATTAGCAACATATTATTAATAATTGGTCAAAATATATATATTTTATTTGTTATTTAGTTATTAAGATATAAATATTATTGTTACACAAATAATATATTTATTATGTTATACTATATCATATTATTACTATTTATTAATCATTTAGATATTGTATTTATTATTTAAATATTGTGTCATTTTAAATTAATTTGACTTTTGAGATTGGGGATATCACAATATGGCATTAAAAGAAATGCACACATATTTAACACATTTTTCAAGTTATCAAATGAGATTAACATTACCTCAAAAACTATATTGACGCATAAATGTTACATAAAAATTTATAAGCTAATTTAACACTTCATGCAAAATAGTAGAGTTCCATTAGAAGATAACCCAAACAAACAGATTGCTAAAATAAAAATACATTTTTTTTTTTCTCATTTGGCACAGGGTTTGTTTATACCAATTGAAATAATAAATTGCATTAATGAAATTTTTCAAAATAAAATTTGGGAAGATCTACATCAAATCTTTTTTTTTAAAAATAATCAAAGTATTCTGTATGGTAGGAAAATCAAGGTTTTTAGATAGACATGGGTGCAATATTTGACATGTATCTAACCAATATCGGATATGTTTCAAAATTGGAGACGGGGATATCTGTGCCCAAGGAGGGACGGAGGAGTTTCTGGCAACTCTATTTTTTCCTAGAACCGGCAAGAGAAGATACACATTCATAACTATGCACAACTCATGATTCAATGCCCTTTCAAAATAGACTTTAACCTATCAAGTGATAAAATAATCTCACCATATTGATGACAACAATAAATTGTTAACTCTCAAGACAAAAAAGTGGGTGTGGAAGTGTCAAGTTTGCAACAATTCTTTGGAAAGTCCAAACTGGTAACTTTTCTGCTCAAATTGGTCATTATTGAAGCCCATTTTCAGTGGTGGTGGTTAAATTTCATTAAGCCTCTCAACCCAAAATCTAGTGATGGGCATGTATATGTTCTGATTGCCATGGATTATTCCATGAAGTGGATTGAGGCCATCCAACAAATTGGGATACTTCAAAAGCAGCACGTGATTTCTAAAAGATGATATGTTCTCATGCTTTGGAGTAGCACACAGGATTGTAACTGATAATACATTGTAAGTTCCCCTTTTTACGATATTAGGACACTACAGGAATTACCATATTCCTTCTATAATTGTACTAGTGTAATGTGATATGAATGCAAGAATGATGAAAATATATATGACTGATAATTCCAAATGCTAAAATGAATATTCTGAACTCGTGAATTAATGTCCAAATGTGGTGTATTATGTAAGCAATGTATAATGAGTAATACAATGAATTATGAATATGAATGGAGATGGAATAATATGTTTATTTACACTTGTAATTCAAATGCCACAATGGAATACAAAGAATCTTACAAGGCTGTGTGTAGTATCCTCCCCTATTTTTTCCCAAATAAAGAAACTTGCAAGCTACTTTATGATATCAATTGATTTGCTTAATAACTCAACATAGCATTTTTGTCAACACTTGGCGCACATACTACAGTATATAGGAAAATCTGAAACTTCTTACTTGCTAATTAAATATTAATTTTTTGCCATGTAAATGTGCTCATACAATTGTTTAACATGCTGCAACAAATATCAGTCTCGTATTCAACAACTACAATGCAAAAGTATAAAAATTTGACAGAAGAAACCTGGAATTAGTTGCTGTAGTATTTTTGCAGATGTAGTTGGCAGCCTTCCAAACCCTCAAATCAACAAGAATAAACAATAAACTTGTTGCAAATACTGTTCACGCACTGTAGCAAAACACTATTCACGCGCACTATAGCAAAAACACTATTCATGCGCACTGTAGCCAAACACTATTCATCCACACTGTAGCAAAAACACTAAATGAAACTCAGTGTGTTTGGAAACACCGTTAATCCTCCTGACTGTGTCTTTCAACAGCGAAGAGAATGCTAGCAAAGAGGGATTCCGTCCTCCAAGCCCGATAATCAGATATTCAGCAACATAACATTAATCCTCATCCAAGCATACTTAAAAGAAGCTCTTCCATTTCTTTTATAGTGTTCTCACAAGAGCTCAATCCTTCGTTTTCTCAATGTGGGATAAAACATAACTCCCTTTATGTAACTTATGTCTCCAATGTGTTATAAAATAAAGGGGACTCTTTTAATTTAAATATTTTCCACAAACTATGGTCTATGCATTAATAAAGTTAAATATTTAAATATAACTTTATAAAATAGCTTTATTAATGCATAACAAATCTTATCAATGACAAACAAGTCTTTTTGTCGATTTTAAACAATTACCATCGACATACCACTGCCACTGGATGTCCGACCATGTCCAAGATGACTTACTATAAATAGTAAGTATACCCAAACTTGCCTCAAACCCCTCAGAAAGACCTACAACTGAAACTATCTACGCCAAATGGCCTCTAAGTCCCTTTAATGTCCTGGTTAGCCTACGGGACTGTGGGGAAATAGGCTAATGACAACATCATGCTATGAATGCTAAAAAAGGGGCATTACACTGTGACTGTCCCTGATATGACAATATATAATATGCACATACCTGCAAGTTGTCTCTGATAGACAATGAATTATGTGCAACTATGACAGGATGATCAATGGGCAAGATGTCGTATCTAACATTCTTTATATGATTGTGCAATCTGCTATTCTTGAGCCATCTTTGATATGCTAATATGATTTATGCTCTGTAAATGTGCCATCTCTGATCTTCAGTGTAATACTTCCCCCTTCAAATATAGAGTTGCAATAGCAACCAAGACGCTCAATAAGCGAAGTCCACAAGGGAACAATTTATGAGATCAATTTTCAATACACCCTCCTCATAGCCAATCAGCTTTGGTTATTTTAAATTTATAAAATTTGAAAAGGCACAATGAACCACTGCCACCTTTAGTTTATCTTTACTGCCATGATCAATGATAAACATAGTGATTAGACTGGCTGTTATGACCACCTTGTTCTATAATAACAATGTGATTAAGGATTAACCATATGTAATGAATAGAATAGCCAAGTCCAATTGAAGCTAAGTATCCATTGCTTAGACATTTTAATTACTCATAATAATCATCTCAATTATTATGAGTAACCATTATAACCATGAATTACTGATTATTCATGGATCAGCAGTGATACCTAGTCATGGATCATAATGATGCCTTCGCTGAATATGATATTGAAAACCTACGCTGCCCAAGGACGCTTTTCCAACACTAAGCCCCAAGTTTTGGAAATGGGACAGTCTTGGTGACGAGGAGACAGTCAGGGATGTTTCCAAGCCATCCCCACCTAGGCAAGAAAATTGGAAACGCATCCCCAAAACTTCAGAAGCAGTCAATGCATTTCCAGCTAGCATTAACCATCCTAGGGACTGCATAGCCATTTCCCATTTGTCCCGAGGACGACATGAAGTTTCCAATTTCAAAATGAAACTTAATTAAAAAATTTAATAAATGGTGATGTTTTTCCATTTGTGGACCCCATGCATTGTAAGTCATTAAAATAATAAAATATGTTATGTTTAGTATAACATATGTTGAAAGTATACTTTTTTGGAAGTCATTAAAAACTTAGCACTTTTTGGAAGTCATTAAAAACTTAGCATCCAACTTTGACTGAAAATTCAAACTTATGTTCAAAAAATCAGACCTCAAAATGATTGTAAATTTGATTTCTGTTTGATATTCATATGCATACCTGGAAATGACTGTCGTTGGGTTGAGGAATACTTAGATCATTTCCAACTCTGAGAATGCTCTAGTAGCAGCAATACACACCCAAAAATACATTGTTGCAGCAGATTACTGCACAGACAAAATGGCCGCAAGCTATCTAGGAATGAATTGGCACAATAAATTCAATACTTCTCCAAAACCACAAGCAAGGGCTATAAACATATCGCCAATTATGGCAGATAGATTCGTCCAATACCCAAAAGAAGAATGATTCTCTCATTTGCTTCATCTCATGTCATCCTATGTTTCTATTCTTGAACTACAGTATTCTTAGATGATGATTCAATTTAAAGATCGTCTTGGAAACCTGTTTTGCCATCCCTCCATACCGAAAACTCAAGGTAACATAGACTGAAACATAGTGTTGTATGAGTATATCCATCCTTGATAGAATGATCAGATGATAGATGTTATAGCATATATGCTAAGTTGCCGAATCATGGGACTTTTTTAGGCGATTTTGAGTATGAAACGTAACAAAATCTGATTTTGATACAAATCTCCTATGCATACACATCTAGGATTTGTGTTTTGACATCCAAAATGTTTAGTGATTCTAGTTTGATCTTTTAGATACTTTTAGGACCTAGACAGCTGATTGGTGAACCTTGACCTTACCTATCATGAGATTCTCGCTTATCTTTCTGATACCAAAACTTGAATTTAAATTAGATTGATATATTTCAAATTTGAAATGGTTTTGTTTAGCATATGTATAATATGATATTCAATTTCATCAAAACCTCCATAGTAGCTGTAAAGAACCTAACTGGCTCACACCAACAATACTGAAGTACATGTTTTGAATGGTTTATAAATTTGCAACTCCTTGGTTTTTGGAAATACAAGCACAATATCTAAAATAGAAACCACCTCAAAATAGACTTGCTAAAAATAGCAAGTAAGCCTCAGACACCCTCAAAACATACTGCTAGCTCATGAGGGTTGCCAT
Organism: Cupressus sempervirens; assembly: GCA_028749045.1. Classification (NCBI taxonomy): domain Eukaryota; kingdom Viridiplantae; phylum Streptophyta; class Pinopsida; order Cupressales; family Cupressaceae; genus Cupressus; species Cupressus sempervirens. The sequence goes on from CM053791.1 coordinate 349,691,108, forward strand.
GATGAATTGACTTAGCCAATTGTAGGAGCCTGCTAAGAATGGAGACATTACAGTAATCTCCCCAAGATTGCTTGTCCTCAAGAAATCTTAGTAAGACAACAAACTCCAACCTCTACCAGCAACCTATAGGAAAATGCGTGTAACATCCCTGTCATCACCAAATAGTCTCCATACATACAACATTATCTGTAATATACCCATTTTTGTTAGTATCACAGTTTCAAGGATTAGCCTATTATTGTGATCCTTGTAGCCTAATTATTGTGGATAGAGGGTCTTCTGAGGTAGTGGCTTGGCTTGGAAAGGTCTTGTCTTCTCTACAATTTAGTAAGTTATAGGTTGGTTTTCATTTGGCTCAGAATGGACTTTGTTTGGGCTAATTTTTGTGTACTTACTATTTGTTGTGAGTTGGGTGTTGGTTGCGATGGACCCTTTCTATTATTGGAAATTGCATTTAGTCACATGGAGAAATAATAGGTGACTCCCATTTCAAATAACATATTTAAATGGTGAGTATTTTGGGAGTTATTATATTTTAGTGGCCAAATTATTATTAAATCATTAATGGCTTATTATAAAGTGATAATTTAACTTTATAATTTCACTTAACTTGAGGATTGAGTCATCATTGGAAAAGGCCATTTATTTAATTAATTATATGCCCAAGCCAAGTATTAAATATTTAACTTGATGCTGTGTGGGAAAGTTTCTAGAGCTAAGTACTTTTGGGAAACTTTCACAGTTTTGAAGTTGAGTTCTTTTGGAAACTTTTATCAACAAAACATTATAAATATGAGCTCATTTCATTGGAAAAAACACGCTTGGATATTTATTTGCTTTTGTTGCCTTTGTGGTTTTTTCTGAGGTTAGATGATTTTTGTGACCCTTAGTTAAGTATAAGGGTTGAGTCTAAGATTTTGAGAAGTTCTAGGCAATTGTGCTTAAGTATACAATTGACCAACATCTCATACTATATTTGTTGTGGCTAAGGATAATTATATTGAAATTTATTAAACATTTGGTTGAGGGTTTGAGAAGTTTATGAGAATTCTGAAATTAGTGTTTTGCAATTTATGTTGAGGTATATAATTTGCATTTTCCTCCTACTATATTTTCTGTGGCTATGCAGAGGTTGATATTGGAATTTGCATTGCAAATTGGTGAAGTAATCTATTGTGAATTTAATTACACTTCTGAAACCATTTATGGTGGTGCGGTTTTCTGCAAAATATATCCAGTAATCATTTGGCAGTCCATGTGGGGATTTGTGGTTCAGTTTGCTGCTGTAGATGTTGGAAATCAAATCTCTAGCACTTGGGGTCAGTAGTTCGAAGGTTTTATAACCTTTCCTTTGGCTCGAGTTCCCATTTCCAGCCCTGCATAATTATTTTCTGGGCCTGCGATTTTTTGTTAATACCCTGTGATTTATATCAAACCCAACATTCACTGTGGTCAGGGCCGGCAATCACATTTTTGAGTGGTTATTGCAAATTGGAGGACCTGTGATTTTGGGCTAAGCTGAACTCCTCATATCCAGGCTAGTACAATTGGAGTTATTGGGATTGCCAGGCTATGTACTACGATTGTAATCAAGTTCTATTGATTTGGAAATTGAATAAGTTTAATGCAAACATTATCATTCTAGCTATCAATAGGAAGTTTCGCTTTTCCCCCTTCTTCTGCACCATCTAAACAACTCTGCCAAATATCAAGCTTAGGCATAGACAAACTTTGCACCCGGTAGAGATTGTGTACATGGAGATCGAATATGAAGTTGTATGCACTCCCTGCAATATATACCTTGCTGGAATCCTAATCATCACCAACAACCCCTACAAAAGACGTAGCTACAGGAGAAGCTTGTGCAATATGTGGTTCTGTGTTGCTCTCAAAAAATGCACTTATCCCAATTGTATCAAGTACACCTGTAACTGCAATGGATGTAGCCACATCATAATCTGTGGATATAGGAACATCACCGATCGCTGCTATAGGAAACTGAACTATGTCTGCAACTAGGCTAAACTATGCCCAGCTCCACTCAAGGTTAGTAATCAACATCAACCTCAAAAAGATGGTTGTTATAAGACAATGTTGCATCCATATCAAACATAGGATTGTCCACAAAGTGAACCTCAATGTTGTGTTGATTTGTAGTATGACATGAGGCATCTCTACATCACTCTCCTCATAATCAATAACAATATGCATGCTATCATGAGTGCACACATCAACAACCACATGTATACTGCTAAATACCTCAACAAATGTCTTAACTGGCATAGATGTAGCTGCTGATTTGACAGTGTCATCACATGCTCTCGGTCCCATCACTGCATCACCATCAAATGCATGATCTTGGGAACCCATGCCAACAATTGCATCATCCAACTACACTTGACATGAATTCCAATCACACTCCACATCCAAATCAAAAGGAATGTCATGCACATCCCTAGCTACTATTATATCAAGATGCGCCATCCTACTAGTTAGCTCTCGTGAATCCGATTGACTAGGCCCTTGACTCTCACGTGCAGGCCCACCCTTGGTATGCTCCTGCTTCTACACCAGGAATCTATCAAAATTAAGGTTATACTTGATTACTTGGTGTACAGCATCCTAGTCAATAAAGTGTGCTACCACATCATCTACGAAAGTTGCAGCCCCAGCCTTAGCCTCAGTAGTGAACGCATCCGTGTCAAGTCTCAAAAACATAGGCCTTTTTAGCTTATAATATGCACAAGCATAAACTAGTCCTTTCGATCATGTCATCGATCCTTATTGCCTTGGCTCTGCCTATCCCTTGCAAGCCTACCCCTAGTATGCTCCCGCATCTACGTTAGGAACTTATCAAAAGTAAGGTTTTGCATGATTACTTGTTGCAAAGCATCCCATTCAGCAAAGTGTGCTACTGCATCATCCACGAAAGGTGTGCAAGCCTTTGTGGCCTATCATATGTATGAGTATAACCAGTCCTTTCAACCGTATAATCAATCTTGACCTAGTCCTCTGCTCTAATCTTGTCACCAACTCTATACCTGTCATCAGCTCAAGACCTCTGTGAACTGACAAAATCATCTTCAGTACCTCACTCACTATGTTGCAACGTGTCAAAAAGTTGTTGCAACACCTCGACAACATGATGTTGCTCAACTAGCAGATCTCTAAAATTCTCACTAACCTCTCTATCAATCTCAAAACCGCTGCCAACATCTCTATAACTAGTATTAGTTGAACCTCCTAGACTGTCAACACCCTTGTTGCCCAAATTCCAAAACTAAATATCAGGTCCTCCATCACCAGATAGGTATGTGCGGCCTCTGTAGGCATAAAGTCTACTCTGAATTAATCTTCGAGCCATGTTGATACCCAATTCCTTGCAAGATGGCAAGAAACCACTCTGATACCACCATAAAGAACCCAACTGGCCCACACCAACAATACTAAAGAAGTATGTGTTTTAGATGGTTTATAAATTTGCAACTCCTTGGTGTTTAGCAATACAAGCACAATTCTGAAATATGGAGGCAATTATTTCCAACCAACATCTCTATAACTAGTATTGGTTGAACCTCCTAGACTATCAACACCCTTGTTGCCCAAATTTCAAAACTGATTATCAGGTCCTCCATCACCAGATAGGTATGTGCGGCCTCTGTGGGCATAAAGTCTACCCATAATTAATCTTTGAGCCATGTTGATACCCAATTCCTTGCGAGATGGCAAGAAACCACTCTGATACCACTATAAAGAACCCAACTGGCCCACACCAACAATACTAAAGAAGTATGTGTTTCAGATGGTTTATAAATTTGTAACTCCTTGGTGTTTAGCAATACAAGCACAATTCTGAAATATGGAGGCAATTATTTCCAACCAATAATGACAACTACCAAAATATGATTGGATTTGCAATTGAAGATTTGTAGATTACAATATTTGCAAAATGAAATTCACAACTTAAACATGAAACTGAAATGCTCAATGTAATACCAATTCATGGAATTCTGAGATTTATTGCAGTTAATCTTTATCAAATAAATTATTTCTTAATCAAACCCAAAATTACAACTATCTTATAAGAACTTGGTAACTTCCATGTCAATTTGCAATAAGAATAGTGCATTGTCTTCACACAGGCTTTTTCTAGAATTCCAACGTGACTAGTTTCCAATGCCGTGAGTTTTGTAGAATATTACACACAACCTGCAATTTCCAGCAAGGAATAACACATAGTGGGTGAGAAACAATCACCCAAACTTAGGTTTGACTATAGCAGAATGATGGTGTCCAATTTTGTCGATGAAGAAGATGCCTAGAAAGAGATGATGCAATGTCCAAAATGCAAGGGTGATACGCATGCCAATTTTGATATACTTAGCGTCAATAATTAGGAATGAAATTCACCCCAAATATAGACAATAAGTGTCCAACTAATGCAAAAATATACAACAGAAGATCGATGCTTAGACCAGAGGTGCAATGGCATCCAGGAATGGATGAATCTTGGCATCCAACAGTAGACAATGTAAATGCTACCTAGTAGAGATTCTTCACACCAAATACTAGAGACAACAAACACCACAACAGAGGTATAATCGCGTTTGAATGCAGACCATCAAGTACCAAATTGCAAAGAAACAATGTTGCCCAGATCAGATATTACAAGGCATCCAAATAGCATAGATACGTACGCCTAAATTCGCAGATGCAATCAAATTACCGGTAGAAAACCACAACAAACAGAAATATATGGGCACTCAAGATCAGAATTCTCAATCACCAAATTCTCCACACCAATCACCTTTCCAATTATATGAAGTACAGTAAGAAAGGTGCCAAAATGCATATTAGACCAACACTTTGCAGTAGATATAATTGAACATTCAAGAGACTCTGAATTCACTAGCAAGGAATCATTTCTTAGCCACAAAATGAATAGTAAGAGAAGTTGCCAAAATTAAGATTGGAAAAGCACAATTCAAATTCACTATACCTCAGCAATGGATTGAAAGCACAAAACCTTGCTTCAAAGCCTCACAAGAACTATCAAAAAGCAATAGATGATAGATGATCTATTTGCTTCATGAAGCCTTTCTTTTATAATGCAACTTGGCTTCACCAATACACCTTTCATTAAAGTTGCTTCAACAACACACCATTTAATTAGAAGCTTCCAACTGATCCTTTCAAATAAATAACTTTTAAGCACATAGCTTTGTGTAGACATTTTTCACTTAAGAGGCTTCTCATTTACAAAATCAAATTATAACATGACTAAGATAAAGTCCCCTTCATAATTTAAAGCCTAATTAATTACTTATTAAATTATAACTCTATGAATATGCTTAGTCCACTGCTGATGAAGATCATCTGCTAGTGCCTCCACCACACTATTAAAAATAGAAACCACCTCAAAATAGACTTACTAAAAATAGAAGCCTGCCTCAAGGACCCTCAAAACATATTGCCAACTTACAAGGGTTGTGATGAACTGACTTCACCAATTGCAAGACCCCACTAAAAATGGGGACATAACAGCCCTCCCTCCCTAAGATTGTTTGCCCTCAAGCAATCCTATTAACATCCCATAGGAAACTGCACGACATTCCTGTCATCACCGAACAATCTCCAAACATACAACATCAGAGTATACATCATAATCTGTAAAATTGCACTCAACACCTGTGTTAATAATGTCGAAATCAGAATATCACAAGGAGGCAACTCAATAGGAAGTTTCCTTTTGCCCTCTTCCTCTACACGAACTAAACAATCCTGCCAACTATTGAACTTAGGAAAAAGCGAACTCTGCACTCAGTAGAGATCCTGTACATGGGGATCATGTATGAAGTGTATGCACTACCCACAATATAAACCTCGCTATAATCTCAATCATCACCAACAACCCCTACAAAAGATGTAGCTATAGGAAAACCTGCTATAAAATGTGGTTCTCTACTACTCTAAAACAAATGTACTAATCCCAATTATATAAACAACACTTGCAATTGCAATGGATCTAGACACATCATAATCTATGCATACAAGAACATCACCAACTACTGCTATAGGAAAATGAACTGTCTGCAAATGGTGTAAACTGTACCTAGCTCCACTCAAGTGAGTGAACAACATCAACCTCAACACTATGCTGATCCGTAGTATGACATGACTATCCCTACACCACTCTCATAATCAACATGTGTGCTATCATCAATGCACACATCAACAACTGCATGCATATCGCTAAACACTTCAACAGATGACTCAACTAGTATGGAAGTAGTTGTTGATCTGATAGTATCATCACCTACTATCATTGCATCACCATCAAATGCACGATCCTAGAAATTCATGCCAACAATTGCAACATCCAACTCAACCGACATGAATTCCAATCATACTCTACATCCATCTAAAAAAGAATGTCCTACACATTTGTAGTTACCATTTGTATCAAGATGCACCATCTTACTAGCTACCTCTTGCAAATCCCACTGCCTAGGCCTCTATCTTTGAGGTGCATGCTTACCCCTAGTATGATCCCACTTCTACGTCAGAAATCTATCAAAATTAAGGCTGTACTTGATTACTTGATGCTGAACTGCAGATCATCCTACTCAACAAAGTGTGCTACCACATCATCCAAGAAAGGTGTGGTCTCAATCTAAGTATTGACTACATCTGCCTCAGGTCTTAGAAATGTTGGCCTATGTGGCCTATCATATGTACTAGTATAATCAATCCTGTTGATCCTATCATCAATCCTAACCCAACTCTCTTCTCTAGCCCTATCACCAGCTCTAAAAATATCAACTCAAGACCTATGTGAACTGACATAGTCATTTCTAGTGCCTCATTCCCTACTTTGATCTCTAGGGTGTGCAATATGCTTCAGCATGCTAGAAAGTCGCTGCAACACCTTGGCAACATGATGTTGTCCAGTTGCCAAATCTCTGAAAGTCTTGCTAGCCTCTCTATCAATCTCGGGACCAATGCCAACATCTCTATAACTAGTATTAGTTGAACCTTCCTAGACTATCAACACCCTTGTTGCCCAAACTCCAAATATGAATACCAGGTAGGTATGTGCGACCTCTGCGGGCATAATGTCTACCCGAAATTAATCTCCGAGCCATGTTGATACCTAATTCCTCGTAGGTTGATAGCAAACCTCTCTAATACCACTATGAAAAACACAACTCGCTTAAACCAACAATATTGAAGAAGTACGTGTTTCAAATGGTTTATAAATTTGCAATTGCTTGGTTTTCGGCAATACAAGCACAATACTATAATATGGAGGCAGTTATTTCAAAACAATAATGCCAAGTACCAAAATATGGTTGGATTTACAATTAAAGATTTGCAGATTATTACATTTGCAAAATGAAATTCACTACTTAAACATGAAATTGAAATGCTCAATATAATACCAATTCATGGAATTCAGAGATTTATTGTAGTTAATCTTTATCAAATAACCTATTGCTCAATTGAACTAAGATTCTAGAATTCCAACTATTTTGTAAGAACTTGGTAACTTCCATATCAAATTCGTAGTAAGAACTATAGAAGTTATGAAAACCAACTTCACAGATCGTCAAGAACACCTGCATGCAAATAACCTGTACTGAAGAAAAATTAGAAAAGGAAAAAGCAGATCTTGGAAAATCTCAACAGTGTGAGAGCGAAATTGTATTCCAAGTTATGAAAACAAAAAGTACAAAAGTTCAACCTTAAAGGTGAATGAAACACTAAAGGGAAAGAAAATTACATTTGTGCATTATAAATAATATAAAATATTAATTATATGCACCTAAGAGAAAGCTTAAGTAACTAGAGTAATAAACGACATAATTAATTAAATCAACATGATCTAATTAATAAGTGTAACAAATAATTACTTAACACCCCCCCTTAAGCGAAGTTGAAGAGCTAAGCTAACCTAGCAAAGCTATGAAAGCAGAAAAATGGGTCCTAACAACAAGGCCTGATCAGGTACCCAAAACAAGGAAATCTCTCTGTAAGACGGAGACAAAGGAGAAAACCCAGTGGGAAAAACTCCTCTCCAAAAAGAGATGAAGAAAAAAACAAAAAGAAAAGGCTCAAGAGATTCTCTTAAAACCATAAGTACAACACCCCCCATGAGAGAGAGAAGAGAATGATGAAGCCCCCCCAGAATGATGAAGCCCCTGTAGAAATGAGCGAACCAATGGAACTCCAATGCAGAAGAAACAAGGGCAAAAAACAAGGAAACCACTGGAAGACTGGAAGGCCTAACTGGTGCTCAAAGGAGAAAACATGAGGATCCAGAAAGGGAATCCCCAATTCAATTGTGCTGACACTACCATGAAGGAGGAGATGAATGTCCTCTGTAGAATCCTCAACAAGTACACCTGGAGGCTTGATGAATGGAGCTGGAGGGTCCAAGTAGAGCAGAATGAGAATCCTATTGAAGAGAAAAAACCTCAACTGGATGTGTTGTGGTAGTCAAAACAGTGATCTCGGGAACAATACAAAGGTTCAAGTGTCTTGACTGCACCACATGATGCTCTCGCAAAAGAGAAGAGTTGTGCTCTGACAGTGGAGATGGTGGACCAAAGTGCGAAAAAGTGTAGAGACAGGTGGTATGATCTATTGTCCCTGCAGCAATAAGGCCTCCTATTGTACTATCCTGAGAGAAGACTGAATTTGTTGTTAACTCATCTGTCTTCCCTAATCCACTGCTTGTAATCTAATAAATCGAGAGAAGGTTTGCAGACAAAGATGGAACATAAAATACATCATTGAATGTGCCACCTTGAATGCCAACTAAACCTTTCCCGCAAACTGTTAAGGCAGTGTTATTCCCCATGAGAATATGAGGAATGGGAGAAGCCTCAATAGTGGAGTGGACCCCTTGAGAAGATGCCATATGGTGAGAAGCACTTGAATCCAGTATACAAGTGACCTAGGAAGGAGATGCAATGGAAGCCCATAATGCATGACCCTATCCAAAATCCGGTGTAGACATCGAAGAGATGGAAGAAGACTGAAAGGCAGATCCCTATGAGGTAGAAGAGGATGGAGATGAAACAATGCTCTTCTGAAGAAGAGCTTGCAAATCTACAATTTGTTTCTCATAGCCATCAAATCTCTTCTGAAAACAATGTGACTCGTCATGAGGTCCCTTCCGACAATAGGACCAAGTAGGAGTCTCAGTCTTCTTTTTCTCCTTCTTAGAAGAAGATGGTGAACCAGTAGAGTGCTGAGAAGAGGAATCTAATATCTACTTCGGCTTCTGTGTATCCTGAGGTGACTTGGCAAGCAATGCCTGTGACTATGAACCTATAAGCGAATCCATCTGAGTGAGCTTGGGCTGCTCACAAGTTAACCTGTCATAGAATGTCTCAAAAGAGGGCATAACATGTCGTGCACCTAGAGCATCCATAGTGGAGTAGAAGGTAGAAGTGAAAATCTGATAAGGACCTCGAAGCTTTGAGAGTATCAGAAAGATACACTCATCTTCTGACTTTGTCTTTCTAGCAGCCTGTAAAATAGATCGAAGAGACTTGAATTTCATCAAGAAATCCTCAATGCTAGTGAATGATTCAAGAACCAAGGAGGTGAACTTTGCATCTATCTGTAGAACCTTGAACTAATTCATTGTGCCAAACAAGGTGGAAAACTTGTCCCACATAGCCCTGGGTGTATTCAAACCATCCAAGTGAAACAGTAACCCATCTGAAATATTCATTGCAATGAGGCCCACTGCCTCATCCATCTTATTTCGCTACATAATAATCTCATAAGGTCTCTATAGAACTGGCTGAGCCACATCAAGGCATGACCATAATGCCTTTGCCATAAGCAATTTGGTCATCTGTCCTTTCCAAGTATGGTAGTTGTGAGGTATAAGGCAAGCGACACAAGAGTCCGCCATTGAGAGAAGAAGACGGAAGTAGAAGGGTTGATTCTGAAGTAAATTACAGAAAAGAAAATGCTCCCCCCCACAACGTATAAATATTTCCCTTGAAAACCAAAGAAACAACTACTGAAAGCACAAAGAATGAGAAGAAAACCTGGATGCCAGATACAGAGAGGGAGGAAACTAAAGCCTCTACTTCAACGCCAACAATGGGAGCTCAAACGGCCTCATAACAAAATGAAGCCTGCATCATTGTCTCTGTCTTGGAACCAACTTTCCGGTGCTTCTTTTAGATCGAAAAAAGACCTCTGTATGCTCAAGTTATGGCCAAAAAATGAATTACACCTCCAAAAATTGAGCTCATTGGAAAAATACAGTCATGGCAAAAAATTTGACGGCCATATGGCCATCAACAACCCGTCACCTGAAAAGAAAACCCAACTGCCGGAAAATGACGTCAGCAACTGGAAAGTGACATCAACTTGCCAGAAAATGACGTTAGCAGCCGAAAAGTGACGTTAGCTTGCCGGAAAATGACGTCAGTAGGGGGCCCGGAAGATGATTTCAACACACCTAAGAGTGACGTCAACCATCGAGATAGTGACATCAACCACTGGTTGTGTGATGTCAGCTGCTGTAGAATAGTGGGCGATGGCCAAGCGAAGCTCCACCATCGGCGATGGCAAGCGAGCGTTGCTCTACGGCTGTAGTGACAGTCGAACTAGGCGGACGTGGCCGGATGGCGGCCCACTGGCGGCAATGGGGTGCAGACTGCACTGCGGTTGTGCGACCGATGGTGGAGGTGGTGCGGTTGGGCACAGGCGGCACTCCAACAGCGACAAGGTGGCCGCTGGGTGGAGCGGCTTGGACGGCCGAAATTTTTATTTTTATTTTTTCCATCTGTATAGCCCTCCAAGAGGCCAAATTTCTTTTTCCAGAAGCTACAATGTCCAAAAATAAAAAAAATTGTATGAATTTTTACTGTATCAGGCCTTCTGAGCATGATGGTTGCCTCTGTTTTTGCCCAAAGTGCCCCAAAAAAATGCACTTCCTCATGATTGAAGGAATAACCTCGAAAAAGCTAGGGTTTGTGTTTGCGAATCGCGGCTTCAAAAATATTCAAACTAGGAAGCAGTAGAGACGCTCTAATACCATGTAGAAGTTGTGAAAAGCAACTTCACAGATCGCCAAGAACCCCTGCATGCAAATAACCTGTACTGAAGAGAAACTAGAAAAGAAGAAAGCAGAACTTAGAAAATCTCAACAGTGTGAGAGCGAAATTGTATTTCAAGTTATGAAAACAAAAAGTACAAAAGTTCAACCTTAAAGGTGAACGAAACCGTAAAGGGAAAGAAAACTAGGCTTGTGCATTATAATTAATATAAAATATTAATTATATGCACCTAAGAGAAAGCTTAAATAACTAGAGTAATAAACGACTTTATCAATTAAATCAACATGATCTAATTAATAAGCGTAGCAAATAATTACTCTAACAAGAATAGTGCATTGTCTTCGCACGGGCCTATTCTAGAATTCCCACTAGCTTCTTTCAAATGTCATGAGTTTTTCAGAATAGTACTTACACAACCTGTGATTTTCGGCAAGGAATAACACCTAGTGGTTGAGAAACAATCGCCTGGATTTGGGTTTAATATAGCCGCATGATGGCATCCAATTTTGCCAATGAAGAAAACGCCTAGAAAGAGATGATACAGTGTCCAAAATGCAAGGGTGATGACCCACCAATTCTGATATACTTGTCATCAATAATCAGGAACGGAATTTGCCCCAAACAAAAAAATAAGTGCACAGCTAATTCAAAATATTACAACAGCAGATTGATGCCTAGACTGCAAGTGCAATTGCGTCCAGAAATGGATGAATCTTGGCATCCAATAGTAGTTAATGTAAACCCTACCTAGCAGAGATTCTTCACACCAAATCGCAGAGATAAAAAATTCCACAGCAAAGGTATAATGACATTTGAATGCAGACCATCAAGTGCCAAATTGCAAATAAACAATGTCACACATATCAGATCTGGTTTCCTTTGGTCATTCTTGCTTTAGGAATGGTTGATTTGATGCTGGACATTATAAATCCTACTTAGACTATAACTGGGCATAAATATTACCATGGTTTGCAGACATGGACTCAGAGAGTACTCATTAAGCCGAAAATTTTCAACTTGGCAAAAATGTGGTAGCTTTGAAAGTACTAAAAACTAAAATATCTTATAGAAATATATTTTGTTTTATAAAATTCAACTACACAATGTATTACACATCTCAAAATAGAAAATACAAGTTTTATAGAAAAAGCAACATGTGCATAATGCATTTTATCCAGCATTTCACATGCATCGACATATTAACCAATGTTTTTTGCGTCTATAAAAATACAAGAGTTACACTTGTGAAAACTCAAACAGAAAAAAAAAATAGAGAGAACTCCACAACTTGAGAGTACTCACAAAGTTCGCAATCTATGAATATAACTGTAGTGCATGAGTGTCTGCTATTGAAATTTTCCAATACTAGTCAGCTAGACAGGGAGGATATGTGTGGTGTTTGAGGGACTTTCCCTTCATTGTTTCAATATTCATATTGCCAGAAAGTGCAATGTTTGGGTGATTGGAAAGAGTTTCTGACATAATAGTTTTCTCAGAATCATGGATCAATCTATCTGCTTGTGCTGTTTGGCCTGGGAAAATTTCATGTGGTCAAGTGGCTGTCTTCTACATGTTTGGGTGGCAAATAGACAAAACATTGCTGAATGAAATCAGTTTTGATGCTAGGAAAGTTCCTACGTCCAATGTGGGAGCTAAGCATTGATTTAACCATCAAATGAGAGGATATCACTGGTGCTTATTCAACTGATTATAAACTGAGTGTGAAGGTCAGAAATCTGCTTCTTTAGTCTATTTCTGCTACTTCAGATGTCTCAATGACAATATATTATTACCTGTACTACTTTACCTCTGTTCATTGCTGGTTTAGTTATTTTCTGTTGTAAAGGTCAGAAACCTTTTACTATTATCTCTGTTATTTGTGGACAGCAAACTGAAGCTTCTGTTATAAACTCAATGTAATCTGTTGTGTAACAGCAGTCACTATTTAAAAGATATTGTTGTTGTCTGATGCTCAATCATTGCCATTACACGTATGAATGTCAACTATGGTCAAAAAACCTATGTCAGCTGCAAATAATATTGTAAAATAGTATATCAAAAGTCAGCAGAAAGATCTCAATTTCCACATTCAATATGAACTGCTTCATATTGTATTCATTAAGAGAGCAAAGAAATTTGGAAAATAATGGAAGGGATTCTTGAAAAGAAAAATGAGATGAACATTAAAAAGAAAAAATTCTCGAGTACTAGTCCTTTTTCTGATATGTGAAAATGTGCTTTTCTTAGCACATTATGGATAAATGGAACATTCTAAAACACTAATTATCAGGATTTACCCATTAACTTCATGAATCGTGAAGGGAATCATAGCCTTGTCCTTTCCTACAGAACACTTGCTCCTTTTTGAGACTCCAATAAACAATGCTTCACTTAAAATATCACCTCCCACCTGCCAAATTAGTCAAATATTATAAGGTAAACATAACAATCAATCAACACAAAAATGACCACATGTAAATAATTAGCATATTGAGGTCAAAGAGATATTAACCACCAAATTTTTTTTGGAGGGTATACATCATTGCAAACTTAAATGTAGTTGACAACATAATTGCATCAGCAGTGCAAACAAAAATGTTTATCAGAAATACAATTTATCAAACATGCTTCTCTAATCCAAAATCAAAGACAATCATTTGAAGCCTCAAAAATATTAATTGTGAACAAATTTGTATTGGAGTGTGTTATTTGGCATGCCCAATATATTCCATGACTTGCAGAGCTACAGAGAAGAAACAAAAAGGAGGGTAATTGAATACTATTTCAATAAGAAACAGTTTTTTGCCATATCATGTCACGTCAAAAAATTAGCATTCACTAAAGAGATAGGTCCAATATACATTTAGTAACATATATTTCCAAATAGAGAAAAATGGAAACTCATTTTTAAGGGACTTTAGGCATGGCAGAGTTGGTGGCCTTATTCACATTGGCAAGGAATATTATAAGCTAAACATAACAATCAATTAAGACAAAAAATGATCCCATTTTGGAGGGTATACATCATTGCAAACTTAAATGCAGTTGACAACATAATTGCATCAGCAGTGCAAACAAAAATGTTTATCAGAAATACAATTTATCAAACATGCTTCTCTAATCCAAAATCAAAGACAACCATTTAAGGCCTCAAAAATATTAATTGTGAACAAATTTGTATTGGAGTGTGTTATTTGGCATGCCCAATGTATTCCATGAATTGCAGAGCTACAAAGAAGAAACAAAAGGAGGGTAATCAAATACTATTTCAATAAGAAACAGGTTCCACGGGGACACGTCCCCTATGGTTTTGGGGTCATACCCATACTAGGGACAAAACGGGGATGCGGGGAAGGATTTTGGCCGTCCTCGGAGTCATCCCCTTTTTGGCAAATTCGGAAACATCCCCAAAACGACCATTTTTTTTTACAGGAAACTTGGGGAGGGCCAATAGTACAGGGGATGGCAAAAATTTTGCCGTCCCCTATCCATCCCCAAAACTGTTGGCCGTCCCCTTTTTCCAACCAATCTGGTAAAAGCAAAATGCCACCAAAAAACATTTTTTTCTAATTTTTGCTGTCCACGCGGCCCCAAGTTGTCTTAAAGACATAATAAAAATATGCAACCCATATATGGTCTATTAAAACACTAACTCTTCTAATCATTTTTAGATTTGACATACTCGCTAAGTGGAAGAAAAAAACATAAAAGTAGTAGCAGCAGTAAGGAAAGATTCTTTTTAGTGAGGCAAGATTGTGTTTAGTATTTACTAACTATTTTAGTTGGACTTCTCTTTATTTCATTCTGATTTCAGCATGGTACCTAGAGCCTTTAGGAATTTTGATTTTTGCTATATATGTATGTGATATTGACATATAATTATAATGGAAATATTTAGTATTTGCCATTTGATTAAATTCCATGTATTGATCTTCTAAAATGTCTATGGTGAATGGTTTATCAATGTTATGATACACATTCAAATTCTGTCTCTATATATATAAAAAAATCCCTTATGTTTTTAATCGTCGTCCCCTAAATTTTGGCTTTGACCCATACCCGTACCAGAAACACATTCCCGTCCCCTAAAATGTCCCCATCCCGGAAACTCCGTGGAGCATAGGTTTTATGCCATATCATGTCACATCAAAAAATTAGCATTCACTAAAGAGATAGGTCCAATATACATTCAGTAACATATATTTCCAAATAGAGTAAAATGGAAACTCATTTTTAAGGGACTTTAGGCATGGTGAAGCCGGTGGCCTTATTCACACATTTGCAAGGGTAATCATCTCAAAGCCTATTCTATGCATAATAAGTTTGGAACTATTAACAAAGCTGAGGCAATTGATTTGGAGAGATTGAAAGGATTATGGTGGAAAGAAGATATGTTTTAGTAAGAGGAGAATAATAGTTGACTCGCAATCAGAGTTGCAGCAACTCTTTCTTGGACTTGTGACTTGAAAAGTGATTCAAGGGTAAAACAGATCAACATTCTTATCACAAGGCCAACAAGGTAGCAAAAAAATTATCCAATGATGAAGGACTCTAGATGTATTTTCAAATGATCTTACGTCCAAAAATAAGTCCCTGAGTGGATTTGGAAAACCTGCCGATCAAGATTAATGATGAGATTTATCTCCCAGAGAGCTCATTTATACTAAATTACTCATGACCTAGAGGTCACAAAAGGACATTCAATTTCTTTTAAGTGGGCCATTAAAATTAAAAGTCTTCAAAAGAGGAAGCAAACAATGGTATTTGCCATTAATGCTAAAAAGGTGTAACAAATGAGGCACCTCAAGGTAGGATCCTGTGGGGAGAATGTGTGATGTAGTGATCAAACAAAGGATGCATTCATCAAGTGCTTTTTCTTTGATTTCAAATTTTCTTCTCACTTGCTCCATCTCTTGCCATTGTCCCAATTGTCACCCATATATCAGGTTCTTTCTTTCCTCCTTATCAATGAATGCATACAATGAAAAGAGTTCAACACCCCAAAACAATTGAGGATGTATTTATGATGGAAGCATTCAACCAAGCACCTGCTAGAGCATCTTTACAAGAGAATCCAAATTCTAAGCGCCCTTAACAATTTGAAATATGTTTTATTCCTACAGCATAAATTTTATATGATTGTTCTTCCTACAAGAGTTCAATTTTATTGAGGGAGGAATATAAATCACTATGAAATTAGAAAGAAAGTTAAGGAGAACATGGATCAGGAGCGTTTGACCAGCTAGGTAGGAAACAACTTATTTTGCTCACAATTAATATTGGTATCTAAAAATAAGGTGAAAAGTGTCTCATTATATCACTTCAAACGGGATAAGAATAGAATAAACCTATATTATAATTCCTCAAATAATTACACTAATATTTTCACTTTCTCTTTCTTTTTTACAGATTAAAGGGAGAAAATAACCATATAACCTAGACAAAATTATTTTCAATCCCTTTATCTCCTCTCATGTATTTTCCTAAAATGTTTGGAATTCGAATAGGGAGAAAGCAGCAGAGTTAATGGTAAGAAAACATAAACCCCAAATAAACACAAAAAATAAAACAGCAACCTAAAACAAATAATATGCACATGAACCTCATCATCCAAGTCATCTAGTACAGACTGTCCATCAAGCTCTGCAGGCATTCCTTCCTTCTTACATGTAAGCCAGGTAACAGTTTGCCTCTCCACGTCATCTTTCGACACCCTTACCGAGACAGTCTTGTAGGTTGGTCCTACTGGTGATATTCCTGCTGAGACTGCAGGGTTAAAGTGATTTCCTGCAGATTCTGCACAAAAATTGCATTGCTGTAAAGAAAATTATTTAACATGCAAGATACTCTCAAGTTCAAATATATAAAAGAAAGATAAATCTAATCCTAAGCAGACCTTGTTTAACATAAAACTATAATTGTAAGATTTTGGGTTCACTTGACAAAGAAAGTGCTCATGAAAACAGCAAAAACTTGTAAAACAGATTTTTTTTTAAAGTTTCTGGATTCACTTATAACAAAGGATCTGACATCTTTATCAAAAGGCTCTTTACAAACATACTATTAAGAAGATGTGGTGGTCTCTCCATGACAATAACTTTCCCAACATCATTAAGATTATTTTCATGCTGAAGACTGTCCGCCCAATAATAGACTACATGACAAAGGCAGTGGAGTTGATATCACATGCAGTAGGAAATAAAATCCAAATTGGGCCAGATATGGAAAATTAACAGTTGCCTCCAGAAGACTGGAGAAAAAAGCCAAGTTGTGATCAGCCCAGAAAGTGTGGCAACCAATACTATCTATCTGAGAAGTTGCCTTATGATCTGCAAATTCATGGGTATATTTGTGAAACAAGGTTTTGTAGAAAAGGAAAGGGAAGTGTGGTAGCCAAAGGGATAACCAGGTGTTATTCTCTCAGCATATGAACCTTTTATGTTGGTGTTTACTCAATAGAAAACAAAACTAAGGCTTTTGAAGAAGGGACACAAGCCCACTCCACATTAATCTGTTTATAGTCAGTCACATGTTCATTCCAACCCATTGGTTCATTTTGCCTCAAGTCCTCCTTGTTCTTGACTCTTCTCTTTGTAATCTCCTGGGCCAACCAGATATAGAATATCCTGAAAGTTATTGGAACTGCCTTTGGCTCCATCAATGATGCTTATTTGAATATTCCTTAAAATCATATGCTGACAGTCTCTTAAATGGTCCACACAGAAGTGAAACCCAAAAACACAATGCCGAGTTCAATGGAAATCGATTTAGAAGAGACACACACTCTCTCTCTCTCTCTCTCTCTCTCTCTCTCTCTCTCTCTCTCGTCGCTTCAAAATTCCTCTTTGATTCAATGACATGAAGTAAAGAATTGAGTTATCATATTTCCCCTCAAACCCTTTAAACTACATTACTGGATGCTCTCCCCCGCCACCCTGATGGAGACGTGGATGCATTCGGAGGTGGAGGCAAAGGCACACAGAAAGAACTCCACCACCCTATGGATGCATTGCATGTGCACTCCAGAGGTGGGTACCTTCCAGAGGTGCATAAGAAGCACTCCACAACCCTATGGATGCATTGGCGTGCATCTGTAGGGTGGTGGAGAAATTCCTATGCGCCTCTAGAAGGTGCCGCCTCTTCCTATGCCTTTGAACACATCCGCATTTGCATTTAGAGGGTCGGAGAGAGCATCTGATAATGTAGTCTAATGGGTTTGAGGGGAAATAAGCTAACTCAATTCTTCACTTTATATTGTTGAATCACAAAGGAATTTTGAAGAGACAAAGAGAAAGAAAGAAGGGGCATCTCTTCTAAATCGATTTCCATTGATTCTGCATTGTGTTTCACTTTTGCATGTATTGTTTACGCAATTGTCAACATATGATGTTAAGGAATATACAGACAAACATCATTGATAGAGTCAAAGGCAATTTCAATAATTTTCAGGATGTCCCATATCTGGTTGACCTACGAGATGGGCTTGGTTGCATGGGGATGCCCTTGAAGGTGCACATGAAGCATTGCACCACCCTGTAAATTCCAATGCATTCCCAGTGCATTCACGAGTTGGGGGAGTGCTTCTTATGCACCTCTAAGGGCATCTAGGAGGCCCAATGCACATGAAAACGTCAAAAGTGACATTTTCAAAACAATATATAACATGTGCTCATTAACATTTTTTTATTTTTTCCTCTAAACTCTAAAACAGCCCTGATAGAGCCCATTCATTGCTTTTTTATTTCAATTTGTTTGTTGCTTTGGTCTCTTCTCATTTGGTCTCCATTTTGGCAATTTGAAGGGTAAGTGATTATTGTCAAAGAGGACCATTTGTAGGGTGCCGCATAACTGTCACAAAGCAGATCTAATGTCTAAGGTAAGCACTTGATCTCATTCTCAAGCCTTTTAATGATTTCTTTTGAGATTTTGAAAAATTGTTTTGAGTTTGGGAAGAAACTTTTCACGATTTTTCATTTATTTAAGAAATAAAGAAACAAGTCTAGCTATCTATTTTTATATTTTTGTATCTTTTTATTGTATTTGTCTGCTTGACATTCATATTTTTTTTTCTAATTTAAATTTATTTATTTTCTTATAATACCAAGAAATCAAATTGTATTGTGCAAGAATGGCTGCCATTGGTAGTGAAAGTGTAGAGGGAGCTAGGAGCCAATAAATACAAATTTGAGATAGGATCTCCTTTATGGAGATATACCACAAGAATATCACAAGATTAAGAGGTGGGTCATATATTTGGAAGTGTAATGTATGTGACAGTAAACCATTCAACAGCTCATATTCTCGAGTTAAACTTAATTTTATAGGCCCTTCTAGTAAAGGAATAGGAGTATGCAAAGGCAAGAATAAGAAGGAGCTGTCTGATGCACAAATAGAAACATATGTAAATGAATAGTAAGAGGCTGATAGATTGGTTAGAGAGTCAAAAGAAACTTCTTATGGTGGTCCATATGGAAAGGGAAAATGCATTTATCTACTGAACCAGCTATATCCTCCAAACATCCATTCTTCCAAGTATCAAGAGTGGAAGAGGAAGTAGAATTACCACTCGGAAAGGAGGTCCATTGGACACGATATTTAAAATGGAGGCAAGAGATTTTTCTGATCAAGCCATTGCACTTTGCCTCCATACCAATGCTCTTCCTTTCAACTTGGTGAGATAACCATATTGGAAGGAGATGGTGGCAGCCATCAATAGTGCACCATCTGGTTACATGTCTTAAGGTATGAAATGGTATGTACAACCCTATTGCAAAAAGACAAGACTTCCTTTAAGCAATTAGATATTCATGGAAAACATTGAGTATTTCTATTGTTTCCAATGAATGGAAAGATACAAGAAAGCATCCATTGATATTGTGGTGGCAATGTTATTGAGGGCAATTAATTGTGAAGGGGAAGTGAAAGATGCACAATTCCTTTCCAAAATTCACCCTAGGGCATTGACATGGTGGGTAGTGAAAATGTGGTCTAGGTAATCACAAATAATGCAAAAAAATGTAGGGGTGTAGGTTCTTTGGTTGAGGCCAATACAACCACACTTGTTGGACACCATGTACAATACACTCCCTCAACTCAGTGATGCTAAAAATTGGCACTCAAATAGATTGGGTAAAACAAATATGCCAAGAGGGGGAGGGATATGTAGATCTTTGTGGCAAAACACCAAATTCCATAACTGATATTCAGATCTTTCTACAAATTGGAGTTGTTGAAGCTAAATTATACGTACTAAATTTAATTTTAACAAAGTTTATGTCATATTCAATTACCAAATTGTATATAAATTTGCTTAATTTTATTGACATATTGTTATTAACTAACTTAGGTTGTCAGACACGATTTGCATCTCATACTAAGTTATGAGACAACATGTCAAGGTGCAAGTGGCATTGTGCCCAATGATTATCTCCAAACAGTGGGGTATGGAAGGATTCAAATTTAGGGAGGGCCCAAAAGGTCAAGACATTGGTCTTGATGAAAATTGGTGGGCTCGAGTTCAATATGTATTGGATTTTACTAAGCCTATCATGACTACGCTCTAATTTGCAAGCATAGATACTATAACACCCTCCTTGGGAACCCAAGAGAAATAAACCTAACATGTTACAACGTTTACTAAACTAATTTTTTAAAAACTTTATACATCAAAGTAACAATGCAAATCCAATATATACAAACACAACAATTACACAAATACAAATTTCATTCCCCAAGAGTTCCTTCACATTGAGTCATGTTTAAGAAGTTTATGTTAATTAGCTTAAATCTCAAGTACAATGTTCATGATCATAAAGAAATAATAGATACATCATCTCATAAGAAAATGCATGAATACAATTGATATTATGAAATGCACCTAATGAATAACATCCACTGCACATGTCGCAAGGTATGCAAGAATAGATACAATGATAACAAAAGGGATGGGTATTATAGATTTTCCTTGCTTGGGGGATGTCTGTGATGGCATGGATAGAAAGGTGTACAAGGTAAAAATTGTAATAGAAACACATGAGAATGACCCCATAGAAAGAAAAACCTTATTCAATAAGGTGCAAACAATCATTCATCATATTTGGGAAAAGATGACTACCCCATTGCAATTCCGTGTATATGCCCTATCTCTAAGGTACTATAGTGTTGAAATACTCACTAGGCTAGATAGAGTAACACCATATGTAGATGAAAAAGTCGCTAATGGGTGCAACAAAGCTCTTCAAAGAATCTTGCAAGACGAAGAAGTGCACAAAAAAATAGAACAAAATTTGGCTTATTTGCCTTGAGGATTAAAAAATAGTCTAGTTGCAATAAGAGACTAAAACAACATGTGAGCTATCACATGGTGGTAGCTCTATAATCAACCATTTAAGTATCTACAACCTCTTGCAATCATGGTCCCCTCACAAGTGTTTTTTTTTTTATTTACCACTTCTATTAGTACTTAACATTATTTAAATACTTTGCATTTCTATGTTTAATTTTGTTAACACTATCCCAATTGCAAGTTCTTCCATCGTTGAAGGCAATTACAATACGTATTCCTTTATCCACTGATTGAAGCGTAACCGATTGGACTCAAAAAAAGCAAAAGACTTGATTTACATTCATACCAACTTGCATCTTTTGTTACACAAAGAGGAACACTACAAGGATGGCACACCAAGCTTTGAGATTTTGCCCCTGAATGTACCAACTTGGATGCAACCATTGAGGATCTTACTAGACTCACTACAAATTATAATGATGATAACATCATGATGAATGGTGCATCTAGTACAAGTGGAACCACTTTGGGTTCAAATGATCTTGAACTTACAACAATTTCAATGATCAGATTTTTTTGAGAATCATTATGATTCTAATAAGTGTTACTAAGAAATGCATCTGCCTCCCTCTGAGACGCATCTCATAGGCAGTTTGCATCTCCAAAGACCTCAAAAAAGGTTGGAGACTCCCTAACAAAGTCTCCTAAAGACTTTGAGTCTCTGAATCCAAAAAGTGAAGTCTCCCCAACGTCTCTTGATTGAAAAATAAATTTAAAATATAATATAAATTATTTTATGTATTTTGGCCCTCATTTTAATATTTTTTTAATGCAAACCAATGGCAATTTAAATGATTTAGGCATTTCAGTCATCATCATACTAAGTACTAGATGGTTTTTTTTTTTTTTCTTTTAGTTCTAAGTTTCTTGTTTGCATATCATGATTTAACATCAAACTATAGATACTTGAATTTCGAAAAATGAACATGCAATGATAATCTCAGTAATCATTATTCTAATATGATGATGATCATACACAATATTTAGAAATCAAGTTTGACTATGAGATATGTAATGTGACTTTTCAACTATTTGACTCTGTATTAATGTGACATTACTATTAGTATTTAGTTTTACAGTTTTACTATTTCTATTAAGTATTGGAATCTTTAAACTTTTAATGTCCAACATTCATATTTATAACTTTTCATTGTTCTTGTTTTCAAAGCACTATGTCCTGAATCTATGGCATTCTTAGGAATTATTAAATTATATTAAAACACATATCGCCGTCTCCAAGTACTATGTCTCCTAATTTTGAAAATATCCATACTGGTACCAATACCAATACCAGAGACCTCCAAGTCTCCCAGTCTCCCAATAGCGCTACTACTTAGTGAATCTTGATTGATGAACATTAAATCATGAACTACATTTTGATTTTCTAATTTGCATTGGAATCATGCACATAGACATATATTAAATGGCTTATTAGTTATTTGAATATTTGAGAACTATCAATTGGCATTTAATGTTTATCTTGATCAATGATGAAGTATCATACTATAAAATGATTTAATTTTATACATTTCTTTGCATACATACATATATGTGTGTGTGTGTGTGTGTGTGTGTGTGTGTATAAACACATCCAAACCTCAATAAACAAATCTCACATCCGCGCAGTCGATTCTCATACCTACATCTACATCTGCATTGAAATCGATAACTTAGCCTTTTGATAATATGAATAAGGCCAATTCTCATAGATAACCAAACAACAAGTACATTCTCCTTATTTGTGGTCACCAAGTGGCTAGAAATTGTGGTCCCTATTTTTAATCTCCCACAAATGATTTTATTTTATTTTTCAAAAATATTCCTAGGAAATGCATAATATCAATTTGGGTACATTTTAGTGGTATCAAAGCATTTGGCTAACATAAAAAGGACTTGTTAATGTGAATTATATCACATGTGGTATGTAATCTCCCAAATGGATATCCTCCCCAAGCTTGCTTACAAATAATTTTCAGAATATAAACATATATCTTAGAAATAAAACCAGAAGAAATAGTCAATATTGAACCAACAAATAACCAACAGATACTCATTAAAAGACTCCAAAATCCGTTATTGCATAATAAACTAGCAATACAATAACATGAATAATTTCTAATTCAATCTTAAACACAGTGAAAACAATCAGATTCAAGAGAAACCATAAAATGCACCTATAGTCTCAAATGTGAATTCTGATATGAATCCACCACAAAAGATGAATTGAGGCTACATCCAATCCACCCAAGAACTTGAGGGTTTGCGTCCTTGAATATAACTTGAAGGTTTCTTAATTTCTCCAAGAGAAATCTCAAACCAAATCAACATCCATGCATGCTGAAAATGAGCTCTCTCTTCATCTTTTAAGCACAATAGGATGACTCTTCATCTTCCTTAGCCTGTCTCTTCAATTTTTATTCTCTTTTCCCTTTTAAATGTTTGTTCCCACTTCAAAGAATAATATAACTTTATAAGCCAAAGTGATTTATTAATTCTCCTTTCAATTTTAAAGTCACCTTATTAAAACAAGTCAATCTTCAGACATTAAAATAAAAATCCTATCAAACTCAGAAAGTCATGTATAATAGCTTGCCAAAAAGCTCTCAGCAAGACACTCAAAGTTCAGTACTACAAACCTGAGAATACGGACCCTGACTTGCTATAAATAGTAAATATCAGAAAAATCTACTATCCTCACTCTGGTCTACTAGAAAGTGAAGATGCCTTATGTAGAAATTCACTCATACTGACCGCTGGCAAGACTTGGTTAGCCCACAAAAGAAAATGGAGTAAGGCCAATGACACATTAGAATTTAATGACTAGAAAAGGGGGCATCTCAGTCCTCCCTTCTCAAAGATTGCTTGCTCTTAAGCAATCGATGTCTACACATTGTAACTAAAATGCTTAGATCCCATATCAATCTCAAGGGAGATGCTCTGTGAAGTCGCTGCACCACTCTGATACAAGTAATATACCTTGAATTGGGAAACTTCTCATCAATTCTCCAGAACAATGCACAACTCATACTAATATCAAGATCTTGGATAACTCCACGTACATAATCTATCGAATCAACCTGCCATGTGCATGTGACTGATACTCCTAGGTCCAACAAACAAAAAGGCCACCCACCTTCTCAAATGTCTAGAATATCTTGTCGCTCCATGCTAAAAAGAAGTAGAATGTCTAAAATATTCAATTGCCACAATATTGGTCCTCTAACATGTATGTTGAAACTATAACTCAACTGAAGAGGCAAGTTAGACATGGCTTCCTCCTTCATGAAGGGAAGTGTAACAACCCAAGTATTATCATCATGCTCAAAAACGGTATAGCAACCGTAGGCCGGAGATAAACGAGGAGAAGAATTAATGGAAGTATGCTCATTTGCACTATCCTTTCCCCTTATACAATCCTTGGCCATACTATTAGCCAAGTCTCTATCCAAGGTTGATTTGTAATAAACTTTTTGTTGCTCAGTTAAATGTAACAAGGCTACCACCTATTGGTTGTAACCATTGTCCATTTGGGACTTTTGATCAATATCAAAAGGTGTTCCATTATCAAACTCAAATAATGGATTCTCCAATATCCAATCAGCACCCATCTCAAAAGTGAATTAATATGCTTCATCCAATCAACATTATGCTGGCTGAAAGTATTATCACAATAAGAATAAATATCTTCATACCTAACATCTATTGTTGCTACACAAAAATTGATACAAATGATGCTTCATCAACCAACAGACATGGTGTCATAAAAATGTTTACTGTACAGGTAAAGAAATCAACACATACAGACAATGAACACGAACAGCAGAATTATATTCGCATACACCAGACATACATTATGCTTCATAATATTCGCAATAGTAGATGATTGATGATTTACAATGATCCCAGACGGGATATAAATACTACCGCCGAACCTTCCCGAAGGAGTCCGTCGGCCACAAATATTCTATCCGCTACAAACTATTTACCGACGATGTCCGCTACAGAATACAAAAACACGGCCGGACATCACCCCGTCGGCTACATAATACAAAAACACCGCCGGACATCATTCCGTCGGCTACAGAAACACCGCCGGAACCATCCAGTCGGCTGACACCATCCCCCCCAAAAAGAAAAGTCGTCTCCAAACGACAATTACAACATATCTGAGACAAATTGACAAACAAAATATATCATCAAAGTGACTACAACAAGAAAAATCTGCTTCTGTCACATCACTTCCACATTCATCCCGTTACATCTGTAGCCTCTACTAACACAATACTGTCTCCTCAAGCTGACCTTGATTGCCACCTGTGCTGCTTTCTCTGTTTTCAATTCCACAGCACCCTGAGCCAAGTGTCGCTGCACTACCTCCAACTGGATGATTAGCTCCTCCCGAGCTCTCTATGCATCCACCAAGACAGCCTCCTAGCCAACACCTACTCCCAGTGCCTCGGTACACAAACAGTCCATGCCTACAGCAACTTCAACTCTTTTGAACTAGTCAGACTCCCACGACTGATATCCGCAACGACTGGGGGTCCAGGGGGCAACGCCCCCGCGGGGTCCTGTTAACACTCTAGAACCCACATAAAAATGCACGGAACGCACTGTTTTTGCCATTTTCTGCCAATTCCAGACTCTTCCTGGTAACCACTGCTGCTTCCCCTTCCCTTTGGCATCATCTGTTACTCATTCCGAACAACTTGATTTTGTCGTCGTTTTTTTTTACTGCTTCCTCTACAATCCACCATAAATCCTTCTACACACAGAAATTCTTCTCCTTCCCTACACAAATTCCATCTTGGCTCCTGCAATTTTACTGTGCTGTCGCTAAACTCAAAAGCGCCCAAACTAAATATGCCATATTTTTCCCACTCCTCACAAAATCCTGAGCTTCTCCTTCTCGCAGAACAAGCACTCTTATTTATGTCTTTGTTTCCCCGCGGAGATATCTGGCTGGAGGAGGGAATGGAGTCTGACGGAAATGTTTTTTACCCGCGGCCTTTCTAGTGGAGGAACTTAGAAGTTTTATGCCCGCGGCTAATTTTTGGCGGAGGAGTTCGACCGGCGGAGACACTCTAACTGGCGGAGGAGTTTTTTTTAAACCCGCGGCCTTCTTTTTTACCGGCGAAGACTGCCCGCGGACCTTCCCTTATTACCGGCGGAGAAAGACTGTTTGGTGATCAACGCAGAGGAGAGAGCGGAGTCTTTCTGGCAGAAAGATTTTTAAGTCCGCGGGGCTTTCCTTGGCAGAGAACTTTACAAGTTTTATGCTGTCCGCGGGGCTTTTAACAACCCGCGCGGGGACATTCCTGTCACTTCCGCGGACATGCTGCTGCCCGCAGGGTCTTTGACTCTGCCCACGGACAGGCTGTTGCCCGCGGGGCTTTGACTCTGCCCGTGGACAAGCTGTTGCCTGTCCGCGGGGCCTCCAAAATTTTTTCTTTTTTTTCTTTTTTTTTATTCAATTTTTATTTTTATTTTTATTTTTTTTGTTTTGAACAAATCAAATAACAGAGGTACCTCCATTTTGCCTCCAGACGTCGCCATTCTACAACGATGACGGAGCCAGCTGGCCATCCTGTGACAGCAACGGAGTCTTCCTGGCACCGTATATTTTGAATTTGGATCTGTTGACTGCCGGAGGTACCTTCTGCCCGTCCAAAGTTGATAATCTGATCGCTCCATTGTCGTCGACCTTCCGAATCTGATATGGTCCAACCCATCTACCCTTAAACTTTTCCACTTTGATTTCATTCTGACCGTCGTACGCCTTACGTTTGTTCTGTGCCACCTCCGTCGCCCACTATGCCTGCGGTCATCGCACAACTGGATTATTTCCTTGCTGTCGGTGCCCTTCTACTAATTTTATACTGCGGTGTAGCCTTTTCTTTCCGCACGGTCTATTCACCATGTACCGGACAGTGGGATCTTTCATTTTTCTGTGTTCAAACTGTATGTTCTTCCCCTCAGCTTCAGCCATGGCAGCTTTTCCTTCTTCCGCTTCCCTGCATTCCTCTAGACATTCATTTTCTTTTGTTTTGTCACGTTCGTCGACCGGTAACATATTGCAACTCGGAAACAGTTCGTAGTCTTCTATCTGCCAATGGTAAAGGCCATTCACCGAGTCTAGGTCATCGTCATTCGATCTTCCGTCTAGTCTCAATATTCCTTCTTCATCCGGTTCCATTCTCTTCTTTCCTTCATCATCACTTTCATCGTCGCTTTTTGAATCTGACAATGCTGCCTCCTTGCTGACCATTTGTGTGTGCAGGTCAATTGTGAATCTTTTGCATCCGTGCTCCATTGATAGGGTATTTCGTTTCCAATCATGTTTTACTTTTTCTTGCACCAACCAATCCTGTCCCAGAATAGCATCATATCCTTTTATTTTCAATGGAATGACTACAAAATCCAATAAAAATGATTGCGTACCAATTGTTACCGGTTGCGCTTTCAAGATTCCCAACGGTTTGATTCCATGTTGGTCTGCCGTGAGCAACTGAAATGCAAGTGGCCACAATGTCGGCTTTCCCAACTTCTTCCAAGTATCCTTCGGCAACACATTCACGCCGGACCCTCCGTCGACAATTGTTCCTGTCAAAACATTTTCCAAAATCCCTATCTCAACGACCGCCGGATGTCGTCCGGATGTGAGTGCCAACAGCATTGGGTCTGTTGTCATCACTTCCCTACTATCCCTTCCTGTGTCCTCCGGTGCTTTCGGAAACGGTGTATGATTCAGAATGGCCGTCCATAACTGGGGCATTGTGAGAAGGTCACTTATCTTGACCGGTATCTGCATTTGTAAGATCTGTCGTACAATGTTTTGTTCTGCAGAATTCCTTGCTGAAGTGTCGGCGGTGTCCGGAGGTATTACTACTTGAGATACTTTTCCAACCTCCGCCCGTGCTGCCACAAATTTCTTCTTTTCTTCGACAAGGTCCGGGTATTCTTTTGCTTGTTGACGCATAATCGCCAGAACTTCTTCCTCATCCGCTCCAATAGTGATCAAGTTCACTCCGAATTTTGGACATTTTGAGTCGTCATGATCGCCAGGTCCGCACCATCGGCACAATAGTTGAGGTGTATTTGCTGTTGGACATTCCCGTGCAAAATGCCCCCACAAGTTACATGCTCGGCACTGAATAATCGATCATCCGTTTGCATCATACTGAATCCAACTTCTGCTCGTATTGGTATTGTTATTGTTGTTATTTTGTCCACGCCGATTATTCCTGTATCCTCCAGATGTAGCGCCGGCAGCATTCATGTTTCCGTTACCACCTGACGGGGAAGCCTCTTGTGTGAGAAGCACCTGCGGAGATCCTCTTGTTTTCATGTTAAAGGGGCAATCTTTTGTCGAATGTCCCATGATCTAACAGATGTCACAGAATTGGTTCTTCGGACACGATCCTTAAGTATGAGCGTCGGTCTTACATTCCGTGCACCACAATTCACTACCTTTTGGCTCTTTCTGCATATTTTTAAACTCCATCATTCGAACCATATCCTTCTGTAAGGCACGAACCTTTTTGCTACTACCTTCGTCGTCGCTGCTATCATCTCCAGCAGATTCGTCATCATCAGAGTCAGAGGAGCTAGTTTTCTTCTTCTTTGTCTTCTGCGCACTTTCAAGGTCCAGTGCTCTATTATAAGCATCGACATATGACGATGGTGGTACAATTTTCATTTTCCTCCACAACTGTGAGCGTAGGCCTCCACAAACCACCTTTTCTGCAATCCGTCCGCTGGCTTGCTTTCCATTTTGTTTATTAAGTCTTTTAATCTCCTGGCGTAGACATGGACAGTTTCGTGCTTCCCTTGCTTGGTATTGAAAATTTTCGCTACGATTTCATTATCGTCCCGCAAGAGTTTAAATTCCACCAAGAACTCCTTTTTAATGTTATCCCATGTATCCAGCTTCTGCGGATCCATATCCGAAAACCAATCAATCACGACACCTCGTAGGGTTGCCGGAAATTGCCTGACCCATTCGTCAGCATCTGTGATTCCATTTGCCCGCCAGATCGTCTCGCATGTCTTACAATGTCGGAGGGGGTCAGCTGTACCATCGCCTTCAAATTTCGGCAGCTTTTCTTTGGGTCCTGCCATAACACTGGAGGTCTGCACTCCTACACTGGTCGGCACTCCCACACCGGCAATCTGAACTCCCACACTAGAGGTGTCGATAGCTGCGAACCTTGCTGAAGACGAAGGATCCTCCGAAATTGTTTCCCGCAGAAGTCTATCCTAGACGAAGAGGTCACTCCACGCTCGTGCTCCGTCAGCACTGCGAGCCGTGCGAGTTGATGCTCTTCCGTCTAAATTTTCTTCCCTCGGCGAACACAAATTCATCAAGAACTCCTCCCGTGCTTCTTCCACCAATTCCACCCGCTGCCGAGTCTCCTCCAACAATTCCTCCGCACTTCAGTTTCCGTCGGCAATCTTCTGGAATCTCCATCGGCGTTTGGCTTGCTGTGCTAGAATTAAATTCTCTTGCGCAATACAGATTCCATCTTTTCCCTTCGCCTTACTCCGATCCTTGTTAAGCTGATTTGGCATTAATCTTCATTCCTCCCACCTTCCAGATTCATAAGGCAATGGCGCCAAATGTTTACCGTACAAGTAAAGAAATCAATACATTCAGACAATGAACACGAACAGCAGAATTATATTCGCATACGCCAGACATACATTATGCTTCATAATATTCGCAATAGTAGATGATTGATGATTTACAATGATCCCAGACGGGATATAAATACTACCGTCGAACCTTCTTGAAGGAGTCCGTCGGCCACAAATATTCTATCCACTACAATCTATTTACCGACGACGTCGACTACAGAATACAAAAACACCGCCGGACATCACCCCGTCGGCTACATAATACAGAAACACCACCGAACATCATTCCGTCGGCTACAGAAACACCGCTGGAACCATGGAACCATCCAGTCGACTGACAATAATGCATGATGACTTCTTTGTCCTTTCAGATAGTTGATCCATGATTGTGTCTTTTTCAGCCTTGGAGTCACTAAGAATATCATCAGCTTCATCCCTACTAAACTGCCCAAATGACTGAGTTTTGCCTTCCTTATCATGACACTTTATAGGTTGAAACAAATATCCTTCCTTTTTTCTACAATTTTGCCCCTTGCTAAGAATGTTTTCAATTCCTACTCACATTGTTTGATGATATTGTTAACCAAACTACAAGCATCAAAGGAAGTGACATGTGTTTCATGGTATTGTTAACCAAACTAAAGGCATCAAACGAAGTGACATGAGTTTGTTTTAAATCAGCCAATATGGTAGAAAAGAAGTTTTGTGAATCAACATCACCCACTTCAATGATCAAAAGACATAATGGATTGCATGAAAGACAGAACATTTCACTCGTGGTCCCTTTTAATGGCCATCAAGAACTGATATCAATTATTAAGTCTTCACAACCAAGATCTATCATAATCACACAAGCTCCAAGTCTAGCAACTGATTCTAAGATATGGACTACCTTAACAAAATGATGGGTTATGTACATCATTCAATCCTTGAAACTTGAAAGCTTTCTATAGTCAATTGGAAAATCGCTTTCATCACCTCTCTGCTGTATGGATCATGTGGCGTTGTTATCCTCATAACATGAACAATGCACTAAGCGGCTGCAAGTTTTTACCTCTCTATTAGGATGTCTCAACAATGCTGGTTTGACCAAAGGAATCACAAAAAGGAGCATGTTCATTTTCTTACTTTTAGAGCCTAGCTCCTCTATAGTGGATAAACAGTTCTTAATTGTCCCCAACTTGCAAAATAAACTATGCTTTGATTGAGGCAAGCTTGTAAGTTTCCTTTCTATGTTGTAGAGCTTTTTTCCAAGGACTTGTTCATTGCCCATAAAAATAAATTTTGGTAGCTGTCTAAATGTGTTTGCTGTCCTGAAATACTATTTGCAAGTATTAGATAACTTACAAAACTAAACTATATGCTCTACAAATTCCGCAATCAACCTTTGCTCCTCCCTTAATTGCAAACTGAACACTACGTTACATATTAACTTTAATTAAAACAATGACGAGGCTACAATACACAACAATCTGAGAACTGATATAGCCATGGTTTACACACTTGGCGAGTTCTCACCGAGTGTCTGAGTACTCACTGGTTTTTTTTTAAAGCGAGCAACTCGCATGTTAACTCGCGCACCATTCAAGGCTGAAAACTCACTCTTAACTCGCTCTCAACTCACTAGTAAAAACCTTAAAACTCACCAAAAATGCGGCAAACATATTCATTGTTAGGAAGCCGGAAAAAATCGGACAAAGAGTGGGAAAGATGCAGATTTTTTGCTGTTTCCCTCTTTGCATAGTTTCTATGTTTTTCTTCCTCCGAGTCTTTAAAAACCCTACTCGCACAATAGAAAACACATAGCAGGATTTGAGTGTTCTCCCGTCACCAAAAATCAGGTTCATATTTCTGCCAAAAGGTCTTGCCTATTCTGCGTTATGCATTCTATGCACATATTTTTCAACATTAAATTTTTCTGCGTTCTACGTTCTGCGTTTAAACATGAAATTGCTGACAACATGATTCTCATCCATTTTTTGCCATTCCATATAGTTTTCAATTTAATATATTTGAGGTTGAAAAATTCAGTCTTAGACTCTTAAGCTTTAACTTTTAAGCTTAAATTTAATACAGTTCAACTTTTATCTAATTTGTTTTTTTTATGGCTTACACCGAGATCGATTAGGAATAAATCAATTTAATATCGTTCGAAGGTTTTTAATTTAATATAGTTTGAACTTCAAATTTTAAATGTATACCATTCAAATTTTTTAAGTAGTTAGATTTCATTGTTCGTTACTTTTTTATACTAGGTGCAATTGATCGATTAATATTAAGATTAAAATTTTATGAGTTAAAAGTTTAAATGTTTAAAAATTTCGATTTAAATGTTATTATTTTTAAAATTCTTTTATGTTTAAATATTGTAGAAATGTAAATGATTTCAATATTATTTATATAGGCTCAAATATTTTAATATTTTAGTATTAAATTGTTAATAGTATAAAATAATACATTTTGAAAGTATTAAATAATTTGATAATAAAACATTTAAATTACATCAAAATATAATTAAAATTTATTTATTTTATCCTATCATAAAATTATGTGGATTGCCTTGCCTATCTTGAATAGAATAACTATTTTATTTATCTAGTACCTAACTAATTTTTATTTAGAGGTGAAAATTTTGATCTCGGAGTTGTATTATATTATTAATTAATTTAAATAATTTTTTTACTGAATATTTTGATATTGCTTAATATATTTAAAGTTAAATATATATATATAAATGTTGAAATATTTATAATTTAAATTTTATTCCTTATTATTGTCTTTTTTAAAAAAATTAATATTGATGTAAATAGAAATTAATATTGTTTAAATCATTAAAATTGTAATGTGTACAAATTAAAAAATGTCTATAATGATTATATTAAATTTTAATCAATATAATAATATCTATTATAAATTAATTACAATATATTTTATTATACTTTTGTGATTATTAATAAACATATTAGATTTAAATAAACTTTATATTTTTTTTAATCATTACAAAAAGTTTTATGAAGTAGGCATTCATATTAATGAATTGTTTGTAAATATAATAAATGTAGTGAAAACTATTTATAATTTTATAGTTTACCTCCATGTTTATATATTTTTCTTTTGGTTACTTATTTATGTTGTAGGTTGCTTAATTATCACAATGGCATCTGGCTCTGCATCTACTCTGAACACGGCTAATGCTAGTCAATCTGTTGGAAGGAAAACCGTTGGAAGTCGTGACCCCACTTGGAAACATGGCATCATGGGACCGGTAGCAGGGACTGTTATTTGTACATGGTGCATGAAGAAGCATAGTGGAGGCATAAATCACCTTAAATACAATCTTGCAGGCATTCCTTGTTGTGATGCCAAGCCATGTAAAAAGTGTCCTGAAGAGGTCCAACAAGAGATGATAGCCCTCCTTGCAACACTAGATGAAAAGAAATTGGAGAGAGCAAGGTAGCAAGCAGCCATACAAGAAGCCATTGCTCCTACTTTGTCACGTTCAACAATAACTGAGATGGATGTACAACACATTGTTGGCTCTACTC
Organism: Cupressus sempervirens; assembly: GCA_028749045.1. Classification (NCBI taxonomy): domain Eukaryota; kingdom Viridiplantae; phylum Streptophyta; class Pinopsida; order Cupressales; family Cupressaceae; genus Cupressus; species Cupressus sempervirens. Next base: position 349,724,725 of record CM053791.1, read on the forward strand.
GCAGTCCATGTATACGTGGTGAATCATCCTCTACCACTTATATCAAATTCAATTTTGTGCCTAGAAATGAGTCAAGATCACAACTTTCATTGGAAGCAACAAGATGGAATAAGGAGGTACATAAGGAAGCAGAGAAGGCTTGTGCAAACTTTTGGTATTATAACAACATTCCCTTCAACGTGGCAAGGAGTCCATATTGGGAGAGTTTGGTGATGGCATTAACAATTGCAAGCGAATGTTTTAAGGCCCCTAGCTTAAGAGATTTATGTGGCAGGTTGCTCCAAGATGCTATTCTAGATGCAAAAGAAATTGTTCAAGTTGAAAAGAAGCAATGGCAAAAATATGGATGCTCAATTCTTTCAGATGGTTGGACAGATGGAAGAAACCACACTCTTATCAATTTTATAGTGGTTTCAAATGAAGTGATGGTTTTTCTTATGTCAATTGATGCCTCTAACATCATAAAGAATGCAGAAAATTTAAGCTTAATGTTAGAGGAGGTTGTTTTAGAGGTAGGGATAGAAAATGTTGTCCAAGTTGTTATAAACAATGCAGCTGCATATGTGGCAGCTGGAAGGTTGCTTCAAGAGAGACATCCAACAATATTTTGGACCCCATGTGCAGCTCATTGCCTTGACCTTCTTTTGGAGGACATAGGCAAAATTGATTGGGTGAAACCAATTGTAGATGAAGCAAGAGATATAACAAAATATATATATAATCACCCATGGATTCTTCAATTGATGAGAGAGCACACCAAGGGCAAAGAGCTTGTGCGATAAGGAGCTACAAGGTTTGCAACAAATTTCCTAACATTACAAAGCATTACTAGTTTATTGACTCCCTTGAAGCAAATGTTTGTGAGTCAGCAATGGGTAGACTCAACTTACTCAAAGAAGGTTGATGGAGAAAAGATTGTAAAAATAATTTTTGATGGTGAATTTGCAAGTAGAGCATTAGAGATTGTGAAGGTAACTTCCACTTGATTTAATTTTCAAATTGAATCCTTCAATTTTACTTGTGAACTTTAGAAGCATTTTGTTTCATTGCAAGTTGTAATTTAAGTTTGTGTTTCTACTTTGGACTTTGTAGTTGACTGAGCCATTGGTGAGGGTCTTGTGCTTGGTGGATGGTGAAAAAAATGTGATGGGATATCTTTATGAGGCAATGGATAGGGCCAAAGAGGCCATCCAACACTATTACAGGGGGGATGCAAATAGATTTGCCCCTATTTGGGACATCATTGATTGAAAGTGAAATAATCAACTCCACCAACCCATTCATGCAGCAAGGTACTTTCTCAACCCCAAGTTTTACTTCTTTGAGTCTGGTAGCTTCACAGATGATAATAGGGAGGTTATGAAGGGTCTAATCACATGTATTGAGAGGATGACACCTATAAGTGCAACAAGAGACCTCATCCTTTTAGAGTTGCAGAACTATAAGGCAGCTAGGGGTCAATTGTTTTCTTCCAGAATGTGTGTACGAGGAAGAGGGATCCAAACACCAAGTAAGAAAAAGTGAATTCTGATATATTTCAAGTTATGAATTTCAATTATTAATAGAATATTGTTTATTTACAAAAAAAAAACTGAATATCTTATTTGCAGGTTCTTGGTGGGAAGATTTTGGTGGAAACACCCCAAATTTGCAAAGGCTGGCACTTCAAATTTTGTCTCAACCTTGTAGTGCTTCTAGCTGTGAGAGGAACTGGAGTTTGTTTGATGTCATCCACACAAAGAAGCGTAATAAGTTGACACAAAAATGCCTAAATGATCTTGTTTTTGTGCAGTATAACCTTCGGCTTCGCACAAAAAAAGGTGCAGGACCAGCCAGATGAACTCATTGATTTGGATGACACTGATCCCTACAGTGATTGGACTGTGCAGGATAATGATCCCTCCTTATTTACAGAGGATGAGATTGCTGATATGGAAAGGCAGGCTATGGAGGATTTGGCTGCAGCAGAAGCAGGGGAGTTTGGATTAGATGAGATCAATGTGGTGGAGGCGGACCCAGTTCCACCTACTAGCATGGTGGAGCTACAAGCACAATCTACTACACCAAGCAGGGAGCTAGTTTCAAGCATTAGGACTGTACCCTCTGTCTCCCATTATTTCTCTGGGGCAGGGAAGAGGAAGATATGAAAACTTTTAATATCTAGGAGCCTAGATATGAAATATATGATGGTGATTTTCAAATAAAATAATCATAAATTAATAATAGATATTATTTAGTAACTTAGTAGTAAGCTAATGTATTCGTTTCCACTATCCAGCTTCATATGATGATGTCATTTTGTAATCAATGTGTTTTGAAGTTTGAACAATCAGATATTTGCAATGGGTACAATGTGAGAAATTGTGATATATTTGTGTATTTTTTATGAGATTCCTTTGTGTTTTCTAAACTTAAACCAATTGAAACCATTTGTAATGCTTGCACAAATTGCAATTAAGGGAAAAACACTGGAAATCCCTCAATGAACAACAAAGTTCAAGTTAGATGTACAACTGTAGCAATGTCCAAAATTTATTTACTTGTCTAGCAAGTAGTTGCTGGTTACAGACCTACATGTTTTCCAAACAAAACTTAGAACTGTCTAAAGTATGAAGGAACAACAGCAGGTTGCAGAAGGATCTGCTTGCTAGCAACAGGAGACCTAACATGTTGGATCAGAGTCAAACTCTTGATCTGATGTGTGCAATTCCTGAGCACAGTTTCCAGCAAATATAATGATGTGGTCCTGTGGATATTGGGTTCACTCTAAAAGTGAGATTGTGATGGATGGGTGCCAATACAATAAAAACATAAAAGCATGCAAAAATGTAGGTTGACATTGCTGTGAAGGACCGTGGATGTGCTACAGCAGTGATAGAAATGTTCTTGTGTCGCTGCCCAGCTAGGTTTGAGATCGAGAAATGAATCAGGACAGTGTTGGACGTCTAACAGTGAACACTTCCTTATGGTTTTTAAACTCATAGTCTCATTAGATATATTTTGTAATTGATTTTGAAAAATAGGAAATGTGTTTTATAAGAAATAATAAAGCTTATTAAGTTGCCGAGTTTTCACCAAGTCTTTGCCGATTTTTTGCCGAGTCAAAAAATTTGGGCTTGCCGAGTACTCTCCGAGTTCGAATATGCAATCTATGGATATAGCTGCCCATGCTATTTCGTATTTCATCTCAAACTTAGTCTGGAAATTCGCTGATTACCAAAATGCAGAGTTACGAATTACTCTAAACTTAGTATTACGGTAGCAATCTACAGTAGAGAGTAATTTTGGGTGTTTGCACTTTGTTTAGGTTTTGTATAGAAGTAGTTTGAAATTACATAGACAAGCAATGATAATTCCTTACAGAATCTTACCGACAGTCTCTCCAAACTATTGAAGGTACTAGACGGCTTGATGCAAGAACCAAAACATTTCCATGTGTATATATAATCAATTTCAGAAATTACAACAGCGATTGGATTTTTGGCCTGCCATGTTTTACACAGCTCATACAAATTAACCACAATGTTGTTGTTATTGGTTTGAAGGGAACAACAAGCAACTATAAGGCCTTTCGCTCCTCTTTGCACCACAATTAGATGCTGCATTTCCCAATCTGCTCCAAAGTGGGATTCTTTCCTCGGCATTGATCTCGCCACGTGTCAAAATTTGGTGAGTTGATCTTCAAACCTACCACTTCATCTCCAATTTTGTGCACTTTTGTTCAAAACTTACCCTCGTGGTCGCCAACCTGGCCGAGTGGGCCCTGTTGGTTCCCAAAACCGTAGATTGGAAATCCAAGAGCCTGCCACTTCACCGATAGGACTTCTCAATCAGTTCTAGCCAACGAATGGGAATACTTCTCAATTTCCTTGCACTTCAAGCTCCACTACACCCAAGCGAGTTAACCTTCACCTCGAACGCCAACTATTTGGTTCAAGGTTTTTCTATAGTAAATTTGAACTTCTGGAGTTCTTCGGCTGGCAAGGTCCTCGAACTCAATGAAACTGAAATTGGATGTTGAATAATGGTTGAATGTTTTGTATAAGATTTTAAAAATGCATCTAATGCTTGTAGAAGAAATATATAGAATTTCTGACTTCAATAAAAAGACCAGTGCGACTGCTCATTCGGGCAATAGAGTCAACTTTAGTGAACTTTCACGTACAACTTCATAACGTTTTACACACTTTACTGCCAACAATTAAATAATCAAAATGCAATAGATCTGTTAAGCAATCTTAAATTAGTCCAAATTGAATTTTAACTCCTCTAGGAGACAAACTGGACACAGATACAAAAACAATTAATTATCTCACAATATCTGTGATGATCGAATTTAAATGTTAAATGACCTCGTCCACTTATCCAATATTTCAATTGTATACAGAATTCCAAAAAATAATTAGAAAGGACGATTCGCCTGCAGTTTAAATCTCGACGCCATTTAAAAATAAAAAAGACATTTTATTTTATTTTAAAAATAAAATAATGGAATTTATATTACAAAGCCATATTGAGCCCTTATTCCTCCTTACAAAAATATATAAAATATAAAATTCTTCTTATCAATAACTGAATGAATTGTCGTATATGTCTTCTTACTCCTTATATATCTATATATATAAAAGGACGTTACCCTTCATAATGAAAACTCATACCCCTTTTCTAAATTAAGATGACATTATTATATCTTTAATGTTTCTCAACGATAACTCAACTCAAGGTAATTAGAAATAATGATCTCGATGAACTTTTTCATTTACAATGTTTTAATATATCTCAAGTCTTTGCGTTAATGTTAGGGATGATGGTGTTATTTTTTATTTTTTGATCTTTGTCTTCCGTCGTATGATTTCTTTGTGCATTTGGCAAGTTTGACATCTGGAAATTGAATCTGATCAGATACATATGATAAAACTCCAAGTATTCTCGTGAATTCACAATGATTCATCTACGGTTTTGTGGCGGTGATTCTTATTTCTGGAACTTCATAAAAATCAACCTTCAAGATACACCAAGCGTTGTGAGATTTGTTCCCTCGTTCAATCAAACTTCTCCTTTCACAGGTACCACATGGTAAATTATGAGTACCATCTTGAACGCAATACATATCTACTCAAAAATTCCTTTAGACTCATTATCAAAAATAGAAGATTGTGCTAACAACACTTATGATCCTCGATTCAATAACTATGCCATTCGTGAACAAAGATGTTTCAACCAAGCCACCTATGATGACTATACTCTGACCACAAACGTTCCTCAAACCATCAGTCATATGGTACATATTTGTCATCTTTGTAGTTGTCGGTCTATCCATTCTCCTACACGGGCCGTGTAGATCTATCTCACTGTTCTAATGCCAAGTCTGATATCGTTATGCAACTAGGATCCTCTCATATTCTATACTTCTCATAAGGCTAGGCTTCTTATACTTGACATGGTTTCTCACTGCAAGGGTCTCATTCACAGGAATGTCTGAGTGCTCACCAATTTCCACCTTACTATCACATGCAAATGGATAATACTTCTTACTTCTCCATATATGTTTGTTTTGAACTTGAAGCTTTTTTATTGCAATCAAACTGTATACTCTTAGTGTATGTTTTAGTGTATATTATTTTATCACTGTGGAGATCCTAACTGAATCTGAGTGATATTGACTTTACAAAATAATTTTTTATTACATTTTCATGCATCCGCAACCCATGCTCTTCCATGCCTTTTGTAAACACTTGTTACAGCCTCAGCCCGAAGTTATGAAACTAATATTATGCAAGAGCCAAAGGATTGACTATATTGCCGACGTATAGATATAATGATCAAGCTACTGTTTTGGTTTTGAATTCGAATGCTTTTAAATTTGGCTGTAATATTCTCAGACTTGTCTTTTCTCCATATGACCAGAGTGTTATTTTCTGATCTGTTTGTTTAACCTTCGAGATAAAAAATGGAGACTGGAAATTTAGGCTCCATCAGTGGCTCTTGCTGGGGACGTATGCTCCTTGTGTGTATAGCGAGATTCCAGCTATCTCTGGAGGAACAGACCGAACATCAGTGCTCAACATGATGCAAGGTGAAATAGGGTGGCCTAAGGCCCCCTAAAAAATGTACTTAGATCTTTTCCTCTATCGAACACCCAATTCTGATCATGTAACATCTTCTTTCTTCTAATCATTATATCACATTGTTCCTTAGTAGAATCTAATCCATTAGCTAATGCTAATGTTAGAAAACAACCATCATTTGACATATGCCTTTCTTTCATCTCCTTGGTTTGTTGTCCATCCTTGAAATCTGCATCAAGCGGATCATCTTTATATACAATACATGCTGGTTTTGTTTCATCAACATGGTCTTTGCTGAATGGAAGCTCCTTAGAGTAACACATTTGAGCATTTGTACAACCATCTTCTTGGACATCGTTCTCCACACAATCTGTCTCATTTTCACAAAAAGAATTTGAAGATAACTCGCATTCAAGAACCTCCTTTTTATCAAGAACTTGATCAGGTAAGATGCTAGAACAATTTTCAAAACTATTTTCCAGCATACTCTCCTCATTACGCTTGGCTGATTTCACTTCACCTTCACATGTTTGCTGCAACTCCTGCTCATAGGATGGATTGAAAGAACTCTCATCTTCTAAATACGCTTCATGAGTTTCATCAATTTCAAAATCAGACCTGCTATCTTCATCATGATGCAGATTGACTTGATTGCAAAGAAAATCCTCCTCAAACAATGGATTTGAGAATATAGTGAATTATGATTTGTCTTCTATTACTTCTTCAAATAATGGGTTCAGGTACATGGAGAATTCAGGCATACTATTATTAACTTTCATCTAAATCAGCAAATGTTTCATCAAATAGTGTACTAATTTCATCCTTTTGGGAATCATCATCTTCTTGACTAGTAAGATAGATATCTTCATCAGCAATATATCCTAAGACTTCTTCATGTTCATACGTTGTATGCAATTCTACTTCATCCTCACTATATGATTCTTGTGAATTACTATCTCCTTCATCCAATACATCTTGAGAATGCACTGATCGATCAACCTGCTCACCATGGTGATTTGAAAAAAAATTTAGACCATTTTTCTCAACATGTTTTTGATATTCTACATCTAACCAGGCTGAAATCTCTTCCACACTCAAAGAATCCTCTTCCTCATTTTCACATTCACTGTCATCTGTAGGCATACAAGTATCATCATGGGCTGATTCTCCTTCAGAATGATCCAACCTTTCATCTCCATTTGAATCTGAAATTTCATTTGACCCATATATTACTTCAGTCTCACATTCATTTTCCTCTACAACCAGCTCATTATCCATAAGTTTGAGACAATTAATAAATTGATGATCATATACGAGGACTGATTCCCACATCCTGTAGAGAAGATCAGATGATGTAGGTTTTTATTTTGAAGGTATTTCATGATAACCATTAAACATTCTCATGAAGAATTCTGTTGCAAATTCACCTTCTTGCTTTTCTAAATTCAAATATGCATCCAAAGGAGATATATAACTCGGACCTTCATCCAACATTTGGAAGAGAAGCATCAAATCAGGATCTTTTAGTGAGCTTCCCAATTAACAAAATTTTCTTATCAATTACTTGCGTGAAGGCATGATATTTGAAGGTACTTCTCGAAAAATATCCACCATCCTTATAAACAAATGTGTCGATGTCTCGCCCTCATATCTTTCCAGATTGAAAAATGCATCTAAGGAGTGTATGTATACTTCCTCCATGGTGTAACATAGATCTGCCTCCTGATCGTAGCATACATTCTCCATGTTAGATAATCAAATCATCCCCTTATAAGTCCTCTCCCTAGGCAGAGTTACCAACTGAAACTTTATTGAATAGAGTCGCCACCTATTTCGAGGAATGTATTGATCTTCTAGATTCCTACTTCCAGCAGAGTATGCTTCCAATCAAACTAATATAACTATCTTTTGATTCTTATCTACTAAATTTGAAAAAATGCGTAACTGCACAACACCTGTTGCGAGCAACTCTCCCCAATGGAGTCGCCAATCTATTGGTTCCCAAAACCGCAAATTGGAAATCCAAGAGCCTGTCACTTCTCCGATAGGACTTCTCAATCAATTCTGGCCAACGAACGGGAACACTTCTCAATTCCCCTACACTTCACGCTTTGCTACACCGAGGCGGGTTAACCTTCACCTTGAACGCCGACTATTTGGTTCAAGGTTTTTTTATAGCGAATTTAAACTTCTGGAGTTCTTCGGTTGGCAAGGTCCTCGAACTGGATGAAACTGAAATTGGATGTTGAATAATGTTGAATGTATTGTATAAGATTTTAAAAATATAAGAAGAAATATATAAATTTTCTAACTTTAATAAAAAGACCAGTGCCTCTGCTCATCTAGGCAATAAAGTAAACTTCAATGAATTTTCACGTACAACTTCATAACGTTTTACACACTTTACTGTCAACAATTAAATAATCAAGATGCAACAGATCAATTGTTATGCAATCTTAAATTAGTCCAGAATGAATTTTAACTCCTCCGGGAGACAAACTAGACACAGATACGGAAACAATTAATTATCTCACAATATCTGTGATGATCGAAATTAAATGCTAAATGACCTTGTCCACTTATCCAATATTTAAATTGTATACAGAATTCCAGAAAATAATTACAAAGGACGATTCACCTGCAGTTTAAATCTCCATGCCATTTAAAAATAAACAAAAGACATTTTATTTTATTTTAAAAATAAAATAGTGGAATTTATATTACAAAGCCATATTGAGCCCTTATTCCTCCTTACAAAAGAATATAAAATATAAAATGCTTCTTATCAATATCTGAATGAATTGTCGTATATGTCTTCTTACTCCTTATATATATATATATATATTCTGAATGAATTGTCGTATATGTCTTCTTACTCCTTCTATGTATATATATATATATATATATATAAGGACATTACCCTTCATAATGTCATACCCCTTTTCTAAATTAAGATAACATTATTATATCTTTAATATTTCTCGACGATAACTCAAGGTGATTAGAAATAATGATCTCGATGAACTTTTTCATTCACACCGTTTTAATATATCTCAAGTCTTCGTGTTAATGTTAGCAATGATGGTGTGATTTTTTATTTTTTGATCTGTCTTCTGTCATCTGATCTCTTTGTGCGTTTGGCAAGTTTGACGTCTAGAAATTGAATCCAATCAGATACATATGATAAAACTCCAAGTATTCTCGTGAATTCAATATGATTCATCTACGATTTTGTGATGGTGATTCTTATTTCTGGAACTTTATAAAAATCCACCTTCAAGATACACCAAGCATTGTGAGATTTGTTCCCTCATTGAGTCAAACTTCTCCTTTCACAAGTACCACACGGTAAATTATGAGTAGCATCTTGAACGACATACATATCTGCTCAAAAATTCCTTTAAACTCATTATCAAAAATAGAAGATTGTGCTAACAACACTTACAATCCTCGATTCAATAACTATGCCATTCGTGAACAAAGATGTTTTGACCAAGCCACCTATGATGACTATACTCTGACCACAAACGTTCCTCAAACTGTCAATCATATGGTACATATTTGTCATCTTTGTAGTTGTCGGTCTGTCCATTCTCCTACACAGGATGTGTAGATCTATCTCACTGTTCTAATGCCAAGTCTGATATCATTATGCAGCCAAGATCCTCTCATATTCTATACTTCTCATAAGGCTAGGCTTCTTATACTTGACATGGTTTCTCACTGCAAGGGTCTCATTCACGGGAATGTCCAAGTCCTAACCAATTTCCATTATCCTTACTATCACTGCAAATGGATAATACTTCTTACTTCTCCATATATGTTTATTTTGAACTCGAAGCTTTTTGATTGCAATCAAACTGTATACTCTTAGTGTATGTTTTAGTGTATATTCTTTTATCACCCTATAGATCCTGACTGAATCTGAGTGATATTGACTTTACAAAATAATTTTTTGTTACATTTTCATGTGTCAGCAACCCATGCTCTTCCATGCCTTTTGCAAACACTTATTACAGCCTCAGCCCGAAGTTATGAAACTGATAAGCAAGAGCCAAAGGATTGACTATATTGCCGGTGTATAGATATTGATGCAGGAGCATCTTGCATGGAAAACAAAAAATTGAAAAAAAAAAAAAAAGTTGAAAAAGAAAAAAGGCAAAAAAAAAAAAAAAAAAAATCTGGAGGAGAGAGAAAAGTGACGAAAATTAGAGGAGAAATAATAAAAAATAGGAAAAAAGGGAAAAAGGAGAAAAAAAAGAGGAATTTCTATTTCCAAAGTGTGTAGGTGGCGTAAATAGAAAAATAAGAAAAATAGTTGTCATTCCATTTATCGAGGTGTGTGGGAAGAATTCTAGAAAGTTTTGGATAAATCATGTATTTAATATTTGTTGGGTGCTTAGTTGTATTTGGGTGGGAATTTAATATTTATTTAAAGGTAGTTGTATTTACCTTTTATCCCACATTGGTTGTGTTTGTAATGTCTTGGGTTAGAAGTGCCTATTTAAGCAAGGCATATGAACATTTCTAATGAAGCTCAAAGAGAAGCTCAAGGAGAAGCTTGAGGAGTAAAAGCTCGAGGAGGAGAAGCTCGAGAAGGAGAAACTTGAGATCAGGTATAATAAAATTGTCTTCATATTGTTGCATTATTGGTTGTGAGTTGGTAAGGGTGGTGTGGCCCTTCGTCAATGGTATCAGAGCGTACCTTCGTCAGTGGTATCAGAGCAGGAGATCCTGAGTGTACAAGTAGATCGCCGAAGTGTGAGGCAGTTTGTACCAGGACCTTGGTTGGGTGAAGTTTATCAGAGCTGGTGGATTGCAAATCCGTTGTCCTAGACTTGTGATGTGGTTCCTGATTGTTCGTGCGAGGTGGCAGGTTGCGATCTGACTTGCAAACAATTCAAGGTTGTCACAAGGAGCGTAGGAAGGATTTGTTGCAGAGGGTTTACGAAGATCTTGGGAGATGGCTCCAAGAGGATTGGACCCTAAGATGATTGCGAAAATCCATGATATAGTGGAGAGGAATTTTTCTAAGATGATTTCTCGGTTGGATGCTAGATTGGCTAATCAAGCTAAGAAGGTCAAGGTGGAAGAGGTTGGTTTTGTTGATCAGATTATGGAGTCTGATACAGAACCTGCAGAGCAACTAGAGGTTGTTGCTGAAGATATTCATAACCTTGTTGATGTTGGGACAGAGGTTGGTTTTCATGATCAGTTGGTTGAGTCTAACATGGAAACTACAGAGCATTTGGTCGTGGATGATCTAGTTGATGTTGGTGGTGACTTGTATGTTGCAGAGCACTTGGTCGTGGATGATCCGATTGTTGTTGGAGGTGAGTTATGTATTGCAGAGCATCTTGTTGTGAGCAATGAGGTTGCTGGTGTTGAGAGTTTGGCATGTGTTGATGGAGATCTACATGTGGCTGTTGATGTGGGGTTTGTTGCTATGGGTGTGAATTCACTAGTTGCTGATGTGGATGAGAGTTTTCTGTTGAAGCATTATGTTCAGTTTGTTCCTGGGAATGAGCATGTTGATTGGATGGTTGCGATTCTAGTGTTTGATAGAGTAATGCAGATGTGGAGGATTTGCATGGTGGTTTTGTTGTCCCTATTGAGGTGGAAGCCTTTGGTGAAGATGAAGATGGTTGTAGATTTTCTTTTTGGCGTCAAAGTGTGGGACACACTTTTCTATTTACCGGGGGAGTCTGATGCAGGAGCATGTTGCATGGAAAAAAAAAATTGAAAAAAAAAAAGTTGAAAAAGAAAAAAGGCAAAAAAAAAAAAAAAAAAAATCTGGAGGAGAGAGAAAAGTGACGAAAATTAGAGGAGAAATAATAAAAAATAGGAAAAAAGGGAAAAAGGAGAAAAAAAAGAAAAAGAAAAGAGGAATTTCTATTTTCAAAGTGTGTAAGTGGCGTAAATAGAAAAATAAGAAAAATAGTTGTCATTCCATTTATCGAGGTGTGTGGGAAGAATTCTAAAAAGTTTTGGATAAATCATGTATTTAATATTTGTTGGGTGCTTAGTTGTATTTGGGTGGGAATTTAATATTTATTTAAAGGTAGTTGTATTTACCTTTTATCCCACATTGGTTGTGTTTGTAATGTCTTGGGTTAGAAGTGCCTATTTAAGCAAGGCATATGAACATTTCTAATGAAGCTCAAAGAGAAGCTCAAGGAGAAGCTTGAGGAGTAAAAGCTCGAGGAGGAGAAGCTCGAGAAGGAGAAACTTGAGAAGTGGAAGCTCAAGGAGTAGCTTGGAAAGGTGAAAGTTGTGGAAGGTGAAGCTTGGAAAGTTTCAAGGTGTGAAAGAGAAGAGGAAAGTGAAGAGTGAGTTTTCTTGAGTCTGTGGACAGAGCGCCGAATGTGAGGCAGTTTACAACAGGATTATGGTGGAGTTGTGAGTGTAGACAGAGCGCCGAATGTGAGGCAGTTTACGCTTGGATCTTGGATAAAGTTGGAGAAGAGCTAGTGACTGCGGTTTAGAAACAAGGAGGTTGCGTGGTGGCTTGCGAGCACAAGTTGAGATCTCAGAGGTTTCTACCAGAGTGTGGATCTGGACTAGCTTGGGTTTGGATTGGATCTTGAGAGATCTTGGAAAAATGTTATTGTAATTGCTATTGAATTTTCAGGTATAATAAAATTGTCTTCATATTGTTGCATTATTGGTTGTGAGTTGGTAAGGGTGGTGTGGCCCTTCGTCAATGGTATCAGAGCGTACCTTTGTCAGAGATAATGATCAAGCTACTATTTTGGTTTTGAATTTGAATGCTTGTAGATTTAGCTGTAACAGTCTCAGACTTGTCTTTTCTCCATATGACCAGTTTTATTTTCTGATCTGTTTGTTTAACCTTCGAGATAAAAATGGAGACTGGAAATTTAGGCTCCATTAGGCCCCATGCATGAGAGAAACCTCTTCTATAACCAAGCGCTTAAGACAACTAAGGTATAGTTGTGCCGTCATCATGCCAAACAATTGCCTCCATCTGAACAATTGCCTCCATCCAATGTGTATAAACTTCCTTCGGACCCTCATTTGCCATTCCACGGAGAGCAACCTTATTTTCATCGACAACAAAAGTGAAGTCCATCCATTTGAAGCTCTGAGTGTATTTATCAAATGTCTCCATCCATTGTATGCCCAAAATAGCCTCCATGTTATCAAGGTCCACTATGAAGAAATCCTCAATCACCGTGTGATTCGCCATTGTGATACTTAGCTGAGGAACAAGGTGTGTGCAGGGCAGAAGTGTCCCTCCAACAACCTTGACCTGGAATCTTGCGTGTCTTTATAGGTAGACCTCTTCATTTCACCAAAGATGAGTTTTTAAAGTTCAGAGTGGCTCCGCTATCAAGCATCACCATAACCCTTTGTCCTTGAAGGGTTCCTCGTACACGAAACACCGTGCATCTCGGGCTACTGGCAAGGGCAATAGTTCCCCCACGCTATACCAATGCTACAATTCTTTTTGTACAGTTCAAATTATCCATTTTGGTGTCCTTGTGGGGTTGGTTGTCTTCGGAGGGTATATGTTCCTCTTCATCCACATCATCAGACACAACCTCAATGTAGTGGATTTTTCCTTTCCAAAGGCATTTGTGCCCAGGTTCCCATTGTCCTTTGCAGTTGAAACATAGCTTCTTCATTCGGAGCTCCTGTCTGGTAGCTTCATCCAACGACGGCTTTCTCGGTGGAGGTTTGTAATCTTTGTCCCTCAAAAACACTGGCAATTTGGAATGTGAGTAACTTCATGAGGATGACATCATTGATGATGCCATACTTCTTGCCTTCTTAATGGCCTTCGATAGGGTGGCAAGATTGAACCCTTTTACCCAACCCTTCAATAGTTTTGTCTGTCCGTCCATGAAAAGCACTTTCCGTCTTCTTTTAGAAATGTTCGTGACCAAAACAGAGAGATTCTGAAATTCCGCAATGTACTGGCCAACCAATCCAGTTTGTCTTAGTTGTGCCAAATCTTTGAAATTGAGTTCCAAATCTTTACCATCAAATCGATCTATCAATCTCTCAATGGATTCTGCATAGGTATTTATTTGATCATGCCCTAGTGTGATGTTTCCGTGATGCCACCATTCATGCACAACTCCCTCCAAGTGTAAGGGCACAAATTTAATTGCTTCTTCTTTTGGCATGGGATTAAGCTGCAACTATTTGCCTTCATTACCACGCTTGCGTAGATATGGATCCAATTCCGTCAAATGGTAACAAATTTACTTTACTCAACTTCCTCCTGAGATCATCATTAAAATATCCTCTATTCCCGCCTCCCGAATATCTCATTCTCAGATCTGCCTAATCTTTTCAGGATATATCTTCCTTCAAATTTGCATTCTTCCAGTCTTCTCTCAGTTGTTTTTGCATTTCTTCAAAGGTCGGTTGCTTCCCTCCGAGTGGTGCCTACTCCGTGGGGGAAAGATGGCATGGAAGGTCGCGTGCATGCTAAATCAGGGTTTGCTTTACCCGACACCGAGTCCGCACTAGACCATTTTGTTCACCGCATATTTTATTATCAGCCAACATCTTGAGAGTCTTCCATGACTCGCTGAGTATCATTGATCTGTGCTTGATTCCTTGCAAGTTCTCTCAATAGTGCCGAGTTCGGCAGCTGTGGGTTCAAGTCCGGCAGCCATTCTATCAATGGAATGGGTTCTTCTTCTCTTCAGGCTATAAACTCTCACTCACTGTCCACAGGCTGGCAGGATCAAATCTCTGATACAACTGTAATGTTTCGTTCCTACAATTACTTTCAAACAATCCTTTCTCCAGCACAAGGTCAATTGGATGGAACAAGTATGGTGTTCTAGAGGGCAGTACAGCTAGGTGAGTTGATGAAAGTATAGCAAAATGGGAGACCGTATAGTATAGTGTTGGGGAATCAGATTTGGCATTTGATGAGGGTGGGAGAGTGATGTCTAGTGGACAACTTCGTCCATATGGTGGTCAAGGAGATTGTATAGTGTGAAGCTTAGAAGGGTCGTACAAGCAGCCATATTATTGGCCGTACATTGGGGAATCAAGCAGTAGTACGATGTGGTGACCAATACTGGTCGTATGGCAACAGGACCGTATAGTGATGGAATGAGGGAGTTGGTCGTACAGTAAGCAAAGTAGCCACACGAAAAGATGAACTTCGTGTCAAGACAAGTGGATGGTGTAAGGCTAGAGAGGAAGTGCTCAAACAAGCAATAACGCAAAGACCCAAATTCATAAGATATAATCAAAATAAAATGAAGATTAGAACACAAATAACCTTCGATTAGATTTGCCAAAAGATGGTGCTTCGATTTCACAGATCCGAGCGAAGTATTACAAGCGACGGAATAGGGTGAGGGTTGAATCCCACCAAAACTAGAAGAGTCAAGTAGGGAAGATCTTTCACTTCCGAAATGGCGAACAACAGAGAACCCCAACTGAAATTCACAGTTCAAAGAAAATAATCTAAATTGCATACCTAATGACTACCTACAAGTCGTGCTTAAATACCCGTCGAGGAAAACTTTCCGAGGGTGTACAAAGATAGCCGATGGCAATAAAAACAATGGAAACAAAATAAAAATGAGTCCAAGATATATTAAATCAATCGGCCCATTAACAATAGTTTGATTAATAATCTATTTTATGATGGGGATATTACAATGAAGACGAATCTATAGAGGATAAGTGCTCAAAATATGATTTAGATACCTTTTTAGCACCTCAGAAGGCTGGAAATGGTTCGAATAGCTTTTTAGGGGCAAGAATGGCCAAAATCGGGTTTTTCAAGGTGGAGTGCATATAGGCAAAACTTGGCCTCTTGGCTTGAGTGGATAAGAAATTAGAATGCAAGTTAAGAGCATATGAATGTATGTATATAGGAGTTTTTATGTTTCAAAATGTGACATTTTCTCGAAATTAGGTTTTAAGAATGCATACACATGTGGTAAAAAACTCATTATTTTTAACGTATGCAAATGTGTAATAAGGTTTTAAAAGTCTGATTACATATTTGGGGAAGATGGAGTTTGGAAATGGAATGGGTAAGATAATATTATTAATGTCCACAAAAAACCAATGCGGTTTATCGGACTGAGCATACAAACAGAAGAGCCAACCAAAGCGGAAGTACCAAACGGTGATAGAGAAGAAATAAAAGCAAGAGACAAAACACGAAAGAAGACAAGGTAAGGACTAAGGGTCGCTCCTTGCCACAAAGAAATCAGTAATAGAGGGATAAACCCATGAATGATCCATAGTCTTAGAGTGCCGTGAAGAACCGCTATAGGACTATCGTTGCTTGGAGAGACTTGTGCAGTGTCTGACCGATCTGGAATGAGAAGTAGTGGAAGGCCATTTAAAACCCCGTGGAGGAGACAAGGGAGAGAAAAAGGCGGTAATGAGCTGATCAGAAGTACGTCCCTGAGGTATAAAAGACTGCAGGATAATCTCTCGAAGATGGGTGGCCTCCTGAAGATAAAGTGTAAGACACCGCTGATCAATATAGTTGAAGAACATCGAAAGAGAAGAATAGTCTCTGGAAAGCAATAAAATCTCCCTCTGATCTCATAGCAAAGAGGACATCGAAATATGAAGTGGATCTCAGTCTCAACCTCCACCAGAGTACACAACTGACAAATCCAATCAGCCCGATCCATATGGTTGTTAGTTTGAGTCCTGAGGCGATGAGAACCAACTCTAAATGAGCCTAAAGAAAATCATAAGGCATGATTCCAACATCGATAGAGATAAGCAAGGCGAAAAATAATACCATCGCGAATCTCAAGAAAATGCTCAGCATAAAAAGCCAAATATGTAGGATGGAAATGTGGAAAGATACTTGCATTCTTTGGGAGAAATTTCAACTTGTTCTTCATAGACAAACCAAAAACAAACAAGAAGCAGCACACAAATTATTTACAAAACAAAGAAAAGAAAAGAAAACATACCTCTTTCTATGACACAATAACTTTCAAACACATCAATCTTTTAAGAAATTTCGATTTTGGAAGAACCCTTTTTGCATTACAAAGAATGATGGTTTTGAACTTATGTATCAACTTAGAACAAAAATCGAGAGCTGCAACTAAACAAATAGAAAGCAAAGAGCAAAAGAATGCATCAAATAAGCAATAAGAAAAGAAATGTAAACAAAACCCAGAGCATGCACTTTCTTAAAGAACAAAGAGAAAAACTTGGAGAAAGAAGTTGGAATGAAACTCTCTACTCCGAAATCGGGTTTTTTAATGTGTTTGAACATGATGATCAATAACTTTAAAAATCTCCAACTCCCAGCCCTAAATCACAATTTCATGTGCTATTGCATATTTGAAATGGTGCAAATGTGCCCTCTATGTGTAAATTGCACTTTTTAAACTTGTTTACATGTTGGAAATTGCCTTCCGAATGCAGATTGTGGTTTTCGTGAACATTTGCATATTTAAAAAATGATGTAAATGCTAAGACCAAATACATGCAAACTGCGACATCCAAACAAATCGCACTTTTTGGAGTGCCTTGCATGTTTTTAGTACAAATTGGACTTTTCCAGCCACATTAGACACTGCATTTAACTCCTTTTGGTGCAAATTGTGTTTTTCATAACGATTTACATATTGTTTGTTTCATGCAAAGTGCAGATTGCAGTTTTTGAGACCTCCTACATATTGCATTTTGGCATCAATATGCAGATTGCACTTTTTGAAATGAATTACGGACTTATATATCAGTTATAAGGGTCTGATTTTTGATCCTCAATATGAGAAGAGCATACTCTGTACCTTACTTATGATGTAGACTTACAACAAGAGACTTGCAAAGACTTCTGGATTTAGGCTAGAAACTGAACTCTTCTTTGGACAACTTTGTTTGAGCATGAACAACTGGTTCCCTTTTATAGGCGAAGTGTTGTCATGGGCAACTCAAACTGGTTAACTGGAGATTGGAATCCATCCATAGAAAAGGGACACCTGTCCAGCTTCTAGAAACCTTATCAGAAAGGCATCTCGTACAATAACCACGCAATTGAAAGTGGTGTGAACAGTAATGCAAGTGGGACAGAGACATTATTATAAAGCATCATTTTTTACATGAGAAGGGTACCTCGTTACTTTTAAGGAGTAACCAAACCTTCTTTAATCTATGGTGTAGTGCATACCCAATTTTGCCAAGGGTTAGGTAACTTAGATAAGTGACAACCCCACTTAATAGGTTAATATATCCTGCTTCTTGGAGAATGAGCTTCCCAATCCAAGCCCTCATCAATGGAAGAGGATGAGGTAGATCTGAAGTGTAAAGTTCTTTCCAGCTTTTCTTCCATAGATTCTTCTTTCCATAGCGTACTTCGATCAAGATGAACGAAGGCATGTCGAGTACCAATATGACGATCAAAAGGTGTAGGATGAGTTTGATACCGTGTGAAGATCCAAACAGGTTTCCTTGTACGCGGATGGGCAAACTGGTGCAGATTTCGTAGTTCTATAGTCCCTTCCTAAGCCTGTGTTGGTTCATAATTATCAAAGAAAAATTGGTTAATAGGATTTGAAAGAAAAGAGTGAAAAGTAACCTTATGCAAATAACCATAATTGCAAGTAGTAGGCATGAGTGCATGTGTGTGAGGATATAATCCTCTGAAGTAGTCTTCAATGGGATTGAAATGGATCAACCAAAGGTTTTGTCTTGGAATATGTGCACTTCTTAGAATGCGTATTGGCCATTCAAAAGAAGTTGCACTAGCGGTTGTATGATTGAGATATCGTTTGATTTCTTCATCCACAGGTTGACAAGGCTCCTTTTGAATGATAGCATCTGTGAGTAACGAAAGTAGCAAAATGTCGATCCCTTTGTTCCTAATAAACCCTTTGAGTTAGTGCAAATAAATTGTCATCCCATTGAATGTTACTGGCAAAATTATATTCCTCTTTTCTTTCCCATATCATCTTGACATTGTTTGGTAGATGATTGAATTCTTCAATAAGAATTTTTCTTCGTCCATCATATAGATCTTCATCATTCCATGTATTTCCAGCAAGATCATCAAATACCCAATTAAGACTATGGATTATATCTTCTTGGGATTGTTCTTGCTCAGTCAAAAGATTAGGGCGAAGAACAACTTCTCTATCGTTTTCTCTGTTAGTAAACAGTTTTGTCCTTCCAAAATTAAATACAAAGAATGACTCAAGACACCCAAATAGAAGAACAATTGCCACTAACAATTGGAAATACTATTATGAGATTGATAGCTTTCCTCTGAATTGAGAGGTACAGCTCCCTCTTAGAAAGATATTCAAAGAATTTAAATAACTGGTTAACATAGAGGTTTTCTAGCATTTACCCATCACTATGGGATAAATACGATTATAAGATTTAAAAGCTGTACAATGAAGAAAGAAAATGAACAAATAGCCACAGGACTACCTATCCAGTTTCTCATATCACAGGCAAAGTACAAAGAAGCATTATCTTATTTTGCTGAATATGAATGATAATGCAAAACTGCACCTAAAACATGAAAGAAATGACTGTAGAATCATTTTTAATCCAAGAAAACCATATTTAGACTTTAGAATCTGATGTATGAAACTCTCTTTTATTTCAGATGCATAACAAAACAATAACAATATTATTTTATCTTTGTCATTACAATCAAGTTGCAGAAAAATAGAAATAACACTGCTATTCCCCTCCCTGTTACAATCACTGCACCTCAAAATGTATTCTCCCTTTCCTGTAAGTATAGAACTCCCGTTGAAGAGAAGAACCCGTACTACATCTGAATCTTGCAATAAATAACATTTTGGGTTGTCTTTTGGTTTCAATAACCGTTTCTTGAAAAATTAGTTTAATCATTCTCATGACTCCTCTTCTTCTTTACCCCTTTGGAATTTTAATAGCTGGGCCACTTTAAAGTTTCATAAATTATAACAAATCTTTTAACCAAATTTAAAATGAATTCCTTGTGCATTCTTGGACAGATGGCATGTGCTGATTACAGATTGCAATCATAATTCTGTAACTATCATTAATATACTGTTGCACTTAAACAGTCATAACTTTTGATCCGTCTAGAATCTTGCAAAACGGCTTGGAGAGGATTTAGATAACTAGGTTTCCTCAAACATATCCGAAATTCAGCTCAATCCAATGGTCGGGTTAAAAGCTGTGGGCCCCGCAACATGACTTTTTTTCTAACTGCAGAATATTTGCATTTGCTGGTGCGTTGACGTCTCCCTACATACAGTTCATTATAACTTTTGATTTTGGCCAAAATTCGAAAATCGCTTCGGTGAAGATTTAGAAAACTTGATTTTGAGCAACATATCCAAAATTCAATCAGATCCAACGGTGGAGCTAAAAGTTATACCCCCCGCATTGTCACTATTATTTTAATGCTGTCAGAAATCTGTAGTTACAGGCTGTATTAAAACTTATAATAGTATATACACCAACACTTGCACAGAAATCAAATGTTGGAATTTAATTGTAAGTTGCATAAGAGCCTGCCTATTATGTCTCCACCGTAAATGCCCATATTCATTTACAAATTTATCAAGCGCCTGGAAAGCCAAAACATATTACTTATAATGAAATAAGGCCCGATTTTGAATCCATATCCTCCATTATCATCAATGCATCTTTCATAGCAGATAACAATGATTTCTTTTGACTTCCATCTCATCTCATTATCCACCATCCTCTTCTGGCCTCGGGTCTTAGACTTGGAACCTTGAAACGGAATCTGAGCTTGATTTGAATTTGAGCCACACATTCCAACTGCTGAATCTGGGCCATTGATCTGTGAACTGCATACTTGAAACTATCCATGAGCTTTGAACTTAAGAAAGGTGGATTCTTTTCAGGCTTCATCATTTCAAATACAATTTTGAAGCTCTCAATCTTGATTGAATCATAATGATTCTCAAACTTCTGATTGCTAGGGCTGAAACTGAAACTTTGAACTGAATACTGCATTTTGCACCGATTCCAACATAAACTCGAAGTTGAAGTTGAACTGACCTGAAACTTCAACTTCAACTTCAACCTCCCCATATGTGAATAGGAATGCTGACAAATAGGAGAATGACTGGCCTGTTTTTAACATTTTGTACTAATGACAAAACTTGAAGTTGAACTTGAACTGGCTGGAAGCTTCAACTTCGACTTCGGTACCCGAAAGTATACACGAAATTACTGAACTTGAAGTTGAACTGACCCGAAGGTTCAACTTCAACTTCAACTTGGGCACTGCCATGACTTAAATGTTTGACTTTAAGGCTGAAGAAAAATATAAGTGTAACATTCTCCTTGCACAATTTTATTAAGCCCACGAACATGATGCAATATTTGTTATTGATGTTGTTCTACAAGGTTTCCACGAACCTCTTCCTAAAGGATGACTTGTTATTGGTGGATATTGATGCAGGAGCATCTTGCATGGTAAAATTTGGAAAAAAAGTGGACAAAGAAAGTAACGAAAATAGAAGGAAAATACTAAAAAAAAAATAAGGGAAAAAGGAGAAAAGAAAAATAGAAAAAGGAATTTCCATTTTTCGAGGTGCATAGGTGGCGTAATAGAAAAATAAAATAAAATTGGTTGTCATTCCATTTATCGAGGTATGTAGGTGGAAAATCTAGAAGGTTGTGGGTATTGTGTAGGAAGAATTCTAGAAGGTTGTGGATATTGTATAGGTGGAATTCTAGAACGTTGTGGATAAATCATGCATTTAATATTTGTTGGGTGGTAAGTGCCTATTTAAGCAAGGCATATGAGCATTTCTAATCAAGCTTTGGAAGGTCAAGCTTCAAGGTGTGAAGCTAGGAGTGAAGGCTTCAAGGTGTGAAAGATTCAAGATGTGATCTCTTCTTAGTAGAAGCTAGGGGAGGAGGAAGCTAAAGGGTGAGTTTTCTTGAGTCTGTGGACAAAGCGCCGAATGTGAGGTAGTTTACAGCAGGATTGTGGTGGAGTTGTGAGTGTGTGGATAGAGCGCCAAATGTGAGGCAGTTTACACTGAATCTTGGATAGAGTTTGAGAAGAGCTAGTGGTTGTAGTTTAGAAACAAGGAGGTTGCTTGGTGGCTTGCAAGCACAAGTTGAGATCTTGGAGGTTTCTACCAGAGTGTGGATCTGGACTAGCTTGGGTTTGGATTCGATCTTGAGGGATCTTGCAGAACTGTTATTGTAATTGCTATTGTAATTGGCCGTAACCGGAAAGGCCTTACAGCCTGGCACATTGCATGTAACAGTTATTTTATAAATAAAAAGTTGTGATTTGATATCAAATCTTGTATTCTTGGTTATGAGTTGGTAGGGTGGTGTAGCCCTTCATCAAGTGGTATCAGAGCGGGAGTTCCTGAGTGTACAAGAAGATCGCCGAAGTGTGAGGCAGTTTGTACCAGGACCCTTGGTTGGGCGAAGTTTATCAAAGGAGGAGTTCCTGAGAGTGTAGACAAATCGCCAAAGTTGAGGCAATTTGCACCAAGACTTGGGTTGGAGAAGTGGATCTGAGTTGGTCTTGATCTGAGGGCTTGCAGATGAGTTGATGGATGTGGAGATGGAAGACTAAACTTGTTGAGGCATGATTCTAAAGATTTTTTGGATTGCAGATCCATGGTCCTAGACTTGTGATGTGGTTCCTAATTGTTCATGCGAGGTGGCAGGTTGCGATCTGACTTGCAAACAATTTGAGGTTATCACAAAGAGCATGAGAAGGATTTGTTGCAGAGGGTTTACGAAGATCTTGGGAGATGGCTCCGAGAGGATTGGACCCTGAGATGATTGCAAAACTCCATAATATAGTGGAGAGGAGGTTTTCAGAGATGACTATTCGGTTTGAAGCTAGCTTGGCTGATCGAGTTAAGGATGGGGTGAGGAAAGAATTCCATGAACGTTTGTGGAGCTGGAGTCTGAAGAGAGTTGTTTGGCTAGTTAAGAGACTTATTCGAGAGAGAAGATGGCATCGCAAGGTTGAGGTGGAAGAAGTTGGTTTTGTTGATTAGTTTGTGGAGCCTGATACAGAACCTGCAGAGCAGCTGGAGGTTGTTGCTAAAGATATTCCTAACCTTGTTGATACTAGGACAGAGGTTGGTTTTCATGATCAATTGGTTGGATCTGACATGGAAATTGCAGAGCACTTGGCGTGGATAATCCAATGGTTGTTGGTGGTGGCTTGTATGTTGCAAAGCATTTTTTTGTGAGTAATGAGACTACTGGTGTTGTGAGTTTGGAATGTGTTGATGGAGATCTACATGTTGCTGTTGATGCGGAGTTTGTTATTGCTGGTATGGATTCACTAATTGCTGATGTGGATGAGGGGTTGCTATTGAAGCATTATGTTCAGTTTGTTCCTAGGGGTGAACATGTTGATTGGATGGTTGAGATTCTAGTGTTTGATAGAGTAATGCAGATGTGGAGGATTTACATGTTGGTTTTCTTGTCCTTGTTGAAGTGGAAACATTTGGTGAAGATGAAGATGGTTGTAGATCTTTCTTTTTGGTGTCAAAGTGTGGGACACACTTTTCTATCTACCGGGGAAGTTTGATGCAGGAGCATCTTGCATGGTAATATTTAAATTTTTAAAAAAAAAGTGGAGAGAGAAAGTGACGAAAATAGAGGGAAAACACTGAAAAAAAATAAGGGAAAAAGGAGAAAAGAAGAATAGAGGAAGGAATTTTTATTTTCGAGATGCATAGGTGGCATAATAGAAAAATAAAATAAAATTGGTTGTCATTTCATTTATCGAGCTATGTGGGTGGAAATTCTAGAAGGTTGTGGATATTGTGTAGGTGGAATTCTAGAAGATTGTGGATATTGTATAGGTGGAATTCTAGAAGGTTGTGGATAAATCATGCATTTAATATATGTTGGGTGGTAAGTGTCTATTTAAGCAAGGCATATGAGCATTTCTAATCAAGCTTTGGAAGGTCAAGCTTCAAGGTGTGAAGTTGGAAGGAGTGAAGGCTTCAAGGTGTGAAAGACTCAAGGTGTGATCTCTTCTTAGTAGAAGCTTGGGGAGGAGGAGGAAGCTAAAGGGTGAATTTTCTTGAGTCTGTGGACAGAGCACTGAATGTGAGGCAGTTTAAAGCAGGATTGTGGTGGAGTTGTGAGTGTGTAGATAGAGCGTTGAATGTGAGGCAGTTTAAACTTGGATCTTGGATAGAGTTTGAGAAGAGCTAGTAGGTGCAGTTTAGAAACAAGGAGGTTTCTTGGTGGCTTGCGAGCACATGTTTAGATCTTGGAGGTTTCTACTAGAGTGTGGATCTAGACAAGCTTGGGTTTGGATTGGATCTTGCGGGATCTTGCAGAATTATTATTGTAATTGCTATTGTAATTGGCCGTAATCGGGAAGGCCTTAGAGCTCGGCACATTGCATGTAACAGTTATTTTATGAATAAAGAGTTGTGATTTGATATAAAATCTTGCATTTTTTGTTATGAGTTGGTAGGGTGGTGTGGCCCTTCATGAGATATACTCTTCCATAGAAGTAGGCAAGTTGTAGCAGACAAAATGAATATTTTGAAGAATGTCGACTGTAGTCATCAGAGCTTCAAAGGTGAGGCTGTAGAAGTTCTAGACCATCACTTGTATGCACCATTTCACTTAGACTATTTACAGTGTGGGAAAGTTCTGAACATCCTTCTCGACATAGAAAATCTGCAAGCACATTTTTAGTTCCTTCAATGTGTTATGTTTCAAATTCAAAGGTGTCTAGAAACTGTGCCCACCTGAGGAGACATGCTCTAACAACTTTATTCTTGGATTCGTTTTTGAAAAAACCACGAAGATTTTGCAAATCACTTCAAAGAAAGAATTTTTAATCACCAATAAAAAATTGAAACTTCTGAAATGCATTTACCACTGCTAAAAGTTCTTTGTGAGTTGAGTGGTAATTTACCTCAAACCCTTTAAAAGCACCAAATTCAAATCTAACAATTTCTTCCTTGCTCTGGCCATTGATGTTTACCTGTTCAAGCAGAACTGCACCCCAAGCATCATGACTAGGATCAGTTTGTACAATCTTCTTACCTTTACTTGGTATACGAAGAGGAGACAACTTTTCGCATTGTTGCCTAATGCTTTTAATTGCTTGATTATACCAATCGGTCCATGGAGCGGCATTTTTCCTGAGCAATTTGTTTAATTCCTTTCTTGCTTCCGCTATGTTTTGAAAATATTCAGTGATATAGTTAACCAAACCAAGCAACCATTGTAAACTCTTTTTGTCTTTTACTTCGACTTTCCGAATTGCCTAAAGCAAATGAGCTTGTGGGTATAGTTTACCATTGGAGTCAATTCTTGTTCCAATAAACACCAAACTTTCTGTATACCAGTTGAGCTTAGAAGGATTAAGACGCAAACCATTTGTCTGACATAAAGACAGAAACTTCTTGAGGTGTTGGAAGGTGGGATTTATGGTCTTGACTAAAAATGAGAATATCATCAATATAAGGCTAAATGAATTTAGCATAGGGAGCAAATATTTTATCCATAATAATCTGGAATATTGAGGGAACAGTCTTGATACCAAAAGGCAACACAGTCCATTCAAACAAACCTTGTGGAAGAAGGGATCGAGCTTTTCCAGCTATACTGCATATTTCACTTTAGTGCCCAAACACACTTTTGCAATGCAATTACATGTTGCTTGTTTGCATAAGAAGTTCAAGTCTTAAACAAACGAAGTTTTTGAAGTGAAATGTATGTTGCATTTGACATGAAAAATGTGCAACTATGGAGTTCGTTGCACTTTTTGAGAGGGACTGCATCCTGCATTTACATACAAGTGAGCAAATCATGGTTTTCACAATGAAATGCATACTTCAAATGTCTTGTAAAACTGCCCAGCCAAGTAGTTTTGGTGGAGAAACAACTTGTTTTAATAAGCCAATCATGGTTTTGAGAGTGAAATGCACATTATATATTGAAGATATGTCATATGCAATATGTAGTTGACCTTAAAAAGTGTGATTTGCTTCTTGGAATGAGGCAAAACAAACAAAAACAGACTTTTTGGATGCAACTACATATTTAACACAAGGCAAATTGCACATTTTCAGTGTATTTGCATATTTCATCAACTACATGTATAAATGACTTAAAAGAGCCTATTGTTAATTTGCATGTATCTAATCGATTCACTTAAGTGAATCTCACTTTTTGGGGACCATTACATATTGCACATAACATTTTTATGTGTCATGTGTAAATGGGTTGAAAAAGTGCACTTTTCACTTAAGTGATTTAACTAATAACAATAAAGTGCAAACATATTGTCAAAATAGATTAAAAGTGCACTTTACAACTTAAGTGACTTAAGTTATAACCTAATGATCAAAAAGTGCAACTATACAACTTACAAACATATTTTAAAGTGAAATGTCAAAAAGTGCAACATGACTTCAAAATATAAGGTCTAATATTTGAAATATGCCATTGGGGTTCCAAAGTCCGACTACACATGCACTTAAACCTTGAGGACTTTTGATTAATAACTCTGATTCAGTCCTAAGATAGCTCGAAACGAGGGCATGTCCGAAGGCAAGAGATTAAAAGAACATAAAGACCAAAACAATCCAAAAACACATGTTTAAATGCAAATAAAAGGAGTTTGAAGGCCTTAAAAATCAAGTATATGTTACTCTATTTAAAAATTTCAATCAAGCTTTGAGAAAACAAAAGCAACTTAATGAGAACCTTCAATAAAAAGACAAACTGAACGACAACAACCACAAATTGGAAGGTGTTGTTGGTAGGCTTGTGGAGGCCTACATAGTATAATGACACTCAAGAATGGGTCATGGGGCGTGACATCTACCAAAGAGCGGGGAACCAACTAAAGAAGGATTGTATGCTCCTGAACCCCTCACATGTGCAAGAGTTGTTTGAGAGACAGGGAATGAACTTTATTGGACCACTGAAGATCAGTTGCAAACATGTGTTGGTATATTGTTGTGCCAAGGAGTATTTGACGAAGTGGGCCAACACACAAGCCCTACCCAACAACTCAACTTTGAGTATAATTAGATTCATATACGAGACAATCATCACTCTGTAAAACATTCCTATCTAGTTGACTAGTGATCGAGGAGGGCACTTCGTGAACCATGTGATCAAACTATTGACAACCCAGCTCAACATCTTTCACTCGTTCTCGAGCCCCTACTACTTAAGAGAAAAATGGTAAGCATAATCTACCAACAAGATATTAGTCTCAGTGATAAACATGTTTTGTGGAGTTGAACAAGAGGAATGGGAGAAGTTGTCACCAGTGTTGTAGGCCTACATAATGACATACAAGCTCACAATAGGCCAAACACCTTTCCAATTAATGTACAACCAAGAAGCTATTGTACCAAGTCAACAAATAGCAATGAAGAACTAGTTGAGATATGGAAAGCCTAAGGGAATAATTGTATGCATTGAATAAGTTGGACAACTGAAGGATGATGACTCAGTGAGCCACCCAAGCAACAAAATAATGTAATAATCTCTAGCATGATAAGCATATTAGATGGATGAGGTTCAATCCTAGTTAGTTGGTATTGAAATATAACAGGCGTAGTGAAATAAGGCCAGGCAATTTTAAGGTGTGATGGTGGGCCCCTACAAAACTTGAGAGATCGGTGGTAACAAAGCAATAAAGTTGTCAACCCTAGATGGTCAACTGTTCACATACCCATTAATAGGTCAAAATTTTTAGTCTTATAATGAAAGGAGACATTGGAGCACCCAAATTCAATCTCCAAACTAGATCAGAGGTAGTGTATGATTTTTCTTTTCAAAAATTGAGAGAACTCTTTCCATGTGGTGACCCACCATACAAGAAGTCATAAACATACATCGACCACCGTAGAAGGAAAATAAATCCAACATTGTAAAGACCATTGTATGACCGTAGGCACTGATGAGATAAATACAAAGGAAATAATAGATTATTAGATAATGAGAAATAAGAAAAATAACATCGTACATCATACAAAAGAGATTGTATGATAGCTCCACACAACATAAAGAGGATGATTAAACCGTACAAAGATGAAAAAGAAAATACCACATGAGAATAAAGCAAAAGCATAAAAGTAAAACCAAAAATCATTGTGGGTAAAGGAAGACAGAGGAATGGAAAGAGATAGATGTCTATAGGGATGGAGAAAAGCAAGTCAATAAAAAAATGGATTGTACGACACAAAGTGGATAAAGGAAGAAGTTGTCTTAGGGTAAACAAGGGTTGTACACTAGTGTTTTTTGAGAAAATTAAAGCAATAGCACAAAAGGCAGAAGGTCGTATGGTAAAGGAGAAGCTGTACTAGGCAGCATGAAGGATCTCGAGGCATAAGGAGAAGAGAAAGAAACCATAGGGAAATTCAAACAAATAAGAAATCTTATCTATGGGCCATAATTTTTCTGACTTTGCTAATCTTATCGTACATAGTGTTATGACTGTTATGGTCATCTTCGGCTGAAAGAGTCATTTGTGACAGTATTTAAACATAATGTTACATAAAAAGACGTGTCATAGGTCATGCGAAGGGGGCATGTGTATGGAAATATGAAATGTTGAATACTTGGAAATATGAAGGGTCCTGTATTAAAAATTTGAAGCCCTATGTGTATACACTGAAGAGTCACAATTCAATCTATTTATGTGATTTCTCAGTTCATTGTAAGCATTCAAGTGAAAGCCTTGTACTCAAACATTATTTTTATCAATAAAAGAGATATTTTGCTAGTGGTTGGCTTTTTTCCCTTCAAGTGGAAGGGTTTTCCCATGATAAAAGTACTAACTCTTATGTGTATTGTTTATGCTCTTCTTTGTTGTTTATCTAATTTTTGGGCAAAAACATTAACACAGAAGGATCAAACACGATTGCTACTAGGAGCTAGCGTATGAGAAGGAGTTACGCAGTATTGATTTAGGAGAATTACTTAGACTATATAGCTGTAGAGAGATGGATGATATGGCAATAATTTGCATAGCCGCATGCTAAAAGTCAAGTAGCCTTGGTACGACAATGTTGGAGCACACTACGTGGGTGTATGACAATTACAAAAAGGGCTAGGCATAGGGGAGAAGCATTAGGTTTAATGACTAAATTTTGTGCAAGAAGAGGTTGATGGAGTCAAGAAATGCCAAACACCACTGGAGAATACAGTTATAACTGTTACCAAAAAATCAACTATTGCAAAGAAATGTATCACAAACACAAAACAAGATGGATTGAGGAACTAAAAAATTTCCTTTAGGAGTGAGAATAACAGGTACAATAGATTCTAAAAAGACTTCCAAAGGAAAGCAAACGTGGCCAAAAATCTAGACACAGAGGGATGAGGTGACGGTTAATAGAATTACCTTTGAGGGTTTGAGAGGTATTGAGTTAAAAAGATGGCAAGAGAGCTAGCTGGACCACCCTATAAAAGACTCCCTCAGACGTGCACAAGTATACTGGTCCATCCAAAAGCCAATATTTTCTATTAAAGATTTCAATGTACCACTAAGAACCATGGATAGGACCTGTTAGTTCCCAAAACTACAGATTGGAAATCCAAGAGCCTTCCACTTCTCCGATAGGATTCCGCAATCAGTTCTGGCCAACAAATGAGAATCCCCTTGATTCCCCTACACTTCAAGCTCTACTACACCTAGGTGGGTAAACCTTCTCCTAGAGCCTAATTATTTGATTCAAAGCTTTTCTAAAGCGAATTTAAGCTTTGGAGTTCTTTGGGTGGCAAGGTCCTTGAATTCAATTAAAATGACACTAAATGCTGAGTGTTTGAATTAAATGAATTGTATAAGGTTTTAACAATGGATTTGATGTTTGTAAGAAGGAACTTATAGATTTTCGGGCAATAGAGTCAAATTCAATGAAGATTTTCACGTACAACTTTACAAAATTCTATGCACTTATACTATCAACAATTAAATAATCAAGATGCGATAGATCAAATAAATACACAATATTAAATTAGTCCAAATTAGATTTTAACTCCTCTGGTAGGGAAACAAACTGGACACAGATACGGAAACAATTATATATTTCACTATATCTATGATGATCATATTGAAGATGCTAAATGACCATGTCCACTTATCTAATATTAAAATTGCATATAGAATTTGAAAAATGATTATAAAGGACGAATCATCAATAGTTTAATTCTCCATGCCTTTAATAATAAACGAACGGCTTTTTATTTTATTATTAAAATAAAATAATTGAAATCATATTACAAAGTCATATTAAGACTCCCTTTCCTTCTGTACAAATAAATATATTACATTTGTTCTTTGGAATGTGTTTTTCTAAATACGTCAAATATGTCTTGTTGTCTTATATTGTCTCAAAAGACCATCCTCTATTTATATTTTGAATATAGAATATCATGACCTTTTAAAGTCTAAAATTGTGCCCCTTCGAAAAATAATCGCACCCTTTCATTGTATTTAATGATTTATTATTTAATTTTCAAATAAAGATTTTATCTTAAAAGAAATATTTAATAAATTGTTCAGCCAAGACTTTGTTGGATAACCTTTGCCCAAATTACTTCGTCTAAGCCTTCAAACACTAGAAATCAATTGAACAAGAGACGCTCATATGAATACCTTCACAGCTCCAAATAATCCACGGTGAATATGTTTATTTGAGCAATTTAATTATCTAAAAACACCCAATATTCAGAGGCTCCCAGCCTTGCGCGCATGAGGAAGTGCCTCCTTGTGTTGTCTGTGCGTTTTATATAAGTCATTTTTGAGACTCCAGATGTCACCACTTCTCTTGGCTGTGTACAAATATCAAGCCTTCATCCCTGACTTGTTAGTAGAATCTCACGAGCTTATCCCATCTACTTGCGGTATGGACTTGGTCACATCTGGAGACTTTTTTATTCATATACTCCTCTCATGCCACTATGTCAAGATTGTAATGGTAGTTTAATTATTCTTTCGATTGGTGTTTTAATTATTGTATTGGTGTCTTCAAGTAATACCCCCCTCACCCCCAGCAAGTGCTAGACATTTGAATTTTCTTCTACATTTTTATGAGTAGACTCATTCTCACATTGATCATCCTACTATGCCTCTAACCATAGAATACCAAATTTCTTCAAGGTATGCTTATGTTGAATGATTCAAAACTAACTTGAAGACTTTCCCAGAAAGGTGCAATCACAATCTAACTTCATCTTTAACCAGGGACATATATTACATTATGAAGAAATGTGTGGATGGGAACCCTTCCAATATCCATTATCAGAGGTCTCGCCAGAACTAAAGATATTCAAAATAGAATCCAAGCTTTTAGCAGGTGATATGTCAATCTCAAACACTACGATTTCTAGAGGATGGGATCTTCTATTAATTGTGATTTGTATAGATAGTGATGAAATCCTGCACCAAGATTGAGGCTAGGGCAATACACCAGAGACAGTCTTGTGGATTTCAAAAATGATGTGGACCTCAATATTGATAGTAGTTAGGAGTTTGTTTGTTCATGTCATCGTTTTCCATGCATGCCTTGCTTGTTATAAAGTGAAGACTCCCTTTCAAACATATATGCTGCCAGACATACCATTGTTCATGTAGTTTATGTTCACAAATTAATTGTTGTTACTACTACATGTCTATTATTGCAATAAGTATCTACCACTGCTCATGCAATTGACCATATAGCCATCAACTATGTAATTACAGATTGATAAGTCTTATGTTTGCTTGGACCATGCTCTTCATATTTTCAAGTCTTCTTATATGTCTATAAAAAATTTCTTCAATAGAATTGAGAGATTGGCTTTCTCTTGATGTATTCATATAGATATCAATGATACTGATTATGGCTATTGCATTAATCCATGTCATCTATATCTAGATGTGCTACTAACACTGTGCTTGCTAAGTGAGTACAGAACTCCCTCAATAATTCAAACTGAATACAACTTCGAACATCATCCCAAGGATCTTTTGGTATCAATTTCCCTCGACGATAATAACCAAATGTATGCAGAACAGCTACTTTCCAATAGACATATTGAAGCTCCTACCTAACCGCCTTGTTACACCTTGGCAAATGCAATGATTTTGTTGTCTGTCTATTCATTATTTCTTTAATTCTTTGTGAACCACTTACAACTGCCTTGCTCACGACTTTTAATGCTTTGAAGCATATTGTTTGAATATAAGTAGCGGGTAAGATCTGAGATTGACCACCGAATATATGCATTGAATTAGTTTTTAGGAATGACAGGAACCCATACAAACATGAGGATTTACACAATCATACATGAAGATTCTCCCGGTATTTGGAAGTCTAATAGCCAAAACTTAGATTTCCATCAAGACCTATGACAGACACAGACACCAATCAATGTTCGAGTACCAAAGATGCAAGATTATACTCTCATTTGTAGGCCATTCATTCACTCGTCTATTTGATATTCCTACACAGCAAGACAAAAAGATTGATAAGGTGACAAAGATAATCATTGAATTAAAAGGCACTTATGTAGATGAAGTGCTGGGAGTCGGGAAGATTTGACACAGGCTAAACAAGACACTCTAAGACATGCAAGCGAAGGACATGTCTAAATAAACCATTTCTTGTACAGGGTAAGTGGAGGTGTTTCTTGGATGTTTAGAAGAGTTGAATTATAGGAGTCAACCACTCCTTTGATATAGCAGTAGCACAAATTGCTTTGATGAATGGATTGAGAATTGGCACAATATGTGATTGGGCCTCGATACTAGTAGATAGGATGGAGGAGTTTATGACCCTACAATATAAGACTCTTTATATACCCCATTACACCATTGGACTTTTACTATAAGTTATATGGACATAGGTGTCTCCCCACGAACAGTAATTGGTCTTGCAAGGTCATGCACAGCCCTCCCAACCACCTATATTAAATTGGATGCATTTAGACACTTTTGAGTGTCAGCAATGATGTTTTCTTATAAGAATCATGTAATTGTATCAAAGACGAATTTGAAAGTAGATGGTAAGGAGGGTTACACTAGCGATCAAGAGGTGTCCGGGGATACTTCGAGGGCTAACAAAGCGAGTTTTGGATGGTGAGTCGAGAGTCGGTCACCTAACCTAGGGACATGCATTGGACACATAGATGGGAGGTAAAGGTAAAGGCCATACAAGAGTTGCACCATCAGATGGTGTCAGTACCATACTAACATCAGGTACCTGTACACCCTCGATTAGACGTGCACAAACAATTGTTCTCACTTTATCTCTTCTATCTGGAGACAGTCAGTTGATTCCATCAATCTCATCGAGTGTGATGGTGACATTTACACATACCAGTATTTGGGCAATTGAGGGACCCAATTACTTTGACACCTAGTACTGGCATTACAATTATGGAGAAGCCAATAATTGAAACCGTTATGCTGAAGGTTGCAGAGTGCATGATGTAGGAGCATCTTGGGTTTGTTTGGTGACTACTTTGGAGTTCATTGGACAAGGCTCGTTAGTTGCTTTGGAGGGTGCTTGAATTGGTGCTCAGTCGAAAAAGGTAGTGGTGCTCGATCGTTTTTGGGTTTAGTGTTGGCCGAGTAGCTTGGTCTTTGAAGGGAGCTTGGCATACACTATGGAGCACGGCATGGTCTTGGAGCTCGGCATGGTCTATGGAGCTTGACATGGTCTTAAAGCTCAACATCGTCTAGGAGCTCGGCATGCTTTGGAGCTCGATGATGCTTGAGAGTTTACTGACACTCGATAGTATGTTGGTGTCGACTGGAGTTTTTGGTGCATTTAATGCATGTAGCATGTGATCGTGACGTGGATCGATCTAAGAGTTTGTGTGGACCTATGTGTGGTCTTGGTTATCACTTCTATGTGCTTTAATCATGGTTGTAAACTTGGGGCTTGTCATAAGTATTTTTGTGTGGTTATCGCATATTAACTGCGGGTTAACGCAAGGGTTAACATTTTGTATTTGTAAGAATTTGCCTTAGGGAAAAATTCACCTAAGACCAAGGAACTCAAACGCAAGCACAAAATAGACTAGAGTATGATTAAAATAATTGTATAGTATTCAATTCAATGTACAAGTACACTAGGAGTGTTTGTATATAAAGGCCTCTGAGATGCATCTAGAATGCCTAGGAATCAGCATCATGATAAGTCATACAACCAGGCACATGTCCACCAGATATGGGTTATCCTCCATTAAGCATGGAAGTAAGTGCGATGATGAGAGGATAAGCCTACAATGGTGGAGCACGCAAATTTATGTTGTAGACACCATGTGTTAAATTAGGAGTGCAAATAATTGTGTTTTCTACATGACAACTCAGTGAATGATGCAAACTTCAGTGTTGTAGACACCATGTGTTGAATTAGAGTTGCGTACTTCTGTGTTGTCAACATGACAACTCATAAAGGTATGCAAACTCCTAAGTGTCTCACAAAATAAATAATAAAATAATGTAAAATAATAAAAAAATGCACTAACCTAAGTAAACTTAAGTAAAGTGTAAATAGTAAATAATTATTTACACCAACACCCCCCCTTAAGTGCAACATAGGGGAATGCATTTAAGCTCACAAATGCATGATGGGTCCCAGCTACGAGGCCATGTTAGGTACCCATGTACAAAAGTAATGCTCTACATACAATGATGCAATGCAATCTCTCATAAAATAGAGAAAGAGGGAAAACCTCACGGGAGAAACACTCCTCCAAAAAGAGAGATAACTACAATAACGAAAATGAGAGAGAAGATGACCTCAGATGAGGAAAAGATCCTTCCTAAAAGAAGGAGAAGAGAGAAGTCAAGGGACTCCCCTTTCTGCAACATCCCACACCCCCAAGAGATCTCACAAATGAGTATACTAGACCTCAGTGAAGGGTTTGGCGAAGATATCGGCGACATGCTCTACTGTAGGACAATATTGTAGTGCAATGATATGCTCATGTATCAGCCCTCTGATGTAATGCATATGAACCTCGATGTGCTTGGTCCGCTGATGCTGAATTGGATGCTTAGAGATCTCAATGGCACTCTGATTGTCACAATGAATAACTATAGGTTTAGGTAGATCAAATCCAAACTCCTTTAGAATGTGCTGTAACCAAAGTGCCTCTGTAGCTACATTGACAGCTCCTCAATACTTAGCCTCTATGAAAGAAAGAGCAACATTATTTTGCTTCTTACTCTACCAACAAATATGGCTGGAACCAAGGTGAAATATGTAATATGAAGTAGACTTGCGAGAATCTAGGTCCCCTACATAGTCTAAGTTTATGTATCCAATCAGCTGAAGTCCTGTACCTTTTGCATAACGTACTCCATGTGTATGTGTACCCTTTATTTAGTGCAAAATGCGCTTGGTGGCCTTTCAATGAAGCTCATGTGGTCCTTGCATGAAGCGTGAAACCATGCCAACTGCAAAAGCTATATCAAGGCATGTATGTGTCAAGTAGATAAGGCTCCCAACTAACTATTTGTATAATGTAGCATCAACAAGTGGAGTGGTACACTTGGCTTCTAGCTTGACACCTGAAAGAAAGGGAGTGGGAGCAGGCTTGCAATCACTCATGTGAAACCGAGAAAGCAAGTCAAGAGCATACTTGGGTTGTGAAAGTGTGATCCTTGCTGAAGACTATGTGATCTCAATACCAAGGAAGTAATGTAGCAAACCCAAGTCTGTCATAGAAAATCTGTCCTGTAGAGAGGTATTGACACTCGCAATGATGGATAAAGTGCAACCTGTAATGATCAAGTCATCTACATAAAGCACGAGTATCAAGTGTGAGTCATCCTTCTGAAGAATGTAGACATTCGAATCAAAATGACACCTGGTGAATCTTGCTAAGAGTAGGAAGGAATCCATCTTAGCATACCAAGCCCGAGGACCCAGCTTAAGACCATAAATAGACTTCTTCAATCTGCAAACCATAGTAGAATCCTGTACGAACCCCTATGGCTGCTCCATATAAATCTCTTCGTGAAGATTACCATTTAAAAATGCGCTCTTAACATTCATCTGGTGTACAACCCAACCATGACCTGCAGCAATAGCTAGTGTCAGGCAAATGGAGTTCATCTTGGCAACTGGTGCAAAAGTCTCTGTATAGTCAATACCTGGAACCTACGAGAAACCTTTGGCAACTAGTCTGGCCTTATGCTTATCCACACTTCCATCTGCAGCAAATTTGGTTCGATAGATCCACTTACATCAAACCACTTTTCTTCCCTTAGGGTGGGGAACTAAGTCCCTAGTGTTGTTTTTCATTAAAGAATTATATTCTTCCTCCATAGCCTTGTCCTATTCTGGAATCCCTGATGCTTCCCTAAATGACTATGGATCTGAAGCAATGGCTATATAAGCATGTGGAAATGACTTGTGTTGTGACCTTGTCCTCCGAGTGTCTAAAGGATTTCCTGCCAACGAACCTGTTACATCAAGGGTTTGTTGTGCCCAACGAGGTTTAGTGGAAGAAGAAGGAATGTCCTCAACTGTTTGTGAACCCTGCGAATGTGGTGTCTTGCTAGTCAAAGTTGAAGGAATCTCATCTTCCGAGTCACTGTCATCACTATGATCACTGTCCACGAAGGAGGAAGAAGGAGGAGTTGAAGAAGCCAAACTTGGACAAGTTTCTTCAAAGTGAACACTCCTCTCATAAAAGATTTCATGAGTCTCTAGATCCATTAGTTTGTATGCCTTGAGATGGTCAGTATATCCAACAAATATACATGGTTTGCTTTGTGGTTCTAATGCCTTTCACTTTTGTGGAGGTATCCTTGCCCATGCTGGACAACCAAAAACTTTGAAGTGCTTGACACTTGGTTTTCTGCCACACCATGCGTCAAAAGGTGTAATTCCATCTAAGGCCTTATGCGGACTCCTGTTTTGGATGTAGTTGGCACAACACATGGCTTCTGCCCAAAACACTTGATCTAGAGACTTATGTTGAAGCATACAAGTGGTCATTTCTTTAAGGGTTCTATTCTTTCTTTCAGCAACACCGTTCTACTGTGACATGTACACAACTGAATTTTGAAGATCAATACCCTTGTGAGTGCAAAAGTCTATAAGCCTGGAATTGACATATTCCTTGCCATTATCTATTCGTAGGATCTTGATGTGTTTCCCTGATTTTTTCTCAACTTGAGCTTTGAAGGTGATGAAGTTATCAAATACTTCACTCTTATGAGCAAGAAAAAAGACCAAAGTGTATTGTGAAAAGTCATAAATAACGGTTAGAACATAGCGGGCCTTACCAAAATATGGTATTGGAAATGGGCCAGCTACATCACTATGAACTAATTCAATGACCGCAGTTGCCTTCCAAGACTTTCCCTTGTCATATTTCTCTTCGAGATGCTTGCCTGCTTCACAACCTAGACATACACCCTCTGAATACTTGACTTAAAGTAGACCAATGACCATATCCTTGTTGCTGAGTTGTTGAAGGTAGCGATAATTGAGATGTCCAAATCTCTCATGCCATAGTTTACTTTGTGTATTTCAATGAGTCAACAAGGCAAGGGAAGTGGACTTAGGCACAAAATGTGAGAAAGAATAAAGTCTTGTCTCATGATTAGCCTTTCCAACCGCCACCATAGAATCATCTTGGAGATTTTTCACCACAATTGTATCAGGGAGGAACTCTACTTTGTTGCCACATCCACAGTGAGTTAACTGATAGATGGAGAGAAGGTTGGTGCTAAGGTTAGGAACATGTAGAACATCCTTAAAGACGCCATTTTCTAACTCAACATTGTCTTTCCCTTCAACTTCCACTTGAGTATCATTGCCCACATAGATGTAAGGTACATCTGACTGCTCCTTTGAAGTACCCATATGATGTGTTGCTCCTGAATCAAGAAACCATTCCTTAGCATTGTTTGTACTTGCAACCAAAGCTTGTCCCTTACCCTTTGAAGTGGTTGAAGATCCTTTAGATGCATCTAGTACATCAATTTTGCGTTTCCTCATAATGTTGACCAATTCATCAATTTGCTTATCCTTGCACTCATGTTCATCATGACCATTCCTCTTACAATAGGAACAAGTTTTCTTCTCCTTTTTGTTGGAATTGTTCCCCTTTTGGTTATTTTTGGAAGAAAACTTTCCTTCTTGTGAAGAAGATTGTTGAGTGGAAGAAGATTGATTTGAGGAAGATTGTTGTTTTGAGGAGGACTGTTCTGTGTCATCTCGTGGCCTAGCCTTCCACTGCTTCTGCTTCTTGTTGGAGTTTTTACCACTTGAATTACCTTCATTAGCTACCAAGGCTTTGGTCTTGGAAGACTTGAGAATTCCCATACTCACTAGATTGTCATGCTCTAAGATCAACATTTCTGAAAATTTCTCAAATAAAGGTTTGACATAGGCACTACCCATTGTTAATTTGTGTGTATTATAACTAGAAACAAAAGGAGCATATTCAGATGGAAGATGAGTCATGATGTGTTTGATCATCTTTCCATCCTTGATGGGTTCACCACAATTCTTAAGTTGTGCCCTATACATGTCTACTTGGGTAAGATAGTCTTTGATGGTGTCGAAATTCCTAGGATCCAACTTGAGAAGTTTGTCCTCTATGGTGTAAGCCATGTCTTCATCTACTGTCCCATACAATGCTTCAAGTTTAGCCCAAACCTCTATTGGATCGGTAAGCTTCCTAATATGAAATTTGACAGGATCAGAGATATTTTTCAACAAAGTTCCTAGGGCCATCTCTTGTTTGGATTCCCAGTCTTCTTTCCGAGCTTCATCAGCATCAGTAGGAGGTTTCTTTGCTAGACCAGTTACATAACGTAGTAAACCTTTTTCTACCAATGGTTCCTTAATGTTTTCTTTCCAAGTAGCATAATTATGCGGAGTTAACTTTGAAAAAGAACCCATAATGCAAGAGCACAAGATCAAGGAGACACAATACGCAATACACACCCCCCCTTTTCACTCAATCAAAAACCCCCGCCAAAATGAATGATTTTGGCACTTTATATATAGTGCGTTTACAATAGGCCACTTATCAAAATGGACAAAGTGGGCTTCTGATTTTGCTGATTACAACCTCTGTATAGAGTACAAATCTAGAACTTTACAATGTAGTTCAAAAATACAACAATTGTGAAGCAATACAATGCAAAACAAGACCTATTCCTGAAAGTGGTATTTTTGTCCACACAAGCCTACAATCTGACTATAGATTTGAAAAGTAGACGAAAAAATATGCACTTTCAAAAAAAATGGAACATGAAAAGGAGTCTAGATGAGCCCGTACGATGCATTTAAAGTTGTAAAATGCAGGATTCGACAAGTACAGTTGCCAAAAAACACTTATTCTGACAAATTTGTGCACCAAAACCAAAAAAAAGCTGCACCACTAAAAAGTTCAAGAAATTTTACCATAATTTTTTTTTTAAAAACGCACCTAATTTGGAGTCCAGATGACCGAGTTATGGCCTCTCAAAGTCGAGCTACCAAATCAAAATTGCATCTAGAAAGGGGTCTGGAGAGGAAAACACGATGTTAAATTTGACGGTCAAACAGCCGTCGCAGCAGTTCAAAATTGCCCTGGAATCATGAGCAGACGGCCATCAAATTTAGGCTAGCAATTTGCTGACGTCAGTGAAAATGCAGGCCCTAGCTAACGTGGCAATTACGTCACCTATACAACTAATGACGCCACCTATACGGCTAATGACATCAGCACGTACGGCATTGTACAAAATGTACTAGTCCAGAAGACATGGCAGTGCAAAAAATTTGACCAAGCATATGAAAGTCTGACGTGTTTTCCTTGCGTGGATGCATTAGAATTATCGATTGATGTGGCACCGCGTGTCCGCTTGAGAGATCACCACGTGTCTGCATAGTGGACGTACATAACGGAGCTGGGCGGACCTGTCGAGGAAGTGGCTATTGTCGTGCGTCATCGAGATACAAGCGTCGAAATTTCAAACCGTGTGGCTGGAGTTAAGTTTGGCGACAGAGATTACTAACCGTCAGAATAACCATCGCAATAGTCGCCGAGTTTGGTTAGGCATGCCGGATTATTTGTATTGTCGAGGGTCGGAAATCTTCCACGAGTGTCAGATGTTGGCCGGAGCGAAATGCCAGAAAGCGCTCGAAAACTTTACTGCCGCTATCAAAGGATGGGCCGGTAATTGTATTGCGGGGTCGGAATTATAAAAAACAGCACGAATGTGTGGGGTTTAGTCCCACATTGTTGGTGGGACTAACCTCAACAATGTTGAAAGACAAAATCCACAATAAGGAAAAGAAGCCCGCCATGAGTTGAGCGTTGCTCGTCGGATATGCATTTAGCCAGTTGTAAAGTGACTACCAGAAATTTGTGATCAGATTGGTATATGCAGGCCGCCAATCCAAATGGAATATTCTATGGATATTTTGCACAGGGTTGGGGTGTGATTGCCCGATGCCTATGTAAAAAAAATTTCTCTGCATGCCCAACTGGGCTAAAAAATTCCGAAAAATGCAAAAATAAAAATTTTGAAAAATAAATTAGCAAATCAAATAAAAGACCATACCCAGCTTGCAAATCGAGCCTTTGGGTTCCGGTTTCCAAAAAAAAAATTTCTCAAAATCATCTTTCGCCTAAGGTAGGCAAATTTATAGTCGATTTTCACCGAATTGTCGCTCCGGACGCAATGGCAAGGTGCGCTTCAGCTTTAGATGCTCCCAATTGTAGCAGATGCTCCGAATCTAAATCGGGTCCCTTCAAAAGATGAAGCAACAAGGTCTCCAATGACTTTGTGACGAGAATCTCCCTTAGCTCTGATACCATGTAAGAGTTTTTCTTAGGGCAAAATTCACCCAAGACCAAGGCACTCAAACACAAGTACAAAATAGACTAGAGTATGATCAGAATAACTGTATAGTATTCAATTCAATGTACAAATACACTAGGAGCGCCTATATATAAAGGCCTCTAAGATGCATCTAGAATGCCTAGGAATCAACATCATGATAAGTCATACAACCAGGCACATGTCCACCCGATATGGGTTACCCTCCAATAAGCACGGAAGTAAGTGTGATGATGAGAGGATAAGTCATACAACCAGGCACATGTCCACCCGATATGGGTTACCCTCCATTAAGTACGGAAGTAAGTGCGATGATGAGAGGATAAGCCTACAATGGTGTAGCACGCAAATTTATCTTGTAGACACCATGTGCTAAATTAGGAGTGTGAATAACTGTGTTGTCTACATGACAACTCAGTGAATGATGCAAACTCCAGTGTTGTAGACACCATATGCTGAATTAGAGTTGCACGTACTTTTGTGTTGTCAACATGACAACTCATAAAAGTACGCAAACTCCTAAGTGTCTCACAATAATAAAATAATGCACTAACCTAAGTAAACTTAAGTAAAGTGTAAATAGTAAATAATTATTCACACCAACAGTATTTAATGTTTGTTGTGAGCCGACTTGTGGCTTAAATATGCATTTAATGCAAGAGGTTTATTTAATTTGTAATTGCTAGGCCAACTTGTGGCTTAGTTGGATATAAGTAGGGCTTGTGGAGTCTTAAGTCATCCATTCATGGAGTGATTCATTCATTCGGAGGAGTGAGTCTGGAGAGTAGCTGAAGAGCGAGTTTTCCTAAGTCTACGGACAAAGCGCCGAATGTGAGGCAATTTACAGCAGGATAGTGGTAGAGTTGTGAGTTTCTGAGAAGGGCTAGTGGCTATGGTTTAAAAACAAGGAGGTTGCTTAGTGGCTTGCGAGCACAAGTTGAGATCTTGAGGATTTCTACCAGGCTGTTGTTGTGTTACTGATCTAGACTAGTTGGGATTAGCATGGAGTTGGATCTTGAGGGATCTTGCAGAATTGATATTGTAATTGTTGTTTGTATTTGGCCCTAACCCGGAAGGCCTTACAACCGGGCATATTGCACGTAATCAGTGATTTTATGAATAAAGAGTTGTGATTTGGTATCAGAGCTTGCATTTATGTTGCATTTTTATTGTGTTTCCGTTGTGTGGTTATTTATTGGGGGCTAGGACATCTCATTTGGGGATTCTCCTTCCTTGCAATGCATCAGTACACAGTAGCAACAGTTGAACCAAAAATGGCCGAGCTAGTTGTAGAGACTTTGGGCCACCGGCAGAAGAGGAGTTGCCAATGGAAGGAGTTGAGATGTCAAGGAGTGCAGATGTTTAATTGCAGGTTTTGAAGGAGATTGTGCACGCTTGGCTCACTTGCCACAAGATGACCCACATGGTACCTATCAGACCTACACCAATCTCACCACAACAATACGTACCACTATAGATTGTTGATTTGGAGAAGGGTAGTTCTCATCTATGGGTGTTGGAGCTAGTCTCTTCGCGTAACAATAGTATGTACAAAGAGGAGTTTGAGATGAGAGTCCTAGCTAGTGTATAGCATAGATCTACAACATACTGTGGCTTGGGTGATTTGGACCAGTTTCTCGCAGAGATTAAGGCTAATGTAAAGAGAATAGTGGATTCAACACTGGAGCAACAAGCCCTCGGGGTGACAAATGAGGCTCTTGAGCAATTGACTACATTCTCTATAGGAGGTTGTGCAGAAGACTTTGTACAACGTTTTAGCTCTCAAGAATTGTTAGGTATAAAAACCCCTATAGAGGACTTGACGTTTGTGGGAGCCCATGGGGGTGAATGGGAAACAATTCTTGCCTCAGAGGGTAGAGAGGGCATCCAGGGAGGGATACTAAGAGCTACAGAGTACTTAACTTTCGGTAGAGGTCCAGTGGGTGGCAGCTAGTGTGACTCAAGAAGAGTTAGCTACTCGGATCAAGATGTTGGAGGACAAGCTAGCCCAACATCAAGCTCAGAAAGAGGATTAATAGGCTTAGTACAGGGTGCAGTTGGATCAAGAGAGGGCTAAGTGGGCAGCAGCAGAGGCTCGCCTAATGACAGTGTTGAAGGACACTAATAAAAAGCATAAGTGTTGGTACCAACATTTATGGTAAAGGTAGCCTGTAAGCGAGAGCTAGTAGTTGATAGGAACTCACAACATCGTACTTAGTAGGTCCACTAGTTGAGAGAAACCGACAAAATCCACAGCAACACTAGTACCTTCCTAATCAGGGAGTCTCTCAAGTCCTTGCGGGAGGGGGGTCACGTTGGGTACTCAAAATTTGTTAGTATTAAGTAGGAAGGTTGTATTGAAGGGTTGGCAATTAACTGATGGTTGCCAACGATTCATACTCGACACCTGCCTCCATATGCATGGTATTTACCTGTATGAGGGATGAAAATGTAATGTATGATAATAGTACTCTTTGATATACATTTTAATGATGTTGAAAGAAAACAGTTTTGAGCTCTCTCAAATACATTGTATATGCTTTATGTTATGTCCAATATGCATTCTATTATGTTCTAAACATTAACCTTACGAGGCAAACAATCATTGCATAGGTTTTGAAAATTAAAATTGACGATGGTATCATTTTTGGCGTGCAGATAAGAACAGAAGAAAGTGGTTTGAAGAAAGTTTTACTTTGAAGTTATTTTCTTCCATCACAAGAACGGATCATGAAGTGCAGAGGTTAGTAAATGAGTTACTTGCCCTCAAGAAGAAAATAGTTTAAGGTATATTCTTCTCTCCTCGTGTACAAAGGATGCTTCTCCCAAATGTTGCTCGTTGTTTTACTGGATGGAATCAACATAAGTTAGTTTCCTCACCAAAGAAGCTTGCTATTAAGGCACCATCAGTGAAGATAGCAATGAAGCATCATAAATCTGAAACTAGTGATCATGCTATTCTCTTCCAAGAAAAGAAAGTCAAAAAAGTTGGCAAATCTCAATTCTGGTTTTTGCATTCTTAGAAAACCATTGATGAAAAGAAAAAAGATGAAAAACACTCTTCTCTCATTTAAGAGAATGAAGACAATCATGTCATTAGACGTGAAAAGACGGACATGTATGAAGGTCCCAATCAAGCTGAAAATAATTTATCTTTGTTTCAAGGTCACAACTTGAATGAGTTTCGCATGAATGTACTACCCCAAAGCTAGAGGACAACCTTGTTATATATAATTCAGATTTTCTTGGGTCTGAATTTTGTGGGCAACATACTAAGCTATGCAGTACTCATCTGAATCACATGAAAGAAATCATTCCAATCAGCTTGAGGTGATGGTGGTTGCTAAACCAGCTTTTCAAGTTGCAGTTATGAACAAGAATCCAGTCTTTGCTTGATCAAGAGTATGTCCTATAAGACATCTTGCTTCGTTGGAGGCTAAAAAAGAAAAGCATAAGTTCCAAAAGAACATGAGCATGGGCATGAAGATACTCTTGACAAAGTCAAAGAAGTATGTTCAGTTCAGCTGGAGCAGTTTGAATCCATGGACTCTAGTTGAAGCAGCAAAACAAATGCTTTTTCAGAAGAGTAAAGTGAATTATTTTATCTTTTTCAAGGAGTGCCATATCAAATTTTGGTACCATTTCTAGTGGTTCATCTATATAATTTTTCCTGTAGACATGAAAGGGACTACAAGCTGTTGAAAAAAGATAATGATTTTGTTGATCCAGCTAATGGTTTCAACTGAAAAGTTTCATTATTGGCTAGTTGAAATTAGGTAGGTTTTCTCTTTTTAATAAGTGTGTTTGCACAAATTTATGTTTTCTTTTTTACGGTATTGCTTTGCATCAGTTGCATCATCCTTTTTGTTGTTTTGTCATTTTTGATTGCTTGAGTCTATGGCCCAATGGAGTAGATAATGGCACTTAGAGATCAAGATTCTACATTTCTCATTGCTTCCAAGAACAAATGAGCTACATTCCACAGTGAAACCTCAATGTTGTCTATAATTTTGAACTTGCAAATTTAAGACACCACTATGAAATTATAAAAAAAAATCATTGTTGTCCGTAAAT
Organism: Cupressus sempervirens; assembly: GCA_028749045.1. Classification (NCBI taxonomy): domain Eukaryota; kingdom Viridiplantae; phylum Streptophyta; class Pinopsida; order Cupressales; family Cupressaceae; genus Cupressus; species Cupressus sempervirens. The sequence continues at coordinate 349,769,650 of CM053791.1, forward strand.
TCTATATTGTAGCCGACGGGTAGAATTGTATCCGAAAGGGTGCATGACGGTTGAGTCACTCCTTCGGGAAAGTATATGTACACCATCCGGAAGGGACGTTGGAATCATCATAATCATATTGTAAGCATTGGAGTGCATATTGCGTATATGAATAAAGTATCCATCTCTGTGTTACATTCTAATATCTTAATGCGATAAATACCCGTTTGTCGTATACGGTAAACATTTGGCGTCGTTGCTAGTTGAATCTAGAACGAAGGAAGTGTTATGAAAATTAACGCCGAATCTGGTTAACAAGGATAGGAATACGCACAGCATAAGAAGTTTTAATTTTAGCACAACAGGCGAAGTGCAGACAGAAGCTTCAGTAGCTTACCGACGAGCACCAAGGGTAAAGGAGAACAGAGGGAGGGAATGCATTCACCTAGTAGACCGAGGAGTGCCGAGGAATTGCTAGAAGAGACTCAACAGTGACTGAATTTGGTGGAAGAGACAAGGGAGGAGTTCCTTAACTTGTATATGCCGAGGATAGAGAATTCAAACGAAAGGGAAGTAACTCACACGACACGAAGTGCCGAAGGAGCACGAGTGTGGAGTGAACTCTTTGTTCCTGATACACCCGACGAACGAATAAAAGTAGAGAATCGAACAACTTTGCCTGAAGAAGATCCCTTAACATCAAGTAATGTGGTTGTTGGAAGTAGGGCGAGTGTCCAAAGCAGCACGGTTGTGCAAAACAACGCAGGTGCTCAAAACAACACGGGTACTCAAAACAGCACGGATACTCAAAACAGCACAAGTACTCAGAATAACGCGGGTGCGCAGCAAACACCACCACTTCAGAAGAAAGTAGTAATGGCAGGACCAAAAGAAAAATTGTCAAAGTTCAATGGTGACGAGGCAGCAGATCCAATCAGACACTGCAAAACATGCAAAACAATATGGATGGTGAATGGTGTAACAGACCAGGATGATTGGGTCCTACAGTTTCGAGCAACCCTACGGGGTGTAGCGATTGATTGGTTTGCAGATGCCGATCCTCAGAAGCTAACTACATGGTTGAACGTTAAGAAAGAATTCATAATAGATTTTCAACTACTAAGGGATGATAACGAACTTGTAGCAGAAATATACAGTACAAAGCAGGGAAAAAATGAAACGACCCGTGTATATGCAATAAGGCTAAAAGAAAGTCCATCGGCTAACGGATTAAAGAAACAATGGTTTGTTAAAGGGCTACAATCGGCACTAAAGAAGAAAATGAAGATTGTACCTCCAGCATCATACACAAATGCATATAATAGGGTGATGGATCTGGACAGTGAACAAAAGACGAGCAAAAAGAAGCACAAATCATCGGACTCAGACGATTCATCTTCTGAAAGTAGCAGCACTGACGAAGAATTGAGTAAGCAATTTCGAGCATTGTAGAAGGATATGCTACAGATGATGAAGGAATTTAAAAATCTGCAAAAGAATCCTGACTCGGTGAAGAGGGAATTGTGGTGTATAGACTGTAAGGAGGGCCACACAAAGGACTCCTCCCCAAAAGAAAAATTTTGCAATATCTACCAGATTGCGGGACATTTCACAAAGAAATGTCCATTCAATATGAAGTCAAAGGGACACCAGTAAGTATTACTGACACAGAAAGTGTCCAGTACAGGAGCAAGAACGAACACAACCAATGACACAACCTCAGGAGGTTATCGAAATAATAACCAACGTGGGCAAGGTGGTAATAATAATAATAATCAAGGCCGAAGTCGGATATAGTACAACTCGAGCAGACGGCCGATGATCAATGTCGTGCGTCCAACCTTTGGGTCAACTTTAGTGAGTCGAAGAAGGAAAAGAAGGGAACGAGTTCCGAAAGGAGTATAGCGAAGTAAAGGAGGAAGAAGCACATGTAGATGAAATGCCGGCACATACCTTTAGTAATGACAAACCTATAAAGTATGAAGAGCCTACTGTAAAAACAATGAACTTAGGTGATGAAGCCAATCCAAAATATATCTTTGTAGGAGATGACTGGAACCCAGTCCTGAACGCAACAGCGTTCAAAATATTATGGACGTATAAGGATCTGAAAGGAGTACCACCGTAGCTATGTCTACTGAATACCATTGATAATGCAGTACCCATATGGAAATAGTCGTACCGTATGAACAAAAATTATGCCGCACAGGTCACTAATGAGATTAACAAGATGCTGGAAACAGAAATTATTTTTAGGGTGCAGACAAATGAGTGGGTATCACCCATTGTGATATCTCTAAAAAATGACACCACACAGATAAGAATATGCATAGACTTTCGATGCCTAAATGCAGTAACAATTAAAGATCCATTTCTGATACCGTTCACCGATAGCATTCTCAAAGAAGTTGTGGGGCATGAAATTTACTCATTCATGGATGGGTTCTCTGGATACAACCAGATATCCATCGCGGAAGAAGATAGGCTGAAAACAACATTCATAGTGGAAGATGGAGTATACGCCTATAACAAGATGCCCTTCGGACTGTGTAATGCCCCAACAACGTTCCAAAGAATTAGCTTACACATATTTGATAAAATGTCTATCGGAAACTTTAAGGCATTCCTAAAGGATTGGTCAATTTTTAGCGTAGAGGATAAACATATCCCAGCACTTGGAGAATGCATGGAAAGATGTAGACAGGCGAGATAGCACTGAAACTGAAGAAGTGCAAATTCATGGTGCCACAGGGGAAAATACTAGGACACAGTCTACAAAGCACGATTGAAGATGGATCTTGAAAAAATCCGTGTGATTTTGGATATGCCACCATCGGCCAATGTATCAAAAGTAAAATCATTACTAAGACATACTGGATACTACCGAAGGTTCATCAAGAACTTTGCGAAAATATCCTACCCACTGGACAAACTTTCCTACAAGTGTGAACCTTATAAATAGGAAGCGAAGTAAAATGAAGCTTTCGATGGATTGAAAATGAGGTTAGCCACAACACTGATTCTAGCCTATCCAAACTAGGAAAAGGAGTTTCATGTTCATGTTGATGCATCGAACTATGTGATTAGAGCAACACTAGCACAAACAAGTGATCACAAATTGGATCATCCAGTATACTTTGCAAGTAAACTGTTATCTAAAGTGGAGAAAAATTACAGTACGACAGAACGAGAAGCAATCGGAATGGTGTACGCAGTACAAAAATTCAGGCACTATCTACTAGCGACCCTGTTCGTATTTTATGTGGACCATCAAGCATTGTTATATCTTGTGAACAAACCGATCATACAAGGAAGGATAAGTAGATGGTTGTTACTGTTATAAGAATTTATGTTCAAGATTGTGGTACAGCCAGGAAAGAGTCATGTAAGTGCGGATCACTTGTCGAGGATAAAATTAGGAGAGCCACCAAAGAGAGTCAATGATGATTTTCCTAATGCATAGCTATTTCACATTGTAGTACTGCCATCTTGGTACACGCGTATCAGAGAGTATCTATCAATGGGACAGTTTCCTAGCAAAATGTCATCAAACGAGAGGAGGAAACTTGTGCTAAGGAGCCAAACATTTCAGCTGATCAATGGGTTATTATATAAAATGGGACCCAATCAGATTCCAAGGCGGTGCATTCTGGAGGAGGAAATTCTGAAGGTGTTGAAGGAAGCGCATGAGGGACCAGGAGGAGGACATGTGGGGCCAAACACAACTGCACGAAAGATACTTCTAGCAAGGTTATGGTGGCCAACCGTGCACAACGACGCTAGGGAGTGGGTTGTTGCATGCTACACATGTCAGAGAGATGGAAAACCATTGAAGAGGGACTTCATGCCTCTGAATCCTTCGCACATGCAGGAGCTTTTTGAAAGATGGCGATTGGACTTTGTTGGACCCCTTAAGGTAAGTAAAACAAGATGATGCAGGCACATCGCGGTGGCAATGCAATACCTGACCAAGTGGGTGGGAGCACGTACACCACCAGACAACTCTGCAGTGAGCACAGCTAAATTTATTTATAAGAAAATCATTACTAGGTACGAGATTCCGCTGCAATTGACAAGCAACCGGGGAGGACACTTTGTTAATCACATCATCCGACTACTCACTACCAAGTTCAAAATTTATCATTCATTGTCGAGCACGTACTACCCGAGAGCCAATAGACAAGCAGAAGCTACCATCAGCATTATGGGCATACCGCACTTCATATAAAGTAACTACAGGACACTCTGTTTCAGTTGATGTATGGGCAGGAGGCCGTGGTACCGATGAAATTCATGGTTTCGAGTTTAAGGATCGCAATCAAGAACAAACTGGAAGATATGGAAAGTCTGAGAGTGAGGTTCTACAATTTAAATAAACTAGATGAATGATGACTGCAGGCACAGTAGGCCATAGAAGTTACACAAAACGGGTGTAAGGTATGGCATGACAAGCATTTAAAATTCAATCAATTTCAACCAAGAAAGTTCAAAGTGAAGTGGGTAGGACCAAACAAGACACACAAAGTTGGCGATAATGGAGCAATCAAATCATAAACGCTAGATGGGTAGGAAGTGAACGATGCAATCAATGGGTTGAAGTTGAAAATTTATCATAAAAGAAATAATGCGCCCCCACAGACGAACAATTCAAAAACAACATAAGAAGGAATAAAAAGTAGTACTGTATATATGTATAGTAAATGTAAAAAAAAAAATTAAAAAGCAATGATAAAATAGTAATTGAAGGTCATATAATGTACCGTACGGTCAAGAAATACTTGTAAGAAGAGATGGTCGTATCTAACGGTATAATAAAGGAGGCATATTGAGTGCCAGGAGATTACAACCACCATACAATCCACAAGAGCGATCAAGAGACACCATATGATAGGTAATTATAGGCACAATGTGGCTATTGAAGGGAATACCGTACAAGGCATACAGTACGAGCATTGCATTGTATGACACATGCAAACGAGAAAGTGACTGTACGGACATGTGAGGGAGGAGAAAGTTGATCGTATGGTCGTACGGTAGAAGGAAGGCACTATAAGCACATAAAAAACAAAAGCAAGAGCCTACCGTACAGGAGATGAGAAAGGAAGTCCATACAACTACCAAAAACAGAAACCATACAAAGCATGTAACACACCATACTACGATAATAGAAGGCAGAATTAGGACACTTAAAAACACTATACAGTCACACACAAACAGTGTATTGTGTGGCTCACTAAAGAAACAAAGCCGTACGGCCTATCAGAAGATAGCTTACTAAAGGAGGTCATATACCACCGTATGGACATCAGTGAAAAGAGCAAAGTTGCATCATACGGCCAACATAAGAAAGGTTGCAAATTCATACCGTATGATTCTGCAAGTAAAGACTCAGAAGAGAAGAGTGTTGAACACCACGGCACGGACTGGTATTAGGAACAACCATTGTATGGCCAAGGAAAATAGGAGTTGAAGGAGAGTTAAAACTGTACACCATACGGCATCCTAGTACGGCGTCAAAGTGTTATAAAGAAAACGTAGGCAATTGGAACATAGTTGTATTCTGTACCATATAAAATTAATGGAAACATAAGGGGAATCAGCATTTGGTAAATTGTGGTATCATAAGGGAAGCAACCGTACAGTAGAGTGGAACTCAAGTTATAGAGTCGTACCATTAAGAAGAAAAGGTGTACAGTAGAATGTGATGAGGTGTGAGCAACTGACCTAATTGTTTTGTCTCCTTCAAGCAAAACGACAAAAAAGGTGACAGTTATGCATTCAGCCAAAAAGAGAGTGTGGAAGAAGAAACTGGAAGAAGATTCATCAAGCAGCACAATGAACAAAAATGTACAGTATTTACCATCAGGTGTACATATTGCAGTCAATACAGGCAAGAAGAAAGCAAGGGCACAACCAACTGCAACAACACATCTCACACCTCAGAATGTGGCGTTCGAGGGTTTGAATAGACTGGAGTGTAGAAAATGGTGGCAGGAGGCTCTGAATGATCACTTTGTAAAGGACAGCATACGAAGGGCACAGGTTGAATGGGCGTTGCAGATGCCAGTATTCTAGAAGCATTCATGACTTCGAAGGATTTCTTTGCACAATGCTAGAAACCTATGACAAGTTCTCATGAAGATGCTCATTTCCTTACCTCAGACAGAATTTAGTGATATCTTTCAGAGCCGTAGACTTCACTAGCATATTCAACATACCAAGTCATGCACAGAGAGGAAGGAAAATCAATAATAAACCAAAGAAAATCGACCGGAAAACCAAGGAGCAGTTCGTAGAATTGGTGTGTGGGGAACGGTCGAAGGCAGAAAGCAAAGCATTGATAGATTCTTCCAAGGCAAAAGGACTAAAGAAATCTAAGGTGCTGGAAGAACATTGGCGTTGTCTAATGGATTTAGTGAAGAGCAAACTCACCAGTTCGAGTAAGGCATCAAAAATTTCATTTTTGCAGGTAACCATGATGAACGGTATCATGAATGCCACAGTGTATGATTAGGCATCCTTGTTGGCTGAGCACATGCAGTTCATGCCGTTGCAACACAAAACCTTTTACATACCACACTGCGCCATCAGTCTATTTCTTAATGATACTGCACGGATGATACAAAATGATATATTAGAAATTAAGCCAAGTCCGTCAGAACCAGGGGAGCCATCGATTATGCGGTGGAGGCACCTTGATACTCCTGGAGGGCAGAAGGCCATTGGACAGAAAAGAATGCAACAGGAAGTACAAAGTTTTGAGCACGAGAACACGGATAGTGGGAGACAAGACACATCTTCCGAGGACAGTGACTCAAAGGAGGAAGTGTAGGACAAGGATGATGAAGAGGAAGTCAAAGTTATTACAGCACCGCCCCTACTATTTCTAAGGACCCTCACAGCTACTTCCCACTTGCACTTAGTCCCCGCAGGTGTTCACATTCCTGGGTTCAAACAATTTAGGCAACTTGTTCTCATGATGCCAGTCACCGTAGTAGCCAGACCAATAGCATGGCCAGTAGCACGGCCAGCAATATTAGCACCTTCAGGGAGTACCGAGCCTTTAGTCGCAGTACTTGATACAACCGTAACAAAGGTAGCCATGGGGTTACCTAGAGGAATTGACGAAGAGGGCTTCCCAACCGTACTAGTGGCAAAGGCTAATATAATTGTTCTAGAGGAAAAGATGGACACTCAAGAGGGAGTGATGGAGATCCCGACAGGCAAGGGTTTGAGGACACCAGGTGTTCATTTGGACATAGTGGGTTGATATGCAATGGTCACGGTGGATGCAACATTGTTAGCATCACCTGAGGAGCTAGACAGAGAGAGCATAACCCAGAGGTTGAGCACGTACCTAAGTACGAGGTTTCACCATACCCCAGCGCCTCGAGTGACATACCTGAATACACCTACGCAAGAAGTAGTTTCGGAGGAAGACCCTCTACAGGCATAGGTGGAGAAACATCAACCGACACAGAATGATAGACTACCACGTAGCATTGTTGAGCAAATGGCGGAAGTAGTACAGAGGGCTATTGGTGCTCAGCAATAGCCTCCAATAGCGCTAGAAATAGTAGTGAGACAGGAATTCTTCGTTGATATAGTAACTCAGGCTTGCCAAGTAGTGGCCTCTATAGAGATACAGGCTTTGGACTCAGTAGTAAAGGCATTGGAGAGAGTGGTATCTTTCATGAAATTTGGATGCCCAGTGACCTTTACAGTTTGTTTTGAGGAAAGAGGATGGCCAAGTGTGGAAACTACAAAGATGCGCCAGGATTGGGCCACTACGAGAGGTCCGGATATGGAAAGCCGAGTAGAGGCTTTGACTTTGGAGATAGTTGAGATACACAATGATGCATATTACACCTTTCGGAGGAGCCAGGTAGATCAGGTAGCAGCAAAGAGAGCTCGGGAGGAGTCAGTTACCAGCCTAGCCGAGGAGAGGGTAGCCTGAGAATCCAACAGGGCAGCATTGTTAGCCCAACAGAGTCAGCTACAGAAGGTGGCTGCGGAGAAGGAACAGTTAGCAACAAAAAGAAGTGGGTGGCAGATGAAAAAGAGAGAGAGTTGGGCAAGATTGCTAGGATGATGCAGTCATGTTTGGAGCTTCAGATGGAGGTTGAAGCAAAATTTTAAGTATGGAAGGAGCAAGTGTATAAGCTATGAGTAGAGATGAATGAGCTTATGGCATGGGCGGCTACTATACCAAAGACGCATCCCTCTTCTTAGTGTTTAAGTATTGATGTAATTAGTTGTTTTGGTTGTAATTTGAGTTTTGTTGTAAAGGTTGTCTCTATTTTGTCGTCCGAAGACTACTTTACTTTTTGGGGGGGATGATGTTGTTGGTAAATTCTATATTGTAGCTGACGGGCAGATGAGAAAGAGAGAGAGTTGGGCGAAATTGTTGCGATGATGCAATCAACTTTGGAGCTTCAAATGGAGGCTGAAGTGGAATTCAAAGTACAGAAGGAGAAAGTGTATAAGCTACGAGCAGAGCTGAATGAGCTTAAAGCACAGGCAGCTACTACACTAGGGACGCATCCCTCTTCTTAGTATTTAAATATTGATGTAATTAATTGTTTTGGTTGTAATTTGAGTTTTTTTGTAAGGGTTGTCTCTATTTTGTCATCCAGAGATGACTTTACTTTTTGGGGGGGATGATGTCAGTAAATTCTATATTGTAGCCGACAGGTAGAATTGTATCTAAAAGGGCACGTGACGGTTGAGTCACCCCTTCAAGAAAGTATAATGTACACCGTCCGGAAGGGACTTTGGAATCATCATAATCATATTGTAAGCATTGGAGTGCATATTGCGTATATTAATAAACTGTTTGTTATGTGTTATATCTTACTATACTACATGCGATAAGTATAATTTTACCCTGTACGGTAAACAATCATATCTTTCCTCTCTAAGATTAATGTTTTGAGATTAATTCCTAAAGGCAATGAATCATACCTTGCATCCACCTTATTTTTTGTCCTTTAACTGCCAATTTTCAAGTCTTTCGTCAATTTTTCCTTGGTTATCTTGGTGATTTCGAGTTTTGTTTTCTTGATTGTACATACTTGACTTCCTTAAAAGCTTGAGCTTGTAATTAATTTTTCTTCTTTGTTTTAATCTTTTTGATCTCCCTTTAGCGTCTTGGATCTTTTTTCTTTTATTATTTAAGGTCTTGGATAATCAAACAAAAGTTATGTGTTGAAGGCAAGTACTTTGTTTAAGGGAAAATAGTACTCATAATACTTGGTGACTTTAAATCCCAATTGAAAGTGTTTTCCTTATAATACTTTCTGCCGAGATTTCAAATCCTGATTGCAAGTGTTATTCTTTTCCTATAATACTTCTTGTCAGGATTTTAAATCCCAATTGCAAGTGTTTTACTTTTCCTTATAACATGTGTAGCCGGGTTTTAAATCCCGATATCAAGTGATATTCATTCCCTTGTTTTCCTTAAGTTGTGAAAACACGTTTCTTGAAATGGAAATCCCAAAACCCAACGTACCTTCTAGGTGTGACTTTTCGAATGCATTGCAAGTTAATAACACATCTAATCAGGTTCCTAAATCCCGATTACATGTTTTGTGCTTGTCTTTGTTAAAACTGTCATTTTGTTTGATGATTTAACATGTAATCAAGATTTTATTATCCAATTGCAAGCAAGCTATCATTAGAATGAAGACTATTTCATAAAAACTTAAGTTCTTAATTTGATTTCAAGTTCTGCCTTATGCCCTAGAACAGCCAGACGAGATTTTTTTTTAAATCGAGTACAAGCGTTTCTACAACATTTAACACGATGACTAAGTCTCTAAGATGCAAACCTGGGTAGTAGAAACCCAATCAAACTGAAACATTTTGCACTTGTGTCATTTGTCAACTAAGTCTCTAAGATGCAAACCTGGGTAGTAGAAACCCAATCAAACTGAAATGTTGTGTACTTGTGTCATTTGTCTCTACAGTTTCGTTACATATGTCATTTTCTCTGCATTTTGGCAAATTTTTACTTGGAAGGGATTTGAGGCATTTGATTCTTTTCAGCATCTGTATTTTTCCAGCCCTTTGCATCATTGGGTGTTCGCATTGGATTTCAACCTTTTTTTTTTCTTAAAGATCATTTCTCTAGGTCATTTTTGGTCCAAGTGTGGCATTTTCATTTTTTCATTGTTGTTTTGTGAATTTTTATTTTAACTATTGCAATGTGGCTGCAATATAAACATATGCAGGATTTTGTATTTGTTTCTATTTCTTCCAACACTACCTTCTCCAACTAGCTTCTCAATTTGAGAAAAATATAGTTGTTGAAAGTAACACCCCTTGTGAGTAGTTCCAATCTTGAAATTCGCAGTATATGATTTTTCCCTTATAGGCAGTCAGGTTTCTAAGATACGATTACATATTTAAATTCCCAAATGAGGATGTTCTTCCCAGCCTGTCATCAGGATTTTGAACCCCAATTACAATTCATTTCTCAAATAAAGAGGTATTTCCAAATGTTTCTTAAAGTATGAAATTCCTAGATGGCAATCCCATATGCAATGAAAATTCCCAAAACCCAAATTTGGCTTTTGAAGTGATTTGTAGTTGGGATTACGAAACACAAATGCAGGTAAAAGCACTTCTAAAATATACATGTAATCGGGTTTTTGAATCTCGAATACAAGTAAAAGTTATCCTCCATGATAGGTATATGCATTTTCATCTTGAACTTCCCATTTTTTAGTCCAAATGCGTATGTTTTATCTACTTGCAGTGCTCATCAAAAAACCTAAAATTCTTCATTGGCCTCATTCTAGAAGTTGATTCTATCATGTTTCCTTCAAATTTTCTCATCCAAAGCCCCTTTAATCTTATTGTTCACATGCATAGCTCCATCTGCAAAGTTCTAGCTTGGAACAAAGTTCCATGGCTTCTCTTGTTTGCACATATGATCTACCAATCAACAAATCCAAGCATTGGTCTTAGTTTACAAACTGATTCCAAGACTAGAGGACACAAAGCAAGAACAATAACATTGCGAAGCCATACAAGGAGGTGGAAAAGTAATAAAATGATTGAGAGCATAAAATGCTTTCAACAGTAAAATGGTCATGAAACACCGAAAAAATGTCTTCCCAATAAAGGTCATTGTGATGCCGGACAATTAAGGATGCAGATTCTTGTCCCAATTCAAGATGCTTCCACCAAATCTGAGTACTTCAATTCTAGAGCACCTTGTACTGACATAAGGAATGTGACAAAGGATAATGTAAATAGAATCGATTCTTCTGACACACTTAGTATAGTTTTCAATTGTGTACTTGTAATTTGTTTTCAGGAAAATTACATGTAACTTGCAACCGATAAAGTCATTACACGTAATCAAATTGCAGGTCAAGTTAGCTTGATAAAGGTCAATATTAGTTGGACTTCTCCCACCTTTTTTTCTCTTGGCCCCAAACCTATATATAGAAGGGTGTTGCATTGTAATTTTTATCGTTTGGCAAGGCAATAAAGCTTTGCCAATTTGTATATGCATTCTAAGACTTCAGGGTTGGACAAAAATTGAATTTCTTTCAATAAAAGAAGCAACTTGCTTTGAAAAATTGTGCTGAATCAAGGTGCTATGTCACGATATTTTCTTGTGTTGGTTGCGATTTTCGTACTTCTGTTCAAGATGGATTTGAACTGAATCTTGCAGAATTTAAGCTGCATATTGATTTCAAAGTTATAATTTGGTTTCAGATTTTCTGTTCAAACTTCGAGCTTCTTATCAAGGCTGAGATTAACGTAGAGCACTCAAGCAAGGAAATACCTTGTACATTTTGTGCCGCTTAGTTTTCTTTGTTTGTGCATGCAAGGTGGAATAAGTTTTGAAGATTTTGAGTTGCACACGTTTGCTTCTTGTTTTCATAATCTCACGAGGGGTCATTAAAAGATTTGGATCTTCTGAGAACTCCTACGTTACTAAAAGTAGTTGGTACCTTGAAGGTTATTCTTATGTCTAATCTCCTATTTACCAAGATTCCCACTCCACCAAATACTTTGTAAGAGAATTGCACTGCTGATTAAAGATCATTTTGTAATTGTAATATCTATTCTAAAATAAGAGAATAGGATGAATGTCCCACCTTGATTTAGCTTAGTGTAAATAGTAGTTAAGTGTTTTGTTGATTCTAGTAGCAACAATAAGGGGAAGCCTTCATCAATAATTAGGAGAAATTGTCCACATACTGTGATCGAAACCAATATTTTGTAATTGATCCTTAAAAACTGTCGGTTGCAAAATATTCACCCAACAAAGTGCAAGCATGACACTGAAATAAATTTATAGAAAATATTATTCAACCCTCGCCAGCTTTGAAGATTCCAAGATCAGCTAGGTAAAACATGGTGGAAACCAACTAGCAGACACACTATCAAATGTGGCAGTGACAATGTGAAATAATGGGGATGAGATTTTTGAGGATTTTAAAGGGAATAAGGGAGAAGAGTTGCTCTTGAGTACACCTGTGAATGAAAGAATAATAAAGTGATGTGACAAGCCGTATTGTGGAGCACATATGGAGCTAACTAAATACCCTAGCCTAGCCAGATTGCCACATCTCATTCTGGTGGGACAGAAGGCAATGACAAAGCGAGGTGTTTATATGAAAGTAACGAGACTCGGACCTAGCTCGGACTCGGCAAGGGTAATTCGACTCGTGTCCCAGCTCGAACTCGGCAGTGACTCCACAAAGTGATAAAACCCTTGAAATTTAGAGATATTTTTGGATTTAAATTAATTCCATGCACCCCTTATTGAATATAGATTAAAGCCACAATAACATCATAAATTAGAAGGTAATCTGATCACATACATAACACACATCGATAACATAACTGGAAAGGCAAAAAATTAAAAATCAGCCAAGTTAGATGACTCAGCCGAGTCACCTAGGCGACGTAGCCATGTCACCCAGCCAAGTCAGCTGAGTCAACTCAGTTGATCCGCCGAACCAGGGTCACGGATCATTTTGACCCAGCTGAGGTAACTTGACTCGCTGACTCGGACAACTCACCCAGCTTGAGGCATGTCTCGTTACTATGGTTTATATAAATGAAGGCCAACTTCACTCTACTTTCTCCAAAGCAAAAACTTCGTTCGAGGCAAAATTACTGAGAGGAGGTTGTGTGAAGTGTTCAAAATTGATGAATCCCTCTTCCGACAAATTGTAGGCCTCATCCTTTATGAGGACTTTAATAAGACAGAATACAAATCTTGTTCAATTGTCAACATTGCCTTTGCATTTCCAGCGTGGGCTCTAAGGAGAAGGCAATGTGAGCACAAAGGAGTGTAAAACACGCGAATGGTGTAGCGATTTAAAGATAAGCTTGGCAATGGTGGAACTAAGGATACGGCTCTGAGCCCATCATGGTGATTGGAGGCAATTTGGCACCATGTGGTCACTGGTGCAGTCTTTCTTGGTTAGGAGCGTTTATGGAAATCAGGAAGAGTGCAAAGCCAAGGCCCAAATTTGTTGTGTTTCATTGAAGAACTTTCTCTAGGCACGGGAGATGGAGTGTGAGAAGGAATGAATGGAGTGAGAAAAGGCTAGTAGAAAGGTGGTGAAATTTGGGCCAGAGAATTATCCGTTTAATTGCTCTATAGGGAAGCCAAAGAAACCCCAGCTAGGGTCAATTTGATGGGTGGCCTCTTCATATTTTTGCCTTGTTTCTCTTGGGTAATTGCTGGTGCAGTCAAAATTTATGGTTCCTTTTGTCAAGGTTTGTTAGGCTCTTGTTTGAGAAAGGCTAATTTTAGTGTTGGACTGCATACAAAGGTTGATGGGTATTTTGCAGTTTCAGACCCATGAGCTTTGCACCGGTGCTGCTTACATGTTATGGGGATTGGTGATGGGTGCTGCTTATATGTTATGGGGATTGGTGAACAGTAGACTGTATTTTTGGGTTGCTGGTGTCATGTTGATCATATATAGTTTCTACATAGTAGAAGTGTAGTCCCAATAGTTAATATATACTTGAATGTAAATCTTTTATGGCGATTAATAAAAACATATTCTATCACTGATTTTAAAAAAGATGTAATACAAGCATAAATAGCCCTGACAATGAAGAGTCCAAAGGCAAACATTGAGCAGATGGAAAACAAAGCATAGATCAACATTATCACAGAGAAAACAGAGAGAACCACACAGAGAATTTACTTTAATATTTTTTTTACAAAATGTAATTGCAACAGCCACCGCCACTGTGGATTTTAAGATCATTAAAACTGAAATAAAGAGAAAAAGTAATAGAGAGATTAATTACCAATGTCGTCGTTCTTGCTTTTTGCAAATACAAGAGCAACAGCATCATAACTGTCAGGACCTTCCTTGCGTGCCTTCCCATCCTTCAATTTTTTTTCCAAAGTTGAAGTTTCCAAATATTGGCTATTAAAGGAAAGGCAACCTCCTTCATGCTCTGCTGCCAGCCCACCTATAATAACAGTGTCCCCATGTAGTCCATCCTCTGAAAGGATAGTATACCATATATTTCAATTTACAAATGATTTACAATTTGAATCAATTTCCAATATTGTCAAAAGAAAGATTAACTAAAAGCTTAGAAAATAAAAAATGAAAAATATGGTTAAAACTTAATAAAAAACAATAACTGAAATGCACCTATGGACAACTTGAATTTGAGAACATGAAAATTAAATAAGTTTAATAACTTAGTTACATGTATACTGTCACCCTTCCATTCTCAAAAGTACCACCACCTTAGCCTATACCCCAGTGTCCTCAATTTTTAAATATGCCAATTTTAAATTTATGAACCCTCCAAGTTCAATTACCTCAGTCAACTCTTCTTCTCAAGGTAATACAAGAACATTAAACAATATGCAAAAGTCCAATGTCATCTAACAAGATCAAGTCAAATTTCAAGTTTTCAAGGGAAAATAATTTACTGTCAAAATTGCAAGTCATGCGTGATTTAGGAACAAACTTGATCCATACGATTTCTCAAAAATGTCCGAGTCAAGTTGTAAAAATTGTGCCATGTCTGTCATTTTGTTGGTATTACAAGAATTTAAGTTGCTCATTGCATTGTAAAAGTCAGCAATTTATAGGCAGGGTCTTTCTTATTTCTACAGGTCAAACATTTTCACGTATACTGCTTGTATCCATATGAAATTTTTGTATCATGTTCAATTTCAAATAAAAAAAAAATTTCTGTCAAGTTGAGCCATATTTCATTGCTTCCTCCAACTGTCAATGATGTTCTTGTTATCTCTCTCATTCATGTATTGTAAAGATCAACGAATATGGTTTTTAAAGATTCATCATGGCAAGAGAATAATGTTCAAGTAGTTAAAAAGATTTTGCAAATTCATCAAGGCATTGACTGATTAACATTTAGTTAGATATAGCGTTAGATAAAGCATCATTGAAGATTTTCTGTAATGAAAAAATCATGCAACAGCCATAAAGCAATGCAAACTTACATACGCTAAAATTTGAATTTGGGGATTGAAAAGAATTTAAAAATCAGAAAACAGTTGTGCCCCTACCCTTGGGCTCATGAATCAAATTTTGAAATCATGGAACTCCAAAATGTCACACGTCATAAGTAGTGACAATGAAACTGAGGTGCGAATTTCAAGGCCTGTTTTCAATGTGTATTCCTGCAATCTTTTATGAATTTAGTTGCACCTAAATTTGTGATTTTGTTTTGTCACCATTGATTTGGTCGATTAGCAGTAGTTGTCAACGGTTGTGATCTGCTTGGCAATCATTGAATTCTTTAAATAGGTTTCTTGTAGTCAAGGAAAGTAGTTAGATGATTAATCATACCTGATATAGTTCTCTATAATTAGTTTATATGAATAAAGATATACTATTGTCAATCTATCTACTATGCATTGTTATTTCTGGTTTTATTGGAAGTATAAGTCTTATAAGATATAAAAGTAAATAATGTATAGACATGATGTTTTAAAATAGAAGAGAATAGCTGATTGTTGAGAGTCAAGACTGACCAAACATAAGAAGAATTCAAAAACCTTTATTAAATAAACATGTAGACAATAAAGTATAGCCAACGAAGCAGAAATAGAGGAATATATTAATAAAGTTGACATCCATATAGACTTTTCAACTCAAATCTGCTGTGAAGAGGGAGTGTGCATCTGAAATAAATCAATATTTTAATAGTAGATACTGAGAAAGTGATCAACAGTTATGTTGTCCTCGATTTTGACATCACAAAATTGGGATGACCCTATGCAATTTTCTCATGGATTCATAGGTGTGTCCTCAGTTTTTGATGTATTGATAAGGTGTCATGAAGGCAATTGTCATCCTTGAGTTGATCTTTATTTAGCATTATCTATGCACTCTTTTTGAAGGTTTTTGTCAAGTTAATTACTTTAATGCTGTCAAACAATTTTTTCTTCTTTGATTGCACTTGATTTTTGGCAAATTTTAAGTCTTTTTTTTTGTTTTTCTTATATTTGTGTTTGGTTTATAATCTTGGTTTTTGCCCTACGATAATTGTCCTTGAAATTCTGCACATTTCGAGCTATCTTAGGCCTCAACCAGGCTTGTCTAGTTCAAGTTATTAAAGTTTGAAGCATGCTACAGGTGGGGGTTTTTCAGCCTGATTGCATGTCTTTATTAAAAATATTTTAAAAGTGGACTTTTTATTGATAATTGCACAAAGTAATAATGTCATTTATATGTAAAGTGGATTTAGAACCCCACTTTCAAATTTCACATCACTCTGAGAAGTTTTGTGAAATATCCCGAACCGGATATTTACTAGATTTCTCGATCAACAATATATGAAACTGAAATATGCAGATATATTACCAAACTCACATGAAATCGATAGAAAACTCCAAATATTTATCCAGCTACTTCTTAATATAGTATTCAAAACTTGAACATAGGCAAATGTAATACGATACAATAATAAAACCATAAGATTTTGCACAAGATAATAATCTATTCTTGTCCAAATAATATTCAAGAATTCAAGCATATAACAATGCATTACAAACTAGTAAGATAAAACCAGCAAACTCTTATAACTCCTTAAAATTAGTTATTGCATTATACAAAAGCAATACAATAACCAGCACTAACAAATCCAATCTTAAATAAAAATTAACAGTCAGATAGGAATACTAGAATAAGAACCTGTAAGCGCATATGAAACACCTAAATTGATGTCTCCCGGACAATGCGTTTGCATCCACTGTCTAACGGCGTGAAGGGCTACATCCTCATACTAGCTGAAAGCTGAAGCTTTCCAAATACTCTCACAAGAGAGAACTAAAATCTGAAATAATAATAAATCAAGCATATCCAGGAATGAGCCTCTTTCCCTTTTAATACACAAACTAAGACTCTTTGACTCCCCTCTAGCCTTCGTCCTATTCCCTTGTAACTCTTCAACTTCCCTCTGGCATTTTTCCTTATTCCTCCTTGATCTTTTGCCCTCTTTATAACATGAAATTAACCTTTTAATAATTTGAGTCTACGCTCTCATAGTCAATTTCAACATTATCTATAATAAGACTTCAATATTTCTAATATCCCAAAAAGGGGACATTACAAATCTCCCCTCCTTAAAATTGTTTGTCCTCAAGCAATCAGTACCAAGATCCCATACAAGTCTGCAGGTAGCCCTGTAAACCAAAATGAAAACAATTATGGCCATACTGCGAAGCAAGGTGTCACTCTGCAATCTATCTCTCAACCAGATCCATGGATCCCATATAACTCTCTGAAAAAACTTTGCACATGTAAACTAAACAATTCTGATTATCCTCGCATTTAGTCCCACGCTGCACAGCATTGTAACAAAATCCTCAATAAGCCATAGATACATATTTTCAACACCTAGATCCCAGACCCTATTGTCATAACCAGCCGATATGATAAGGTAGAAATGTATCAATGAACTATGCATAACCCAGTAGATGGTAACAACCCGACCTAAATAGATGATGTAATAAACAATTCACTCTAAAACTAAAAGTAACACCTTCGATGCATCAAATACTATACTATCATAATCAAACTAGAGAAGCTTCGGGTACATAGGTACAATGAAAAAGAATGAAGCTGTAAAACCGATCCTTGAGATTGTACCATAACTCTCATCAAAACTACACCAAAATGTATCCAAAGGCTAATGTATGTAACCCAACCAACTCCTGTATGGTGTGAAATCAGGAGTCCTATTTAGACTGATCCAATGATGAACAACTGTAATCAATTCATGATGCAGGAGCATCCAGAGGTATAAGGGCAATCCTGTGTCACCCAAAAAATGTCCTTAGACTTAGTTTCTATTTCATGTCTTTACATTTTTGGATACCCATTTGGGCCAAATAAAGGTTCCAACTCTCACAGTTCAACTATCAGTGCGCTAGAAAATCCCGAAAAAATAGGAGCATGTAATTTGGCCATCATTTTGGTGACCTAGAAGGTGTGAATTGGCCAGATGAATGTAATTGTGATTTAGAGCATTCCAGAAAAAGAATCAGGTCAAAAGGCCCCACGGTTTGAAAGTTATTGTAGTTTTCCGGGTTTTGGAGACCTCCTAAGAATGCTTCAAAGTCAGGTTAGGGGCATTAAATGACCTCGAAAAGGGCCGAAAAATGGGGGATGAGCGAAGCTAGTCCATAGGGCTATAGAGCGCTTCGAGAGCTTTCCGAAAATGTAAACGGTTCGTCAATCGGAGCTACGGTTCAAAAGTTATGCCTCCTGAAAGTTCGGTTACCATTTCTAGATTCTTCTAGATTTGTGCCAACTTCTACCGCAGCTTTCGGAACCTTCTATTTTGTCGGTGGATGCCTACTAGCACTTTCTAGAATGTACTCCTAGTCCTTAACCCTCCGAGGTCTATTTAAGGAGATTTTTGGCATTGTAAAAGGCAATTCGGAGTGGAGTTTGAGAGGAGGTACTGAAAGGAGAAATTATCTCCAGATGTATGCTATTGTAAGCCCTTAGGGCATGTTCTGAAGTTTATTTTCTCTGTACTGTTTGTAATAGCTTATTTTCTCAGTTAATATAATTTTCCCTTTCTGTTGTGTCCATTTTGTTCTTGGGTTGTGTTCCCATCAATTCACCACTTCCATCCTGTGATGAAGACTTGCTCCTAGAAGCTATACCAGGATCCAATATTATGAAATCCAAATCATCCTCCTCCTGGCAATCAAAAGGAGTTCACTGATTTATCACAAAAAGGGGATTATTGGAAATCAAATCAGCATCTACTTCAAACAAACAGTTATCTACAATCAGAATGTGATCTGACGTTTTTGCACTTGATTGTTTGGGGCAGCTGTCCAAGTCATATGTCTGCTGAATGCTATCAACTTCATCAATTACTTCATGAAAAAACTCCTGCCTCTCTTTATCCTCATGTTCCTAAGAGTGATTTGTGATCCTAAACTGATTATCTGCTTCTTGAAGAGAAATCCAAGCAGCATTTAATGCCCTCTTGGGTTTCCTTAAGCTCTCTAATGAGCTCCTTAATCTCATTCCTTTCTTTATTCAGTTGATCGACATGTGTTTCAGCAACCTTAATAATGTTATCCCTATCGGAAAGCAAATACAAATATTCTGATTTCATAGTTTCAAGAGTTGTTTTGATCACTTGCAAATCAGAAACAAACCATTCTTCTTCCACTCCCTTTTGAACCTTATTGTAGAGATCCTCAACCATCTTGTGAGTGTTGTCATAACGTACCAAAGATGCCACAATCATTTCTTCGTTAACCTTTAGCTGATTTCTAAATGCATGCATTTCATTGTCATGTTAATACATCTCATCGTCTTGTAGTGTCATCTCGGATTGTTCCTTTGAATTCTTGTCATGGGCATAGGAAATATATGGTTCATCACACAAAAATCCCAACCTGTTATTACCTCCTGTGCAACCAACCTCATCCACCTACTTGACAAAGCTAATCTCCAAATCATCAACGTAGAAACTTGCACTCTGTGTCACCTCTTCTGTGTGATCACCAAAAGGCTACAAATCAATGGGGGTTGACTGCACTTCTTTTTCAAGGTCCTCTGTTAGATGATTTTGATCAACTGTAAATTTTTCATACAAATTTTTGCACTGGTCTTTTTCAAGAAGATCCTAAACCAAAACAAAGTGCTTTCTTTTTGCCATGTCTGTCTTATTTCACTACTCTAGATGAAGCCCCAAGTAATCGATGAACGATAAGTCATTCTAAACTCGATTAGGAAGTTTTTTATATTCTCTGTAAATGTTGAATATCTCTGCTCTTATATCAATATTTGGGTTGACGACTCTTGCAGCTTCATAGTACCTTTCCTGAACCCTGAAACTCAATATCCTTCTTTGAAAGATGTCCCAACTATATCAAATTGGTCATATAAAGATTTTGAGTGTATTTGTGGATTCTTATTTTGCAAGAAATTCATGAGATCAACCATATAATCTTTGTCACATTTTAACTCAACATAGTACGGATAACTCCAGTAAGAATCTATGAACTTTAACCCTGTAATGGTTCCAGCCAAGTTATCTGAAGGAAAACTCTCTTGCCAATGGTTATATTCTTAGAAAGTTATACGGTTCAATTGATTTCTGAACAGTTCATTAGATGTCTTCAATCACCCAAACTTACCTGTTATGCCCCTGTTATTTTCGTTAGATGGTATTGAAATATCACTGAAGTATCCCCTTTCCTAGTTCTATAACGAATTCAGGCTTTCTTCATTGACATTTTTGCAAACAGTTTGCAAGTAACCCTGAAATATGCTTGGAGACCAAATACTAATGAACAAATACCAATCAAGAAGAACAATATAAAAATAACTACTAGTCTAATATACTGAGAATTCCAAGCCTCCTATTATGAAAAGCGAGACGACTATCACACAATAATGATCATATAGCAATATAAATAATCATATCTTAGAAATTGATATCTCAATCATGCACTCTCATTACACAAAATATCTCCATCAGTATATGCCACAGCAAGTATACTCCTATCTACAGGTGCCTAGTAAGCACAACAAATTTCTTTCTCTTTGTCGCTATCATCTGTTTCTACCCCTATTATTTCATCTCTCATCCTTGTGGAACTGGTTGTATTATCATTCTTTAAATAATGATTTGCACCACCTCTGACTACAACAGCATATGCTTTATACAAATCCCATAGAATAATCAATCCATTTTCATATGTAAGAACCACCCTAGTGCCAAAAGAAGATGGTTGTGGCTAAATGCCAACCACAGAAAATGGAAAACGATCTCGATCTTTTGAAGATTCTTGTACTATGTGTACAGGAATATGATAGGGCATCTGAGAAAATTCACAATTTTTTTGGTCATATTTGACAACAGTGACATTTCCTAGGTCATCACCAAGATAGATGCAAGAAGTTCCCTGAATAACAGTAAGTGCAGTGACGTTCGATTCCCACTGGATATAATATGCCAATGCTCGTCTATTCAAATCCCATACCTGAATATCATTTCGACTCACTAGATTGCTTCCAAAGCTTGTGCTTGCGTCTTACCTTTACATTCGATATTTCCTGAACTGAATTCCAACCCAGAAAGATTCCTTCAATTGACTAAGGTTCGATAGCGGAGATTAATGGCAATGTCTACCTTTCTCGATGCAAGCAGAAAACCGATAGAAAATTTGGTTCAACAAAAGTCTCAACCTGAACTGCAAACATGTCTGTTAATTGGTCATGATTTTGTTTCTATGTGCTCCCATTTGGCATGCTTTATACGGCTTCTGTGTAGGGGTCGTTACTTTCTCACTCCTAAGAACCCCCACGTGGCGGATCAAAAATGAATTGTGGCTCCTTTTTTGAAAACTTGTCGATGATTCACCAACTGGTTACAATAAATCTTACCATTTCAAAGAACGACGTTATAACTTGGGTATACTTCATTTGTCTCGACATCTGACTGCTTCAACTATTACTCCCAGTACAGGTGGTGATTTATTCCTTGTTCGTCAACCATTACACTTACTAGCAATTTATTAGATTCACAATTGTAACGAAGAACCACAAATTCCCCTACACCATACACTTCACAATTTTCCTGCCTTCTTTATCAAGATGGGCCAAAATTAAAAGCATTGGATACCAAGCTAAATGTTCCTGTCACCAATAGAGAATAACTGGAGTGAAATAGATGGTTTGTGGTTACGACTGGTCTTTACCTTGACTTCAACAATTGCCCCTGCAGTTCTGGACTTACTCCCTATGTCGTGTGTGATCTATATAATCCCCATTCTGCACCATTCCCCGGGTAGGGTAGGGGGACAAGGAAGTTATCTACAGAATTGAATAATGTCACTGCTCCTCCACCTATGTGTGATTCCAACTACAACGACTATAAAGCTTTCCCATTTTTCCCCATTGTGGATAATTGGCACTCCACACGACTTTTGCAGAAATTGACCACAAATGTGGTTTTCTCAAACTATGACGAAATCTCAAAATAACAGCAAAGCCCTTTTCTGTAGTGTTCGGACCTAGGTGTACTGCAAGGATGGGCTTGCTTCTCAATCGGTCTTTTGAGGTACCCTTGTTCCACACTACAACCCAAACTTCCTTGTGCGTGACTGTTGTAGCAATATTATGGCCGTCTTCCTGTAATCGAGCCTCCACCCTTTTTTATCTTGCTAAACGTATGTGGACACTAGTATTATACATGGCCACGTCCAATAGCTTATACTCCTCTTTCCTACACCTTTCGTGGGTCCTGGGTTGCGACTTCTCCTTGCTAATGAGCAACAACTTCCTCCAATATTTCTGCAACTTGTCATTATCAATTGTAGTTGATCCTTTGTGAGATAGGTCAAGAAATATGGTAGCCACTTGCACAACTTGATACCAAGTTGCCCATTCTCGGTTAAGTGCAGATGGCCAATTGCAGTGATCTGTCTTCCATGTGCAAGAATATTTTCTTCATCCAGAAAACCAATCGGATACCTGCAACCAAAAATGGCTTTAAAGAAATTGTATATGGAATTGCATCTATTGGTTGCAGATGATGATAAACAGTTGTAAGCGGTCGTGGATGAGTTGAATCACCTGAATTGATATGGACATGGCTAAATCTATGTTGCCCTTCACTTTCAATTTAAAACAAATGGAACCTTTCTCATAGAAAATACAACTTGTAACTTAAGAGAACCTCCAAAAAGTGCTCGCAAATCTTAGCTCCATCCCAATAGGCCTCTCCATTTATTATACAAACACTGTACGCAAAGATTATCCGCTCCACCATCGTGTACCCAAAACTAAATAAAATAACCTCTACTTTTTTACCAATATCCTAAGTGCAAAAACATTGCTAATTCTAATAATGAACTTATACAACAGTCTTTGATACAATCTCACAGGCTGGTAGGAAAACCAACTCTGATACCACTAAAATATCCCAAACTAGATATTTACTAGATTTCTCAATCAACAATAAATGAGACTAAAATATGCAGATATATTACCAAACTCAAAAGAAATCAGTAGAAAACTCCACCAGATATTTACCTAGCTACTTCTTGAATATAGTATTCAAAACTCGAACATAGGCAGATGTAATACGATACAATAATAAAACCATAAGATTCTCCACAAGATAATATTTTGTTCTTGTCCAAATAATATTCAAGAATTCAAGCATATAACAATGTGTTACAAACCAGTAAGATAATACCAGCAAACTCTTATAACTCCTTAAAATTAGTTATTGCATTATACAACAACAATACAATAAGCAACACTAACAAATCCAATCTTAAATATAGATTAACAGTCAAATTGGAATACCAGAATAAGAACCTGCAAGCGCATATAAAACACCTGAATTGATGTCTCCCAGACAATGGGTTTGTGTCCATTGTCTGCCGGCACGAGGGGCTACGTCCTCATACTAGCAGTATGCTGAAGCTTTCCAAATACTCTCACAAGAGAGAACTGAATTCTAAAATAATAATAAATCAAGCATATCCAAGAATGAGCCTCTTTCCCTTTTTAATACACAAACTAAGACTCTTTGACTCCCCTTTGGCTTTCGTCCTATTCCCTTCTGACTCTTCAACTTCCCTCTAGCATTTTGTCTTATTCCTCCTTGACTTTTCGCCCTCTTTATAACATTAAATTGACCTTTTAATAATTTGAGTCTACGCTTTCATAGTCAAGTTTAACATTATATATCATAAGACTTCAATATTTCTAATGTCCAAAAAAGGGGACATTACATTTTGAATATAGTTTTTAATGTTTTATTAATGCAAAGGTGGGTTTTTTCAATCCAATTACATAGTATATCATTAAAACTATGTTACATATAAATATAGTCACGAGTTACTTTTAATGCAATTGACTAGAGTTTTTATTTAACATTGCATGCCATCATAATAAAAATCACCTTCAAAACTCCACTATCAATATATTGTAAGTCCCAAATGCATAAAGGTGGGCTTTGTCAATGCAAATACATATGTTGAGTTTAAAATATATCCAAATCTATGTAACTTAACATGTGTAAGTCGGGTTTTAAGATGCATCTGCATATAAGAAGCTCATTATTATAAACTTTATAACTTAAAAGTTGTGTAATGGCAAATTCTTACCCATTTGTACATGCATTTGCATATGAAAAGCCCATTCTAAATAACTTAAAGGGCATAGTGGCCTTTTCAAGTCAAAATACATGTGTTTTTAACTTTAAAAAGCCCATTTTTATGCTTCCATTCAACCAGAAGAGCTTGGGTGGCGATTTTTGCATGGATTGCATTTGTTTTTGACTCCTAAAAACCTCTGATTACTCATTACTTTCATGTATTTTGCTTCTCCAAGCTAGGGCAGAAATTTTGAAGAATTTTATATGTGCTTTCCACTTGGAAAAGCATGTTTTTATGCGCACCTTCAACAAAATGACCTGGGCGGCCATTCATGGAGCAAATGCATGTCGTTTTAAAATCAGGAAAACACGTTTTAAACCTCGTTCTTAAGTGTTTCTTACTTGGTGTCCATTTGGAGGTTGGAATCATATGTTTTTGGGTTCTAAAAACCCGTCTTTACTTCCTTTTTCAAGAGCTATGATCTCTCTATTGCTGGGTGGCGATTTTCCATACATTTCCATGTTTTCAAGCACATGCAAGCGCTCAAAAACAGCCTGTCCAAAGGCACTTCTTGCTCAAAAATGGCTCATTGAGAAGAGATTTATGCATTTAATCCCAACGTTTTTGGTGAAGTCTGATAGCTATGGCCAAATATATGAATGATAAATGACAAAAATCTACATATTATTGCTTGAATATACCTATCATTCACATACTAGATCGTAACATCATAACAGTCCCAAGCATATTGACTAATCTATACTTGCAGATTATAGATAATTAACAGTGGTTATTTCATGTTCTTGGGTGATGATCGACTGCAGGAAATAAATCAGATGTTAAGTCTGATTATATCACCTTCAGAATCGGCCATCTCGTATATATGTTATTATTTGGTCAAGGATAAAATCATAACTAATCCCGATTAAGTGATTAGGTCTCTCCTTGTATTGTATCAGTGCATAAGAAGGGGTATGTCATGAATGGACTTGTCTCCACCATGTGAAGACATGTCCATTGATGGACACATTCATTCAACATAATATATACTTTCTTTGATCTGCCTAGATAACATCGTGTTGGTTCCCAAAACCGCAGATTGAAATCCTACAAGCCTTGCCTGCTCGATGCTGGGATATCCAACCAGTTAAGGCCAACTTGATGGGATTGATCAATGCAATCCAAATCCCTTGCGCTTCCAGCTCTACAAAACTGAGGCGGGTGTACCTAATCCTGGACAACAACCTTAAATCCAAGATGCTTAAAGCAAATTGGTTAGAACGCGAATACAGCAAAAGCTTTCAAAATGATAAGAATTATTGAAAACTTCAAACTTTGCAATTTGTGAATAAATGATTATATAAATGTGATAATGTTTTAAATAAAGAATAATTATAGATTAATGCAACAAATGAATATATTATTTCTTCAAATGGAAAGAAATGAAACAGTTGCCAGCATATGGATTATGAATTAGGAGTAAAAGACTAGTGCTTAATTAAATGGGCAATCAGAGTCAATATTATAAGTTGACACATACAACTTTATAAAGTTCTATATATATATATTGGTCAGTAATAGAGATAGTTTTATTAATATCATAAAAAGATTACATCGATATACAAGTCCTACTACTTTGGACCGTCTTTCAAAAACATGGTTTTAAAACATTAAAACCTCCATGACCTCTTTATAGGCCAGTTACAACATTTTAAATAGAAATTTATATCATAAAAAGATTACATCGATATACAAGTCCTACTACTTTGGACCGTCTTTCAAAAACATGGCTTTAAAAAATTAAAACCTCCATGACCTCTTTATAGGTCAGTTACAACATTTTACATAGAAACACAAGATGAAAAGAAAACTTTCACTTAAAAGTGGATTTGCGACCATCAAAAAATACAAAAACATCTTCGTCGCATAGCTGCTTCTTCTCCAACTTGATGTCGGCCGATCATCTGCCACATTCCATCTTCTCTTTTTGCAAATTAAGTGTGCACGGGCCTCTGCAACCTCCAAAAACTGTCAAACTTCATCCTACCCCTTCCTGGTTGTCGCAGCATTCTCCAAAAAAGGTTTCACTCCTTTTGAGCTTTGCATCTCACAACACATTCAGCTTGGTTAAAACTTACCACTTCAAAACTTGCACTTGCTCCTAGCCAAGCGCTTTCCTTTTGGATAGTCTTTCGGCACTATCTTCCTGTTCTGCTCCTCCTTAAAATCCATAATGGAAAATTTTAAAGCGTTCCAAGCCTGCCGCCTCTCATTTGTGTAGCCTTCTTGGTCCTTAAAACCTCTTGGCCAATTTACAAAAGGCACAATTCCTTTCTCTATGCCCTCCTCCTCATCCACATATCCTTCACTAAAATCGAATGCCCACCCTGGGTGAGCCCATTCCAAAAGGGCATCCATATTTGGGATTAAATCCTTCTCAAAGAGCTCCCTCATCACCCACCCAACCACTTGTTCGTGTTCCCCAATCTGCAAGCCCCAAACCATTATCATGGCTGCAATATCTACTTGTAACTTCCACCTGTGATCGGCTCCTTGGAATAACGGCCCCAGCATTGCTTGAACAGCTTGGATGACCGCCTCTGTTGGGCATTTAACCAATTTCTTAATCCGGTAGTCTGCAACATTTCCAAACAACGCTTTTTGTTGTTTTGAAGTTCTGAAAGTGAAAGATGGCTCCATTTGAACTTGTCTGCTCACTCCTTAATTGCCCCCAAAAACATTAACAGCATAAACCTGCAGAAACACACATATATAAAAGACTACCAATCTTGCGGGCAAGGATAATTAATGTTCTCAAAAACCACTACCTTCATCTTTATGAAACCGTTCTTTGACAACATGAGTTTGAATTACTCATTCATTAATTTTAGGATTTTCAATGAAGTTTTCCGCATTTCCAATCTTAGATGCAGCTAATCTCGTCCTTTCACTGGTCCTTTCATTGGTAAATAAATACACTTCCACTTCACAGCTTAAATGCATATTCCTCATGCTATTTATATGCTTAATTCTCAATTTATCATCATATAATGAAATAGCCCATTTGGATAAGAAATCTGCATCTACGTTTCCTTCCCTTTTTATATGCGAAATTTTATATTCTTCAAAATGGCTAACTTCATCAATAATCTCGTTTATCACCATTTCCAGATGCCATGCATTTACCTGCAGTTTTGTTATTGCTTGCACCACCAGAAGAGAATCACCTTCCAAATGAAGTTTTTTGATTCCTTCTCTTTTTGCTATTCTGACTGCTAATAAAGCTGCTAATATTTCACAATATTCTGTGGACAAGACGCATAAGGCGGAAAAAATCCTATTACATTAAAGAATTTAATCCCACTTATAGTCATGATGAAAAGGCCTATATAAGAGCACCTATTAACTGGAAAGCAAAAATGTTGATGGCACAACTTAGAACTAGTTCACATCAGCTGCGATGTGAAACTGGTAGGTGGCAAGTTCCAAAGGAAGAGTGGGCAGACAGAACATGTTTATTTTGTAATATGGGAATAGTTGAGACAGAGCAGCACTTTCTCAAGGACTGCCTGGCTTACAATGACATCAGATTTGGTTATACAAAAATATTGCAGAACAAGGACTTCAACTATTTATTCGAGGAAGATCAAGTGAAGAGAGCAGCGGATTTGATTACCAAACTTCAGAGAAGGAGAGACAAGTTATCCAAAACTTTACAACTGACTAGTTCCGCTCCCGACTCGGGAGGGTGATTGCATGGGTCCCATAGACTACTTTAGTCTCGTGGACGTCATTAAAATCTATCGTATCATATCATATCATTCAGCAATATTATTGGTTCCCCTAGGTAATTTTTTTGCGCCGTGTAAAAGGACTCTTCCTCTGCTATCTCTAAAGATGACCCCGATTCCTGACAATCCCGAGTTGCTATTGGCTGCCCCATACCTTCACCCATCCTTCATTTGGAACTTTCCATTCAACTAACTTCTCATCATTTTTTTTTTTTGATAACTAAAGCTCCTGATGGGGATTTAAATCTAATTCCTGGCCAAGATGCCTGTAGATTTCTATCATCATTTGTGTAGGGAATATTCATACTTGTCTATGTGTAGCTGAAGTGCTAACTATTTCTTCAATTGAATTTATCACTCTATTTAAACATCTTCCCAATGTCTCTTTCTCCCCTCTGAATATTCTCCTATTGCGTTCTTTCCAGAGTTCCCATGAAATAAGAGATGGAGTAACTATCCAAATACTTGATAGTGTCGATTTTCTTTGCACTCTAGGCCAACTATCCATCACCCCTTTAACACTATTTTCTCTTGGTCCCTACCATCCTAAGTTGAGTTGCACATAATCCTAGCACTTTCTAGCATAGTGACACTGAACCAGGATATGATCAATGGTTTTTTCATGCTTTTCACACAAAGGACATCTTGATGGACCATTAATTCCAAATTTATTTAGTCTTTCTGCTATTAAAATCCTACCTTTATATGCTAGCCACGCAAAAGCCCCCGCTTTAGGTAGATTATCTTTGTTCCAACATAAATCTTTAGAAGTGAATTTATCCTCACTTTTCTCAGCCAACATTATATAACCAAGCTTAACTAAGTAGTTTCCAGATTTGGATCCACACCAAATTATTTTGTCCTGTGTAGATCTAACCACTATTTCTCTACGTAAAAAAATGTCTTGCATTCGTAGGGTCTGTGCGTCTGTTAACTCCTCTTCATGCACATCTTTCCAGCTCCATTCCATACCCAATGGGCCATTTTTTTTTACCATGTAGTCTGCTACCTGATTGCCCCATTTCCTTTTGAAGAAAGCCTTTAAATTTGCATTTGCCTCCTCCGCATCCAAAACTTTATACCCATTCCATGAGTCCTCCCAAAACTTTGCAGTTAACCCATTTCCTATCCTCCATGAAATATGTTTCACTATAGTCTTCCTGCATGAGAGTAAAAAGTTCCAAATTGCCGACCCTTTAGGGGGATTTTGGATGGTTAAAATTCTATGAGTATCATCTGAGTCTAGGTATTTTCCTTTCAAGATCCTCACCCAATATTGCAGTGGATGCTCATATATGGAGCAAACAAGTTTAGCTCCTAGAGCTTTATTCATTACTTCCTAGTTTCTGATGCCTACCCCTCCTTCCTCTTTTGGTTTACATATCTTTTCCCATGCCAAGAGGGGGATTTTATCTCCATCATTAGTGCCATTCCAAAAAAACTTTCTCATTTTTTGTTCAACAATACAAATAACCTTTTTGGGAATACCCATACACATCATAGAGAAAACGGGCATTGCTGAGATGACCATTTGAAGCATTAAAATACTGCCAACTGAAGATAACCATCTCCCCTTCCATCCTTCCATTTTTTTTTTGGCATTTCTCTATCAAGCTGTCCCAAAACTCAGATTTATTTCTACCTTCAAAGAGAGGAATTCCTAGATATTTATTTGGCAGCAGACCCGCTCTCATTTGCAACAATCTACATATCCTAACACGGAGAATGTGAGGGGTATTAAAGAAGAAAATCTCCGATTTGTTCCAATTTATAAACTACCCTGAGATTCTGCCATAGATTTCTAGAGTTTCCTTCATAACTCTAGCCTCTTCTATACTTGCTACTCCAGCTAAAAAGGTGTCGTCCACAAATTGTAGATGGGTTAAAGCCTCCACCATTTCTGTAATTTTTATGCCTTTCCAAAAGCCTAGTTCCTTTTGCTTTAAAATGAGTCTCCCCAGAACTTCCGCCATAATAATGAATAAGAAAGGGGATAAAGGGTCTCCTTGTCTTATTCCTTTTTCTTGTTCGAAGAAACAATGGGGGACTCGCATTAACAAGCACCGAGAAGCGGTGTGTGACTAAATAGCTCTCTACCCATTGCAACCATTCCTGAGCGAAACCAAACTGCCTGAGAACACTCAAAAGAAAACTTCTATCAACCTCATCATAGGCCCTTTTGATGTCAAGTTTCACCATCATATTTTGTGATTTAGAAGTCCTGACCGAATGCACTGCCTCATGTGCCACCACAACACCTTCAAATATGGATCTTCCCTGAAGGAAACCACTCTGTTCCTCTAATATAATAGAACCCATTACCATTTTCAACCTATTAGCCATTACCTTTGAAATGATCTTATACACTGTGTTACACAAGGAGATCGGTCTGAAGTCTTCAAAGGTTGTTGGATTTTCCTTTTTCGGCACTAAGGTTATGAATGTATTATTGAAATCTTTTAGGATAAAACCACCTTGCCTTGATTCCTCCACGACTTCCCGTATATCTTTTAGAAAAATGGAGTTTAATTTTTTGAAAATTATTGCTGGAAAGCCATCTAGGCTTGGGGCTTTGTCCCCCCCCAATCCATTTAAAGCTTCCTCCACTTCACATTCACGAATAGGGTCCATCAAAGTTTTATTTTGTGCATCTGTTATAATTTCTGGGATTACAACCAGCATCTCCTCCACTTCAGCTTGAATCTTATCCCTTTGTTGGCCCCTATGTGAGAAGAAATTAACTGCTTCTGTATTGATATCATCTTTATCTTGTAAAGTAGAACCATCACCTTTTGAATCTCAAATATTTTATTGCTTGCCCTCCGGATTTTGACCGAGTTATGGAAAAATTTTGTGTTACTATTCCCCTCACGTAACCACACCTCTCTGAATTTTTGCTTCCAATAAATTTCCTCTATGCTTAAACATTCCTCTAGATCCTTTTTCAACAACTTCTCCTCCTTAAAATCATCCTCAAACATTCCATTTTCAATTACTTTGAGACTCAGATTTTTTAGTTTCTCTTCAATCTCCCCCTTCTTACTGAAGATATTCCCGAAATGTTCCATGTTCCATATTTTCAGTTGCTCCTTTAGATATTGCAATTTTTTGAAAAAAATAAAAGCTTTATTTTCGTTTCTCAAAGGAGCATTTTCCCACCATTCAGCTATAAGGTCTGCAAAACCTTCAGATTTCATCCACATCGCTTCAAATTTGAAGGGACACCTCTCTGGGGAGATTTCATCTTGAAACCGTAAACAAATGGGGAAATGATCTAAGCCTTGGTAAGGGAGGATTTCCGCTGAACATGACCAGTTTGTCTCTGCCCAATTTCCAGCCACAAGACATCTATCCAACTTTTCTGCAGTGTTCACAAAGCCCTCTCTTCTATTTGTCCAAGTATAGTCACCTTTTTTAAACTGAACATCAACTAAACCATTTTCATTGACGAAGTTACTGAAGTCTTTCTGGCTTTCTGAGATCCACCCTTTTCCCCCTTTTTTATCTCCAGGGTTCAGAATAGCATTAAAATCCCCTCCAAGAATAGCACCTTCTTTCCCTAATCCTTCCAATTTTGTAGATAATGATTGTCATAAAAGTCTCTTCTGAACATTATTATTTGGTCCATAGATATTGAAAAACGAAAAGGAGCAGTGAAGTTGTTTTACATATATTCCAAACCATTGCCAATTACTATCTAAGAAGAAATCAGTTACCTCTAAAATCTCCGGCTTCCAAAGGATTGACATGCCTCCAGACGCTCCATGGGCACCCGACAATAAGCACTCCCATCTTCTAAATTTGTTTTTGAAAGTCGGAAAGTCCTCCTCCTTAATCTTAGTTTCTTGCAAAAGCACCAGGTCCGATTTCAATTGATCAAAGCATCTTTTGATCAAACAAATCTTGTCAGGGGCATTGTAGGCCCTAGCATTCCATGATAAGGTTTTCATAGTGCCCGGGAAAAGGCTAAACCTTTTCTCGATCTTAGGATTTTGGATTGATTTGCATCATTCCCTGCTGCCTCCAGCTTCAATTTGATAGGTTTAGGCCCTCTTTTCTTTCTGCTTCCCACATTTGGTTTCAACATCTGAGAGTTGGTCTGTTCTAATGTTCTCTCATCTTGGATCCCTTTGGTTTCAAATAGGCCTAGATCATTCAAAGTGTCTTCATAATCCAGGGATTCCTGTGTTGACCCTTCATCTTCCTTCAGACTGTTGTTGTTCACTGTGCCTTCAAAAGAGTCATTTAAGTTCCTAGTAGGGGACATCTCTATGGCCTTGAAATTTTCTTTCACCTTTTCCACAGTGGACATTCGGAACTATGTTTGCTCCTCCAGTGAAGAGCATTTGGTGGCATCTTCATATCTTTCACAAGACTTTTGCTGAGCATTCTCTCTATGGTCTTTATTTAAAGCAATCATTGGAGAGTATACATTTTCTTTTGGATTAGAGCTCAGCCTCTCAAACTCCACTCTCACACACTCACCCCTGTTTGTCCCCCATTGTTCTAAAGGGGTTTCCAGCACCTCTTGGGTTGAAAGATCTTTAATCTTCTGAGAGCTTATATCTCTACCAACAATTAAAATCTTATGAACTTTTAACCCATGTTGCAACATTTCCTAATTTGCCAGTGGATCCATATGAATAGATATTAGAGGAGAGTTGTCTTCTGTTGCCTTTTGATCTTCCTACCATTCCAATATTTCAAGAAGCTTGTCATCCATTAGCCCTTTCCCTTTTGTAAATAAGCTATCTTTCATCACTTCATTCTGTTTAGAGCCCTCCCCACCATCCCAGACCTCTATCGTTTGTTTCCAAACTCCATGTGTTGTGCTGATGGTGATGAAGTCCGGGCATGGATTCCCTTCTTTTATATTAACTAACAATCTTGGGTGTGAGGAGGAGTCTATTGTGTTCAAAACCTCTTCCGCTTTTACAAAGGATCCTATAGTGTTACCAATCTCTGTCAGAGCTTCCTCCTCCCAATATTCAACTAGAAGATTCTTTAGATTGATCCATAAGGGGAAAACCTGTAGTTTCTCATTATTAGGATCAAAGTTTGGTTCCCAATCTTTTAGGAAAAAACCTTTACCTTCTAATAAATATGGGCCATTGTTTAGAATGTTACATTTCTCTGTCTTGCTTGGAGCTATACCCATATAAAAACCATTCGACAAGGTTTTCAGTCCGCATTCAACCTCCCATAAAGATCTACACCCTAATCTGATAGTTCTTACAGAGGGCCACGATCCAAGCCACTTAAAAAAGAAAGCCTTCTCTTTTTAAATCTCAACAGATTCAAGCCATCTTACATTTTCAAAGCGCACTGTGGACATTACCTCATAGGTAATGTTTGCCTTTCTGAGTTGTGGTGGGTCTCTGGTGATATTCTTCAAATTCTCGCCCTGCCCTTGTTGCATTTTAGGTTTATAAAACTTATGAGCAATCCTTGTGAAATCAAACCTGTCAAATTTCCTATACACTGTCTGATTGCCTTGGGGTTGATTTCCCCGTTTCCACTCATTCCATCTTCTTGAATGCCATTGAGGAGGCTGAAACTGCCTATTATTATTTTGATCGTAGGGCATCGATCTCTGGTTTCCAGCATATCGATTGAAAGGCCATTTAGATCCTCTATCCTATCCATAGCTTTGACCCTCATGGTGGCGGAAACCTGACTTCAAACCGCCCCTTCTCCATCGGATTCCTACACCAAAACTAGGTGACCGTTGCCCCCATTCACCATAGCCCGTCGTTTCCCGCTTCCATGCCATTCCTGAAATTATACTAACATATTATTAAAGAATGGATAATAATTAAAGTTTAATATATTTAAACTATAAACAATTTTAATAATTCTGACGCGACAGATCAATTATATAAATGCAATTTAAACTAGTCTAAAATGTACTTTAATTCCTGTAGAGACAAATTAGACAAATACAAAAATAATTAAATATTTCACAATATTTACGTTTATCAAATTTAAAATGCAATAATGACCCAGTCACTTATTTGAATATTAAAGTATTTATAGAAAGTAAATAAAAAACATTTACAAAGGACACAACTTAATAATAGTTTAAAACTACGAAATATAAAATAAATAATTATGCCAGAAATAAATCACAATAAAGACACTCCTTACAGATGATCAATTTATTGCAAATGTATCTAGATCGCACAAATCCACCCAATAATCCACCATCCACTGGCTTAGTTCAAAAGATCATTTTCTTTATCAATAAAAAATAAAAATAAATCATTGAGCATAGGATATGTAAA
Organism: Cupressus sempervirens; assembly: GCA_028749045.1. Taxonomy (NCBI): domain Eukaryota; kingdom Viridiplantae; phylum Streptophyta; class Pinopsida; order Cupressales; family Cupressaceae; genus Cupressus; species Cupressus sempervirens. The sequence goes on from CM053791.1 coordinate 349,804,332, forward strand.
AAATTTAAAATATATAATGAATTGTGTATCTCTCTCTTGGTGCCGTTTGACATTATATATTTATACACAAGTAAGGGGTGTCGGTTGTTCTTCCAAACACCACATCTTTTCAATATACCTAGTATCATTTTAACGACTACAACTGTATGAGTTATTAGTATTTGTAATTATTTTAGAACAAACAATAACTATACCGGATTAAACAAAAGGGTTAAATGAGTAATCGGATGACTGGAAACTATTCTGAAAACTGTCATAAGTGAACTCTTCACACATGGACAACGCCCTCTTCTCACTCACAATGTGGTAGATGGAAATAAGTACAGGCCCTTCGTCATCCACTTGGATATGATAGCTCTTTTGGTCACAACTTTAGATCGTGCAACGTATGGGAGGAAACGGTGTAGCCGGATGTGCCTTAGACACACGAGAGAAGTGGCAATCTTGAATTAGTCTTGTGTCACCCCTAGTATCATTCAAGTCCCTCCACTATTTAGATACCTCGTCTTCATTTGCGTAGCACTGCAGGGTATATGGTAATGAACCACTTCCTCTGTGTATTCAGATCGAACACGCCTAGCATTCCACAGTAAAGCGTGGTTTCCTTTCATTATCGGGGTATTCTTCAAGTCTCACTTTTCATCCACAATTGAAGCCTTCACAATGTCAAGGAGATACGATGACAATTCCACCAATCTTTCACATAGTGTCCCTGCAGCAAAGTCAAAGAGAAAGTTAGATATCAATAATCACCAAAGTTTTAGATACACGGCTGAGGATCAATGATTTAGATCCCTCTTGGCTCTTCCTATGTAATGATTTGACTTGCGTGTACCCCCGGGCCATACGCTCTTTGTTTCTTGAAAAACACATGCTTCAAATTGTTTCTTCCATCTGTTATTCTAATCTGAGGATATGCCTTGGTGTCATTCTTTTTCTTTTTAAAAAAAAGTTTTGCTGATTCAACCCTTTGCACATTAGTGGAAATGATTGACAGTATAGGATGTAGATATTACAACTGGTATTGCTAAAATCACAAGTATGGGTAGCACTCTTCAAAAGAGCATGATGCTTTGCGAACAAAAGAGCATTGGTTGCTCCATTGAAAAAATGATGAGCATCTGAAGTATATCTTCAAAAGATTTCCATCTTGCACTTGGAAATATCTGCAAATCATTGAACTCTTCCTTCATTGAATTAGTATCCTGCCTTCAAATTATTTCCTAAAATGCGAGAGAAATAGCTCTGTATCTCTGATCCTCAGAAATGTGTTGGAATATCATTTCAACCAAAAGGATAATAAAATCTGTCAGGATTGGGCTTCAGTTTTCCAGCAAGGACCTCGAATCCAGTAGACTTCCCAATATCAGTTGCCCCAACAAGTCCCAACACTTGTCTTGGTCATGGTACAGACAATCTGTGAAGCTTGAATGTGTTTGGTCCATATTAATATATTGTATCTTCATATAGATCTCTTGGGAGTTTCATGTTCTAAGTAACTTCAAATGGGCATTTCTTAGATACATACCATGACCCATGCCTAAATCCTCTGACATAAAGGCTATTTTAAAAGGCAAATGAAACTTCTGAACAAAGCTTTCTGAATTCCATAACTCCTATTGTACAGTTACAACTTTCATTTGTGCAAAATGGGGTATCAAAATTTTAGGCTCCATCACATCGAAATCAATAAATGTTAATCAAGTGCAGATCGGGTATTACTAGAAGCAGAATTAAGACTTGAAAGATTTAGCAACTATTAATATTGAATTTACATCTCATCTACATTTGACATTAGATCATTATTTCTGATTGAAACCTGCAATCAAGAAATCTGAGATTAGTATTCATCAAATTCTGAAAATTGGAAAGACGTTCATTACTCTAAATCTGTAAGAGATTTAATCAACATTCACCTGGTATCAGAGCCAGGTTAAGGAAGATCCGGTTAAAATTGAGATATCAGATTATTCTCTCTTGAGATTGCAATAACTATCCATTTACCCTATATGGTAAACACATTTCATTCTTCAGAATGTCAAGCGTAATCAAATTTGGGGATTTTCTTGGAGGTGCAAACTTTACATCATCGAAACTCAGAATTGTGATGATACTGAAAAAAAAAAAGTACTCGTTTGTGAAAGAAAAGAAGATAGAACTAGAGAATGACCCAGAGAAAACTCAATGGATTAAGAACAATTAAAAAAGACATGAAACTTGTAGTAGATGCAGTTAGGGATCATATAATACCTATATTGGCAAAACATGAGACTGCATACCTTATGTAAAAATCCCTTGCAAGCACATTTGAAACAAATAACACTTGTAGAACTGTTGCTCTAAAGAGGCAAATTAATCATACAATCGTGAACAAGGGAGAATCCATCAATGCATGCTTCATGAAAATCACTAAGCTAAGGGATCAACTATCAAAGTTGGATATGAAATCGATAGCAAGCAGTTGACACTAATAGCTTTAGGTGGCCTACCAAATTCATGGGAGACATTTATTCAAGGAATAAGTGCAAGATCAAAACTCCCTAAATTTGATTGTTTAAGATCTAACTATCTACAAAAAACAAGACAAATGACAAAAGAGAACAAATAGAAACCTATAGATGAGGATATTCATGTTTTAAACACAAATTCTCATAAGAAAAGTAAGAACTTTAAAAGAAAGAGAAATGTACATAGAAAAGGCTTGTCCAAGTAGAGGAAAGATGTTTCCCAGTTTCAATGTTTCAGATGTGATCAGTGTAGACACTATGCAATCAAACGTCCTGACAGAATAAAGTAACAAATATCATTTGCTAAGGTTGGAAAGACAAATATAAAACATGATTCTGAGAAATTTGTTTTCTACTCGACATTATCAAGTCAAGTATCAAACAAACTTAACACCTGGGTGATTGATAGTGGCTCGTCAAGGCACATCACAAGATTCAGAGAACACTTAGATGCTATGGAAGAAGAAACTGATAAAATAATAATTGAGGATTATCTACACATCCCACAAAACAGGTTGGAACTTGCACCATCAAATTAAAGTTTGGCATCTCTATTCAACTCACTGGGGTATTATTCGTACCAAGAGTTAAGAGAAACTAAGTATCCATATATGCCCTTGAAAGACAACAAATATAGGGTTACCTTGATGGATGCGAAAGTTCTAGCATGGTCAAAGACCTCCACCATAAATAAAAGCTCAACATAAAGGTATAAGACAAGGATATCGATGCAAACATTGCACTGAGACAAATCAAGCCCTTATTCATGAAACTTCTAACACAAATGAAATCTAGCATCGAACGCTAGGACATATTCATTTTCATGTCACAACTTCAAAGGAAGAATTGGTAACAAGGATACCCAAACTAAATCAATCTCATACAAAGTCATGCAAAGGGTGTGCCTTAGGGAAAAACACTAAGGAGACTTTCCAAAATAGTTTAAGAAGAACCAAGAATGTATTAGAACCAGTCCACTTTGACTTATGTGGACCCATGTTTGTACCCTCCATGGGAGGATTCTTATATTATATAGTCTTTGTGGATGACTTCTCCAGAAAGATCTGGATATATTTTCTTAATTGTAAAGAGTCAAAAGAAATTCTTAAAAGGTTAAGGAGTTCAAAGCTCTAACAGAAAACTCTTCCAGGAGGAAAATTAAAGTACTGAGAATGAATAATGGGAAGGAATACACCTAAGAAATTTTTAAGGAATTTTGTGTTAATGTCGGCATTAAAGCGCTTACTATTCCCAAGAATCCACAACAAATGGTCTTGTTGAGAGGAAAAATAGAACATTGTAGAAGCTACTAGAGCAATTTTGTACGACCAAAACTTAGAAACCTCGTTTTGGGCAGAAGCATCCAGAATAGTAATTTTGTATGACCAAAACTTAGAAACCTCATTTTAGGCAGAAGCATCTAGAACAGTTATCTTTAATCAGAATAGATGTCGTCATTCACACCTAGTTAAAAAAAACTCTTGAAGAAGGTTTTACTACTGTAAAACCTGACATAAGTCATTTAAGAATATTTGGTTGCCCTATTTACTTCCATGTGCCTAAAGAGAAGAGGTCTAAATTAAAACAAACTGTAAACAAGAAGCTATAGTGAAACCTCAAAAGCCTACAGAATAAACATACCTAGACAAAGACAAAAAGAACTGAGCAGAGATGTCATATTTGAGGAGGGCATTACCTTCAAGAGAGAAAAGAGATCTAATGAGATATAAATTCAAGTTTCACCTATAGATATGGAGGAGGATCTTACTCCTGAGATTCAAAGGGAGTACCCAGAAGAAACCACAAATGAAAACCAAACTACTTCAAAAGAAAATAATAATAACAACAAAAAGAGACCACTTTGGGCTAGAATGATGATTGGGGAAGCTGAGAATTATAGAGCACCCAAAGGAACCTTCAGAGAAAGTAAGAGACTCAACAGATTTTCAAGTTATGTTCTATTAATGAGTGAGATCATTAACTTAGAACCTACTAATGTTACAGAAGCTCTCAAACATCAAGTATCGAAAGATGCTATAACAAAGGAGTACTAGTCTATTTTATATATTAGAATACTCAAGAAAACTAGATACAAAATGAGTTTGCGAAAGATCTTGTCCATATTGTTTGGAGACTATATGTTTCCTAGACCAGCCTTGAGCCATCTAACATAAAAGATATAGCTCCTCCCCAAGCATAACAAAATACAAAACTTGGGGCAGTACTAGACATAATTTGTTCATGATTGAAAAATAACTAAACCTCTAGAGATAATTAAACAATTTGATAATGTTGCAATACTAGTAAACCAAGAGTATCTACTATAATTAATCAAAGTTAAATCCCCGAACCATCTTGGCCCTTCTATTCATTTAACAACTCAACAGAATATAGTGTTGGAAATGAAGAGTGTAACTAAGAGGGGAGGGGTGAATCAATTAAATCAAAAACAATTTCTTGTCCCTAGATGTCAAATCAATACTGTCCAACTCGGTTAACATTAGAATACTACTGTCACTCGGTTAACAAAGCAATCTTAAAATTGTTAATCTGTTTTAGCCTTTGGTAACTTAGTTGCAAAAACATAAAGCATAAAGCAAATGACACCAAGATTTAACGTGGAAACCCAATTTGGGAAAACCACCATGCAACTAGTTACAATATTTTTCACTCTTCTGAAGTGAGCCCTTTAGGAGCCAACCCTATTAAAGGTTATAATTACATACTGTTAAGTATGACCCTATCAGAGGATTTAGATCATCTGTTAGGAGTGGCCTAGTTAGAGGTCTTCAAACACTTCAATCTTCAAATGTCACCTTGTTAGAGGATTTACAATATGATTGTTAAGTCGACTCTATTAAGAGATTTCTTTACTGCTACAATGGTTAGAAGGTAAAAGCAATTTGACTTGATTTATGAAGCAACTATCTTTGCAGATTCAGATCTCTGTTCTAGCTTGACTTCTGGATCCTTACTGGTCAAATGTTCTTTGCAGCTCATCTTCCACAGTTTCTTGCTCTGCCTTTTCCTTCACTCACATATCCATCTTCTTTCATATTTCACTTGTTCATTTTATCTTCACAACTTGACCTTTCTTATATATCATAAGCTTTGTCAAGTCAGCTTGAATACCCTTTCAAATAATCAATAAACATCCAAATAGTCGGCCTCAATCAATTAATTATTAGACAATTGCATTCTACTATTACGTAGTCAATACTGAGATTGAACGCTCGGCTAATACTGCGAGTCCTTTGATGCCTGACCACTTCGTTAACACATCAAGCAAAATATCCTTCATTCACCGACTGCTTGATTAACACTGAAATGTCTTCATTACCCGACAGCTCAGTCAACAGAGAAATATGCATGATTAACACAGTAAGCTCTTCATTGCTCGGTTAATACAGAGATTTGTGTTACATCAATGACAACATACAACTGAAGAATTGTTTCCAACATATAGTTCGCCATTCCATCACACTACTTTGTATTCATCGGCATCAGAAATAGATCACAACTTGGTTGTAATGTCCCCATTTTGGGACACTAGAAATCCTAAAGTCCAATCCATAAAATATCAATTTTGGCAAGGAAGCTCAACGCAGATTTATATAATGGTCAAATTAATATTATAAGGCGGGTTAAAGGTGACAAAGAGGAATCAAACGAAAAGGCAAAAGGCAATTGAAGAGTCACTGTTGAGCATTAAAAGAGAGAGCCTCATTCATTTTCAGGAGGCTTGGATACTGATTTGGTTTCAGATTTCTCTTGGAGAAATTAAGGAAGCTTCAGCTTCTATTCAGGATCCAAGGACGCAAACCCTCATGTTTTTCTTGGTGGATTGGATATAGCCCTGATTCATCATCTATGGTGAATTCCTAACAGAGTTCACAAATGTTTTTCAGGTTCTTTTCAGGTTATTCAATCTGACTGTTACTACTATTTATATGATCAGATTGTTACTGTATTGCTAGTTTATAATGCAATAATGAATTCTAGAGTAATTGCTACTTATTTAGTGGTTAATTTTGTTGCATATTTATTGGTTATTTGTTGGTTATCATTGTGTAAACTCTTGTTTATGGTTCAAAAAATCATTTGAGGAAAACTGAAAAGGGATATCGGGGTAGAATATTACAATGGTATCAAAGCTGGTTTTCCTGTCAACCTGTGAAATTTTATAAATTCAGTCTGAGCTAGAAGTTGGATAAATAAAATTTCTACAGGTACATTTCTATTTGCCCAAGAAGGATAAAATCTATTGTGATGAATATTGAGAGATTTATTACGGAAATCCATAAATGTTATTGATTGGAAAGCACTCCTATGAAGAAACGATTTCCCTGGTTTTAACAAAGAGCATTTGAATAACTATTAGTTATGGGCGTGATAAGGGAGTATTTAATCTAAAAAATTTGAAATGGGAGTCGATTCTATTATTTTAAGTGCTTTGTCAAAGGTGCAGCACAATTTATTAAGCTTAGCGTTAGCTTCTAAAGAAGAACCAAAAATTTTACTAACCAATTTTTGTCACCTTATGTGAAGAACATACTATGTTCAGTCTACATTAGGAGATTAACATGATATTCAAATTCCAATTGTTGTAAGTAGTTTTTAGTTTTTCTTAGGTCATTCACTCCAACATAAAAGTATGTATTTGGTGCAGACTATTTTTGAAGGCTTATTTGTTTGAGAACTAAATTGCTATCAACAACACTGGGTGAGGCAAAAGCTGGTTAGGCGAAATCCACAACAGGACTAAACTCTGAGGTTGTTTGCAAATAGTGATAAATGATAACAAGTTGGGAGTTCCATTCTATTGTAGATTATGCTCTTCGAAAAATAGCTAATTCTCATGAATGAGATTCCTTTGCCGTGAGAAAGGAAAATATGGGGTGTACTGATTGATATTGGCCTTGCTTCTTGTTGAGAATAATTCTTGAATAACCATTGTTGCCCAAACCAATTCTTAGAGGATGGAGCTTAGTTCATCCTTGCTAGAGCATGACCTGAGTATATTAATCTACCAATTTTAGAAAAAACAGCCTTAAGAGAGCTTGTGGTTTCACTAAGGCTCAATTATTGCAGTGGGATTGGACACAATTAAAACTGGACGGAGATACCATAAGCACAACAGTCACATTAAGCTAGTCTGGAAGAGATGTTACATTCGGAGCAAGCATTCCATTGTATTGAGTTACTCAAAGGAAGTTGGTTTTTTTACACATTTCCCATTTTCTTCTAGACATTACCTTGAGTCTTTGATTATCTGTTAGGCATCATCACCTAAAACTAGACATTCCTACCTATAACGCCTCTTAACAATTTATTTTCCCTTCTTCCACGTCGGAAATTGGAAATAATATTTAGTTTCATGGATCGCTAAAGAATAATTCTTGTTAAGTAGATTCAAATAGAGTTCTTTGGCTAATGAATCGATAACTGGAGCAAGGCCCAGCAATGAGGAATGCTCATGAGACGCAACCTGAAATCAAGTTTTCCTCAGATTTTCTTATCGGCTTAGACAAGCACCTGTGTTTTTTGGGTCGTGTTAGTGGAAAGTAACTATTTAGTAATATTTTGAAGTTGACAATAACTTTCAATATATGAGACGAAGATATTTGTTGCCTTGAAGAATTTGGCCATACTTTCAATGGGAGTCTGTCACAAAACAAAACGACATTTTGTGTGCCAATGTCACGAAATAACGAATGTTAGCAACAATCGAGAATATTGACGCATGGAGAAACTGTTGTCCAAACTGGTCATATTTCCTTTCATACATCAGAACAATAAAAATTGGAGGAGTTTGTGAGCTTGTGAGTGGTGTCTGTCGTCTTAACTAGAATAATGGTGGTTCGAAGAATAGCACGTCTCAAGTGGAGATACATACTGAACTTAAAAGATTTTTGAGGGAAGTACTACAGAATATGATATCCTCATTTGGTGCGAGACTTTGATGTTAGACGATCTGAGCAAACTTATTTAATTTGGATAATCAACAATGAATCTGGATAGACTGGAGCCCTAACGGATGATGAGGAAGCTGGAGTTTCTGATTGATGCCAATACTGCCCAACCTACATTCATGGTGGATGTCACAGAGAGTGTCTAAAATCATAGAAACAACAGCTACTGGACAGCCATACTCTACGTGTGGCCAAGAAGAGCCAAGTGTGCATGTGGCAAGCTATGCAGGTTTGTCACACGTTCAAGCATCAGAAAGTATCAAGGAGACCTGTCAAGTTAACACACATCTATCATAGGGATAACACCATTTAGCAGAAATTGAATAGGTTTGTCATTACTTAAAGTCTGCAACAGCATGTTCTCTATAATTTGAGTCAAATTATATCCATCCCAACTTTTGAAGATATTCAATATTCAAAATCTATGAAGAAATTTTGGGTGATCAGTATGTCTGGGAGAATTAAGTCTACTAGAAGTGGTTGATTGACAAGTTCTGAGTTATTCAAAAATTGTTGCAAAAGAAAATAACTTGGAGGTTCAAACATCAAGGCAAAATAAGTTAGGGAGGTCTGCCTAACCGAAGTCACAAGAATACAGCAGACAATGTTGTGCAAGGAAACTTTGATTAATTGCTGAGACTGTTGGATGGAGTTAGGAACATCGTTGGAAGTTGCAATACAAGAACCCCGATTGGTCTCTACTGCTGAAACTGTTTATCTCAATTGTTTTGTTCTTTCAAGTTTATAGTTTGTGGAATTCTCAAGGGGTTTTCGAAACAAACACCATATAATTATGAGATTCTGAGACAAATAAAACAACCGTTGCAACTTGTATTGATTTCACTATAAAATGACAAGTACAATAAATACTTTTTTTTCCGATGAAAATGCTAGTGCAAAGCAAGTGTTACAACCAAATAAAAACCTGATTCTACTTCGTAGACTGCTGCTATAAACTGATATGCACTAGCAAAGAATGCAGTTTGTTGTAACTGAAATTTATTGAAGAAGCTGCAAATTTACAGTTCACGCATATTGTTCATGTAAACTGTTCACGTGCATTGTTCATGCGCACTGTTCACATGTACTATAGCAGCAAGAACAAAGCTTAAAAAGTGATTACTATTGGCTGCCAATGATGAATCTTCAGGTTTGCACTTGATAGGCCTTCAATATTCTTCAAATCCTTCTTTTATTCCTTCACTTTAAGCACAAATAGAACTCCAAAACAAAGCTTTTCTGAATGTCAAATTCAGTGGATATTTCACCACCTCAAATGGTTGCAACACTGAAGAATTGATGCTCTCCAATGGCTAACTAGAATCAGAAACCCTTGGCTTCTTCTCCCAAATTCATATCATACAAATATTAATTCCCTCCCCCCATCATGAGAATGAGCTCTTAAGTCCCTTTTTATTCATTTCTTATGAGAGCTTACTCACTTTACTGGCCAATGTGGGATAAAAGACATATTCGCACTTTAAAATATTTCACCACCTCAAATGGTTGCAACACTAAAGAATTGATGCTCTCCAATGGCTAACTGGAATCAAAAACCCTTGGCTTCTTCTCCCAAATTCATATCATACAAATATTAATTCCCTCCCCCCATCATGAGAATGAGCTCTTAAGTCCCTTTTTATTCATTTCTTAGCTCTTAAGTCCCTTTTTATTCATTTCTTATGAGAGCTTACTCACTTTATTGGCCAATGTGGGATAAAAGATATATTTGCACTTTAAAATATTAAAGTGACTTTATTATTATAAAGTTACTGTATAACTTTATAATAACATTAAAATATTTAAATAAATCGCTTAAGTCACTTAAACTTTAGTATCTCTTGAAATACTTGTCTGATTGCTATGTCGTCTGAAATAGGAATCTCTCCTCATAATTCCTTATGTGACCAAATATACTTTATAAAAATAGAAAGGGTCATCTCTATTACTCCTGACTTACTATACATAGTAAGTATGGCAAATGGAGTCCAAATGATATCGAACGAAAGCCACGTCCATAAATTCCTGAATGTTGGAGATGAATCAATCCTCAAAAGACCCTCTAAACATCCTCATTAGCCTACGAGGGTCCAATAATAGGCTAAACCAAAGTATCTAGCTAGAAGGGGACATCACAGTCTACCCCTCCTGAAATTGCTTGTCCTCAAGCAATCTCAACTCTAGATGCTTTAAAATCTCCTCATTCTTCCAAGTAGCATCCTCAACCGGCATGTCCTTCCATTTGACCAAATACTCTCTAATAGTGTGCCTACTCAAATTCCTTTCCCTGAACTCAATGATAGCCTCAGGTACTAACACCAACTTTCACTCATCATCCAAGGGAGGAAGCACTGTGGAAGTAACAATCTGATGTCCTAACTCCTTCAGACATCATACATGAAAGACATTATGCACTCTACTCTGCCAGGATATCCAACTCATAAGCCACCTCTCCAGCTCTCCTGGTCACCCTCAAAAGGCCCATAATAATGTGGCTTGAGCTTCTCGGCACCACTCATATTGAGAGTGGACTGGTGGTAAGGTTGCAGCATAAAATATACCATATCACCTACCTCAAAAAACCACTCAGTCCTCTTCTGATCAGCATACTACTTCTGTTCATTATGTGCCTTAGTGATATTCTCTTTAAGAGCCTTTTTTGGCTAACCTATAATAAGTCTCCAGCACTAGGCTCTCTACTATCTGATAGCAACAAATCCATGAAACTGGGTGTCTCATATCCATATAATGCCATGAATGGTGACATCTGAATAGACATGTGATAACTAGAATTATAACAATACTCACATAGATATAACCACTTAACCCAAGCCTTCTACATCCCTACTGTATAATTCCTAACGTATCCCTCTACCCATTTGTTCACTATCTCTGTCTGACCATTTGTCTGGGGGTGGTAACTAGTACTCGGAGTGAGCTCTATCCTGCACAATCTAAACAACTCCTGCCATAAGTGACTCGAAACCTATTGTCCCTATCGCCGACAACGCTCCGAGGTAAGCCATGCAATCTAAATACCTATCTGAAGAATAAATATGCCACCTGTGTAGCAATGTATGTAGTAGTGATTGAGAAGAAGTGGGCAAATTTTGTAACCCAATCAACAACAACATATATATAGTCTCTAACCTGGGCTCTCGACAGTCTTGTGATGAAGTCCATGGACAAACACTCTCACTTCCTGTTAGGAATTGAAAGTGGCCGAAGTAAGCCAACTAGGTAAAAGTGCTCTTGTTTATTCTGTTGGCAAGTAGGGTACTCTCTTACATACTGCAACACCTCAGCTTTGAGCGCTTTCCAAGAAAAGCACTCACAAATCTGTCGGTAGGTTTTGTAAAAACCTAGATGTCCTGCCATAGGTGAGTCATGATAAACTCTCAACACCATCCTCCTCACCTCTGACCTTGGCACCAAATAAATGTGCCCTTTGTAAATGATGAGCTCATTCACAAGGGTCAAATCACTATTCTGGACTAATCCATCTATGAATCCTGATGCTCATCTATCTTTTGCATCCTCTGCAAGGATCAAATGTCTCCAATCCTCTGATATATGTGTCATTTAGCTCAAGTGGGGTCTTCATGACAAGGCATCTGCTACTACATTCTATGTCCCCTTAAAATAGGTAATATCAAAGTCATATGCCTATAATTTTCTTACCCAATTTTGTTGCCTGTTATTAAGATCTCGCTGCCCCAAGAAATGTTTCAAGCCATTGTGATCGATTTTTATGCTGAACTTGCTACCCACTAAATACTACTTGATTTTGGCCAAAGCATGCATTATGGCCAACATTTCCTTATCATAAATGTTGAAGCTCCTCTCAAGCCCCCTAAGCTTCCTGCTCTCAAAAGCAATTTGGTGCTTGTCCTGTATAAGCACCGCTCCAACACCTTCATCGGATGCATCACAATGCAACTCAAAGGTTTGTTAAAATCTGGTAATGCTAGCATTGGACAAGAAGTCATCAACTCTTTGAATTTATCAAAACACTCCTGTACCTCAAGAATCCATAAGAAAGCCCCCTTTTCATCAAGTTCGTCAAAGGTGTTGCATGCCTAGAATATCCAATAGCAAACCTCCTATAGAACCCAAACAATCCCAAAAACCCCTCAACTATGTCAGGTTCACTGGAATAGGCCACTCAATAATAGCACAAATCTTTTCAAGATCCATGCGTACTCCTTGAGCACTGATAATGTGACCTTGATATAATAACTCTGATAATCCCAAATCACATTTGGACTCCATTGCATACAAGGACTCCCTGCTCAACACAGTGTCTAAGTGTTGCACATGCTCATCCCATGTCCTACTATACACCAGGATGTCATCAAAGAAGACTAACATAAATTTCCTCAACTGATGCTGAAAGACCCTGTTCATTGTGGAGTTAAAAGTAGTTGGAGCATTAGTTAGCGCAAATGGGATAACTACAAATTCAAAATGGCCACAATGACACCTGAATGTCATCTTCTCTATATCTTGCTCTCTTACTCGGATTTGACGATAGGGTGATCTCAAATCAATTTTGGAGAAGAAACATGCTCCATATAGCTCATCTAATAACTCATCAATCCATGGGATGGGGTACCTATATTTGATAGTCTTCTTGTTCAGGACCCCGTAATCTATGCACATCCTAAGAGTTCCAATCTTCTTCTTCATCAAAACCACGAAAGAAGCGAAAGGCGACTTACTTGATCTAATGTACCCCATAGCAAGTAGTTCATTGATGGTTTTCTTGATCTCATCATTCAATCTCTTTGGATGCCTGTAGGGTGTGATCATGATGGGTTTAGCACCCTCCTCTAACTCAATAATATGCTCAATACCTCTATCTGGAGGTCTACCTAGTGGTATTTCACCGAAAACCTTGTAGTGCTTCGTTCTCAATTCCTATATCTCTGGGTGATATTCTGATTTTTGCTGCCCCTGTGATGGCATTGAAGTGCAATGGGCTCCCCACTCAACCTAGTCATGTCTCAACAAGCTCTCCATGCGTCGGCAAGTCATCATCATAAACCCACTATGACGAATGGCCTTAAGTATATGAGTCTTCCCATCTAATTGAAATATCATCTCCATATCTCTCAAATTGAGAGTGAACTCTCCAATATCATGTAGCCAAGTCATGCCAAGAACTAAATCTGTATCACCCATGTTACAAACATAAAAATCTGCTTTTAAATCAAAGTTGTTGCTCTTTAGGGGCAGACCTGTAATCTCCCTGACACATTTGAGAATGTAGCCATCAACTACCCTCAAACTGCTCTATCTATATCCCACACCTTTCATTCACCCTGGAATCAATAAAATTGTGAGTAGCACCTGTATCAAGCAAAGTGATAATTCGCTGACCAGCCAATACCCCTCTCATCCTGAATGATCCCTCTTGTTGTACACTAGTGAGATGGGTCTCCTTAAGTCTACCCTCAATCTTCTCATCATGTGTAGCCATTTTGTTCAAATTTTCATCATTTGTGTCTTCCTTTTCTTCAATTGATTCCTCATTTTTAGATTGAGGGTCTGAATTTTCAGAATCGGAATCCTCATAATAAGCCCACATAGCCCTATTTGCTTTCCCCTTTGGCCTCAAAGGACAGTCATGGTTCATGTCATGGGGTCCTTTGCAATAAAATTTAAAAACAAAGATTTTTTCTTTCTTGAATCATTCAATGTCTCTATCCAAAGCACCAAATGATTTATCTTCATTTTTAACCTTTGTTTCTTTCCTCTCAGGTTTCTAGAAGAATGGTTTGTTGTCTTTGCTAGATGGTGCACCCTTGGGCTGAAATTTATTTGCTGGAGCTACATGCTCCATTCTCCTGGCTTTCCTCATAGCCTCCTACAAATTGAAAGGATCAAAAGCCTTTACCCCAACCTCTTAGTGGTTCAGATAAGCCTTCAAAAAATAAACCTAACAACATCCTCTCTAATATATCTAGCACCATAACTGAAAACCTTTGAAACTCACTGATGAAATGCTCAAAACTCCGTGCCTACTTGAGCTATGCCAGGTCTCAAAAGTAAACCTCTGGGTCTTTCTTGTCAAACCTCTCAACCAATCTATCAACAAAGTCCTCGTAAGAAGTCACCTGATTGTGCTGAAGAGTAATCACCCATGATACCACCAATCATGTGCTACTCCCTCCAAATGTAAAGTCGAACATTTTATTGCCTCAATCTTCATCATAGGCTTTAATGCTAGAAAAGTATTAAGCTTGTGGATCCAAGCTTGCGCAGTCAATCTATTACTACCATCAAAAGTGAACAAAGTAAGCTTGTCTATAGCCCATTTTAGCTCATTATTCTGTCCCATGGGTTTCCTATCATGCCTGACTGCACGGTACTGTTCTTTTCTTTGGTTCACAAACCTCTCAAAAGTCATTCTCTACCGCACCTACAGTGCCAATAATTCTTGTTCATCATTAGCAACCATAAGGATATCTGCAAATATCCCATACTCAGCTTCCTCTTCTGGCTCTTGTATTGGTTCCTCTCTAATAAGGTAGGACATGTGGGCCTATCCCACTACACTCCTGTTATCCCCTTGTTCCTGATTTTGTTTGTCGTGTGGGTTCATGCACCCAATGATGTGTTGAGCTCCTGCAAAGCCTAAGCCATCCGCTCTTGTCCTATAACCATTGCTTTGAAAAATTCCGTTGTTTCCCGATCCTCATTCCTATCACCTCTTGGTGGGCTACCCTCTTGCCTGTCACCCATGGTGTCTAGTTGCCTATCAAATTCTTGTTCCCTATCAAACAAAGCTCGCTTGCAAGTGTAAAATCTATGAGAGCCAACCCTAGGTGGCTACATGTGATTGCTAAACCCTCATGATGGCAGGATTTAGCTCTAATACCAACGTAAGAACCCCAATTGGTCTCTACTCTTGAAACTGTTTATCTCGATTTTTTTGTTTTCTCAAGTTTATAGTTTTTGGAATTCTGAAGGGGTTTTAGAAACAAATACCATATAATTATGAACCTCTAAAACAAATAAAACAACTATTGTAACTTGTATTGATTTCACTCTAAAATGACAAGTACAATAATACTTTTTTCGATGAAAATGCTATTGAAAAGCAAGTGTTACAACCAAATAAAAACCTGATTCTGCTTTGCAGACTATAGCTATAAACCAAAGTAACGAGAATTGGAATCAGCAAGGCTGAATCAAATCGTGGATCGGCCATGAATTAGCCATGAATCGGCTATGAATCAGCAAATTTATAAAAAAAAAACCCTTAAATTTAGAGATTTTAATAATTTAAAACTTATTTCATGCACCCTGTATTGAATATAACTTAAACACACTACAACAACATCAAATAGAAATTAGCATACATAAACATGGAACATAAATGATAAATTCATCACATACGTAACTATGTTACACGTAAAATGTAAATTGTAGGTTGTAGCTGAAGTAAATAGAAATCATATGATCATAATGATTCAAAGTTGAAACACACAAAAATCCTTGCTCTAAATGGTTCCATAAATGGCACTCTTGAAATATTAGATACACAATAAATTACTCGACATTCTTATTACTCTACTTATGCAGCAGGTTTGACTTTTATCGCTGCATAGGCATATGCACACAACAGTTCAAGCCTTTTTATTGCTGTTGATCAAACTTGGGAGATTTTATTGTTTTCGCTGATTACTTCTTAACTTTTATTACCACATCCTTAGATTTATTAGGTTCCATGTGTAAGTCTTTGCTTGTATATTGAATTGTTCATACTAATCGTTGAGTATCTTACTGATCGTTGAGTATCTTACTGATTTCATCCTCTTATTTTATTCTATATTAATAGTGCAAAATTGGTGGTTGTACATGGCATGATGTGTATCTAGTATTACGTTTTTCCACTAATACTTCATGATATGCTAACTAGAATATTTGTCTTTGCTACAATATTTTTATTGTGTACATTATATCCTTCAACGTTTCTTTCATATTGGGCAATATTCCATCACCCATATGCTTACAAAAAGAATGCAATACATATACCTTCAGCGCAGCATTTATTAGTTATGAGTCTCCAACGATGAAGTTCTTGTTCTAGATCTAGTAAGTGAAGTATATATAGTAATATACACAATGCCATGGATGTCATTTTTGTTCCGTCTATTTTTTCATGAATCTCCTGCAAGTCTGCTCAAACATACCATAAATGACAATTCTTTAATCCTTTGTATGTTTCTTTAATTACTTTATGCCTTGCCTTGCTGATTCATAGAGTCAATTCAGGCGAGTTTTCCCATGAATAGCATGAATCGGCGATTCAGGCAATTCAGGAGAAGAAATCAGCTGATCTGATTGATGACTCATGAAAAATTGTCCAAGTTGAATCGAATCGCCAAACTAGCGATTCAGGCAATTTCATGGCGATTCTCGAGACTCTGCTATAAACTAATATGCACTAGCAAATAATGCAGTTTTTTGTAGCTGAAATTTATTGAAGAAGCTGCAAATTTACTGTTCACGTGCAGTGTTCATTCGTACTGCAGCAGCAAGAACAAAGCTTAAAAAGTGATTAATAATGGCTACCAATGATGAATCTTCAAGTTTGCACTTGATAGGCCTTCAATATTCTTCAAACCCTTCTTTTATTCCTTCACTTTAAGAACAAATAGAACTCCAAAATGAAGCTCTCCTGAATGCCAAATTTAGTGAATATTTCACCACCTCAAATGGTTGCAACACTGAAGAATTGACAATCTCCAATGGCTAACTGGAATCAGAAACCCTTGGCTTCTTCTCCCAAATTCATATCAAACAATATTAATTCCCTCCCTCCATCATGAGAATGAGCTCTTAAGTCCCTTTTTATTCTTTCTTCTGAGAGCTTAGTCACTTTACTGGCCAATCTGGGATTTAAGATATATTTGCACTTTATAATATTAAAATGACTTTATTATTATAAAGTTACTTTATAACTTTATAATAACATTGAAATATTTAAATAAATCACTTAAACTTTAGTATCTCTTGAAATACTTGTTTGATTGCTATGTCGTCTGAAATAGGAATCTCTTCTCATAATTCCCTATGTGACCAACTACACTTTCTAAAAATAGAAAAGGTCCATCTCTATTACTCCTGACTTATTATACATAGTAAGTATGGAAAATGGAGTCCAAATGATATTGAATGAAAGCCACATCCACAAATCCCTAAATGTTGGATATGAATCAATCCTTAGAAGACCCTCTAACCATCCCCATTAACCTACAATGGTCCAATAATAGGCTAAACCATAGTATCTAGCTAGAAGGCGACATCACATGCAAGGACTATTGAAGCAATTTTGAGAATTCTCCTTAAACCCAACTAAACAAAAGATTAGAATAATATTAGCATATTGCATTGTGGAGTTCAAATTTGAGGAAAATGGAAAATCTGAAAAACTGTATCTGGTCAAGGCGATTCAATGACACTTTTTATCATGAGCAGCTAAGGGATTTGCAAAACAAAAAGGCAATAGGGAACAAATTGTACATTGTTGGAAGAGTTGGATTCTTGTTTAGCCAAAGTGGATTGATCTGATTGGAGGCTCTTAAACTAGGCATTACGGCCTTCCATGAATGTCTTAGTCCAGCACAAGTCAATGGAGCATCCGTGTGAAGAGGTGATATTAATGGTTGCTACTTGTCTTAGTGATATCGTCATAATAACAGCTCCTAATGCTCCTTATAATGATAGCATCTTGAAAAAGGTTCGAAAACTAATTATGAACAACCTATGTGGATTTCATGATGTCACCAGCCCTACCTTTGGTAGATGGGCTAAGACCTTGGAATTCATGACAAGGGCAAAAAATTTTATCATCATGTTGGATCTCAATTGTGAACAAATGGTGCTACAAATGTATCAATGTTTCTTCAAGGAAGTTAGCGAGCATCATCCAGATAAGGTGAAAACTTACATTAAAACAATCATGTCTTCAATTCTAGATGAGGATGATGACGTATGTAAGCAATTGAAATCAAACTTCCTAGCTATATGGAGGAAGGAGGATGGAATCTCACCCATGGCTTATGAACTTGTGGAAAAAATAATTGAACATAGACTTGGCATATTCAAAGAATTTATGTCCGAAGATGAGCTGAGATCAGCAGGCATACAAGTTACATGTCCTTCAAAAATGAGCAAGAACCAAATGAGAAAAGAGCAGATCTGTTTTCGTAGCAGGCATTTATGGTCACTTGGTCACACTTGTGAGTAACAAGAGGAAGAGTCAGCTCAAGAAGTGCAGATCAGCATTGAGGATATTGAGGATTTGTTAGTCCAGCTTCAACATAATGAGGACCACGAGAGGGAACCTGCTATGGATGATGGTAAGATTTGCACTAGCATTTTATTTGGTGATTTGGAGATTGTTTGATAAGAATTATGCTGATCATAAGGTTGAAATTGAATCTCTCCATGAGGATGAACTATGTGAAAATGATGATGTCATAGTTGAGAAAGCCATACATTTGGAGATAGAGCTAAATCATGAAAAGGGCACAGCTGAAAACGATGCTAGTATAGGGGCTGATTTGAAGGACCAATCAGAAATTTCATTTCAGGTTAATGATTTTGAAGAATATAATTTGGAGGATAAGTTATAAGTATCAAATGGGATGGTCATTGCAGCCTTAGTGCATTTTGATAACACCCATAAAAATATTGAAGAAACCTTATGGGAAGTTAATAATGTTAAAGAGGAGCAAGGAATAACGAACGAAATCAATTGTACATACCTCCATACTCTTAAAAGGGCATTAGAAAGAATGAAATCAGAATACTTGAAGTTGCTCAAAGATAGGGATATAGCTATCAAACATGTTGAACATAAAGAGGAGATAGATCAGTTATGTCTCCAACTAAGTAAGACACATTACTACTTATATCAGGCAAAATCAGAACTCTATTGCAATCATTCACAAAGTAGATGAACAAAAAAATAGAAATATGGAGAATGCACAAAATTCTGATGAAATCAATACCATTTGTGGGCATGAAAACCAGAACAACGTTTCCACCATTCCCTATCCTAATGAGGCACATTTTGCTAATGAAGACCATAAGGACCAGCAACAAATCAAATACATAAGTCCTGATTTTTGCAACAGCAGTAACATGATCTCACCATATCATAAGGTGGAAGATGAATCAAGTAACTTTACTTCGAAAACTATGTATGATGGTGCTCATTCATGTCGATTCTAGTGTTGATACTTATGGTGAAGCAGATAATTCAGAGTTGTCTCTAGTGTGCCCTGAGAGTTTTTACAGCTTACCTAGAAATTTATCACCAAGTTCTTTTGATATGACAGCTTCCTACTTATTGATCGGTGATTTTATCTTTCTACATACTCCACTTATCAATGGCTTCCCTGCTTGGACTATTAGTACATTTTCAGATTTTGCCTAGCCTACAAGGGTTAGTGAGTTGCATGCAGATGAGGGGGAACTACACATGTTGCAATATATTCCATATGACATGTATAACTTTCCAGTTCAACAACATTTTGGTGACAACATTGTCATTCTTGGTGTTGATCCAAGTTATGACAACATCTTCACTGATGATGAGTTGGTCTCCTTGCATATGGGCAATATGTGGGGCATCTATTTAATCAGTTGGCTGATTCAAGAGGTTGGTGATTCACTGATCATCCATTTCTTCACCCAGGATCGTGTTGACAGGTTGGTTTTTAATCCAAGGCTCAACACGAGGTGTGCTTTGCATTGTGGGGAGCATGTTGAAATACTACACACTTTGAGGCTTATGGTCGGAGTCACGCAGCCTACAGACACAACAGAGTATCAAAGATTGCTTTGGTATCCAGGAATTTTGTTGGTTAAAGAGTTGTAGTCAGAGAACTTGTTTCATCGTGTTATAGGATATGTTTTCAGGATGGATTACAAGACCACTTGCAGATTTACATGGGATCCTGGTACCAATTGCTTGAGGACAAGCAATCTCGAGGAGGGAGGACTTGCAATGTCTCCTTTTTCGGACATTAGAAATCCTAAAGTCAAATCCATAAAATATTAATTTTGACTTAAGGAAGCTTAATGCAGATTTATAAAATGGTCAAATTAATATTATAAGGTGGGTTAAAGGTGACAAAGAGGAATAAGATGAAAAGGCAGAAGGTAGTGGAAGAGTCACTATTGAACATTAAAAGAAGGAGCCTCGTTCATTTTCAGGATGCTTGGATATTGATTTGGTTTCAAATTTCTCTTGGAGAAATTAAGGAAGCTTCATCTTATATTCAAGATCCAAGGATGCAAACCCTCACGTTCGTCTTGGTCAATTGGACGTAGCCTCAATACATCTTTTGTAGTGAATTCATGACGAAGTTCACAAGTGTTTTTCAGGTTCTCTTCTAGTTATCCAATCTGACTGTTACTATTGTTTGTATGATTGGATTGTTATTGCACTATTGCTTTATAATGAAATAACAAATTCTGGAGTAATTTCTAGTTATTCAGTGGCAAATGTTGTTGGTTATTTGCTGGTTATCATTGTGTAAATTCTTGTTTATGGTTCTGAAAATTATTTGAGGAAAATTGGAAAGGGATATCAAGGTAGGATATTACGTTGGTGTAGCAGCATGATCTTCCCTATGACCATAGAGAGGTTCATTACCATAGCCTAAGAGAGATAATTGTCGTGGCATACTTTCTACTTGCTCGAGGACATCAACATTCAACGGGGATTTATATTGTTCTAGGTATTGTACAACTTTGACATTGTCTTTATGAATAAGAACCGAACCTTCTTTCACCAACTTCATGAATTGGCGCATCAGGATCTCCTAGGACAAATAAGAAAACGAGTGAGTTTTAAATCAAACTCAGTAAGCCTCCTAGCCTTCCTTTGAAACACTTCCCCATTTCTAGCCTTCCATAGAAACCACAATACTTCTGTAGTCAAAACAGACCAAAACTCATTAAGTTTGGACCCAAAGGAGTCCACATATCCAGCAAAAATCTCACTCCAACAAAGACCAGAAAGACTATTCCATAAAATGGGGTAACCAAGGAAGACTGACCAACTCTTAAGAGAAAAAACATGATTAAAAGACTCAATCTCAGCACAAAACCCACACTTGACATTGGAGACACCTAGTGATTCAAGAGTTGATCCTAAGGCAAGCTTTTGAAGCAGCAATAACCATTTAAAACATAATTTCTTAGGTCCAACAAGTGACTTCCAAAAAAATTCAGAAAAGAAAGCCCAATTGGAAAAAGGGCAATTAAAGTCCCAACCTGACCACTCGTTAAGAAATGGAGTGATTTGTAGTGAACATATTATGTAATTTTTTTGTTGTAAAATCCTGCAAACAAGTGCCATCAGCCCATTTAACTTGCTAAATATAAGATGTTGAATCAAGTAGTTGTTTAAATTTAGAACAAACAACTACTTTAGTAATCAGAGTATATGTCTTCTTTTGGGAATCTCGAATGTCAAATATAGTTCTTATCTCCTCCCAAGATTTCAATTCTTTATTGTTCAGTAAATCTTTCATTTTGAGATTCCACACATGTTCTAGTCTTTAGCAAAGCAGCTCTGTGTCAAGGCCAAAGGCTTGTCATTAAGGTAAAGTCCCCACCAAACAGACCTATCGGCTACTGCATATGAGGGGTTGGGTCCTACTGCTCTTTTGCCTGATAAAAAGTTTCTTGCATGACACCATGACCTCCATAATGAAGCTAACACCTCAAATCCAAAATATTTTTAGTGTAAAGTCACCAAACAACAATTCAAAGATTCGAATGGTTTTTTCACTGTTTACCCTTAGCAATGGAGGAGCAAACAATATTGTTTCTAATTAATACATTCCAACTGTCGGCCATTGGCCACATTCTAATCTGGAGCCGACTCTGACCACCCAAGAATAAAGGACTTAAGGGGCAATTTTTGCCAGACATGCAAGGCAAAAAGATTGGAGCCTACCAAAGGCATTATTGAATTTATGTTCTCGGAGCTCAAGGAACAAGGTATTATCATCAGCAAACTGAGAGTTGATGAGTTCCTCTTCATTAGGTAAAGACAAGCCTTAAAGGGCGGGACCCAACTCAACAGATCTAAGGATATAGAAGAGAGTGTCTGCTGCAATAAAAAACAGAGAAGGTGCAAGTGGGCAAACTTGTCTTATAGATTTCTGCAAAGGAGTTGGATCAGTAAGTTCCCCACTAATATCTATAAAAGTAGAAACATCTTTGAAAAAAATATCAACCCACTGACAGAAGTATTCTGGAAAACCTATGCCTGCAACATATAAAAGATCATTATATTTTGTCATAGGCCTTTTCAAAGTCCAAAAGGATCATAGCAACATTTTGCCCATCATATCTGGCCCAGTGTATAGCCCCCCAACTGGTGATTAGATTTTCCCAAATATAACGACCTTTGATAAAGCTTGTTTGAGTAACTGAGATAAATTTATTTAGCAAATCATCTACCCTTTTTGCTAGGACCTTGGCAATGATTTTATATGATAAGTAATGTGATAGGTCTCCAGTTTTTTATCCAAGACTTGTCTCCAGCATTTGGAATTAGCATAATAATCCCCATATTCACGTTAGGACCCAGGGAGCCTAACTCGTAAGTATATTTATAAAAGGCCAATAACTCTTTAGCTATCCAATCAATATTGGTTTTATAAAACTTAGCTGGGAACCCATCTATCCCAGGTGCTTTGTCCTTAGGCAAAGAGATAATTGCAGACCTAATCTCCTCTAGTACAATGGGTTTCTCAGGCATTTTACTATCCTCGCCAAGTAAATTCTTAGAGATTAGCTTTAGACACTGATCAAGAGGCATTTGGTTCTTTGCTCCATGCTCAATAGAACAAGAGCCATTTCTTACACAAATTCTTGGGTCCCGAAGTAAGGATCATCCCAACAAACTGATGCAGGAGCATCTTGCATTGGAAAATTATTGGAAAAAAAAAAAAAAAATTGGAAAAAAAAAAATTGGAGGAGAGAGAAAGTGACGAAAATTAGAGGAGAAATAATAAAAAAATAAAAAGGTGAAAAAGAAAAAAAAAGAGGAATTTCTATTTTCGAGGTGCATAGGTGGCATAAAATAGAAAAATAAGAAAAATAGTTGTCATTCCATTAATCGAGGTGTGTAGGTGGAAATTCTAGAAGGTTTTGGATAAATCATGTATTTAATATTTGTTGGGTGCTTAGTTGTATTTGGGTGAGAATTTAATATTTATTTAAAGGTAGTTGTATTTACCTTTTATCCCACATTGGTTGTGTTTGTAATGTCTTGGGTTAGAAGTGCCTATTTAAGCAAGGCATATGAGCATTTCTAAATCAAGCTCAAGGGGGAAGCTTGAGGAGTAGAAGCTCGAGGAGTAGAAACTTGAGAAGTAGAAGTTGTGGAAGGAGAAGCTCAAGGAGAAGCTTGATATCATCTTGTGGGTGTTGTAAGGATCTTCAAGTATAATAAAATTTCTTGTGAAGCATTTTTTTGGTCTCCATATTGTTGCTTTCTTGATTGTGAGTGAGTAAGGGTGGTGGGGCCCTCTATCAGTGGTATCAGAGCGAGAGATCCTAAGTGTACAAGCAGATCGCCGTGTCTTGGGTTAGAAGTGCCTATTTAAGGAAGGCTTATTATCATTTGTAATCAAGTTCGGAAAATAGAAGCTTTTCAAGTGTAAGCTCTTGTAGTGAATTTTCAAGTATTAATGGATGTTTTGTGAAGCATTTTTGTCATCTCTATCTCTATATTGTTGCATTCTTGGTTGTGAGTTGTTAGAGTGGTGTGGCCCTTCATCACAAACATATGGATAGCCAGATATGGGTCGATAAGGATTATCCCAACAAACATATGGATAGCCAGATATGGGTCGATTTCCCCCTTGGAAATATTGTTTAAGTGTAGGATTAAACCTATCCCTACCTGGGTTGATTTTCCCCACTTATGGACAAGCAAAGACTAAAAGTTCTAAGTATGGAATATGGGAATTTATCCTTGCATGGATCAAGTTTCTCCACTTGGGTAAAAAGAAATAACTATGGATTCTCTCTATGGACTGTGAATTCCCCCTTTCAGGGTGGTAGATGGGTGATTTAGAAAAATAATTGGATTCCTTATGTGGTCAATTTTCCCTTGTAGAGCCAATAGTGGCATGTTGTGATGGTTAAGCTGTTGAGTTGTTATCCTTGCCATGAAGGTTCAAATCTAATGGGGATGAGGTCCCCCGTTTGTGGCCTCACTGGTTCATAGCTCCAAGTCAAAGCGTGTACCCCTCTTTGAAAAAAAAAAAAGATTTTTCCTTGTAGAAAACAAAATTTAAATGAAAGGAAAAATATATTAAATATAAAGTTGCACAAACTTCGAGGTGACAAGATTTTATCCCACGTTGCTTGTGTGAGTAAAAGTGTAGCCAAATACTACTTTAAAAAGGCAAGCTACAGTCATGCGAAAGAATAAAGGGTTAACTAAGTGTTTAAGGGAGATGAAAAGAAAGGCTTAGGGGCTGGTTTGAAAGTTGCCCAAGTCCAAGGGGCTAAAAATCGATCCATGAGAGGACATCTATCATCATGTAGAAATCTGATCTAATAAAGGTGCTGGGTGAATAAGATTTTTCTTCTTCACTCATAAAAAGGGAAAAGTGACGTAAGTTGCCCACAATGCTTGTATATTCAGGCTTAATTCTGAGAACTTCCTTATGGGCGGCATTTTTTTGCAAAATCATTGGATTGCAGGCAATTTCTGAGTTTTATGTGACGGATTTGAGGCCAAGGAGGGGCTGAAAGAAGGTATCTTCAGAACAAAATTATAAAATTGCCCTATATGGTGTTTTTTTTGCAAATTTATTGGAAAATCACAAGCAAGCAAATTCGTTCGAGTTTCATTATATGTTGTTTGGGGGACAAAAATTCAGATTTATGAGCAATTTGGAGGCTTCAAGGTGCTGACAGAAGTGTTTTCAGACTAAACTCTGAAATTTTCTCTATATGGTCGTTTTTCTTGGAATTTATATAAAACCCACAAATCCCCAAACCACTCCAAATTTGATCGTGGATTAATAGCAAGGTAAGAATGCCTACTCCTTGACTAATTTCAAGCATTAAGAGGGCTGAGTATGTGAGTTTTCAGACTAATTATGAAGACTCCCCCATAAAATTTGATTTTCTTGAGAACAATTCTGAGTTTTTATAACAATATCCCAGGGCTAATCAATCATCATTGCAGGGTTATTTGAGCAATTCTAGGCACATTTTGAAACATTTGAAGGTCTGAAACAAATGTGTCTGCAGATCCAAATCTGAAAACACCCAAAGCAACAGATGATTTTGAGGAAAATCCTCAGAATTTGTTCATTCACCCAACCATAAAAGGGGTTGCTGCTTGGAGGGTCCTTTTGTGCATAAATCACTAAATTAGTGGTCTAATTGCATCTGGAGAAGTAATTTGCGGGTCTGTCCTCAAAAAATCTGAGTTTGTCATTTTGGTGGGAAGGGATTTATTATCATGGTTGGTTTGGATTTTGATTCATAATTCATAGGAAACCATCGACCATGATTTGCAATGAAGTTAACTGCAATATCCCAAACTGGATATTTATTCCAATTTCTCAATGAAATCTCTGAAATTTTCAATAATTAATTTCATGCAACGTATTAAGATTTAACCAGCAAACCCCATAAAAATCCAGATAAAATAAAGTCCTAGAAATGAATATTGCATTTAATCTCCACCAGAACAATAATGAACTCCGATCTTGAATACAGAAATAGTAG
This sequence comes from Cupressus sempervirens, assembly GCA_028749045.1. NCBI lineage: Eukaryota > Viridiplantae > Streptophyta > Pinopsida > Cupressales > Cupressaceae > Cupressus > Cupressus sempervirens. The sequence continues at coordinate 349,830,607 of CM053791.1, forward strand.
TCAGGTTGGAAAACTAGAAAAGAAATTTAAGCACAGGTGAGATACTCATGTGACATCTCCAGCAAACAGGGGGTTTTCATCCACTGCCTTCTATACACTCAGTTTATGCACTTCTCTAAACCCATCTATCCACGGTATCCCGTATATTGGAATGCTTAAATGGCAGCTTAGAGCTCCCTATCCATAGAGTGCAAAGTTGTGTGCTTGTGCATATGAGAAGCTCTTAGCTAAGCCTTAGAGACACAACCCTTGCTAGTAAACCATGCAATGAGAGATTCCTTTGACAAGAGCAAGAGTGCAAATGTCCAAAAGAACTCTCAAACATGCCATGCAAGAATGAACTCTGCTAATATGAAATGCAAGAATGTAATTAAACTAAGCAACATGAGCATATTATGACCATTTTAATTAAGCTATGTGATCTATGCTAATATTAATAGAAAAGCTAAACTATTGCAAATGCATCTAAACTAGAATGAGGATGATGATGAAAGAATTAGACAAGAAGCAAGAAGTTATCCACAAAGCTCTAAGGAAACCTGTCAAGAAACTTACAACATAACATTAGCTCAAAATTAGGATCCTTAGAGAAGGAGAGAGCTCTCTCTTTTAAAGGTGTATAGACGGTTGAGATCAAGATCAAGAAATGGATGTAATGTCCCCATCCTTTTAGCATCTCAATGGAGTTTTTAGCCTTTACATTCTCCAAAGGCTAAGTGGGGAAATAAAGAGAAATTGATTAAATTAATTTCTTATAAAGTCATTAAATATATTTAAAATTTAAAGGTGACTTTGTATTTAATTGATTTAATTAAAAGTGACTAAAGTTAAATAAATAAATTAAAAGAATCTACTAGAAGGAGGAATTAAATATTATTTTATTTCTTCTAGGAGGAGGTCCATCTATTGGAGGAAAAAAAAGAATAGGGAGGGCAGCTTCATTGTTGAGCATCGAATGTGTTGCTTTCTACACTTCCGGATAACTTGTGGAGCCAAGGGTTTCTACAGTTGCTACATTGATCACTGCGAATGAACACTCCCATTGATTTGCATAACTGAGGTCGTGAAATATCTTCTAAAGTGTTGCAGGTGTTGGAAAAGACAAATCAATCTTTTCATTGTGCCAAATTTGTGGCCTAGGCCCAGATTTGTGGAGTAAGGAATAAGTTTGTTATTGCTACAATAACTCTACTACAGTAATGCCGCTACAGTGACGTTGCTACAATAACATTGCTACAGTGTTGTCGCTACAGTGACTTGCTACAATAAACTCAGATTTTTGGAGCAATTTCAGGTTTCTATCTATTACATTTTGCATTGTCTAAGAGCAAATATTTAGGGCATTGGTAGGGTTTTTTAAATCTGTTGTAATCTGATTTATATTAGAATCTTGTCAAAAATGATTAGAATATCATTGGAAATCATAGCAGGTGTTGCCCTAATGTCTTATTGTTGTAGATGCATATTTTCTCATTTGTAAACACTACTATAAGTTTCAAAAAAAAAAAATACAAAAAACATTTTTTGTTGGTTGTTTGGAGTTTTGCAAGCGTATTAATTAATGTTTGGCATATATCTATATATATCCCTTCTATGCAAAGTGTTCGACAAAATTCTCAAGTTAGCAATTTGGAAATAAAAATCAGAATTGCACGAGATATTACAATGATATAAGAGCTTGCTTGCAAAGTGTTTGTTGAATTAGAGAAGAATTTGATGTTTGACGAAGTTATAACCGGTTGGAGTTTTTACAATGGTATCAGAGCTTTGATCCTGCCATCCTGGAGGGTTAAAGATTCATATGCAGCCACAACAGCGAGGTCACCTTAGGAATTTCACTTGTAGGAAATCAGAACAAGAGAGAATCAGTTTGAGAATATACCCGTAGAAGAAATGGGTGACAAGGGAGGAGAAGAGATGGCAAGAAACAAAGGAAAAGATGGTCGAGACAATGAAGAAAGAAAAGCATGAGAGTTCTTTACACATTTGATAGCGGAACAGCAACGGATAGTTGAAGCTTTACGAAAACTTACTACAACAATACAAAAGATGAACCCACAAATCAAACAAAAACGAGTCCTAGATGCTGACAAGAGTACAGTACAAAGAGCTTCCTCCTAGACCATTTATAGGCATACACACCCTACCTTTCTCAAGAATAAACACGAAGATGATAATGCTGAAGGAGAGGCAACATTTGTAGATCATCTTATGGCAACGAATGTTGAATGGGAACCATTGACACCAAAGGTTAGTCGGCACTTGAGCTTTGACAAATTTCTCAGTCGAAGGAGACAACATTACAAGATGAGACGAGATCAAGGACCAAGAGATCAAAATAAAGATCCGAAGCATGCAGCCAACAGATTCACGTCACCTATGATTAATGGAAGTGGGAAAGGTGCAGTTCACTCTTGGATTCATAAGCTAGACACTTTCCAAAATCTTCAATCCATGATAAAGGAGAATGATCTTATGTCTTCTAGTTCCGATAAGGTATGTAAAAATTTATATGATTAATTTGATAAACATGCAAATTTGAGTCAGGAAAATAATATCACAATCTTGGGCGATGATTTATCTACATCATCCTTACAAGAGGTTTGAAAAGAGGTTATCGAATTGACCCACAAACACTTCTTATTTTTATGACATCAATTATGAAACCTTGCATCCTCAAAGGTTAGTGGCGCAGGATGCTATCCTTGAGTTGTCACATGGTAGTTGTTTACCATACAGCATAAAAGGATAATTAACACATGTAGTATAGCACGATATAACACAGAGCAAATACTTTATTCATATACGCAATATGCTTATTACAATAACTCCAATGATTACAACGATGATCCAAAGTCCATTTTGGACGGTGTACATATACCTTCCCGAAGGGATGACTCAAACGTCACACCCCTGTTCAAATACTACTCTACCCGTCGGCTACACTATAGAATTTACCGACATCATCCCCCCAACAAAAAAGTCGTCTCCGGACGACAATACAACAAAACTCAAGAAATAACCCACTAGTACATCAATGCATAAATACTAAACAAAGGGATGCGTCCCTAGTGTAGTGGCTGTCTGTGCCCTCAACTCGTTCAGCTTTGCTCGAAGCTTGTAGACTTGCCCTTTCCTAACCTTCAGTTCTACTTCTGCCTCCATCTGAAGCTCTAAAGCTGATTGCGTCAACCCTGCAAAATTTCTCCCAACTCTTTCTCCTTCTCTGTTGCTACTTGTTCCTTTTCCGCGGCCAATCTCTGTAGCCAACTCTATTTGTCTAACAGGGCTTCCCTCTCGGATTCCCAAGCTGCCCTCTCTATGGCTAACCTGCAGCTGACTCCTCCCGAGCCCTCTCAGCTGCTCCCTGATCTACCTAGCTCCTCCGGAGAGTGTAATACGCCTCCCTGTGTAACTTCACTAACTTGTGAGTCAAAGCCTCTACTCGGCTCTCCATACCAGGACCTCTCGTCATGGCCCAATCCTGTCGCAACTCTATAGCCTCCACATCTGGCCATCCTCGCTCCTCAAAACAGACTGTAAAGGCAGTCGAGCATCCTAATCTCATAAAGGATACTACTCCCTCCAACTCCTTCACTACTGCATCCAAAGCCTAGGTCTCTGCAGAAGCTAACAACTGGTGAGCCCGACTCGCTAGAGCTGCTACATCAGCAAGGAATGCCTCTCTCATCCCTACTTCCTGCGCTACTGGATGTTCCTACTGCACAACCATAGCCCTCTCTACTGCTTCCGCCAAACGCTCCACAGCGCTATGCGGTAGTCCCTCAGCCTGTGTTTGCCCAACCTCTTGTGTCTGCAATGGATTTTCCTCCGGAACTACTTCCCGCGTGGGTGTTGGTAGGTATGTCACTCGAGGTGTCGGGGTACGATGGAACCGCGTACTCAAGTAAGCACTCAGCTTCTAGGTTCGGCTCTCTCTGTCTCACTTAGGTGATGCCAGCAATGTCGTGTCTACTGTAACCATTGCATCAGAACCCACTACAACCAATTGGACACCCAATGCCCCCAACTCTTTGCCTGTCGGTACCTCCATTACCCCTATCTCTGTGTCTATCTCAGTATTAGGTACGAGTGTCTCCTCTCCGACCTCTAGTAAAGTCTCACAAGTCGGCTCCATTGTTACCTCCAAAGCAGCTATCTCCGTTGGTGACAGATGTGCCTCTGCTACTGCCTCCAGAAGAGCTCGTGTCTCTACAACGGGTTGCGTCGTAGCCGAAACTAGTGTCATCACCACTGGCTACTTGAACTGACCAAAACCTGTAATGCCATGTATGCCAACAAAAGCCAAATGTGTCGTAGGTAAGAGTACAGACCGTGGGAATCTCAATGGCGTAGCTGTAATCACCTCTACCTTCTCGTCCTCTTCCCCTTCCCCATCAGTCCCACCCTCCTCCAAAGTAGTCTCCTCTCGACCACTATCTGTGTTTCCACCGTCTGGCCTCGGTCATTTCCGTTCGATGGTCTTGGTGTCAAGTGTATCCAAATGTCTCCACTGCATAATCGATGGTTCGCCAAGCGCGAGTGGTCCCAATTTGGCTTCCAGTGCATCATTGGGGATCATCTGCATCGTTGCCTCCAGGAACAAGTCGATGGCATAATGCAGGATGTAGAATGTTTTGTGCTGCAGTGTCATGAATTCCGACATCCGTTCAGCCAACAACACTGCCCAGTCATATACCCTACCATGCAAAATCTCATTCATCATTGCTACATGTGGGAATGAACTATTTGAAGCACGGCTAGAGAGTGTGAGGCGACTCTTCACGATGTCCATCAAACAGTGCCAATGACCTTCCTATATATTGGATTTCTTCACCCCTTTGCCCTTTGATGTGTCTGAAAGAGCTTCCTGTTCTGCCTGCGACAAGTCCCCACACACAAGCTATATCAACTGCATCTTTACTTCCCAGCTCATCTTTTTAGATTTACTTTCTATTTTCCTTCTGCCTTGAGTATGGCTAGGTATCCCAAATACTCGTGCGAAATCGGTTGGTTTGAATGACACTACTAAGTTGCAACCAAGATACTCAAATGTACTAGTTTGAGAGAACATGTCATACGTTTCTATCATGATGTGTAGAAACCCTTCGTAGTCTCTGATACAAAATACCGGTATTTGTATTACCCATTCTACTTGTGCTTTCCGAATGCTAGCCTTCACCTAGTGATTATCTGGAGTCTCCTGCCACCACTTTCAGCATTCTACACCATTCAATCCTTCGAATGTAATACTCTGCACTGTAGGAATATCTGTCGCAGCCGACTGTTTTGGTTGCTTTACTTTCTTCTTACTTGTACCTGTACTGGTTCCTCCTGTTGCCCAAACTCCGGATGGCAATGTTTTCACATTCCGGTTCATGGCTGAATCTTCGTCCAGTTTCTTTTTCCAAGCCCTTTTGCCAGCTAAATGCATAACTGTCACTTCTTTGTCGTTTTGCTAGATAGATTCCAGACCATTAGGTCAGTTACTTCTTGTACAAACTTGTTTCAAAAATCCCTCTCCTGCCTTGGCATCCGTATGAGTTTGTACGACCCTCCCTCAAGGCCTTGCCAACACTATCTGCTGTGGCAACACAATCTGTTCGACTATGAAAGGTACAGCTACTCTCTTTTGTATTATCCCTTTCTTTTTGAAGAGTACGACCCTTGCTATTTGCTCGTTAATTCACCTCTGTATTAACCGTACGGCCAATATCTCTTTCCCACTTGTCGTACGGTCCTTCCTTCTCCCCAAAATACCTGTACGGTCGTACGGTGTTTGATTTATACTTTCTCCTGCCTTGAAGTGAGGCCGTACGGTTTCCCTACGGCTGTTATATGCACTTTGGAGGGTTGTACGGTGTTCTACATGGATCACATGGCAGTCTTCAGGGTTAATCATACACCGTACAGTTCTCTAGACTACTTATTCCGTTTGGAGGATGCACGGCCGTACGGTCTTTTAACAATTCTCCTAAGGTCCATACGGCTTCAACATTACACTGCTTGTTTCTTTCCCTTGTCGTACGATGTATCCTCTGTTGCTACTATATGCTCTTCAAAATCTCTTTTGCTGCCACCATACGGTCTCCAAAATCCCTTCTGATGTCATCGTACGATCTCCAAATTCTCTTCTGCTTGCCACCATACGATTTTTACATTATCCTTCTAAGTTCCCGTGCGGACCGTATGCCAATTCTACTTTATTGTTCGAGTGACTACCTTGGTTTCCCTCCCGTATGGCTAGACAGCTATATATATAGTTGATCTTTGTTCCTTCCCTAATGACCGTACGATTTCCGGTTTGTTTCTTTCCAGGTCGTACAGTCTTTAAATTCACTACTTATTTTAAGAATCCTCGTAATAATCATTTTCGTTATTATTGTTTTCGTACTCTTTTAACAATCCTGTCTTTTATTACTCTATTATTGTCCTTTATCATTCTACCTGCACTTGGAAAATATGTTCAACTTTGTATTTTATCTATATCTACTTATTTTACATAGATACATTATTTACACTCATTCTTCTCTCTCAATTGTTCGTCAACGGAGCAACATTTCTTTCATGATATATTTTTAACTTCAACCCGTTCACCGCATCTGGTACTTCTTTCCCGTTCAACGTCCATAACTTGATTGCCCCGTTATCGCCAACTTCTCGTATCTTGTATGGTCCAACCCATTTAACTTTGAACTTCCCTAGCCTGATCTCATTCCGCCCGTTATACTTCAACACTAACTGGCCCGATTGAAACTTCTTTAATTTTAAGTACTGATCATGCCATGCCTTCCACCTGTTTTGTGTAACTTCGGTGGCCCATTGTGCCTACAGCCGTCGCTCATCGAGTTTCTTCAGGTTGTACAATCTTTCCCTTAAGCTTTCCATGTCGCCTAGCTTGTTCTCAATTGCTATCCTCAAACTCAGTACCATGAATTCTGTCAGTACCACTGCCTCCTACCCATATATCAACTAGAACAGAGTATGTCCGGTAGTTACTTTATATGAAGTACAGTACGCCCATAAGGCTAATGATAACTTATCTTCTCAATCTTCTCCTTCAACTGCACAGGATTTATAAATCACTCCGACTAGGATCTTGTTCATGACTTAGGCTTGTCTGTTGGCTCTTAGATAGTACGGGCTTGACAGTGAATGATAGATTTTAATTCAGTAGTGAGCAGTCGAATAACATGATTAACAAAGTGTCCTCCCCAATCACTTGTCAACTGCAATAGAATCTCGTACCTAGTGATGATTTACTCATAAATGAATCTCGCTATGCTTACTGTCGAGTTATCTGATAGTGCACGTGCCTCCATCCACTTAGTCAAGTATTTCGTTACTACCACAATGTATCGGCACCTTCTAGTTTTGCTTAGCTTCAGAGGTCCAACAAAGTCCAATCACCATCTTTCAAAGAGTTCTTGTGCATGCAAGCGATTCAGAGGCATGAAGTCCCTCTTTAATGGTTTCCCAGCTCGCTAACATGTGTCGCATGCAACGACCCACTCTCTGGCATCGTTGTGTACGGTTGGCCACCATAATCCTACCAAAAGTATCTTCCGCACAATTGTGTCTACCCCCATGTGTCCTCCTACCAATCCTTCATGCGCGTCCTTTAGTACCTTTGTAATTTCCTCCTCTAGGACACACCGCCTTAGAATCTGATCAGGTCCCATTTTGTATAATAGTTTGTTTATTAACTGGAACGCCTAGCTCCTCAGCACCAATTTCCTTCTCTTATTCGGTGGCATCTCACTCGAAAACTGTCCTGTCGATAGATATTCTCCGATACACGTGTACTAGGATGGTAGTACTGTAACATAAAATAGTTGTGCATCGAGAAAGTCATCATTAACTCCTTCCGATGGCTCCCCTGATTTTATTCTCGACAAATGGTCTACACTGACATGACTTTTTCTCGGTCGCACCACAATCTTAAATGTGAACTCCTGCAATAATAGTAACCATCTACTTATCCTTCCTTGAATAATAGGCTTATTCACCAAGTATAGCAGTGCTTGATGATCTACACAGAATATGAATGGTGTTGCCAACAAATAATGTCTAAACTTTTGCACTACGTACACAATCCCTAACGCCTCTCACTCCGTCGTACTATAGTTTTTCTCTACCTTAGATAACAATCTACTTGCAAAATACATTGGATGGTCCAATCCGTGGTCACCTGTCTACACCAGTGTTGCTCCAATGGCATAATTCGATGCATCTACATGGACATGAAATTCTTTGTCCCAATTCGGATAGGCTAGAATCGGTGCCATGGCCAATCTTGTTTTCAATCCCTCGAAAGCTTCATTCTGTTCGTCTTCCCAATTGTAAGTTTCACCCTTGCAGGTGAGTTTGTCCAGCGGGTAGGAAACTTTCGCAAAGTTCTTAATAAATCTTCGATAATAACCGATGTGCCCTAAAAATGACTTTACTTCGGGCACATCTGTCAATGGTGGCATCTCCAAGATTACGCGGACCTTGTCTGAATCTGTCTTCAACCCTGCTTTACAAACTATGTGTTCGAGCAGCTTTCCCTATGGCACCATGAACCTGCACTTCTTTGGGTTCAACGCCAATCTTGCTCGTCTGCACCTCTCCATGCATTCTCCGACTGTCATTATGTGTTTATCCTCTTCGCTAAAGATTGACCAGTCATCTAGGAATGCTTTAAAACTTCCAATACACATTTTATCAAATATGTGTAGGATAATCCTTTGAAATGTCGCAGGGGCATTGCACAAGCCGAACGACATCCTGTTGTATGCATATACTCCATCTTCCACAATGAATGTCATTTTTAATTTGTCTTCCTCAGCAATGGCTATCTGATTGTACCCCAAGAATTCGTCCGTGAATGAATAAATTTCATGGCCCGCTACGTCCTCCAAGATGCTATCTGTGAATGGTATCGAGAATGGATCTTTAATTGTTACTATGTTTAGGCATCGAAAATCTACACATATTCTTATCTACGTTGTGTCCTTTTTCAAAGATATCACGATCGGTGATAGCCACTCACTTGTCTGCACTCAAGAGCAAGAACTTGCATACCAAGATGGTAGTATGACAATCTGAAATAGTTGTGCATCCGAAAAATCGTCGTTGACTCCTTCTGTTGATTTTCCCGATTTGATCATTGATAAATGGTCTGTGCTCACATGACTTTTCAAGCCGTACCACAATTTTGAATGTGAATTCCTGTAACAGTAATAGCCATCTTCTTATCCTTCCTTAGATGATCGACTTGTTCACGAGATATAACAGTGCTTGATGATCCACATAAAATACGAATGGCGTCGCTAGTAAATAATGTCTAAATTTATGTACTATGTATACCATTTGAAGTGCTTCTCACTCTATTCTACTATAATTCTTCTCCGCTTTATATAGTAGTCTACTCGCAAAGTACACCGGATGATCCAATTCGTGATCACCTGTTTGTGCCAACATTGCTCCAATTGCATAATTCGACACGTCAACATGAACATGAAACTCCTTATCCCAATTCGGATAAGCCAAGATAGGCGTTGTAGCTAGTCTTGTTTTGAATCCTTTGAAGGCTTCATTCTGCTCTGTATCCCATTTGTAGGGTTCTCCTTTGTAGGTTAGTTTGTCTAGCGAGTAGGATATTTTCGCAAAGCCCTTAATGAACCTTCGATAATATCCAATATGTCCAAAGAACGATTTTACCTCTGTTACATCCGTCGAGAGTGGCATTTCCAAGATTACCCGAACTTTGTCAAGATCTTTCTTTAAACATGCTTTGCATACTACGTGCCTTAATAGCTTCCCTTCCGATACCATGAATCTACACTTCTTCAAATTCAATGCCAATCTCGCCCCTTTGCATCTTTTCATGAATTCTCTGAGTGCAGTTATATGCTTGTCCTTCGCACTAAAAATTGACCAATCATCCAAAAATGCCTTGAAATTTCCAACTGACATCTTATCAAATATGTACAAGATAAATCTCTAAAATGTTGCCTGAGCATTACACAATCCGAACATCCTATTGTAGGCATATACTCCATCCTTAACTATGAATGTTGTTTTAAGCCTATCTTCTTCCGCATTGGATATCTAATTGTATCCGGAGAATTCATCCATAAATGAATAGAATTTGTGCCTCGTAACTTCTTCCAAAATACTATCGGTGAATGGTATCGAAAATGGATCCTTGATCGTTATTGCATTCAAGCATCGGAAGTCCACACATTCTTATCTAAGTGGTGTGCTTCAGAGATATCACAATCGGTGATACCCACTCACGCGTCTGCACCTAGAAAATAATGCCTATTTCCAACATTCACTTGATCTCATCAGTAACCCGTGCAGCATAGTTTCTATTCATCTGGTACAGCCGCTTCCGTACAGGTTATTGCTCCTTCTATCAATGGTATACGGTGGACACATAATTCCGGTGGTAACCCTTTCAGGTCCTTATATATCCACGCGAATACATCCTTATATTCCATGAATATTTTGAACAATGTCTCTTTCAAGACTAGATTCCAGTCATCTCCCACAAATATATTTTTTTGCGTCATCCCCTAGGTTCATCATTTTTACTGTAAGCTCTTCATACTTAATAGGTTTGTCTTTACTAAACGTATGCGCAGGCGTTTCATCTATCTGTGCTTCTCCTTCCTTTACTTCACTATATTCCTTCAGAAATTCATTCTCTTATTTTCCCTCTTCGACCCCTAACATGTTACAGCTTAGGAAGACCTTGTAGTCCTCCCTTTGCCAATAGAGTAGGTCATTCACAGAGTCCAGATCATCATCATTAGACCCTCCTTCCAACCTCAATATTGCCTCTTCGTTAGGTTCCATTCTTTTCTTCACCTCGTCGTCACCTCTGCCTTCACCTTCAAAATTCATCGATGTTTTCTCCTCTCCTACCATCTGTGTGTAGGTCGATTATGAATCTCTGGCCTCTGCCTTCCATGGACAGAGTATTCCGTTTCCAATCATGTTTCACCTTCGCCTGTACTAGCCAGCCCCATCTGAGGATGGTGTCATCCCCTTTTCTTTTTAATGGTATAACCATGAAATCCAATAAGAATGGTTATGTCCCAATGGTTACAAGTTGTGCCATCAAGGTCTCTAGAGGCTTGATTCCATGCTAGTCGGCAATGAGTAGTTGAAATGTAGGTGGCCACAACATAGGTTGTCCCAACTTCTCCCATACATCTTCCGGTAGTACATTCACTCATGACCCTCCATCTACGATCGTGTCCGTGAGTATGGTTCCGAGGATACCCATCTCTACTACTACAGGATGTCTTCCCATACTGAATGTCAGTAGCATTGGGGTGAATGTCAGTAGCATTGGGTCTATCGCAGTCGTTCCGCTGCCATCTTTTCTTATCTCTTCCATTGCTTTCAGGAGTGGTGTCATGTTCAGCATTATTGTTCATAGCTGAGGCATTGTAAGAAGGTCATTCAGTTTCATAGGAACTTCCATTTGCATTACCTGTTGTATAATATTTTGTTCTGCCAGGTTCCTCCTTGAGGTGCGGACAGTGTCTTTTGTTTGTGATTTCTCAACTACCATTTGCTTTCTAATTCCACTCACGCTTGTTGCAACCTTTTCTTTTCGTCTTCTACATCTGGATACGTTGCCTTCTTTGCTTGCTCGCGAGTGATGGCTATTGTTTCCTCCTCACATGTTTCAATACTTAACAAGCTCACCCCTTGCTTAGGGCATTTCGAATCCTCCTAGTCTTTCACACCACACCATCTACATAGCAACTATGGTGTTTCCTTCATGGTACAATCTCTGGCGAAGTGTCCCTAGAGGTTGCACACATGACATTGTATCATCAGCCGTCCACACGAGTCGTACTGTATTCAACTTCAGCCTCCATTATTGTTATTATTATTATTGTTACCACCTCGTCTGCATCGGTTATTATTACCGTACCCTCCTGAGGTTGCGTCATTATTCGTGTTTGTTCTTGTTGCTGCGACGGACACTTCCTACGTCAATAACACTGTTGATGTCCCTTCGTTTTCATATTGAACAGGCATTCCTTGGTCGAATGTCCCGCAATTTGGTAAATATTGCAAAATTGTTTCTCCTGGCAGGAGCCCTTTGTGTGGCGCTCCTCCTTATAGTCCATACACCACAATTCCCCTTTCACTAAGTCAGGATTCTTTTTAAGATTTTTGAACTCCTTCATCATCCGTAACATGTCCTACAATGCTTGAACCTTCTTACTCAACTCTTCGTCACTATTGTTGCTTTCGGAAGATGAATCATCTGAGTCCGACAATTTGTTTTTCTTCTTTTTGCTCGTTTTCTATTCACTCTCCAGATCCATCGCCCAATTATATGCATCTATGTATGACGTTGGGGGTACAATTTTCATCTTTTTCTTAAATGTTGGTCGTAGCCCTACAACAAACCATCTTTTCTTTAATCCGTCAGCTGTTTGGTTTTCCATTTTCCCCACCAGCTCCTTCAACCTTCTTGCATATACATGGATTCTTTCGTTCGTTCCCTGTTTCATAATGTATATTTCCGCTACTATTTCGTTATCTTCCGTCACTAGTCAAAATTCTACTATGAATTCTTTCTTGACATTCAGCCATTTAGTTATTTTCTGAGGATTGACATACAAGAACCAATCAATCGCTACACCCCGTAGGGTCGTCGGAAATTGTCCGATCATGTCATCTTGGTCCGTTACACCATTCGCCATCCAAATTGTTTCACATGTTTTACAGTGTCTCACTAGATTAGTCGTCCCATCACCATTAAACTTTGGCAATTTTTCCTTTGGTCCTACCATTACTAATTTCTTCTAAATCTCTGGTATTTGTTGTGTACCTGCGTTGTTCTACACAACCGCGCTACTTCGGACCACTCTCTACTTTAAACAACCACATCAACCGGTGTGAAGGGATCTTCTTCAAGCGAAGTTATTTGATTCTCTACCTGTATCCATTCGCCAGGTGTCTCCGGAATGAAGAGTTCACCACACACTCATGCTCCTTCAACACTTTGAGCCGTGCGAGTACCTTCTCTTCCGTTCGGGTTCTCTACCCTCCATTCCGATTCTCTACCCTCAACGTATACAAGTTAAGGAACTACTCCCTTGTCTCTTCCACCAAATTCAATCTCTGTCACGTTTCTTCGAGCAATTCCTCAGCACTTCTCAGTCTACAAGGTGAATGCACTCCCTCCATCAATGCTTCTTCACCTCCTCGATGTCCGTCGGTAAGTTGCTTAAGCTTTTGTCTGCACTCCGCCTGTTGTGCTAAAATTAATGCTTCCTGTGTTGTGCATATATCATCCCTGTCTTTTGTTTTATTCCTACCTTTATTAAGCAAATTCGGCATTAATCTTTATAACACCTCTTGTATACCAAGTTCAACTGGCAACAGCACCAAATGTTTACCGTACAGGGTAAATGGATACTTATCGCATTAAGGTATTAGAATGTAACACAAAACAAGATACTTTATTCATATAAGCAATATGCAACGATTACGATGATAATGATGTTCCAATAGTCCATACGAACGATGTATATATACTTTCCCGAAAGGGTGACTTAACCATCATGCGCCCTTTCAAATACAATTCTACCCATCAACTACAATATAGATTTTACCGACAACAAAGGGATCCTCCCCTATTGTTGTGAGAAAAGAGGAATCTCATGGGAAGTTACCTAAAGTAACAATTTTGCAAGTTGTAGTCATAGACACTTCCAAAACTTTTACCCAACAATATGCAAATGAAGAGGTAGACCCTAAGTGCATACGGCATGCTATGGCACTTGGGAATGTGGTTTTCTCATGTGATGTGTTGGTCCTTGGAGATCAATCTTGGTTGGTTGTCCATGATGGGGATTCTCAACTAGAAGTAATATAGGTGGTTAGGAGTCATAGGAGTGACCTTGGAAGATATAAGGATGAAAGTTTTAGAAGTATAGGTGGTTCCTTACCGGTGTACCTCTAATCAGCTCATTACTGCCTTTTCTCACCCTTATCTCCGTCACGTAGTGTGAAAAGGCCGTCCAGTTCTACCGATCATTCTAGGTCTATCAGACCCCACAGCAGTTTCTTTCGACAACATTGTTCCAAGAGCTCACATAGACAAATTGGGGCTCATCTCCACCCGTAGTCTTATCCTTTTGTGACTGATTTCCTTTTGCCAACAAAGGACTCCTAGTCTTTGCCTTGGCATTTCTCTACACTTCTCTTATCTTCTTCTTGTTTCTTATTGTTTGCTTTTCTCGGACACCGTTTGGTGCTCCTACTTTTGTCATTTGTCTTGTTGTAAACTCTCAGTCCCATAGACCTATTGTGGTCTTTTGTTGGACATTAATATTATTATCTTATCTTCTTCTTACCAGCCACTATGTGTCCCATTTGCTTCATTTACAGGTGGATTGGTGCAAGATTCTAAATAAGGACTGGAGTATTGATTAGATTGGTACATATAAAAGTATTCCATGGGAGGGGAAGGCCCATATGTTTAGTTACGAACTGGCTGTTTGGTTGTAGACCACTCGTATCATCTCGTGGTTTTCCCTTGTACTAGAGAGTTGGCAACTTCTTGGTTGGGGCAGTAAAATGTTCATAGTTTCAGACTTAAGATATTTTTTCCAGCCACTTGTGAAGCAATCTTGAGCATTACAATGCTCAACATTTATGCTAAGACTTGAGACTCCATTAGAGCAGCTATTATGCTTATATTACACCTCGGAGTTGGATAGGAGTGAAAAACACATGAGCTATCTGTAATGTTCCCATCATAAAATAATTAATTAATCAAACCTTTGTTTATGGGCCGATTGATTTAGTATATCTCGGACCCATTTTTATTTGTTTGTTTTCATAGGTGTGGCCATTGCCTATCTTTGTAAACTTTCAAAAAGTTCTTATGAAGGATATTTAAGCACGGCTTGTAGGAAGTAGTTGGTATGCAATTTGGATTATTTTCTTTGTATTGTGAATTCCTATTGGAGTTTAGTACTGTTCAAAATTTTGGAAGTGAAAGATCTTCCCTACTTGGCCCTTACAGTTTCGGTGTGAATCAACACTCACCCTACCGTCCATTGTACTTCTTTGCTTCAAATCTAGCAAATCCAGAACACCATTATAGTCTGGAATATATCTATATCTATCTATGTTATTTCATTATACTTTGGTGTCTCTTGTATACTTTCTTCAATTGTCCATTCACTCAAAGGCTTAGCGTTAGTGCATCTAAATATCAACTCTGTGCCGCATCTCACCCTCACCGAATGCTCCAACCCATTTTTGTACAGAAAATCCCCCTCATCATACAGCCTCCTAAGAGCAACCATACGGCCTTCAATCATGCACCGTACGACATACCCAAGCCGTACATTGCTACTCCCACACCGGAAGGACAAGTCTACCTCCCCAACTTGACCACACGGCCTGTCTTCTCCACTACCGTACAACCAATAGGTGACTACCTCACGGCCATTCAGCTGCTAGAATACAACTCACACATCTGCTCCTATTCCCCCGTACATTACCTCCATCTCAAACCGTACAGCCCCATATCTACCTTCCTGTACGGCCAATCTGCACACAACCGTACAGCCACTTTGTGCTTCCTGTAACTTGCTACCAGTTTGGGGTACAACACTACGAACGGAACATTTCACTATCGAGGATTACCAAGGAAACAGAAGGAAGGGTACAATCACTCTTGAATATTTGATTATGTACAATAGCATCATCCCTTTCCATTTACATGAAATCACAACACATATGCTACCCTTTGTACATGACGTTATGGAAGAAGGTTCTTTTGAGGATGGCGTGATGAGACATAACAAAAGCTCTATTATTCTGATTTGTGACAGCAGCCTTATTCCTTCATCCAAAGCAGCCATTGCTTACAGGGAATATGTAGAGAAATCTTACAAGTTTGGCACTTGGGATTTGGGGTCATCATGTCATCAGGATATTCTTCCATCATGGGATTCCATTGGAAGATGAGAAAAGGGCCTTAGTTGTGTACCCAAGGCACCAAGGGACCAAGTTAGTGCAGGATGTGGTCAAGCAAGGCAACCAGGTTTCAGACATGAATCAGAATTCCTTGTAGGTTTACATAACTTGCCTTATGTGACTTTGTTGTCACCTCTACTGGAGGTATATTTGAGAGTACAGTACATGGACTTAGTCAGTGTTATGGAGCATTCTAGTGTTTGAAGGTTTCAGAGGCAGAGAAAGAATGGTACAGTCAGCCCTAAAATTCTGATTCAAGACGGCAGCACTATATTACTTTACATTCATGCGCTAGCTAAATATGCTCATGAAGGTTTAAGTAACATTGATTCTCCATTTCAGGATGTACAGGAAGGAAGGATTAGACAAAATTTTGGTTAATGCTTCTTGTGAGAAGAATGTACTTGTTATCCTTTGGACAGCAGCATCAAATCAGTCCTCAAGAATGGAAGAGAGTTGGCTTGTGAAGGCAAGTAATGCCAAGCTTTTGGCTCAACAAGCCAAGCTCCATCTTTAGTACATCCATGGTATTCACCAATGTATAGATGATGATAAGCAAGGGTTGATTAATTCTTGAAAAAAAAAAGTTGTTGATCATTTTCTCAATGATGGCACTGTTTTTGTTGATGACACCTATAGTGGAGCAGCTGAACCAGAGGTGTTTTTACTTGGTGTTATATGAAATCATAACTCATTCATGTGACTGTCACTGACCATAACACTTATCCATGTGTTAGCTGGTGACTTCATCTTCAATGAACTGTCATGCCTTAGTAGCTGTCCTACTAGAAATTACATTGTGCCACCTGATTGTTCATGGTCTACATCAGCCATTCAATTGTTGAGGGGTGGGGGGAGGCATGTCTACTGGATGGACATGGAGTATAAGATGGATTCCTTTGCTTTGCATTGATATGAAAACACCTTTGGTATCATTCAAATTGCTGGCCAAGGTCATAGCAGCGGTATTGGGAGACTTTGAGTTGACTTATTAGCGTGTGAGAGTTCATTACATCCCTTTGTTATTTCTTCTTCATGGACAGTTGTTTCAAGATGATGTAGGGAATACTAGATATGGAGATGATGGTTTGATGCAATGGCATTTCAGTTACGGGTCAGACTGGCGCAATGTCAATGCTGAGAATTCCTTCTAAGCTTGGCATGGAACGCTGGGATCATTCTCAATTCTCGTTTGAATCAGGTCATTGGTTGGAGGTGGTACTACCATTGCTTGAGGGCAAGCAATCTTTGGGAAAGAAAAACGATAATGTCCCCATTTCCTATCCTTCATAAACATCAACTGTTTTTCAGATTTCTTTGGATTGGCCTATCAATGGGGTCTTATAGGACCATGAGATAGATACAGAACCCATCAAGAGGTTGCAACTTCGCATAGAACATCTTTTGATGGCATTCCAAGAGTTTGTCTGATGTTGGGTCAAAGACAATATCCTTAAATTTATGAGGTGCTCCCAAACTTTAGGAGAGGGCCTAATTTTTGTGGAGACTGCCAAACCGTTCTATGAGCCGTTTTGGATGTTTGGAAACAGTTTCCTAAATTTTAGGGGGAGACAGGCAGTTGGCCAGTTACATGCAACCATCATCGGGTGACCATGTGTAGCATCAGTTCTCAATTTCAGGGGATCCAATATAGGGGTGGTTGGGAATAAATTTTAAATATTAACCTCAGATACCGATTCGTGCCAGTAGGGCCTGGCTTCCACATCCGATGCGGACAGATGCGGGAAGCCTCCGGATGCGCTACGGGTGCTGCCCGGAAGCCACCCGCAGGGAATCCGGGAGCATCCGAACGAATCCGCGGGAGTTAGGCGGAAAATTAATAAAATAAAGTATATTTTAACTTAAAACTATGAAACAACATGTGACTAAAAGCATTTTTTCACAATAAAACCCTAAAACAACCCTAGAAGACAACATAGAAGCATTCACAAGAGTCATTTTAGAGTTTTGTTTGCACCTACAGCCACTCCTTCATTGTGAAGCTAAGTTCAGCATTTTCGAAGAGGATCGATCGAAGAGGGAGAGATAGCTTTCTCAAAGAAGTTTAAACCATTCAAGGTAAGTGATGAATCCTTTTCTTGAGTATTTAGATGAATTTTTTTGAGTTTTTGATGATTTTTTTAAGTTCTTGAAGATTTTTTTAAAGTTTTTTTCAAATTTTTTTTTTTGAAAGATATGTAGAAGCAACTTTGGGTATCTATTTTAGTAGTTTTTCTCACTTCTTTCCACTTGTATGCATGATCATTGATGTTCATCGTTGTTAGGAACTAATTAAAATTTATTTATTTTCTTATAAAATAGGTTGCAAAAAACTAGACAAGAATGGATACCGGTGGTAGTGCTAGTCAAAGTTCAGTGGGGGGCCAAGGAGGGGAAGGGACTGATAATTTTAAAATTGATGTAGGTTCTCCTTTGTGGAGACATACAACACGGATATCACAGGTTTCAGGAGGTGACTCATACTATTGGAAGTGCAATTATTGTCAAAGTAACAAAGGAAAACCTTTCAATAGCTCATATTCTCGAGTGAAGCTTCATTTTATGGGCCCTGCTGGCAAAGGATTTGGAATGTGCAAAGGCAAAAATGGTACTGGGATGACTAGCGCGGAAATACTTTCATTTGTAAGAGAACAAGAAGCTGCTGATGCATTGATCAATAGATCAAAAAAAAGCTACTATCAAGGTCCTTCCTCAAAGAGCAAGCCAAAGACACCCACTGAACCAATGGCATCCTCCCAACACCCATTCTTGCAGGTACCTGTGCCAGAAGAGGATGAGGAAGAAGTGGAAATTTCAACCCGTAAAAGAGGCCCATTGGACACCGCATTTAAAATGGGGGCAAGAGACCGCGCTGATGAAGCTATTGCACGTTGCCTCTATGCGAATGGGCTTTCTTTCAACTTGGTGAGATCACCATATTGGAAGGAAATGGTGGCAGCAATCAAAGAATCACCAGCTGACTACACAAGCCCGGGCTATGAAAAGGTGCGTACAACTTTATTGCAACAAGAGAGGGCACATATAGAGAGAGACCTTCAACCAATCAAAAAATCTTGGAAAACTTTGGGTCTAACTATTGTGTCAGATGGTTGGAAGGATACAAGAAACCGGCCACTGATTAATGTGATTGCAATTTCCCCCAAAGGGGCAATGTTTTTGAAGGCCATTGATTGTGAGGGGCAAGTAAAGGATTCGGAACTCATTTCTAGAATTCTCATTGAGGCCATTGAGATGGTGGGTAGTGAGAATGTGGTACAGGTGGTCACTGACAATGCCAAAAATTGCAGGGGTGTGGGTGCTTTAGTTGAGAGTCGGTATGACCATATTTTTTGGACTCCATGCACTGTTCACTCCCTTAACTTGATCATGCAGAGGATTGGCACTGAAGTAGATTGGGTGAAGAAAATATATGAAGAGAGGGAGGACATACAGATGTTTGTGACCAACCACCACATGTCACAATCCATTTTTAGAACATACTCCAAATTGGAGTTGCTGAAGGTAAATTAATTTTTTTAAATTACTAAGTTTCATGGTTTTGTAATTTAGTTAAAAATTAAAATTTATAATTATATTGTCGATTGACATATTGTTAACTTGCTTAGGTTGCTGAGACCCGTTTTGCATCTCATACAATCGTTATGAGACGACTCCTCAAGGTAAAAGATGCATTAAGTCAAATGGTCATCGGTCATCAATGGGGTGTATGGAAGATCTCAAATTCAGAAAGAGCACAAAGGATCAGGAATTTGATTTTGAATGAGAGTTGGTGGGCTCGTGTGGCATATGTATTGGATTTCACCGAGCCCATCATGACTATGCTCCGTTTTGCTGATACAGATACACCTTTCTTAGGGGATGTGTATGGCATGGACACCATGGTTGAAAGGTAAAACATTCTATACAAGCACATGAGAGTGACCCCACACAATGTGAAGCCTTATGCAAACAAGTGCAAGCAATTATCAACCATCGCTGGAATAAGATGACTACCCCATTGCACCTCCTTGCATATGCCTTATCTCCTAGGTACTATAGTGAGGAGATAGCTGGTATGCCGGATAGAGTTGCACCATTTGCGGATGAGGAGGTTGCTGAGGGGTGCCACAAAGCCCTTTCAAGACTCTTCCCACTGGAAGAAATGCATGAAAAAGTGAGGGAAGAATTTGGGTTGTTTGCTTCGGGGTTAAAGCATTCTCCATTTGCACTAAAGGACCAAAATAGAATAGGAGCTATCACATGGTGGTACATGTATGGTCAACCTTTCAAGCATCTTCAACCTCTTGCAATCAAAGTCCTATCACAAGAAAGTTTTTTATTTTGTTTTGTAAATTTGTTTTAAATTTTTATGTTTACACTTGCATTGTAGAATTTAGTGTTTCACACATTCTATAAAATTAATTTGCTTTTCATTTGTATGTTTTGTGACAACTATATAGGTTGCTAGTTCGTCTGCTGCTGAAAGGAATTGGAGTACATACTCCTTTATCCATTCGGTGAAGCGCAACCGGTTAGGCTCCAAGAAAGCTGAGGACTTGGTCTTTGTCCACACCAACTTGCGTCTTTTGTCATGTAAGAATGATCATTACAAGGAAGGGGCAACAAAGCTTTGGGATGTAGCCCCTGAGTGTGCAGATTTGGATGCAACACTTCATGATCTTGTTACAGTTGGAGACGGTGATGATGTTAGTGTGGCACGTGGTACATCTAGCATAAGTGGAACCATGCTTGGTTCAAATGATCTTTCAGCAGTTGGAGATGACAATGAGAATGTGGATTTTCTTGCAAATCCCTATGATTCAGAGCCAGACTCTGATTGATTGAATCTTCAAACTTCAATCATTTACCATGTTTTTAAATTTTATTTTGTTGGAATCTTGAACATGACCTATTTGAACTTATTGTTTAAGAGTCAAGACTAAATGCTAATGTTGGACAAGCACATATTGATATTGATATATGAATATCATATGAATTTTGAAATATCTTGAATTTTGTTTAAGGGTTCAATTAACTGTTAAGTATCATAGATTCATAGTCATATTATGCTTTATCAAATGATTTGTTTTGGTATCTTTCTTGCATTTCGTTGCATATGTTAATATTATAATATTATATATATATATAGACGTTTCCTCCCGCATCCGCATCCAAAAAAAAAAAAAAATCCCCGCATCCCGTATCTGCTTCCGGAATCCGCTTCGGAATCCGCATCCGAATCGGTAACTTAGATATTAACTATTAAGCAAGATGAGATTCAATCTGACCAACAAGAACTGATCAACTAATGTGCCAAAAGGATTCATTAAACACTTCTACACTTGTAGGATATTGATGATCAAAGATGACCGTCCTGAAATTTTTGTAAATATGCAAGCTGAAAACATCATGAACTACATCTCACGTGGACTTAGTAAAAATAAATAAACAAGACATTAGACAAGAATGACACGCTATCAGGTATTAACTTTAATGTTTAATTTTAAATAAATAAACAAAAGTACTTTATAATAAGAACATTGTGGAGGAATAATAAAGTTACTTTAATATGATATTCTAAATCTAAAGTGACTTTTTGAATAATAAGGCTAATTCATTACCGATCAAAAAAAAAAGGCTAATTCATTAAAATAAAGAAAAGTGACTTATTATAAAATAAAGTTACTTTATTAAAGCACTTTATTATTATTTCAATAAAGTGATCAATTAAAGGGCCACACTATAATGTTTTGATAAACCATTTTAATATTAAAAATTTATTAATTCTAATAAAGTGGCTTGATGACAGGTCCAAGTGGTATGGCTACCTAGGGAGGCATAAGGTTGGTTTCTAAAAGATAAAATTAAAATTAAAAAGCTCATGACCTGGAACCCATTTTTCGAGGGTGAATGTTTAAACTTTAGACAATAAAATGAAAAATATTGTATTAATAATATATAGCGCAACCCTGAAAGAAACGTGGCTTCTTGGAGATAATAAAAAGACATTTTGGAGGAAAAAAGGAAATGATTCAGCCTTTAAATTTTTGGAGAACTTTGCTATTAGCTTGGAGAAGAGAAACTAGGGGTTCTCAGAAAAGCAATCAAAGAGGGATGATTTTCTTCCTGATTCAGTTACCTGCAACTGTGAAAGATCACCCAAGGGTGGCTCTACAGGAAACTTTACATAGGGGTTTCAGTTGTGTTTCAAATTCAGAGGAAATTAATCATGAAGATATTCGTTTTCCAATTGCTTCAGAAATTATTGAAAGGGATTTATCAGGAATTCAGAATATCTGATCACTTTCAACACCATGCAGTAGCTCCAAGAACATCTAAAGCCAACCACACTGAATTTCTGGCCAAATAATATCCTAGGAAGGTGACATTGGAGTTTGTGCAGAACAGCAGTTTCAGATCAGACCAAATTTACAGAGCTTCAGAAACTGATAATTTCATCAGTAATTTCCTTTATCAAAAAACTATTAATTTGCAATCTGGCCTTGAACTGTGGATTGCCAAGCAACTTGAAGGTTTGAAGGGATCGTACTTATGACAGCAATTTCCAGATCTGTCACATTAATTTTGCAGTGTAAGCATATGTACCAGATTTCCAATACTTACAATTAAAGCCCCAAGTTTGTTGAGTGATTATTAGTCCCCTTTTTGTAATTGTTTTTACTTATTCTGGTCAAGTTCGCCAGTGGAATCACATCTAACTGACAATTGGGCTTAATGCTGAAGAACAAGGAATTCTTCAAATTCATAGGACATTTGTAGAAAAATGAGAAATTCACTGAGTGATGATTCGAGAATGGATATGGTGAAGAGTTCACTTATAAGTTATTTTATTTCATTCCCTTCTAGCCACAAACTTCCAATTTTCAAAAGTACCAACTTGGGCACCACTTTAGTAATTGCCTTGTTTGCAGGTCATGACCAAATGAATGATATGATATGATAGATTTTAATGACGTCCACGAGACTAAAGTAGTCTATGGGACCCATGCAATCGCCCTCCCGAGTCAGGAGCCAAACTAGTCAGTTGCAAAGTTTTGGTTAACTTGTCTCTTCTTCTCTGAATTTTGATAATCAACTCCGCTGTTCTCTTCACTTGATCTTCCTCAAATAAATAGTTGAAGTCCTTGTTCTGCAGAATTTTTGTATAATCAGATCTGATGTCGTTGTAAGCCAAGCATTCCATGACAAAGTGTTGCTCTGTCTCCACTGTTCCCATATTGCAAAATAAACATGTTCTGTCTGCCCACTCTTCCTTTGGAACTTGCCATCTACCAGTTTCACATCGCAGCTGATGTGAACTAGTTCTAATTTGTGCCATCAACATTTTTGCTTTCCAGTTAATAGGTGCCCTTATATAGGCCTTTTCATCATGACTAGAAGTGGGATTAAATTCTTTAATGTAATAAGATTTTTTCCTCCCTATGTGTCTTGTCCACAGAATATTGCGAAATTTTTCATTGACAAACTTTTTTATTTCTTTAATGTTATCCGGGCAAGCTTGGATGTTGATATCCCATTTTTGCATCCATTTGTCATTTTGTTTCATCCATGTGCTTTTCCGCCTCTCAAGTTTTTCCTCTATTACCAACTTGGGCCAACGATGTGTTTCTAGACCTTGAGTTTTCTTTAAATAGCTTAGCATTCGGGTCAATGCGACGGCTTCTAATGGGAAGGAACCCACCTCCGCCAAAAGGATTTCATACGGAACTGTGGTCTTGACTTTAAGATTGCATGTGATAAAGTGTTTTTGAATTCTTTCTACTTGCCGCCATTTCTGTTTGGACATACTACCGCCCCACACTTCACATCCGTATAGAATAACCGGAGTGACCAGCAAACCAAACAGAGTTTTCATGGTCGTCCAATCCCATAATTCTGCATTCCTGCACTTGTTTTGTAAAGAGTATAACGCCTTCCAGCCCCCTTGGATTCTTTTCGATCTACAAGTATCCCAGTTGAGTTTGTTATGAAAATCGATGCCCAAGTATTTGTACTCTTCCACAATCTCAAGGGGGCTATTTTCAAACAGAAACTTGTCTTGTATGCCCCTATTCTTTTTTAGTGAGAAGATCATAATTTTGGTTTTGCTAGTGTTAACTTGCATTCCTACATCATGGCAAAAAAATTCAAGTGCTTTCAAGTGCTCTTTCAAACCTTTAGCTGTTCTAGCAAGAATAATGAGATCATCTGCATATAAGAGCAATCTTATCACGAAGTGGGCCAGCTGCACCCCCTCACCATTGATCTTGTTTATCCACTCTTCTAACTTGTCAATATAAAGCCCAAATATCTGCCATCCCCTGGAAGGAACATATCTGCCACATCAACAAAGTTTCTAAGCATTCCAAAGGTGACATATTATTTGTAGGGGGCATAGAGTATAGGTTGGTACTATCAGGGGAAGGGCGAAATTTCGGATTCGTGGACGAAAGAGGTCAGTGCTTGTTATTGGAGTTGACCCTCCCATACAGGGAAGCTGACTATACCATACAGTGAGTTTGATAGCATTTAGTGGAAGTTCAGGGACTATAAAAGGAATTCATGGAACTTGCACAGAACTTGTGAATGAATGGGAGTTTCCTGAAGAATAACAGCAGTAGTAACTGAAATCAGAGTTCTATTTGCTAGATGCCTGGTGACTCATTTATTCGAGTATTGCTTAATAAAACTTTCTGCTCTTGTAATGTCTGATATCACATGTATTTGGCTGATTATTGAATATATTGATTTGATATAACTTCACTACAGTTTTTTATCTTCCACAGAATGAAGTGTATTTTATAGTATGCTCATGCATTCTATACATAAGACGTTATTGAATGGAATTGCATTAGTTGTGTCTATACTCTTAAAAATATAACAAGTCACCTCTTCCTTTCAAGTTAACAAAAAAATAAAAGAATAAAGAGAGAAAAGTGGAAAATCTGCCAGTTTGTCTGAATTATGGGGCAGGATTATTACATAAAGTGTTGAAGCACACAGAGTTTATGAATCTTTCAAGGCATTAAATCAATAGCTAACGTCTAATAAAGTAAAAATTACAATGTTATTACTAAATGATATTTGTGAAATTACATAAAGGTTCAATTTATCTTTTATAAATCACTATTCTATAAAACTTGATTAACAATATACACCATTTGGATAAAAGGTTGTATCAAAAAATTGTATTCCAGACTGAATAAATCCCGGGCAAGACCAGAGGTTTTCTTTACTCTATCCTTTCCTACTAGTGCCCGCACAGAACGGAGACTGTATTTATTTGATTTTACTTTAATTATAACCAAATTATTGGGCTTTGGCCTTTTACTAATCAAAAGAAAAAATGTATCAAAAAAGTATGTCGACCTTTTTACTAAAGCTGTACAGAATTAAACTTGCAAAACAGATAACTTCATTTTGTTTGTCAAGCACAAATATGGTAAAGAATATTGAAAATCACACTCCATTCAAATAAACAGATATAGAACAATAAAACAAAGATTGGAAGAGAAAAAGTACCAAGGCTTTCAAGAATCCCTTTAATATTTGCTCGTGGGTCCTGCAAGAGCAATTGCTATAAGTTCTTAAATATCTCAAGAGCGCTGATGACTTAGCTTTGCAAACAAATTACAGGCATAAGCAAAAGCCTTGCTTGATTTACATATTGACAGAATTATTTATCCAAAACATAAAGAACATTTTACCAAATACAACTGGGTGATTGCAACTTACAGCAAGTACTATCATTGCTAATGGATTTGCATGGTTTGATGCTGATGATGTATAAGCCCCCACATCAGCCACAAAGGACTTAAGCTCGCCTTCCTACAAAGATTAAATATATAATTAACTAAAATCAACTTATCCATAGATATAATTGATGTAAAAGAAAATTAAAAGAATACAACAACAAGACAACTAAAATTGCTCTGAGATTAATCTTTTTAAATGTATGATCCAAATTCAGAATTATGTCAGTCCTTCAAGAGATGAAAAAAGTTGCAACGCAACAACCAAAAACAAACATTTCAATCACTATTATGCACGTATCTGTTAATTCATGCTAATGCACGATTTTCAGTTTCTGCAAAAATAAAAGCACATGACTTTCACAAAACCATATTACTTGAATCCAAATCAAGTTGATCCTATTTTTTAACATTGTCACAAAAAAAAACATAAATTGGCATATTTCAATAAAGTTGCCTGTTATTATTATTATTATTATTATTATTATTATTATTATTATTATTATTATATCCTTGTTTATTCTCAATAATAAATATTATTATTACTCATTCATTATATTATTATATTAATAATATTATGTTAAAATATATTAACAATGTAGATAATTTTATAATAAATTATAGATTTATCTATTCCTTAATTTTGTCTTTATTATTTATTCCTAAATCCTATTCTAGATACGGGAACATCAAAGTAGGTATATGTTCAAGTTGCAAAGAGGAATCAGTGATTTCATTAGGCAAGTATTGTTATAACGAGTTTCCGGATTAGATTGTGTAAAGATTTTTTTCATCACATTGTTTTATACCTCTTGCTCTCTCATCTTGATGATGGATCACGTAGTGTGATTCGAAACGTTGACGAAAAAAATCTTTACACGATCTAATCCAGAAACTCAGTATAACTATCATGGATTGTGGAAATCTGATCGCATTAATAGGCAAGTATTGTTCAAGAGTTCCATTTAACCAAAGAACACATGAGCTATGTCACAAAGCTTAATGTAATTCGTCCCAAAGCTATTAGTTCCTCTTACTCGTCAACTCTTGAGTTGCAAGTGAAGTGAGCAAAAAATATAAGAAAAAAAAGTCTATCTCATGTTTCAAATGAATACTATGAGCTAGTCATTTTTTTTTCCAAATCTTCCATTCATAGAAACTTTGCATTTGTTTTACGTAGAGGTTTTAGAATTTAAATTAGAAAAATTTATAATTTTACAAATTATTACTAAGTATTAACAAATTTCAGAGGTTTCAATTTTAAAATTTATTAAAATTTGATAATTTAAAAAATTTATTCAATTTTAAATGTTTATAAATTTATTTAAATGTGAACATTAGCAAAACTTGAGTGTCCCTATTATGTTTTTAATAAATATATAATGTCACCATACCCCCATTATCCATATAAAAAGGTTCTCTATCCCAGCATCTCTGACGAAAGACCCCTATCATTGCACTATCCTCATCCTGAAAAAAATGTGGAACATGGCTGGTAATTGCACCACATGGTCTATTAGCTAATCGGCCTTTATAAAGACAAACAACCTGATCTCCAATAAAATATACTCCAAAATATTCTTTTATAGATTTATCATATCTTGCCTTAATTGCCTTTATAAAGTATTTCCACAGAATCTAACATATGTTTTGCCTTGATTATATATTGCATGTTCTCACAACCATTGGAAAGTCAATTCCACATTATTCCATATGGTGTAACTTGTCTATAATTTTGGCAACATTTGAGCATGTCTCAAAGTAAAAAATTGAAGTGTTGTAATCTTCAACTGAAATAAAATTCCAACAAGGGACTCATTTGATTTTATATTTTTAACATTCCATCAATTCAACTTTAGATGGGGCAAGGGTGTCAAACAAATCATGCAAAATCATCTAGTACACTCATTATAAAGGGACTAATATAAGATGCCCAATATTCTAAGGGACTGTAATTTGTGTTTTTGCATTAGCTCGCTATTTCCTTGAGACAAAATGAAATATCCCAAACCAAATATCGATACATTTTTTCTATCTTTGCCAATATTTGATGCATTATTAGAATGCAAAGAATATTTGAAATTCTATTCACATTGTTTCTATTACCAATTCAATAAGTAGATAACACTCATCTGCTCTAAAAATAAAGAACAATTCTGAAGAAGCGGTCGCTCTGTACCACCACTTCCAGTCATTCTAGATTTGTCAGGCCTTGCAGCAGATTTACTCATCAGCGTCACCCCTCCAACAGCTCTCAGCGACAGTTTGGGGCTCCTACTTGCCCCAAACCTTATACTTTGTTGGTGGACTCTTTCGGCCAAGGAAGGACCATTAGTCCTTGCCTCGTTGTTCGCCCCTTTGTTTCTTTTATTTCCTGTTTGTTCTTTCACGGACACCGTTTGGTGTTCCTATAGCCAGTTGTTTCTTTGTTGGAAGCTTCCAGTCCCATAGACCCTTTGGAGGTCTTTCATTGGACATTAAAAAAAAAATCTTATCTTATCTGAGCATACTAGCCAATTCAATGTTGCAAATTTGTATACCATTTCGATATCAATTACGGATCTGAAAAATAACAAGGGATGAACAAAGGATTTGCATCTTCTACCAAAATAGTTCCTAGTGGACAGGTTGTTAAAGGTAACTACTGATACAGACAACAATTGACCATTTGGATATATTCCATTTCTATCGCCATGATCGTTCCCACAATCACTAAGATTAAAAATATCCACAACAAGTCGATACCTAGGTCAAAGATGTGTTTGAGTTTGTGCTAGCTACTTGAAGTCTAACATGTGTTTCAAGATAATTGAACCAAAGACAAGTTCAGTCTTTGACTTTCGTGATCCTCAAACAATGGGTAACACGTAATAACACATCTGCCTAGAATAAATAATATCGATGTTGTTATGCAACCTCCTAGAATACTCTTTCCCATGAGGTACAAGGAACCCAAGGACCATCTAAAATGCTTTATCATAGTAATTGAATAACTCAACAGGTGATTTATTTCTACCTATCCACAAGAAGAGAATGCGTTTGATTTCAATAGTTGATTCAAAGTTTTATTTGGAAATACCCAAATAAAACATTATAAGATTTTTGCATCTTCACACTTTATTATGTTTGCACAAAACTTTAGCATTGTAAGGTTAGGCTGAATAATATTTTCCTAATAATAAAATTATAGGCTTCCTCTTTAAATATTACTCTTCTTGTGTTTTGGTGTATCGGACTTATTGAGTCAGCACTGTGATAAAACCCCAGTGGCTTTATGAAACCATTACTAGTTTAGTCCGCAACCTTTAATACTTTAGGAAAGACACTAATAAAAGGATCGGGTACTACCAAACTTTGAGAAAGAAAATATATTATGCATTGATGCTCTAATTTACTTCACAGCTAATCTAAACAAAGCTTCAACTAAATGATTAAATCTCAAGAGTTTATGACATTAATCACGCTATGAACTCAAGAGCATTGACTGTAATCATTTGGTGTCTCTTACAATGTTTATGAAATTGTTAAATAATGAAATTATGATTGTATTAAAAATTAAAACACTTGGCTCCTGTCAAAAGTGAGTATAACCAACCGAAAAGAAATAATAGACACACTTGAATAGAATTTTACAAATGCTATAAAAAGCATGAACTAAAAAGAAAAAATGTCTAAAAATAGACCTGATTAAGATAACTAAAAATCATGCCTACATGACCATTAACTAAGCAAAAATGTAATAACTAAAAATAATGCCTACAATTCACGGTTGTGAAGGGAAATAATACTTGACCGAATACCCCACATGGCTGCAAGTGTAAGCCATGGAAAGCAAGGAATACTGCCCAATCAGTGGCGTATGAAACCACAGAGGCAAACACCTAATAAAGGCGCACAAGTGCAGATCAAAAGGTAGGTTTGTGGCCTTCAAACCCCAATCGCCCACAATATATCTCAAACGCAGGCTCTAGTATTCAATCGCAGCCTGTAAAAGTATAATAGCAGCCCTGCAAGATTGTATACAATCACTCCAATAATGATCGCTGCCTCCTCAAGATGAATCGCAGCCTCTAAGGGTTGATTGCAATCCCACATTTATGGAACGCTCCTCCTTAAAGACAGATTGCAGTCTTTCTATATGGAGATCGCAGCCATGTAATCAGACTTGCAAACAATAATCAGATAATCACCCAACTAGTGATTAAATAGCAGACTTGTAGGCATCCGATTGCAGGGACAATTGTCGCCCAAATGCTGAGAATATGTATGCCAAAATGCAGAGATACCAAACACCCAACTTGCAGCACCAAATTTTGAATAAAGAATAGGAAGATGCCCAAAACCAACTTGAAAATATAATTCAATTCACTATACCTCAGCAATGAATTCAATGCAAAACTCAGTTTCAAAATGCAGATTCAATTGCTTTACAACAGCAGCAATTGATGAACAATTCAAGAGGAATCAGTCAGCAAGAAATTCAGAAAACTCAAACCCTCACCAAAATATATCAAATGCAAAGACAAGAATGGATCTATTTGCTTCATGAAATCTCTTTTATAATGCAACTTGGCTTCTCCAATACACCTTTCATTAAAGTTGCTCCATCAACACGCCTTTCAATTAGAAGCTTCCATCTAATTATCATAAATAAATAACTCTCAAGCACATGCCTTCATGAAGACACTTTTCACTTAAGAGGTTTCTTCACCACACCATCAAATTATAACACTCATATGATAGTTGTTTATTAAGATAATCTTAATAAACAACTTATAATATAAAACTCCATGAGTTTACCCAATCAATCTTTGAAGAAATCAAACCACCTGGTGCCTCAGCTACACTGTTGAAAATTGGAATTGCCCACGATTGACGTACTATAAATAGCGAGTCAATCAACACAGACCCTCAAATCACACTGTCAACTCGCGAGGGTCGCAATGATGAACTGACTAAGCACAGCTACAGAAGCCTACACTAAAATGGGGGCATTACAACGGGTCAAGGTTAGAATGACCTGTCAAGAACGGCTCAGCTCACTGACCCGGGAATCCGTCTAACTTGTGGTGAGTTATGGAACACCAATCCAAAAAAAAGGAAATCATAAAACTCAACAAATTGGAAAAAAAACAGCATTTCTACAAAATTCAGACTTCACCAAATTTCGCATTCCTAGGGTGCTCACTAGATGATCAATAAAGTCTTACTTTTAATACTGTCAATATCCATTCTTAAATACCCACACAAGCACTCCTTCACCTGAGAGGGGTGACCCATTAAAGGAGGTCTGTCAAGCATAAATTTATTAACATTGCCATATTTGGTTACCCATGCCAAAAGAGGTCATCCCTTAGGAATTTTTTTTTTTTTTAAATGCATGTTGGAAAGAGGGTCGGCCTTAATGAACATGCACATATTTGTTTTCCAAATTTAAAATCACCCAAAATGGGGCAACACAAGTAGAAAGGTTGGCTTCATCAATTGAAGAATTATTTTGCAATGTTCAAACTCCTCCAAAGGGGCACTAGACCTTGGCTGGCCCATGAATGCAATAAAGTCTGTTATATATGCAATTTATTATCTCCTTCTTGTCCAACAAACTCTCAATTTTAGTGAATGACCTAATTTCTGCCTTTTAAGATCGACAATGATTTTCAACAATGATTTTCAACATATAGTCATTAAGTCTTATATTTTCTGTGTTTCTGACAAATTCTAAAAAAGGGGGTGAACTCTATATGCTCAAGACAAGAGAAACCTTCTTTGATATATACATAGATGGATTCATTCCTTCTTTTTTATGTTGAATATTTATGATTATTCTTCCAACGGAAATGAAATACTAGAGAGCATAAGTTAGGAAAACCAAGAAAATTCACTTTATTCACATAGTAGAAACAGTTGCTGATGAAGTAGTTGATGCTGAATTAAGTACTTACAGCCAATGAATTGCATAAAGGAATTGCCTCTATCTTTAAACCAGGAAAATGTCCTATTGTGACGGCAAGACCATGTTGTTCATTAATAATCCTACGACGAGCAGCTTTGCTTGTCTCATAAGTGGGTTGCCTCCACTTTATCTAGACAAGCAATAAAAATCAATCAATATCATCTTGAAACTTGCAACCAACGATTCATTGAAAAGTTATACCATCTTGTATGAAGCATGAAGTCATTTGATTATTTGGGAATCAGAACACCCACCTCCTTTTGTTCATTACTGATTGAATCTGGACCAATTATACCCGTAGCAAAACATGCAACTGTGGGGATTCTTGAACCTAAAATCCTTTTTAGCTGCATAAATTCAACAGAATCACATTTATCATAGTCAGGAAACAACCAGAATATGATAGAATCCTCAATGACAGCAAACACAGGTATTCCCAAGAATAAACACAACTTCACAAACAACAGTTTCCAAGCTATCAGAATAATTGTAGTCACCCTAGCATAGCCAATTAAGATAAAGATCAAAATGAAAATGTGAATAACTTTCATGCAAGATATGTATTCATGACAAAAGTATTTTTCTAAATTGGAAAACATACTAGGATGGATATCCTTGACAAGTTGAACTTTTGGCCTGCAAAGGCGATTGCAAAGTTCGGCCGAATTGGTTTTGAAAGTATCTTGTGCATAATCTCATCAATGGCTACCTATTGTAAAATCAGAACAAATAATTACTTTAAATGATAAAAAAATCAACATGCTAAACATCACAGAATTAATCAAAAAACGACTCATGAAAGAAAATATTTAATATGAAATGAATGAACTCAATCAACTCCAACAGCTTGCCCAGAAAAATCTAGAATAAAAACACACTAAATTCAAAGACTGCATTATGTCTTGCCTTACACTCGTGTGAAGATCTCAGGGCCTCTCTGATTAAGAAATCTAGACAAATGCTACTATAGGACCTCTTAATAATGTACTCTTTAATATTTATTTTTTGTCAAAAAGTATGTATCTTTTATTTTTGAAACAAGCAAACAAGCACTTTGACTACAAAAAAGTCATGAACCATGCCTCCAAAAAATTGTATTAAAAGGAAAATTGTATTTCAATTATTATAATTTTATTCTTAGTTGCCACTATAATGCATTACACACCATGTAGCACTAATTACAAGCACTTATGCTGCAAGAAGACCAGGAATGTGATATGATTTGTTAAACTGTACTGATAGCTTATTCCCACAACTATCAACTCTTGATCAGCAAGAAGTGTTAGCTTCAAAGAGGTTTCACTTGTATATTTTCTACTCATACATTTTGGCTTCCATACTTCATTGAAAACTACACACTGTGCTTATCATTCACCAAACGAATGGCCTTACACCAAGATATGGGCATTTACAAGACTAAGCTTTCACCATGGTAGTAAGTCGGATTTCCAAACTATGATTTTTTTGTAAAATGCCCTTATACCAAAATATATACTTTTGTCAAAATAATATCCACTTCTGTATTTTGATCAAGACGTCAGACTTGCAGTTGTCATTTGTCTCAATGACATTATGAGGATCTCAGCTTCTAAAGTACCCTACGAATGTGACATAATGAGGGAGTCTCTACAGCTGATCATTAACAGTTTTCATGGATTAGGTGATACCAAGAGCTCTTCCTATGGTAAGAGGGTGAAGATTTTAGAATTGATGGATAGGTGACAACATATTTTCTCCTGATTGATTTGGAATGTGATGACCTCATTCTTCAGGTGTTTCATGTTTTCATAGCTACAATCAGTAAGGATGGTGAAGAAACTATAGCTTCTTGAATGCAAACCACTAAGGTCATAATCATTGATGAATGTGATGCTATTTTCCAGCCCCTTTTATCTATGTTGCTGGCTGTTTTGAAGCAAGAACAAGGTATTTCTACAACTAAATATGAATTGGTCAGTAGTGTCTTAAAACAATGTGAGAAGCTGAAACCATTCTTCAATGATGAAAAGGCTAATGCAGTGAAAACTGGGAAATTGTCTTGGACTACAAGGAGCTTGTGACAAAACTTCAGGATATTTCTTTGATTATGTATGCTGCAACTAAGAAAAAAGAAGCCTGCATTGGAGTATCATAAAAGCAGTAATTGATCCAATTATGCAATTGAGACTAATGATTTCCATAGTGTATCTTGTGATGGGTTCACTAATATTCTTTTAGATGAAAAGGATGGTGAAAAGAAACTTTCAGATAAAGAGCTTGAAGACATAAAATCATCTTTGGGCGATAGATTCTTTGCACATTCTAGCAATGAATATTCAGATGACTTTTGGTTTGATTTCCAAACCAAACCACTGGAGAGTAACTTGTTCGAAAGTATATCATTCATGAGGAACATAGTAAAACCACTATCTTTGAACAATGCAATCAGCCTATCAATATATGGGATCTGGTGTGTTGACACCTAAGTATGATGAAGACCCTTAATGGAATGAATTTCCTTTAAATTCTGATATTTCTCTAGTTTTAGGGCACAACATTTCAATGAAATATAGCTTTAATGGTGCTGATGACAAAATTGAGATTTTAGTGCATGGAGATGATCTTGAGCCAAGGCCTGGTGACTTGGTTGATTGTGATCTTCAGCCTACTGCTGAAAATGATATGGGAGAGGCAAAAATGATATGGGAGAGGCACAAATGATTTGGTACAGCTTTGGAGACTTTGACCACAGGTACGAGTCTAAATATGATTTTTACATGCATCAAAAGAGCAATTCGTTACCTTTGTTTGACCATGACTGGAAAAGACAAATCTTGGTATAGCCGAAAATGAACTGCAGGTTTTATCAAGTTTGGGTGGAACAGATAGGCAAGTTGAAAGCATATGCATCAAGAGCACAAAATTAACTTAACAGATAGTTAGTTCCCAGATTCAATACGTGATACACTCAACCCAGCCTTCCTACCCCACCCCTGCCGTGGGGCTGGGGGGCATGTGTAGTATAGTATATGCCTTTCGCCCTTAGCCCTTAGCCCTTCAAAATATTGGGTAGGATAGGCTAGGCCAGTCAACTATCTTCTCACTTGCTGATTTCCAAACAATGGAGAAGACTATGGAAGAAACCAAAACAGCCTTCTAGCATATGATTCATGACAGATATGTAGCTATCAAGCTTGCAGATGAGGCCTTTACTTTGTACAAAGAAACTAAAGACAAGATGGTTGAGCTTATTTTTGAGCTTAGAAAAAACTTTGGAGAAGGCTCATATGTCACTACTAGAAGCTGAA
Source organism: Cupressus sempervirens (assembly GCA_028749045.1). Classification (NCBI taxonomy): domain Eukaryota; kingdom Viridiplantae; phylum Streptophyta; class Pinopsida; order Cupressales; family Cupressaceae; genus Cupressus; species Cupressus sempervirens. Next base: position 349,865,616 of record CM053791.1, read on the forward strand.
ACATCAGATTTCTATTATCAAAGCAAGCAAGGAACAAGAAAACAGAGAAAGAGCAATTGAACTCAAGTAGGTGATTGGTGAACGTAATTGCATCCATGAGGATTTTTTCCTGCACATTGTCCCAAAAAATCTGAAATTAGAGTTTTGATTAGCGCAATGTTTGAGTGGAGCATATGGACTATGTTGATCTTCAGTTGATTGATAACCCACTATTTGAGATGAGTGTCGATTAAACATTTGATAATCCACTCTACAAGTTGGATGGTGGGCTTTTTCTCATCTAAATAATGAGATTGAAATCAATTATAGGATTTGGGACCCAAGTGTAGTTTCGACCGATGAGACCTTGTCTCAAGTTTGGAGTGGTAAGTCAAATTCCAACATCAATTACTGTCCACTTTCCAATCAGTCCACACATGACATTCAGTTCTTCGTCAACAGTTGAATTGGCTTGTCCTTTTAGGCCAACAAAGGAGTATTTGAGGATTCAAGTTGGTCACTAGAGATGATCCAGTGGTAAGAAAAGTCTTTTCAGTGACCTCCATGTCTACATTTCCTATTGTTTCTGAGGGGTCAGATAATGATTATCACTGTTCTTACATTTCCACACTGGTTATGAAGACATCTTATAATAAGTGTATTGATTTTAATTTTTGAGCCCTGGCAACCTTTAGGGAAGTTGGTTGTGAATGTTTTTATATACACAAATAAATTTATTTATTGCTTCTACTCTGGAAAGTGACAGTCAATGTAGAACTTCGTAGAGATAATATGCATGCTTGCTGATGATGCCTTATTGATTGCAATTAGCTGTGTCCAATGAGACCTTGTCTCAAGTTTGGAGTGGTGAGTCAAATTCCAACATCAGTATTACTGTCCACTTTCTGATCAGTCCACATGACATTCAGTTCTTCGTCAAAAGTTGAATTGGCTTGTTCTTTTAGGCCAACAATGGAGCATTTGGGGTTGGAGTTGATTGCTAGAAATGATCCAGTCATAAGAAAGATCGTTTCAGTGGCCTCCATGTTTACATTTCCTATATTTTCTGAGGGGTTAGATAATCTATCACAATTCTTATATTTCCACACCGGTTATGGTGACATCTTTGAATAGGCATATTGATTTTATTTTTTGAGCCTCGGCAGCCTTTAGGGAAGCTGGTTGTGAATGATTTCCAGACACAAATAAATTAATATATTTGATTCTACTGTGGAAAGTAACAGTCAGCGTAGAACTTCATGGAGATAATATGCATGCTTTCTGAAGACGCCTTATTGATTGCAATTACTTGTGTCTGTTTGTGTGTTCAAAACCATTCCTTTGACACTTGGATGTTAAGCATCGATGTTATGATTTTGTCTGGCGACCGCAGAGGCATTCCTTGGTTGACAACTAGAGAGTTGTGACAGTAATTGATCAGATTCAGTATAGGATAGTCATCAGGGATATGCAGAATTCAATTCTTTACGGCAGAGCAGATCAGGTTTGACGATGAAATTGTTGATGTGGTCTTCTCAAAGATGCCTTGGCATGTTATATTTCATGAAATTGATTTGAACCCTTTCAGGGATTTCGGCATAGGTTTTGATGCTATTTACTTGGGGGGGGATTTAGGAGAGAAGAGTGCAGTTTGGGCACAATGGATTGACAGTTTTGATCAGAGTAGCACGCAGTCAACAGGAAGGTTCCTTTCTCAGATTGGTTGGGAACCTTGGGATCACAATGGTTCACTATAAATGGGTGCATACACAGGAAAAGCAAGATATTCTCTGTTTTCGTATTAAAGCTATTTCTAACTTGTTAACTAACTAGTAACTCCTGCGTTAACATTAATGACAAACATTGACAACTTTTTACACAACTTTTTCAACATTTGAGAGCCCACCCGCAGTCTAACGGTGAACTGGGGTGCCCTCCATATAGGAGGTCTTAAGTTCCACTCTCACCTATATATGTGGCCTGGCCCAGTTTGCACTCAAAGAAAAAAAAAAACTTTTTCAACATTTTACATCTTGTAACAACTTATCATGAAAACACTCCAAAATGGATCAAAATGACCCAAATGATATTAAATGACCTTATGAAGCTGAAACAACACAAAATGAAACAAAAATCCAACTTTTTCCTCTTAGAGGCATATCAGGTCCTGAGGGTGCTCCTGCACCACAATTTGCAAGTGTAAAGATATTCATTTGAATCCTGAACCTACACATGTATAATATGGCTTATTTGAATATTTTTGAACTTTGAATTAGCATTTAATATTTATCTTTGGCATTTGGCATTGATCAATGATGAAGTACCATACTATCAAATGATTTAGTTTCACAATTTTGTATAATTCTTAAAAATATTTGCATACATAATATATATACACAGGCGTGCGTACCCAACCCCCCAAAAACAATTTGCACATACCCACATATCAGGTTCTCAAACCTATGCACATACCCATGCCTGAACCAGCAACCTTGGTAAATGGGATGAAAGGTAAAGCATCTTAGCCTCCACTATTCCTAAAAATGAGAGATGGCTTCTTGATTCACGTGCATCTCATCATATGGAATCTTCTATGAATATGTTCTCTTCTTTTGAGCATTGTCATTCACCCAGTATTTTGACAAGTAACATTACATAAATGAAGGTCTCTAGGAAAGGATCTATTGATATGGGTGAGGAATCATTCAAAGATGTTCTTTGTGTACCCTTCTTGACCCCTAATCTTCTTTCAGTTTATCAATTTACTCAAGGTGCACATAATAGTTTAGATCATTCCTGATTATGTGTACATTAGCTATATGGAAACTAGAGATATCATTCTGAAATATACCTTATCTGATGCTGTATTAAAAGCGTCAAAGTACTTGCTATATTAGAAGTGTCAAAGTAGTTGCACCACAAATGAAATTGCACAAGATTGGATTTAATAATGTTTTGATCAAATGATTGCACCTTGTCTATCATGAATATTCCAAATTAGGAAGCACAGAGAAGATGTTGTTGTTATTTTCAATCGAAGTGAGCTACAAGTATCTGCATTGCCCTTAGATAATACTTATTTGCTGCTGAATGAGAATGACATCCTGTTTATGATTTGATGTTGGCTAGTTATGCATATGATCATATATTGTTTCAAGTAACTCATCATCTGTGACATAGAACTTGAGAAGCACCATAGCTTCTCGATTTTGATCATCAAACTTGTCCTAGTCGGCTTGCACTGTGGTAGGACTAGTCTTTGTTCCCAAAACAAGCATATTGAGGCAATGACATTTGAAGATTGTCAACAGTTGTTGCTTCCAAGTGTTATATTTTTTGTCGTTAAATCTCTTATTGCCTTCAAACATTAAGTTGGTCGATGATACTATCTTGCACATTCCCAATGCAAAAAAAAGAGAAATAAGGATGAGGCGATAGCACGGACTTAGAAACACAAATCCCAGTGCAGCAAAGGCAAATACAAGTAAATACTTCAAAAAAATTAATGAAGTGTGGTTAACACGGATTTCAAGAAAAAAGTTGGCTGACCCAAAAAAATCTGACAAAAACCCAGAATATATCTCAGAAACCCAAAAAGGATTTGAAATCAACATAAGATTTCAGCTAGGACAAAATTCAAGGCATGAAAACCAAGACACCCACAAAATTTTGACAATGACCCAATTGAGGTTTTGAAAAACCCAATGCAAACCGGCAATTAGATTTTTAATCTGGCCAAAAAACAAAGTTTCAAAAGAAACCCTAGCCACCTACAACAAACTTTTAAAAATGGTGGAATGCTGCCAAAGACGACTAGTAGAAGCTTGTGACCACACAATGGGTTGGAAAGATAATTGAATAATGTTTGCAGAAGCTAGAACAACCAAAGCGAAGGCAAGAATAGCTATGTATCGAAGATAGAAGTTGCTCATGCCTGTATCTAAAGGAAAAACAAGTTGTGAATGTGCATAAGCAACCACAAAATGGTCAAAAACACCAATCACGACCAAGAAGGGCTAAGACCTGTTACAAGTCCTTCAAACAAGAAATGATGTCTAGATTGAGTCGTTGGAGCTTGGATGGCCAAACAGTGGCCAAAAACAGTTATGCATGGGGTTTTTTCTGCAAAAAGGGGCTACGTACAAATGTTTTTTCTAGAAAAAGTCACCTATGATCCAAAAAATGCAGAAGAGACATCCACAAAAACCCTAGTCGATTTTGAAACAAAAAAAACAACTCTGCAACAATGGCCCAGAAAAAAGGTTTAATACCATATTACAGAAAAGTAATTGGTAAAATATTTGATGTATTAATAAATGATCAAATAAATCATTATAAAGTATTTACAAAGTTACAAGAATAGAAAGTTTCTAATAAGAAACAATCTTATCTACAAAGATTTACAAATATTACATAGATGACCATTAAAGTAGTAAAATAATATTCTAATAATTATCATTATAGAACAACATCAACAAAGTGGCAATATTTAGAAATTGTGTTGAGTCTATCTTCTATTATCTATGATCTCTACCAATCATTGTTGACTCTTCTAATTTTGCATGGACTAATGGAAGGAACGAATTGTCTCCATTATTCCCATTAAGAGTTGACTCTTCTTTACCAATGCCAGTCCCAACACTGCAAGATTTCTTGATCTTATATCAATCTAGACAAAGAATAACGCAATCAACAATTACAATTGTCAGGACTGCCCATTGTAGATGATATTTACGTAAAATAAAGTATTTAACTAGTTGTTAGGAAAAGTCATGTACCAAGGATGGCAATGGTTGGCTCTCGTATACTAGTGATCATTGGTATTCGTATGTAAACTCTCTTGGTATAATCAATAAGATATATTTTACCGTTTGTGCGTATTGTTCTATTCAATTATATGGATGTTGTGATTAACTACATCAAGCACATAAAGTTTTGTACTTGGTAGTAGACTTTGCCATATTGGCAGAAACATTTCTAGCGTCATTGCCTAAGTATGAACCCAAGGTCTGAGAGGACGGGAACAAGATGGAAACATGATGGGTTGACCCTTCGACCAGCAAACAATAATAATTGATTGCAACATTGAGGAAGTCACAAGGGAGGATCAACTGACATAATATCGTGTACACAGGTGGGACATAGCAGTAGATGAATATGTTCAACGGGAGGCAGAGTAGAGGGCTCTCCCCACCAGTACGGTATGGGCCGACCTCACCATGAACAGGCTGTATACAATCTCCTCGAGTCTTTCGAGATTGCTCACACAAAGGCTGGTAGAAGTTGAGGAGAAAAGAGAAGCCACACAAAGGGAAAAAAGGAGGCAACAAGTACTACAACAATTTTACCAAAGGACTCGCAGAGAGGAAGAGCCTAGAGACATAAGAAACCCTAGAACGAATCTCCGATGGAGGAGCCAAGAGACACAAGGAAACACAAAAGGAACATCCGGTTCCACAATTAATGCCCCTCCTTTTCAATAAAGATAGGAGATGCCAAAAGGAAGCACACTCACAGGATAGTAAGGAGGAGGCAAGTCATTCCTTGTTGATACACCAACAAGAGGAAAGATGACAAAGATTGAAGAATAATCAGCAGGAAAGAGTGTCAGGCGAAAGTAACATTGGGAAAGAACCAACGACTGGCACCATAAGACACAGTAAGGATACAGATAGTTCGGGAAGGGAAGCAGGAGAGACAGAGCACTCTCACGACTCCCATAGCACAAACGAAGAAAGAAGCCTAGAAGGAGAAGTAGCGGATTTGTTTGAGAACACCATACGGAGAATAAGAGGATTAGTTATGTCCGACGAAGTAATGATAGGGCAGATAGAGCCGCAAACCCCGAGTAGGAGGGAGTACTGATTCCACCAAAATACATCAAAAGGCAACAAAGGAGGAGATATCTCACAACCCAATAACACTTGCACAAGTAGGTCTAGCAATCAAGGAGGCAACATCCAAGGAGTAAACTATCAAAATAAGAATACAAGAGGGAGAATGACGAGTACACCAAACAAACAGAACTCCCCAGAATCATGGGAGAAGGAGACCCAACGTGACATTATAAAACATGTATAACTATCTGGGAGGCCTAAGGATAAGATGATGAGGACTATTGGCTAAAAGCGTTCCCAGCCACATTGCGAGGCATAGCAATTGATTGGTACACAAATCTACCAACCACACAGAAAACAACATGGGCAGATTTAAAGAAAGCTTTTGAGGTAGAATTGAAATTACTAAGGGATGATGATGAAGTGGTGGCAGAGATAGATAACACATGCCAAGGAAAAAACAAAAGTGTATGAGACTATCACAGGAAATTGAAAGAGCTAATAGGGAAATTGGAGAACAAGTCGGCAGATGAATTAAAGAAAAGATGGTTCATAGAATGGCTAAACCACTCCATTCGAAGGAAGATGGATGTGGTACCTCCATCCACATATAAGAATGCTTGCAATCGAGCCATGGACATCGAAAATGAAGATTAAACCAAAAGGAATAAAAAGAAGATGATGAAGAAATTAAAGGAGAATCAAAAGACAACTCAAGCACTTTGTAAAAACATGACACAAATGATGAAGGAGATGAAAGGAGAAAGCGGGATCAAACAAGGCAGGAAACTGTGGTGTACAAAATGCCGAAAGGAAGGGCATACAAAGAATAATTGTCCGAAAAAATCATTTTGCGACATTTGTTAGGTTGTTGGACACACTCTAAGAGAATACCCATACAAACTAAAGGTAAGAAGAACACAAGTTCTTTTGACTACAAAGAAGGCCACACCAGCTACCACTCCTCCAAGAAATATGAACTCTGATGCCCCCCTTGGAGGCTATCGGGATAATAGATGAGGCAACAACAGCAATAACAACACACCAAGAAGCCGCATCCAGTATGACACAAAGGGTCGCCCAATGATATAGTGCAAAAGATGCAATGAGTGGGGACACTTTGCGCGTGAATGCTAAAACCAAGAAAGTGGCAGGAATAAGTTATGTCGATGGTGTGGACCGGGCTATCGTGTGGATGTTGACTGTCCCAAGGGAAAGGTAGTGAACATGTTAGAAGTAACAAAGCCTAAAGAAGTTATGGTGGTCACAAGAATGCAAGCCAAGAAGGCTTTGTACCAAGACCCTAGAATTGAAAAAGAAAGATTGAGGGAAGCACATATAGCATTAGAGAAAAAAATGTGAGAAGGAAACAAGTACCCAGGCATAGTTGGCATTTGAAAACAATATAATAAAACAAATTTTGCAAGTTACCATTCTAGTAAGAGCGGTTGACTTACTGGTTACACTACCTCAACTAAGAGTAGCCATTTTGGGGACAGTAGAGAATACCACTAGCCATGAAGGAAACAAGCCACAAGAAGATGAGAATCAAAAACCCTGCCAAAGGAACAACCAGTGGTAGGACCGGCACTTTTCACAGTGGGGATAGGGAGGACCCCCACCATTGTAGAAAATGAAATCTTGGGACACAAACTTACAAATACCATTGTGGATGATGACTCAGGATCAATGTGCTCCCTGAGGAGACATGGTGAGCCACCCACATTATGGCCTCCCACATTCCACTTGGTAGGAGCAAACCAACATGGCATAAAACCACTTGGCACCCTCATGAGCCAAAAGGTCATTGTGGGGATACAACAATTCTTTTTGGACTTTGTGGTCATTTCTCTTGAGAAAAAAGGGTGCGACGATTTACTTGGCAAGGAATGCTTAGTGCTAGCCAGAGTCAACCATAACTGGAAAAAGAACACCATATCAATTTAAAGCAAAGGAAAAAAAATATACCATTAACTTGAGGAACCATATAGTGAGCCAAGAATCGACATCTAATTCAAAATCGAAAGGGGATGGATGCGGTGGAAATGGAGACTTGAAGCCAGATAAGGAAGGCATCCTGAGACTTGGCAATTACTCGGAAAACGAGACAAGCTCTCTCAAAGGATTGTTTCATTGGCAGATGGAGGAGTACGAAGTATTCCAACCAAGCTGCAATATGCTTGAAGTTGCCACAATGGAAAAAAATAAGGAAACATACCCAGAAGAGTACAAAGAATACAAGGAAGAGACGGCAAGGGTGGATGGCACACTAGCTCATCAGTTTCGAGAACATGAGGAAGGACTCCTAAGAAAGCAAGGAAGGAGGCTTAAGCTGGAACATGAAAGCACAAGAAGGTACAATACTAAAGCAGAGGATTAAAAGTTTTTTGCAAAAAGAAAGAAGGGAGATTACTAAAAACAACCAAAAATCGAGAAGGGGCAATAAAGTCATGACCAACCGAAATAAAGTCCGCAATATCCTAGACAACGGGGAATCAAACAGGAGAAGGTGGAAGGACGAACATGTACGGTAGGAAAAGTCAAGCCACTCGTACATGTACAGGCAATCGGCATACAAAAGGCATCATCAAGCCTTGCATACCATACGGATAAGCCACGTGTGGAGGAAAGAAGAGACGTATGGAAGAGGACAAAAGTAGAAGTTGTAAAGCGTATAGACAAGAGAAGGGAGGTGCAACAATGGAGAAAGGACGTCATACAACTCCTCATACAAGAAGACCATACGTACACGGGATGGCATTAAAAATAATAAATTGGTGTAAAGAGATTATAAGGTGGATTTACAAAACGATAAGGGGAATCCATAAACTTAAAAAGGACTATTTGATAGAGCGATATAAAAGCGCAGGAGCAAAGACTAAGACAATATCAAAGGAGACAATGGCAACTGCAAGCAAGAAGAGCAAAGGTTAGGCAAAGGAGGTATCTATCGCAAGCATTACCTTTGAAGGGGTAGCAAGAACGGAATGCAAGATGGTGGCAAGGGACAAATGATCCACACCCATTAAAGGCTGCCTTCAGAAAAGAAGAGGTTGACAACATTTTGCTTATGCCTATTTTTGATCTCAAAAAATTTGAGCCAGTATTAACAACCTTAGTACACGGCTATGACAAACATAACCACAAGTCCACTGTCAAATATTTGCAGCGGGATGTGGTAGTTTCATATGCACCCAACGATTTCACCAAGGTATTTGGAGTGTCGAACAGGGGGAATCAGGCAGCAAAACTCCCCAAAATGGCTATGGAAGAAAAGAGAAAGCTAGTGGAATTGGTATGCAAAGGATAGAAGAATGGTGGGAAGGTATTTGGAGCAACAATAGAGGAATCAAAAAAACCCTCATTGTGAACATGAAAGCACGAGAAGGTACAATACCTTTGTGTATTCACTTTTTCGATATTATGACATTTTCCTAGGACTTTTTGCATGGGTTTCTTAACCATTAATTTGGAATGGCATGTTAGAACAATTGATATTAATCATCTTCAACCATAATATTGCATAAAAAGAGACATGACTCATGTTCGGGCGTGACTTCATCCACACTAATCACACCTTTATTAATTCAAGAAATATTTAGTGGTTGCAAGACCGACTTCCTCAGGACTCTCTCTCCTTCCTCAATGTGAGATTTCACCCACTTGAAAGATATGCAAATTTACCATCAAGTTCCTTATCTAAAACCCAGCAATCAGGATACACATGGACTGATGCGAACATGTTTTGTTTATAACAAATGGTTATAGTGTCTATTGCCTTTCATCAGTTTGCTGCAACTAAACATACAACTTCACCAGATCGCTGCAACAGTAACTTCCATCGTTGAGTGTTATTTGCTTGTCATAAAATAGCATTCATGAACATTCCAACTATTTCCACCAATTTTTATTTTTGTTCAAACTTCAGTGCCCACTGCATAAAGTAACTGTTTGTGTTGTTGCATGATTTCCCATGGAAGAAAATCATTTCAAAATATTCTTCGATGCTGGAGTGAGGTCATTTATCTCCATTTGTGCTAGAACATCTTCAAATGTCTTTATTGAACCAAGAACTGCTCTAATATTTTCAGAGTCCAAAGTACCCAAGGAGATTGAACATTGAGTTTTTCTTGATCTTCAATAGGCTTTACTGGTGGATGATTAGGAACCACTCCTAGTTTGTTTGATGCATATTGTTTGCATATAAGTAGTGGGTAAGATCTAAAGATTTTCTCTTTGTTATTGTACTTGGGACTCTAAAACTTGCCAAAAGTTAGAGTGCCATCAAGTTGTACAAACTCACCATGCTCTATCAGCTGCGTCTGGATGGCAAAAACCACGCAAGAAGGCAAGACTAGATACAACAAACACACAAGATACGTGAGACATGGAAAGAAGTGCTAAAGAGGAAGAAGAAACATCATCAGAAGAATCTAGCTAGGATGAAGAAAAGTGTCGCTCTTCAAGAATAGCCAAAGAAGACACATCCGAAGACATTGAAATGGTTGAGGTAGTGGAAGGACCACTTCCTAGGGAAGAGAGTGGTACAAGCACAAGGCAGGAGTCCACCCGCAAAGGGGATGATGCCACATGCAGAAAGGGAAGTCGCATTATCCGTATGCATACGTCCTCCAAGGATAGAACGAGTTGTACGGACACAAGTTGTATGGGCACATGCACATGTCATACACTCTCATAGGGCACTATGCATATGGACTAGGAGGACTACACGAGCACAGCACAAGCGACATGAACATGGAAGAAACAGGTGGCAGTGGCACTGAAGGCACAGGTAAGGAAGGAGTAGGCAATGGGCCATGTTTTTCAAATAGAGGAGCTAAGCAGATAAACTTTGCACCCTCTCAAATTTCATCAAAGGCACATCTTGTTCTAGTCAACAAAATACCAAACAAGAAGGTATTGGATTTAAGGATCACAAAAGGGGCAGGGCATACGGTATGAATTAGTACGCCTCAGGGGATCAAGATGACAACCAATTGCATTGGCAGTAACACCTACAGGATGAACAAGCGAAATAACAACACCCTTGCCAACACCCCAAACTCAAGAATTGACAGGGCCACAAGAACAACAAAAGCATAGTACAATGGAGACAAGGCCATAGGAACATCAACAAAAGCAGCAGGACCGCGGTATGATGGAGGAGGTAGATAATCTACTTGCCAAATTTCAGCTCAAAGTAGGGAACATACCACACCCTTCCCCAAGCTTGTTTGGAGATCCTGTGGCACCTGTGATAGAGGAACCATCTCTATGGCTCAGGGGAGTCATAGATAAAGTCGACAACCATGGAAGTAGAAAGTCAGCACATTGCACAAGCACGCATTGAAGAATGCACCCAACGATTCGTGCGCGAGCTAGAGACTATAACTACACATGAAATCAAAAGGCAAGCTAGGGAGGCAAACATGACCATTATAGTTTCAGCAAAAGAATCACTATTACACTTCATGGCAGGTGACTGCCAAGAGGAATTTAAGAGGTTATTCACTCACTAGTGATGGTCTATTGAAGAAGCAAGATGGTGCCAGCAGTGGCAAGCATCACGATTTGTACAGGTGCATGGCCTTCCCTTGACTATTTCCTCTAAGATTGAGAAAGTTTTTCGATCCACCTTCATGGAGCTCCAAAAAGCTAATAATTGGGAATTGGCAAAGACTAAAGGAGACCGAATTATTCTAGGGGAGCAAGAAGAGAAAATGGAATCTAAACTTGCACAGGTGACAACCTTGCATGCTGAGCAATTGGCAGCAACAGAGCAAGGTAGAATGGGTGCAAAAAAGGATAAAATGGATGTACTATGACTTCTACAATGTGCATGCGCTAAACAAATGGCAACCGAACAGGATATGGAACTTTTTTGGCAACAATTGGCAGGACTACAAGCGTCCACCATTCCAAAGACGTTATCTCACCCCTCGTCATAAAGAATTGTATTGTTGATACCGTTGTCTAAAAGGCAATATCTTTACGTAAAATAATCTATTTAACCAGTTGTTAGGAAAATTCATGTACCAAGGATGGCAAGGGATCTCTGACTATGGGCAAGGGCATGGTAATACTGGTGATCATTGGTATTTGTAAATAAACTCTCTTGGTACAATCAATAAAGATATATTTTACCATCTGGGTGTATTGTTCTATTCAATTATATGGATGTTGTGTTAAAACTAGATCATGTGCATGAGTTCTGTACTTGGCAGTAGACTCTGGCATATTGGCAGAAACGCCCATCCCTAGCAATTTCGTTACTCTTAAGTCACTATATCTAATCCAATTTGAGATTCTGAATTGGTCAATAGGTTTCGGGGATGATGGAACTGTTCAATCCTTTTCAGTCCCTTAAAATAATTTGTCACAGCTTCTGATGGAGCACTCTAAACAAGACTGTCAGTTATTACTTCCATGAAATTTCACATGTGATCCTCCAAATGGTGCAATGAATTATGTGTACATGCATTAGCAGCAAAGGGGATTCAAATTTTATGATGTGACACTAAAATCAAGTATGTGAGCACAATTACTAGAGTAAAGTGCAATCAACTACAAATGGAAGTGACAAGTTTAGCACTGAAAACGTCAAACGGTAGTATCTGATTGCACGCACAAGATGAAACAATTTAGTTATCAACAAAAACTATATCAATTCAACAAAAGTATGGACTTCCTTCTTTGCCAATTTGTCTTCTCAAGGAGAATTCACAAAATTGCACAACCAAGCAAACTCGAGTGGCCACCCACCAAAACTGCTAATGGTGTTTGCCACCAAACCTAGATACTAGCCCAAATACAGATTCTTTGATGATGCCATATCTACCAGCAATGGCTATTTTATACTCCCCAAATAGACTTTTCCCTCCACTCCACAATTTGAAATCCAAATCGGCCCAAATTTGAGGAAAAATAATAAATCAAAGTGGCCCGATGATGCAATTTGAATTAATCGAACAAGACACATTTAAATTTTGCACATTTCTTTGTTAAATAAAGGGGACATTACATATTGCTACAGGTGAGGTGGATCATGCATACAATTGTATTCGTTTTCTCATTTGGCTGATGTTCACACCCTCCATCAAGGGTAAATCATGTTTGTTAGAAGTTTGGTCTTTTGAACCTTGGTGTTCTTGAGCCCAGTGTTAAGCTTTCTTCCTCTATTACCTGCTTCTGCAATTTTGAGTTTGACTCTTGAGTAGGTTGATCATAGTGTTCCAGATCTTGCTTTGCAGGAAGAGTATTTGGCAGGTATTGCAGACCTGTTTGTGGAGTATCATCTTGCACATTTGGGAGACATACTTGAGGGGATCTCTCTCCTCTTTTATGACAGGTTCAGCATGAACATTGATACTGTTTTGTTGTCTTTGGAGATTCACATTGATGTGTTTCTTCCTCCACTTGATTTGTCACATTTTTAGTTTGGTTTGATCATGATTATGTGGTGGATTATTCATGTCTGGAGACTCCTGCTCAGTTTCAGAGATATCTATTTGAAGACTTTCTTCCACCTTCTTTCCATTGGACATGGAGTGGCTTCTTCATAAGTAGGTGGACTTGTTTCTTCCTACGAGAAGATGTGTTACTTGTAGCCATTGAATCCCGTCTCTCTTTTCTTTCATATGGGGGAGTGTTTGATTCTATGTACATGATGTAGTCCTTGGGTGATATTATTGATGTTAAATTTCAAGCCATAAATATAAGATTGCAACAATTGAAATGTAAAAATAAAAAACAACAGATAACACAAAAAGTTATCCTAGGAAAAACCATCCTACCAAGGGAAACAACATAGCCCAGCAAAAATTTAAAAATGATTCCATATTTGAGATAATACTTCAGATACACAAAATGTTCCTCTTTGAGATTGACATCGATCTCACTGTCAATCGAACAAGACAAATCTTAGAGATCATATTACATGCAAAATACTGAGAGTCTCAAACAAATGTCGATCCTTTGCTGATCGATGCACACTCTGCTACACAATATAATATATCAAATAGAAAGGTATGGCAGCCTCTGCTTATAAATAGTAAGAAAAATGTCAACTCGCAACATGATAGTCTCAAAAAAAAATGCCGAGAAAGTTCTTTTTCTCTAAAATCTGCAGACAAAAATTTGATGCTTTCTTCTACAACCAACAAGAAAAAACATCTCCCCATGAATTCAGCAAGAGAGAAGTCATTTTCTTTTCTATCCAAGAGACACATGAAGAGGAAGCAGCATATAATGGTTACAAAGCCAATTGGCATCCATGATAAATGAGACAACATGACCATAAAAGAATCATCCACAGAAGTAAAGGGATCAAATATTAATAAGGAACCGTTGAGCATCATACTTGAACCGCTAATTGTTTACCGTACTAGTAAAAAAATCAATGCATACAGATAATGGAATAGAAGGGCAGAATTACATTCGCATATGCCAGAACATACATTATGCTTGATAAGATTCGCAATAGTAGATGATAGATTTACAATGATCCCAGACAGGATATAAATACTACCGCCGAACCTTCCCGAAGGAGTCCGTCGACCACAACATTACATCCGCTACAAACTATTTACCCATCGGCTACAAAATACAAAACACCGACGACTGTCAATCCGTCGGCTTACAGAAACACCGACAGACCCATCCAGTCGGCTAACACCATCCCCCCCAAAAAAACAGTCGTCTCCTAACGACTAACAAAATTAGGAGACAACTTACAGACAACAGAAGAAATACTAGAGAGAAGGGGGCATCCCAGAAGTGTGCTGCTAGCGACGTAACTCATACACCTGCTCTGTCCTGATGCGGAGGTCTGTCTGAATCTAAGAATTAACCTCAACGGCCTCCTTTAGAAGAAGCACCGCATCCATAGCCTGCCTCCTAGTTAACTGCATCTCGTGCTCAGCCGCATCTTTATCTCGAACTGCCACCTCTGTACCTTGCTGAGCCACGTCCCTCTCCTATACTGCTGCTGCCATATCTGCCAGTAGTGCTGCCCACTCTGCGGCCCATGCTGCCTGCTGGTCGGCCAAGTCGGCAGCTATCTCCTGTCTAGCCTCACTCTCAGCGGCCAATGATCTCTCGGCTGCAACCCTGTCCGTCTCCGCACGGCGACGACCATAGTAAACATCCTTGTATAGTCCCACAATCTCATGTGCCAGCTTCATCATAGGGGTGTCACTGGGTCCCACCTCCGGCTCAGTGGCCCAATCTGCCAACATCTCACCTGTCTCCACCGCCGGCCAACCCCTGTCTACAAAACAAGTCTAAAATCGTTGAGGACAAATCCCACGAATATATGCTCTGATCAAATGCCACTCCCTCCGCCGAGTTAGGGCCTGAATTGCCACATCGTGTCCCTTCTTCAATGCAGACTTCATAGTCCTGAGGTAATCCCGGCACCTATCCTCATCCGACCCGTAATCCTCCTTGGCAAAGTCCTCCAATGACCATTTTGCATCACTGTTCTCCTCCTCATCAGCAGGAGCCATGCCCACATCCGGTGCCGCCTTCTCTGCTATTGGCGCAACCACGGCATGCGGCATTCCCTCCTCCTGAAGCTGAGGCTCTGGTGCTGCTGGTGATGTTCTTGAACGCCTAGGAGACTGAATGGACGGACCCTGCTTCGCAAGAGTGAGTCAGAACTGCTGCCTCAGAAACTCACTAGCTCTATCCATCACCTCTGGTTGGTCTGACTGAGCGAGCTCCATGTTCTCCTCCGGTACTGGCTGAGCTGACTCGGCCTCTGCTAAAACAGATGATGAAACGGTGACAACTGCATCACAATCAATGACCTCCAACCGAACTTGCAGCTCTGGCTTTGGTGGTGGCAACTGTGCTCTCAGTGAGACGGCGATGGTGACATCTGCTGGTACAACTGGAATCACCTCCGCTACAGCCGTCGGCAATATCTCGACGACTATCCGTGGGGCAACATCTGTCACTGCTTGTTGGACCATCTCCGTCATTGTCCGTGGGACATCTGCCTCCGATGGAGGAGTCATAAGGACCGAGGCATGGCGCTGACCAAATGCTGGAATGACTGTCGGAAAGGTAGTCAAGTGCGCCGAAGTTGACAGCTGAGGAGGGGTAAAGAATGTGGGCCATCAACTTCTGTCGATGTGCTCGCCTCTTCTTCCACGGACTCAACCCCATGACTCATCGAAGTGCCCTCCCGTCCGCTATCTGTCTCTCCAGAAGCAGCCAGTCCGCGGAGTACTTTCTTGTGACCTGCTGCTGATCCTCCTGTATCCAAGTGTCGCCAGTAGAATATGGGAGGCTCCCCGTCTGCCAACTTGCCCCTTGGAGGAGCCTCAAAACCATCCAGTGTAATCTGGCTAGCTGCAGCCTCCAGAAATAGCCCGATGGCATGGTGCGGCATAAAAAATGTTCGGTGCTGAAGCGTCATGAATTCCTCCATCCTGTCGGCAAGCACTGAGGCCCAATCATATACCACTCCCTGCATGACACCATTCATAAACACAATCTGCGAAAAAGTTATATCTAAAGCTCAGGTGGCGCATGTCAACCTGCTCTTGATGATGTCCATGATACACCGCCAATGACCCTCCCGAATAAAGTCCTTGCGAAGCCCTCTGCACTTTGTCCCCTGAACCATTGTGTCCCTCTCCACGGGTGTAAGGCCCCTGCACACTAGTGCTATCCAATGCTCCTTCTGTTCCCGTGACAGTTTATGATTCTTGATTTCCACTTTCCTCCCATCGGGGCCAGGGATGCCGAAAACCCTAGTGAAATCCCTAGGTTTAAAAGAGACTATCATCTGATGCTGCTTGTACAGGAATGTACTCATTTTGCTCCAGGCGCTATATGTCTTTATCATGGTGCGCAATACTAATTCGAACAACCGGATGGAAAAGATGGGAAGCTGGATGGCCCAATGCACCTGTGCCCGCATCAAAATCTGTTTAATCTGGTCTGCCTCCAGGGTCTCCTGCCACCACTTTTGGCATTCGCTCCCACTAAGACTCTCAAACTGGATGGTGAGATAAGTGAGTTCCTCCTTGGTCTTCTGTTTCTTGCTGCTGGAACCAGAGGGGCCTGCAACTCGAATCCCCGATGCCAAAACTCTTGAATTCTTTTCCATATTAGCTGCCAACTGACTCTTCCACGGCTTCCGTTTGCCTGCTGATTCCATGCAAAAATGGTTTATTTCTCCTTATATAGTATATATGGTTCCTCCTATTGCATGCAGGCCGAACAAATGAAGTGGTAGCTAAGTAACCATCCGCAGAAGAATTAAAAACACTCCGCATAATACCATTCGTGGAAGAGAAAAAGCTAGCCGCGAGAGAACTTCAATCCGAGGGAAATAGGAGACGTTCCTGAAGATGAAGGTAAAGCCGTAGGAACTATCCTAGCAGCGAATGGCAGTAGGAAATTGTCTTTTTCTTCTTGCGCGGGACGCTTTCTGGCGGAGGAGAGTTTTTGTTTTGAAATTTTAGAGCCCGCGGGGCTTTTTATTTACCCGCGGACAGGCTGCCCGCAGGGCTTTTTATTTACCCGCGGACAATCTGTCCACGGGGCCTTTGGCGTCCTTGCCCGCGGACCGTCAGTTGCCCGCAGGCTTTGTCTTTAACGCCCGCGGACAGACTGTGCCCGCAGGGCCTTTTTGTCCGCGGGGCCCTCAACTTTTTTTTTTCTTTTTTTGTTAATTTTTTTTTTTTTTTTTTTTTGTGTTTTTTTTTTTTTTTTTAATTTTATACAGCAGAGGTACCTTCAGTTGCCGGTGTCGCCTCACCGTCCTGTACTGATGACAACGGAGGATTCATGTGAGTACTAGGCGACCAAGATATCCTTCTTGCGCGGTATATTTTCAATTTAGATCCGTTAACTGGCTGAGCCATCTCCTGTCCATCCAAGGTCGCCAGTTTAATTGCTCCATTGTCACCAACCTCTCGGATCTGATATGGTCCAACCCATCACACCTTAAATTTTCCCGGCTTGATTTCATTACGGCCATCATACTCCAATACTAATTGTCCCGACTGGAATCTGCTACGTTTCAGATGCTTATCATGCCAGACCTTGCGTCTATTCTATGCTACTTCCGTCACCCACTGCGCCAACAACCGTTTCTCCTCCAACTTATTCAAATTATTTAACCACTCTTGTAAGCTTTTGTCGTCATCCAACTTGTTTTCCAACGCTATTCGAAGACTCGGGATCATGAATTCCGCTGGGACTACTGCTTCTTGTCCAAACATTAATTGGAATGGTGTGTGCCCTGTCGTCACCTTGTACGCCGTGCGGTAAGCCCACAAGGCAGCAGGTAAGTTTTCCTCCTAATCAGCACCTTCCACCGCGCAGGATTTGTAGATGATGGATAGTAGAATTTTATTGGTGGCCTCTGCCTGTCCGTTTGCTCTTGGATAGTACGGACTCGACAGTGAATGATAAATTTTAAACTGAGTGGTGAGCAGTCGAATAACATGATTAACAAAATGACTTCCCCTATCACTTGTTAATTGTAACGAGATTCCATACCTGGTAATGATCTGTTCATAAATAAATTTCGCAGTGCTGATGGCCGAGTTATCTGGTAACGCACGTGCCTCCACCCACTTGGTCAGGTACTCTGTTACAACAATGATGTACCGGCACCGTCGAGTCTTGCTCACCCTCAGTGGTCCAATGAAATCTAGTCCCCATCTTTCAAAAAGTTCCTGCGCATGTGAGGGTTGAAGTGGTATGAAATCTCTCTTCAGCGGCTTCCTGGCCCGTTGGCACGTGTCACATCCAACGACCCATTCCCACGCATCATTGTACACCGTCGGCCACCAGAGACCTACGAGTAATATCTTCCGTGCAATGGTGTCGGGCCCCATGTGTCCTCCCGCGGGACCCTCATGTGCTTCTTTTAACACCTGCGGTATCTCCTCTTCCAACACACACCGCCGAAGAATATGATCCGGCCCCATTTTGTAGAGCAATCCATTGATCAATTGAAACGTACGACTCCTGATTATCAACTTGCGCCTATCATTCGGTGACATCCCCGTGGGAAACTGTCGTGTTGACAGGTACTCGCCAATACTCCTGTACCATTCCGGCAACACCCCAATCTAAAACAATTGTGCGTCAGGGAAGTCATCATTCACACCCTCTACTGGTCCCTTGTTTTGATCCGCGACAGGTGGTCGGCACTGACATGTTTCTTTCTTGGCCGGACAATGATTTTGAAAGTGAATTCCTGCAACAAGAGTAGCCATCTGTTGATCCTCCCTTGGATGACGGGTTTATTAATCATGTACAACAGGGCCTGGTGATCAACATAGAACACGAACGGTGTAGCAAGCAAATAATGACAGAATTTTTGCACGGCATAAACCATTCCCAACGCTTCTCTTTCAGTCGTGTTGTAGTTCTACTCGGCCTTTGATAGCAACCGGCTGGCAAAGTATATTGGATGATCCAGTCCGTGATTGCCAATGTGTGCCAGGGTCGCGCCGATCGCATAGTTGGAGGCATCCACATGAACATGAAACTCCTTATTCCAGTCCGGATATGCCAAGATGGGTGTCGTAGCCAGTCGTACCTTTAGCCCTTCAAATGCTTTGTCCTGCTCTTTATCCCATCTAAATGATTCTTCCTTGCAGGTTAGCTTATCTAATGGTTGGGACACCTTGGCAAAATTTTTAATAAATCTCCTGTAATAACCTATATGCTCGAGAAAAGACTTTACCTCCGTCACATTAGTAGATGGCTACATTTCAAGAATGACTCTCACCTTGTCGGGATCCGTCTTTAACCCTTCCTTACAGACAATGTGTCCGAGCAGTTTTTTGTGCGGAACCATGAATCTGCACTTCTTGGGATTCAACGCTAGCCAGGCTCTGCGACATCTCTCCATACATTCACCAAGTGCTGCCAGGTGTCCGTCCTCCGTGCTAAATATTGACCAATCATCCAAGAAGGCTTTGAAGTTTCCCACAGACATCTTGTCGAAGATATGCAGTATAATCCACTGGAATGTGGCCGGCACGTTACACAACCCAAATGGCATCCGGTTGTACGCGTAGACCCCATCTTCGACGACAAATGTTGTCTTCAACTTATCCTCCGCAATAGAAATCTGATTGTATCTGGAGAACCCGTCCATGAAGGAGTAAATTTCATGTCACACAACCTCCTCCAGAATGTTGTCTGTGAATGGAATCGGAAAAGGATCTTTGATCGTCACTGCATCGAGGCATCTGAAATCGACGCATATCCGAATCTGAGTAGTATCCTTCTTCAGTGAAATGACTATCGGCGACACCCATTTGCTGGTTTGTACCTTGAAGATAATGCCAGCTTCCAGCATCCGGTTGATTTCCTCCGTAACCCGTGCCGCATAGTTCTTGTTCATCCTGTAGGGTCGCTTTCGTACAGGTACAGCTCCCTCCACTAGCGGGATGCAGTGCACACACAATTCCAACGGTACTCCCTTGAAGTCCTTATATGTCCATGCAAAAACATCCTTGTAGTCCATAAATATCTTGAATGTCGCGGCCTTGAGTACTGGATCCCAATTATCTCCGACTAGTATGTTCCTCGGCTCTGCCTCGTCCCCCAAATTCATCGTTTGCAGCGTAGCTTCATTATACTTGATTGTCTCTCCCTCACGGAATGCATGGGCGGGTGTAACATCCAAGGGTGCCTCTCCCTCCTTTACTTCACTAAACTCCTTCGGATATTCGTTCTCAATCGACAAAACATTGCAGCTGTGAAATAATTCATAGTCCTCCAGTTGCCAGTGGTAGAGACCGTTGACGGAATCCAGGTCGTCATCCGTTGTTCCCCCGTCCAATCGGAGGACGCCCTCCTGATCCGGTTCCATCCGTTGTCTGCCTTCGTCCTCCTCTCCCTCAGAATCTGACGACAGGGCCTATTCCCCTACCATTTGGGTATGCAGGTCAATGACGAATCGACAGCCTTTACTTTCCAGTGATAAGGTGTTCTTCCAATCGTGTCGAGCTCTTGCTTCGATAAGCCACCCACGGCCTAGGATCGCGTCATAGCCTCTCCTCTTCAACGGAATCACCACGAAATCCATCAGGAACGGCTGAGTGCCAATGGTTACCGGCTATGCCATGAGAATACCTAGTGGTTTAATGCCATGTTAATCGACGGTCAGCAGCTGAAATCTCGGAGGCCACAATGTCGGCTGTCCAAGTTTCCTCCAAGTTTCTTCTGGCAATACATTTACGCCAGACCCTTCGTCAACTATGGTGTCTGTGAGAACATGTCCAAGTATCCCCATCTCGACGACTGCAGGGTGCCGTCCGGATGTCAACGCCAGCAACATCTGATCTTCTCCTCCAACAGCAATTTCCTTTTCCTTCCCTCGACTTGGTTCTCCTGGTGACCTCCTTCCCTATACTTGATTCTCCTGCAATATTTGAAAGAGCAGATCGAAGTTGAGGCATGGTGAGAAGCAAATCATTTACCTTTACTCGCACCTCCATTTGCAAAATTTGCCGTACTATGTTTTGTTCTGCGGAATTCCTCGTTGAAGTGCCAGCGGTGTCCGGAGGTGTTACTGCTTGGGATACTTTTCCAACCTCCGCCTATGCTTCCGCAAATTTCCTCTTTTCTTCAGCGGGATCTGGGTATTGTTTTGCTTGTTGCCGTGTAATCGCCAGAAATTCTTCCTCATCCGCCCCGACAATGATCAAGTTCACTCCGGATTTTGGACACTTTGAGTCGTCGTGATCGCCGGATTTGCACCATCGGCACAATAGTTGAGGTGTATTCACTGTTGGACACTCCCGCGCAAAATGCCCCCACAAGTTACATGCACGGCACTGAATAATCGGCCGTCCGTTTGCATCATACTGGATCCGACTTCTGCTCGTATTGGTATTGTTATTGTTGTTGTTATTGTTGTATCCACGCCGATTATTCCTGTATCCTCCGGATGTAGCGCCGGTCGTATTTGTGTTTCCGCTACTACCCAACAGGGAAGCCGCCTGTGTGAGAAGTACCTGCGGAGATCCTCTTGTCTTCATGTTAAAGGGGCAATCTTTTGTCGAATAGCCTATGATCTGACAAATGTCACAGAATTGGTTTTTTGGACATGATCCTTTAGTACGGCCGTCGGTCTTACACTCCGTGCACCACAGTTCACTTCCTTTTGGCTCCTTCAGCATATTTTTAAACTCCATCATGCGAACCATATCCTTCTGTAGGGCCCGAACTTTCTTGCTGCTGCCTTCGTCGTCGCTACTATCATCTCCGACAGGCTCGTTGTCATCAGAATCAGATGAGCTAGTTTTCTTCTTCTTTGTCTTCTGTTCACTTTCGAGATCCAGTGCTCTATTATACGCATCCACATATGATGACGGTGGCACAATTTCCATTTTCCTCCGCAATTCCGATCGTAGGCCGTCAACAAACCATCTTTTCTGCAATCCATCCACCGACTTGCTTTCCATTTTGTTTATTAAGTCTTTTAATCTCCTGGCATAGACATGGACAGTTTCGTGCTACCCCTGCTTGGTATTGAAAATTTCCGCTACGATTTCATTATCATCCCACAAGAGTTTAAATTCCGCCAAGACCTCCTTTTTAATATTATCCCAAGTATTCAGCTTTTGTGGATCCATATCCAAAAACCAATCAATCACCACACCCCGTAGGGTTGCCGGAAATTGCCTGACCCATTTGTTGGCATCTGTGATTCCGTTTGCCTGCCAGATCGTCTCACATGTCTTACAATGTCGGATGGGATCGGCTGTACCATCGCCCTCAAACTTCGGCAACTTTTCTTTGGGTCCCGCCATCACAACACTGGAGGTCTGTACTGTCACAGTGGAGGTCTGCACTCCCGCACCAGCGATCTGCACTCCCACACCGGAGGTTTGAATTCCCACACCGAAGGTCTGAATTCCCACACCGGAGGTCTGCACTTCCACACCAGCGGTCTGCACTCCCACACCGGCGGACTACTCTCCCACACCAGAGGTGTCGACAGCTGCGAACTTTGGTGAAGAAGAAGGATCTTCTGAAGTTGTTTCCCACGGAAGTCTATCCCGGACGAAGAGGTCACTCCACGCTCCTGCTCCCTCGGCACTGCGAGCCGTGCGAGTTGATGCTCTTCCGTCCGAATTTTCTTCCCTCGGCGAACACAAATTCAAAAACTCCTCCCGTGCTTCTTCCACCAATTCCATCCGCTGTCGAGTCTCCTCCAACAAGTCCTCTGCACTCCTGTTTCCATCGGCAAGCTTCTGGAACCTCCTTCGGCGGTCTGCCTGCTGTGCCAGAATTAAATGTTCTTGTGCAGTACGGATTCCATCTTTTCCCTTCGCCTTATTCCGATCTTTGTTAACCTGATTTGGCATTAATCCTCATTCTTCCCACCTTCCAGATTCCCCGGCAACGGCGCCAAATGTTTACCGTACTGGTAAAGAAATCAACACATACAAATAATGGAACAGAATGGCAGAATTATATTCGCATATGCCAGAACATACATTATGCTTGATAAGATTCGCAATAGTAGATGATAGATTTACAATGATCCCAAACGGGATATAAATACTACCGCCAAACCTTCCCGAAGGAGTCCGTCGGCCACAACATTACATCCACTACAAACTATTTACCCGTTGGCTACAAAATACAAAACACCAACAACAGTCAATCCATCGGCTTACAGAAACACCGACGGACCCATCCAGTCAGCTAACACTAATCAACAGCAGCGGTGATATGCATCGGAAGCAACACATAAAATACGAACAAACTCACAAGGAAGCAAGACAGTATCATGTCCCCCTGCCAAGTCACCACACGGAATACACATGGCAGTGCAAGTTAGTAAAGATGTGAAATATAAGGAATTCTCCCGCCACAATAGAACTTCGAACAAGAGAGGAATTGAACAAAGAGAAGTCATCGCACAGCAGAGACGTGAGAGATATGATGAAAGGAATAGAGAACACCATCATGACTTCAGCAGAAAAATCGATAGTAACCAAAATGAAGAGCATCACAGAATAGAAACTGGGCATCATCAGAGATAAAGGATCTATCTTGCAGCTATCGAAGTTCAGCAATTGAGTCCTTCATGCATATCATCTTTGTTTATTCTCTCTTTTAGAGAGGAGTTTAATACCAAATGCATTTCTTCTTTTCTTCCATTGTGAGAAATTGCATCTCAATACAGTTATTTACTCATTGTTGAAATAGCTTTGATTCTCTCATGTATGAAGGTGTGTTTGCATTTTGAACTCCTAGGTTTGTGTAAGTACCCAATGGGCTCTAACTTCTGAAATTGGCAGTACTTGTTTTTGTGTTTTGTTGTTTTGTGATTTTTTGGCATTTTGAAAGGGTTTTACATAAAAAGCAAATGCACAAAAACATAGAAATACTGAAATCTGAAAACTAGATACATGTATGGAGCTAATCACAATATATCATCTTTATTCGTTACACAATAAAATCATTCACACACATGCATACCCGGAAAAAAGTGAACAAATCACTACTATGTTTCAACTGGTAAAAAGCAGCCCCAAAAATGACTGGAAGTCACTGAAATCTGCAGCATGAATGCCAGAGAATTACGCCAATGAATTCTCCTGAATTTGGCACCCTCTATAGAATTTTCTGATAATTTATTAAGTCTTCCTTGTACGAAATAACACCCCTATACCAGATGCCTCTTGCTGCTGTTAAAAGACTGCTAAAAAGAACTTTGAAACAGCCTAGGAATGGTGCCCATGTTCACCAAATTACAGACTCTTAATCCCTTTTCAGCTGGGTCCTCACAAAAAACTGTTTATTTTCTTCGTAAGTTTTTTCCCAATGTGCGCAATCTTGACTTCTAAATGAAGCCAACAGATAAGCAATCTTCAGCTGATATCTCACAGCCTCAAAAAGCTGATCAAAATGAAAAAGCAACGCTCTCCAATGTCGATAAGCTTAGAACTCTGCAGAAACCCTTGGTTTTGCATCAACTCCAATGCTCCAGAGAAAAGACAAGTAAAATCATCAATCATAATATCCCTCTTGTTCAAATTCCAAGTAATAACTCGGCCTCTCACATTTGGGTTCAAAATCCTTCAAAAAAAACTCCCTTCTTTGATTTGGCATGAGTAATAAATAGAACTTTTAATTTTTTTATGTCAAACTCCACAAGTGGTGCACCAATAATTCTTTTAAAATTATTCTCGAAATAGCCCCAATTAATGATCACTTGAACCTTCCCTTACGTCGCTTAGGTTATAATATAAAATGTATATTATAACTTCACAATATAAACTCAATACTATTAATATTTATTTTAGCCAAATAAATGTTAATATCTCAATTATTACTCACCATCTCTACACATCGTCTGAATTGGGAGCTGACATGATCAAATTGCTTACGACCATTGCCCCATTTTTGAAAATAGAAGAGTTCTATGTGCACCTCAAACTTACTATAAATAGAAATTACTACATACAAAGTCCTAGAGGCTTCAAACGAACACAGAACCACCACTAAAGAAGTTGCATCCCTCAAGGGGCCCTCTATCCAACCTCATTGGCCTAAGAGGGTTAGGGATAGCCAAGTCTACTCTGCTAACTGATGTCAACTAGAAAGGGACATCATAGTTTGCCCTCCCTGAAATTGCTTGTCCTCAAGCAATCTCATCTTAGGACGTTGTAAAATGTCCTCACTCTCCCAAGTAGCATTCTCAGCCGAAAAGTCCTTCAATTTGATCATATATTCCCTAATGACTTGTGTCTGCAACTGCCTCTCCCTAACATCCAGGATTGCCTCAAATACCAAAATCAATTTCCCCTCGACATCTGGGGGTGGTAGAACTATAGAAGATACTACACAACGGCCCAACGCCTTCTTGAGCTAAGACACGTGAAATACATTATGCACTCTACTATCTACCGATAAGTCTAGTACATGTCACTTCACCCACTCACCCGATAATCCTAAAAGGACCATAGTAGCATCACTTAAGCTTCTTTGCTCCACTCTTCTTGAGAGTGAATTGACGGTAGGATCATAGCATCAGAAACATTATATCTCCTACGTCAACAGAATACTCAGTCCTCTTCTGGTCTACATATTACTTCTACTGATTTGGGCCTTAGCAAAATTTTCCTTGAGAGCCTCTACAATGTCTTGTCTCTCCTACAACAAATCACCAACACTAGGCACTCTCCTGCTAATTGGCAATAAATCTAAAAAATTGGGTACCTCATACCCATACAAAGCCAAGAACGGTGTCATCTGAATAGACATGTGGTGAGTTGTATTATAACAATACTCACAGAGGTAAATCCACTTTACCCAAGCCTTTTGTTGCCCTACAATATAGTTTCTAAGGTATCCCTCCACCCATTTGCTCACTATCTCTATTTGTCCATCTATGTAATGTCCCCATTTTTGGCTAGCATCGAAGATTGAGAGAGTAACCTATTATTGTGATCCTCATTGGCTAATTATTGTGAATAGAGGGTCATCTGAGTTAGTGGCTTGGCTTGGAGGGTCTTGTCTTCTCCACAATTCAGTACGCTACAATTAGGTCTTCGCTTGGCTCAAATTGGACTTCATTTGGTCTTAGATTTGTGTACTTACTATTTGTGGTAAGTCGGGTGTTGATTGAGATGGACCTTTTATATTTTTGGAAACTGCATAGGTGTAACTCCTATTTCGGACGGCATATTTTGGGAGTTATTATATTTTTCATGGTCAAATTATTATTATATTATTAAATGACTTATTATAAAGTTGTAATTTAACTTTATGACTTTACTTAAGTTGAGGGTTGAGTCATCATTGAAGGGTGTCATTTATTTAATTAGTTATATGCCTAAGCCAAGTACTAACTAAGTTGTGTAGGAAAGTTTCAAGGGCTGAGTTCTTTTGGGAAACTTTCGCAATTCTAAAGTTGAGTTCTTTTGAGAAACTTTTGTCAACAAGGGATTATAAATATGAGCTCATTTCATTGGAAAAAGCATGTTTGAATATTTATTTTCTTTTGTTGCCTTTGTGGCTTTTTCTGAGGTTCTGAATTTAGTTGCTTTTGCTGAAGTATAAGGGTTTGAAGCTGAATAGTGCTTGTTAATTCACAGCTGAGGTATTGTGAATTAGTTTTTTGGGAATTGTTTGAAACAATGCTGAAGTATAGTGATTGGATTACTTATTTGGATCTCCTTCTGTCATTATCTGTTGCTGGGAGACATTATTGTTTAAGTGTTGATTATCACCTGCATAAGTGGAATTCAACTTGTGAATTTGTTGGGGTCCGGTATCACTAAACTATTTGCATTTAGAGGAAATTGTCCTTGCTCAGGCATATCTGAGAATTTATTGGAGTGGTCTGTTTGGAGGCTGATATTCATTACAAATACCTGCATTTTCTGGATTGGGAATTTTCATTGGTGTTTAGGAGAGCTATTGCCACTGGATAGGGTAGCATTTGACATCACAGTTGGCTGCCTTCAACACCTGTAGCAGCGTTTTGATCCAAACTTCATACCTGCGATCACAAGGTAGCCTGCAATCATTGCTTGGGGTGCCTGCAATCATAGTAGGGGATCTGTGTCTACCTATATTTGGCCTGTGTTGCCTGTTAAGGGCCTGAAAACAGTAATAAGAGCCCGCAACCTGTAAAACGAACTTGCATTTTATGTTGGAAGGCCTATGATCTTCACAAATGGGGCCTGCAATATAAATCTAGAGGCCTACGTTGGAGTTAGTGGATCTGATTTGATCTGACGTAAGCTGTCAAGCCAATGGAAACTTCATCATTGTGCCACCAGGATCTTATTCAATAAAAAATAATTTTCAGTTCTTCCTTTGCAAATTTGATTGCACTTGATCTCAATGTATTTATGTTTAGCATTTAGTTTCAGCTTTTATATTTGAATGCATTTAATCATTTATATCAAAAAACACAAAGGAAAAATACATTTCAAACCATTATTGTGTGCCAAGTGTTTGACAAAATGTCAAACAATTAAAAAGGTAAACAATTGCTGTTGTTGAGGTAATCAACCGGACAAGGTTATTACAATCTATTAGAGAGTGGTAGTACGTGCTAAGAGTAAGCTCAACCCCACACAATTTGAATAACTCCTGCCATAAATGACTCATGCACCATCTTTGTCACTGACAATATTTTGAGGCAATCTGCGAAGCCTCAATACCTCTTGAAAGAACAACTTTACTAAATGTGTAGTTGTGTATGTAGCGGTAATTGGGAAAAGTGGCCATATTTTGTCAATCGATCAACAACTACGTAGTATATACAATCCCTCCCTTTGGCTTTTGGCAAGCCTGTGATAAAATCCATAGACATGCAAACCCACTTCCTCTCAGGAATTGGAAGTGGCTAAAGTAGTCCTGGAGGGTATGTATGTTCATGTTTTTTTTTTGGCAAATAGAGCACTCTCTGACATATTTGAGAACATCTGCCTTGAGCCCTTTCCAAGTAACACGTACCCACCTATATGTTTTAAAAAATCTTGGATGTCCTAACATTGGCTCATCGTAAAAGAACTTTATTACCCCGCTCTTTATCTCAGAACTTGGGATCAAATAAAGTCTGTCTATGTAAATGATCAACTCATTTACAACTGTATACCTGTTGTCCTCTATTAACCCCTCGACAAAACTTGTGGCCCAAGTGTCTTTAGCATACTCTGCCACAATTATATGTTGCCAATCTTCTGCAATTTGGACCGTAGAGCTCAAATGCGGAGGATGAGATAATGCATATGCAACTACATTTTGTGTCCCTTTGACATAAGAAATGTCAAAGTTATATGCCTACAGTTTACTAACCCACTTTTGTTGGCAATCATTCAACTCTCGCTGTCCTAGGAAATGCATCAGACTATTGTGATCAGTTTTAACACATAATTTTCTATATACAAGGAACTATTTGAACTTGGCCAATGCATGCATAATGGCCAACATTTCCTTATCAATATATACTGTAACTCCTCTCTAGTCCTCTGAGTTTCCTGCTCTCATAGGCAATCAAGTACTTATCCTACATCAACACAACACCAACACCCTCACCAAAAGCATCACACTAAAACTCAAATGGCTTCATGAAATTCAAAATAGCAAAAACGGGGCATGTAGTCATCAACTCCTTGAACCTTATAAAACAATCATGTGGCTCAGGAGTACACAAGAATGCACCTTTCCTCATCAAGTTCGTCAAATGTGCAGTATGTCATGAATAACCATTAACAAACCGACGATAAAAGCCACATAGACCCAAAAATCCAAGTAGCCAAGTGAGGCTCGTAAGAGTAGGCCAACCAATAATAGTGGGGATCTTCTTAAGATCCATATGCACACCCTCATCACTGATAATGTGGCCTTAATACAATAACTTTGTCATTCCCAAGTCGCACTTGGACTCCTTGGCATACAAGGACTCCCTGTCCAAAATTCCCAAGCTGTATCCATGTCTACAAGATGCTCCTCCCATGTTGTTGTAAACCAAGATATAATCAAAGAAGACTAGCACAAATTTCCTCAACAGCAGTTAGAAGACTCTGTTCATAGTGGACTGGAAAGTAGCTAGTGTATTAGTTAGCCCAAATGGCATAATAACAAACTCATTATGCCCACAATGACACTTAAATGTTGCCTTCTCTAAATCTTGCTCTCTGACCCTAATTGTGACAACCTGATCTCAAATCAATCTTTGAGAAATAAAAAGCACCGTGTAATCCATCCATTTAATCATCAATTTGTGATATATGGTACCTATTCTTCATGGTCTTCTCATTTAAGACCCTAAAACCAATGCACATACATAAGGTACCATCTTTTTGCTTCACTAGCAGAACTAATGAATCAAATGGTGATTTACTCGACTTGATGTGTCCTATAGCGAGAAGCTCTTTAATTGTTTTCACAATCTCAACTTTCAAATAACTTTGGGTGTTGGTAAGATGTAAGCATCATGGGTTTCGCACCCTCCTCCAACTCTATAATGTGCTTAATGCCCTTGTCTATAGGTCTACATGATGGAATGTCGCTAAAGACCTTCCTACATTTAACTCTTAGCTCTTGAATATCTGGATGGTACTTTTTCTTTTGCTGCCCCACCTGTGTAGGGATCCACATACACTCAACTGCCCACTCAACCATGTCATGCCACATGACTCTCCATTCTTTTGAGAATAATCATCCTGAAACTAGAATCGTGGATGGCTTTATGCACATGTGTTTTTCCATCCCTCTTAAATATCATATCCATATCATGAAGGTCAAGAGTGAACCTCCCTATAACATGCACCATTGCATACCCAAAACCAAATCAATGTCTCCCAAAGCCACTACATAGAAATCAACTTTGAACTGAATGTTCCAGCTTAAAGGATGTCTTGTAATCATTTTATCACACTTGAGAGTGTAACCATCTCCTACTCTCACCCTTATACCTTCAAACTCGAGTCTAAATCCTATGCTTCGCAACCAATCTAGCATCAATGAAATTATGTGTGGCACCAGTATCCAATAAAGTGATGATCATTGACCAGCTAGTACCCCATGCATCCTAAACAAACCTTCCTGCTGAATGTTAGTAAGATGTGTCTCCTTAAGCTTAACTTCTTCTTCAAGTAAATCCATTTTCTCTAACCTTTATGGCTCATTTTCAGCCTTTTCCACATCAGATTCCTCAAGATCAGTTTGCTGGTCTGAATTTTCAGATTTGGAATCTTCATAGTATGCCCATATAACCTCGTTTTCTTTCCCCTTAGGCCTTAAGGAACAATCATGGTTTGCATCATAAGTGCCCTTGCAGTAGAAACACAACTTTTATTGTGTAGGTCATTAAGTGTTTCCTTGTCAAATGGAGCTACTAATTTCCCCCTTTGATCCTCTTTGAAATCTGATTTTTTCTTTGTTCTTGGGGAATTATTGTCTCTATGTGAAGAGGGTCCTTTAGACTGAACCTTGCTCTGAGGAACGATAGGTTCCATACTTCTACCCTTCTTCATTGCATCCTGTAGTGTCACTAGGCCAAATCCCTTTACCCACCCTTTCTAAGGTTCCATTAGGCCCTCGGTAAACCATACACCCATCCAACGCTTTGAAATGCCATTTACCATAATAGATAACTTCTAGATATCATTGATATAACTCTCTAAACTCCCAACTTGTTTCAACTGGGAAAGATCTATGAAATGCATCTCTAGATCCTTCTTATCAAAGTGGTCAATCAATCTATCTACAAACTCTTGATAAGTGGTGATGTGATCATGTTGTAGTGTCACCATCCCACGAAACCACCAATCGCGAGCTGCTCCCTCTAGATGCAGTGGGGAGTATTTAATGGCTTGTTCTTTCGACATAGGTAAAATTGACAAGAAAGTATCTAACTTGAGGATCCAAGACTGAATTGTTACCTTGCCACTGCCCTCAAAATAAGGTATGTGATTTTTCTAGTGGCATGCTTCAAGTCTTTATTTTTCTTTCGTGGTCTATTTTTTTGACTGCATCAACACATGTTGGATCTTTAGCATTCTCATAAACCTGTGATTCCCTCAAGAAGGTGGGCCACATATGCCTATCTATTGTTCGTGAAGGGGCTCTTTGCACTTTTCCTAATCCAGCTACACTTCGATCATCATCCTAATCTTGGAGGTGTCTCCTAGGCGCATTCAACTGTTACAAAGCTATCGTGAGTTGTAATTATTATGGAAGTAATTGGTAAATACTAGTTTATTATTAACAGAGACCGAGAGGTCATTATATACAAAAGAATTGAACGATGTTTCCTTAGGAAACAATCATAAAGAATAGAAAACATTCTATTCTAGCTAAAAGAAAGCTAAGAAAGCTACAGCTAACTAAATATTTACAATAGATTACCATTAACTAATAATAGACAATTATCTATTATCATTATACCCTCCTTTAATGGTTAAACCATCTACAACACCAAGTTGTCCTCTGAATTTGACAAACTTATCAGGACCAAGAGGCTTGGTGAGAATGTTTGCAGTCAGATTTGTGGTAGGAACATACTGCAAATCTATTGTCTTGTCTTCAACCAAGTGTCGTATGTAGTGATAGTGAACATCCACATGCTTGGTTCGTTCATGGAAGATTGGATTTCATGCTAACTTGATAACGCCTTCATTGTCAACAAACAAAGTAGTCGGTCCTGTTGGTGACATCTGCATATCCCCAAGCATCCGACGAAGCAAAAGAGCTTCACATCTTGCCTTAACAGTCCCTCTATATTCGGCCTCTATAGAGGAGAGAGAAACTGCTTGCTGCTTCTTACTGGTCCATGTGACTACACCTGATCCCAAACTGAACACATATCCAAAAGTTGACTTTTTATCATCAACGGAGCCTACCCAATATGAATCTGTGAACCCAATGAGTCTAGGATTAGAACTTCGAGAGTACAGAAGTCCATAATATGAAGTTCCCTTCACATAACAAAGCACGCACTTTGCGGCCATCCAATGATCAGCCTTAGAAACTGTCATAAAGCGTGAGATATAGATGATTGCCAAGCTGATTTCAAGCCTAGTAGCAGAGAGGTAGATGAGGCTGCCTACTAGTTGCATGTATGTAGTATCATCAATGGAAGGAGAATTAGGCTTTGTGGATAACTTGAGACCTTTCTCCATTGGTGTAGATGTAGGCTTGCAATCCTGCATACGAAATTTGTCTAACAGAGCCTTGGCATATTTGGACTGAGAGATGAATAAATTAGAAGACTGTTGCCAAACTTCAACACCTAGGCAATAATGCATGAGCGCAAGGTCAGTCATATCAAAAGACTTGCATAAATTCTGTTTGATTCCCTAAATCAAAGATGTCGAACTATCGGTGATGATCAAATCATCCACATAAATAACCAAAAGGATGATGTCACTGTCATTAGTCTTGATGTACAAATTTGAGTTTGAAGAACTCCTCTGGAAGGCTTGATCATTGAGGTACTTATCAATTTTTATGTACCATGCCCAAGGGGCCTGCTTCAAGCCAAATTTGAGAACCTGATAGTCTTTACCAACAACCTTGAAATCAGGAGGTAGCATCATGTTGCGTCATGTAGACCTCTTCATGGAGATCACCATTCAACAAAGCACTCTTGATGTCCATATGATGGACCTTCCAACCAAACTAATCTTTGTAGTAGGAGCAAAGGTCTCCTCATAATCAATGCCCTAACGCTAAGAAAAGCCCTTCGCAACTAAACGAGCTTTGTACTTATCCAAAGTACCATCAGATTTGTATTTGATTTTGTAAACCCATTTGCAGCCAATGGGTTTCTTCCTTGGTGGAAGATCAGAAAGGACCCAGGTTTTGTTCTTCAACAGGCTCTAGTGTTCAGATGTCATGGTTTGTTCCCACTCTGGAATTCCTTTAGCCTCGGAATATGTTTGAGGTTCAAACACACTGTGAATGTTGGCCATGAGAGTAAAGTTAACAGATTATGTAGGTTTTCTCTTTTTCCGAGCAATTCTCCCATCAATGAGCTCATCATCACAAAGATCAATACGTGTTTTAGCCCACCACTTAGGCCAGAGAGCAGAACGACCAACATTAGTATCAGGAGATGCTTGATGATCAGGTTCCTCATCAGAAGAATCTAGAGCAAACTCAGGTGAAGCATCTACAAATCGAGGTGATCCTGCAAGAGAAGTTGGAGGTGTCTATACAGGGATCACTGATATAACTGGAGCTATTGGAGCTATTGGAACCCTCCCATCAAGTAGACTTAATGGAAGCCTAACTCCCAAATCATGAACCTTCATAGGCTGGTCTGCTGGATCAAGAACAGGAGAAATAGTCATGAATGGTCCTCGTTGCTCATCAAAGACTATATCACAACTGTAGATGAGATTAGATGTCTCAACATCGATCAGGCAGTACACTTTGTAAAGACTACTGTATCCAGCAAGCATGAGTTTCTAACTCTTGGCATCCAACTTGGTGTGTGACACATCAGGGATCCCAACAAAAGCAAGGGAGCCAAAAACCTTTAGGTGACTAATTCTAGGCTTCCAACCTACTCTTTCGGAGTTTTACCTTTGACCGCCACTGTGGATGACCAGTTCAAAAGATAAACTACAGTGTTGACTACGTCTAGCCAAAATTTCTTCGGAAACATGTCTGCGTTCAAGCATGGATCGAGCCATCTCGGTGATTGTCTAGTTCCGATGTTCAACTACACTATTTTGTTGTGGTGTGTGGGGTGTGGTTAACTGGCATTTGATGCCACAAGTATCCAAGAAGCTAGAGAAAACATTAGAACAAAATTCCTCCCCCCCCACCATTGTCTAGTCTAAGAGTAACAATAGATTTCCCAGACTCTTTTTCAACTAAAGGTTTAAACTTTTGAAATAAAGGAAATGCATCTTATTTCTTTTAAAGGAAATACACCCACATTCTTCTAATAAAATCATCAACAAACAACGGAAAACACCTAGGCCCAAGAACAAGAGTGGCCATAGGACCGCAGATATCGGCATGAACAAGCTGAAGTACTTGAGAAGCTCACCATGAATTGCCACTTGTGAAAGGTGTGCAATGTTGCTTCTCAGCCTATCATGCATCACAAACTCCAAGTTGGAGTCTTAATCTTTGGCAATCCACGAACAAGCTCATCCCGAGCAAGCTATGAGAGATAATGCACATTTAAGTGTCCATATCGTTGATGCCAAAGTGTGCTAACAGAAGACCGCTGAGCAACCATACCTAAGTTCCAAGAATCACCAAAATCAGTAAGTCTGAAAAGACCATGATCCTCAAAACCCACTGCAACAATACACTGAGTCGCCCTATCAATGATGGTATACTGATGTGAACTGAAGGTGATATCCAACTGTGGAGAATGTCGCAGCAACTGACTCACTGAGAGTAGATTTAGTTCCATCCCTAGAATGTAGTACACATCGAGGAAAATGAGATTCCTCCTAGTAGACTGTATCTGAATGTTGCCTTTGCCGACAACAGTGTACTCTTCTCCACCACCAAAAATAATAGAATCGAAATAAGACTAGTAGTCAGTAAACCAGTCCCTGTAGTGAGCGAAGTGACAAGAGGCGCCTAAATTAATGTACCAGACAAACGACTTCACATGATCTACAAGTCTTTTGACCATTAAGGTGTAAAAGGCAAATTTCATCTCCTCAATGTGCTCTGCACTATTCTCTTTGGGCTGCGCACCTGATTGCCTAGATTGTGCAACTAAGCGTTTCTGACATTCAACTTTCATGTGCCCACACTTGTGGCAATAGTTGCATTGAATGTTCTTCTTCCGAGAGCTATTTGATGTGGGAGCAGAAGGCTACCGCTGAGACGATTGTTGAAACTTGCCTTTATCCTTCTAAAAGAATTTAGCAGCGAAGACTTGCTCTGTGGAGGTGGAGTTGGAACTGCTACCGAACTGTTGTTTCCACCGATCTTGTTGAAGTAAAAGTGTGCAAAGATCAGTGAACTTCAAATCAACACCGGGGACGTGATGTTGAGAGTCTCAATAAAATGCTCATCGGACTTTGGTAAACTCCAAAGAGTGATAACCACAATATGCTCTTCATCTTGCGACCAACGGCAAGCAACTGATCACGGATTTCTTGAATCCTATTCAGGTGAGCCTAGAGAGAGGTTCTCTCATCCATAACAATAGAAAACAGAGTGTTCTTCAAAAAGAAAGCTCTTCCTTTGTCAGAAGTCTCATGAAGACCTTTGAGATGTGTCTGAATCTCAGCAGCTGTCTTGTCGGATGGAATCAAAGAAAGCTAATCATCAGCCACGGATAATTTGAGAAGCATCACCGCCTCTCGATTATTCAAATCTCATGTATCTTGATCAGGACTAGGAGCAGTTGGACGCTTCATAACACCCAAAACAAGCTAATTGGTGTTCCGATATTCAAAAATTACAATGATCCGCTGCTTCCAAGTGCCATAATTTCGACCATTGAATTTTGAGTTGTGCTCGAGCAAAATGTTTGTCACAGATGCAATGGCACATTTTTCAATAAAAACGTGAAAAACTATGAAGGCATGTTCTTCGAGGCAAAAAACAATGGAAGACCCAAAAAATTTGGAAAGTGGCCCAGAAGAGAACTCGAAAAACCCAAAAGGAATATGTTGTCGATTTCTAGATCCGGTGGCTCAAAAATCGAGACACCCAGAAAAAATGGACAATAACCTAGTTGAGCTCTCAAAAACCCACCAAAAATCTTTAATCAAATTTTTTTTCCAAGGTCAAGAATTAGGGTTTGGAAAAAAACTCAGTCAACAACCATAAAAGCTCGGATTTGCAGAAAAATGGTGTTTTAAAGGGAAAAAAATGCCATATGAGGTTGTAAACAACCAAGCTAAGGTCATTTTTGGCTTGGGAAAGCAAAAACAACACCCAAGATGGTGTCTAGGGCATGCGAATGGGAGAAAACAGGCGTCCAAACACAAAAAACAGCAGCAGAGAAAACAGTACAGAGATATGCAGCCTCCCAACGTGAGCAGGTTTATCAAGAACCCCCGTGAATGTCGCTTAAAGACTTGATTTGTAGCAGTTACGAGCAGTAGAAAAACGACCCGATGTAAAAATGACCTCTGTTTTTTTTTTTTTTGTAATGCTATGATTTCTAGCTCGTGATCTTGCTTACTAGGAGAAAATCGCGATTTGCAGATCCTCAAACCCTTGCCATGAACCAGGTGAGAATAGAGGAATTTCATGAAAAGATGGAAACCCTAGACGACATTAACAAAAATCAGAAATAATTTCAAAATTTTGTAGAAGATAATTTCGAAAGGAATTATAAAATTTTCTTAAGTATTGGCTATGATACCATATTACATAAGTAATTGGTAAAACACTTGCTTATTATTAACAGAGACCGAGAGGTTATTATATACAAAAGAATGGAACGATGTTTCCTTAGGAAACAATCGTAAATAATACAAACATTCTATTCTAGCTGAAAAAAGCTAAAAAAGCTACAGCTAACTAAAGCTAACTAAATATTTACAATAGATTACCATTAACT
Organism: Cupressus sempervirens; assembly: GCA_028749045.1. Taxonomy (NCBI): domain Eukaryota; kingdom Viridiplantae; phylum Streptophyta; class Pinopsida; order Cupressales; family Cupressaceae; genus Cupressus; species Cupressus sempervirens. The sequence goes on from CM053791.1 coordinate 349,902,450, forward strand.
AATAATAGACAATTATCTATTATCATAATAGTAATACCCTAGCTACCTGTTGTTGGCCAGCCTATAAATCTCTTAAAGTCTCTCACCTCTCTAAGCATCTCTAACTTACCATTAATAGCAATTACTGCATACGGTGAACACCAATCCTGTAAGATTAAGACCACTGAAGAAGTTGCATCCCTCAAAAGGCCCTCTATTTAACCTCGTTGGCCTATGAGGGTCAGTGATGGGCCCTAATATCAACTAGAAGGGGGCATCACAATTTGGTGGCAATCAACAATAAAAATTGGAGAAGTCACAATGTGGATAGGCACTCCAGAAGCTTGATATGTGTTGTGTATAAAATTATCAAAGAAGTCCAGACATTTAAAAGCTGATTAAGGGTGTTGTTCAATTTTTCATCTATCTATTGATTTTTAGTTGTTGTCAAAAGGCATGCACATGTATTCAAGATGCACAGAAAGTGCCTCATTAACACTATATAAACGTTGTCATCGTGATGGTCTCAAGTTGTATCTTTGGTCTTTGTCCACTCTGTGTTTCAGTGAAGAGATTTTCTTGTGTGAATATTTTCTTCTATAGATCATTCTTTTGAATTTTTTGAATTTTCAAAAAGATTCATAATATGTATATAGGACATAAAACCTAAAAATTATACTGTTATCACTTTTTTTGCAGATTATTAATATGATATTATAAGACAAATTAAAAATTATATGTATTGGCAATTGTGAATTTATGAATACAACTCCTCTTATAATTTACAATATGTATAGATCTATATATGAACAAATATTTAAAGTGTTTGGAGCAAAGGAAGTTAATGCAAAGTTTTCTCTGAAACATAAACTATTTAGATTTAAAATGGAAGAGAGAATTGCTATGACAAATCATATAAGCAATTTGAGGTCTCTCATTAGACAATTGGCAGAAGTCAAGGCTTAAAAAGATCATGAAGATACTAAGGCAATTTTGTTAAACAGTTTTCCTTCAATTAAATGTCATTTTTACATTTAGCAAATAACTTCTCAAACATTAGAAGATATATTTTCAGCCCTTCTAGCAAAAGAAAAAGGAGACAAATGCAGAAGTTCTCAACAAAAAATGTCTTTTTTATTTTTTGACAGGTAATGGGCCGAAGCCTAGATTAAGTATTATTATTTTTTATTATTTGTTGAGATCAATTATTATTGTGTGTTAAGCTTGAGTAAACTCGAACCCAAGACCTCCCAAATCAGAGGCTCACAATTTACCATTGTGTTGTAGGATCTTCTCTTCAGTGAAATAGTCATGGTCATGAACTAAAATAAAGATTGAATGTTATTACTGTTAGAAAAAAGGTCATGCAACTAGAACATTTAGAACTTGGACCAATGATTTTCTTAAGGGAAAAATCAAAACTCAAAGAAAAATCAAATGATCTTAACTTACATTGCATTGACAAATATGTTGAGGATGAGGAACCCGAAATGGTGCTTTTGTTGAAGATTATTGTTTTGAAGCTACAATTGATGGATAATTATTTTGACCCTTCAGCATTGGAAAATGGAGGCCCTAGAGGCTACAGGAATTCCATCATCTCGAGTCAGTTTCTCACTTGGAGATGATGCTTTATAGAAGCATATGATTTTTTTGTTTTCCTTTTTTTTTTCTATTGACAGAATTGAAAAATGTATGTACTGTGAAGTTTGTTTTTGAAGACAAGGAATTTGGTGAGCTCAATGTGGATAACTGTCCAAGTAATTTACAAGACGTGGGTTTTCGGAATTATGCCCTCATAAGGGTCATGAAACAACTCGATGGGGCAATAGATTGCTTGCCAATAATTTAATGAATTTATGATTCAGGAGTTCAACGAGGTGGTAACCTAGGAACTCAAAAATTCAATGAGGAAGCTACTATTTTCCACCGGTTATGAGGTAATTTGCTCGTTTAAAGAAAAAGCTTTTAGAGAAAAAGTATTTGTTTGTTTTGACCAGCATATTTTGCTGTTTGGAACGTAAACCTTAAAGGGGATTATTGGAATACTAAGTTTTACAATAACACAGTCACCTAGTTTATTTTTGTTATTTAATAATTAATTATATTCCCATAACTGGGTAGCTTGGTTAATTATATTTGAGAGTTTTACAAAAGCCATATTGGAATCCATGTCTAAATGAACTTTATCAATAATGTTATTATTAGTATTTTCTGTTCATTACTGTGCATATGTGATGCTTTGATTCTTTTTACAAAGAATATTGTAACCATATTAGGTTGCGTAGAAAGCAAACAAATGGGACAAGTGATTATACCGCATATCAGAGATTCTCTGTCCAGAGAGAATCCAGACGAGAGAATACTACAGTGAAATCTTCACAGATATAGTAAGAGCGTGGACGCATAGTTTAATGATGTAGACTTATTGACTGTTCGAAGGAATATACGGAATTTGAGACGGTAGTGACTTTGTTATGTTGGTTGAATTACTTATTGATGGACGAAGTGAAGGCCTCGTAATGAGCCCCAGTTCGTAGGATCGCCTGTTAATCCCAGATTTACCAATTAAAAATAAAACAAAAATAATTGAAATGAAACGAGCTAATTCTCGAATGGCAGAATAACTGAAACTCTCCAAAAGTCATTCGAGCTACTCTAATTATCTAACGTGCTTTTAAAATCTACAATTAAGTAACAGTAGCCAGTGATTAATTTTATCTAATCGTCAATGTCCTCTTCTGTTGATGCAAAAAAGAGATTTGCGTAAATGATGGAAAACATGTGGGGTTGAAAAAGACCTCCAAATTTGGGTTAAATGAGACAGCCGTAACGAAATTGGGGGCGGAAAGGAGTCTGGTTGCAGAGCGAGACCAACTGCGGCACACGCACGCGGCCGCTGCTGCTGACTTCGCCGGTAGCCTCTCCATTATCGCATCCATCACGTCCTCGCTCAAACAGTCCCCCCCTCCCCTTTCCATACTTGCGTTTCTCTCTCTTTCCCCTCTCTACACTTTTGATTGAACAATGGAATTTTGAACAGAAATATTTTCAAGCTTAACTCGGCCAAATGCAAGATTTTCTATAAGCTGCTGTCTCGCGTTTTCATTCCAATTGTGCTTCCCCGGCCTCTACGACACTCTCGAGCTTTGTTATTATGGTAGAAGTTTGAAATTTCAGTGTCTATGACAACTGTCGGGATTATTATAAGAGCTATTTGTTTTCGTTCGAAGGGAGAAATGCTGGAGAAAAGTGGAGAATTGTTTATTAAAATTACACCCCGAGAATGAATCTGTAAAAGGTGAGAAAGTCCAGCTTCCCTAAGGTGTGGGATTTTATTATTTTTATTTTTATTTTTCTATTATTATGATTGTAACAGGTTACTTCTTTAGTTTTGATCCCACATACAATTCCTTATCCCTCTTTTTAGATTGATTATGCTACTTATAATGATTTCTCTAGAATCTAGATTGATTATGGTAATTGTAATTTAGTTTTAATTAAATTGATATAATTTAAACAAGGGATGCAAGAGTGAAGTTCTTGTAATATAGTTTTTTTTCAGATCAAAATAGAATGTGGCTAAGACATTGTGAAAAATCATTGATGCATGAGTTGTGGAAGTGACAGTGTTATGTTGAATGGAACATGTTGGTTATATTGATCAAAGATTAAATTTCAAAATATAGTCATAAATCAATTTATAAGGGCATGTTATGTTGGCATAACATTCATGTGCTTGATTGTTTAATGCTTTCCAAAGGTTTTACTTACTCTATATATACAACTATTCATGAAGATGGAACATAAATGGGAAGACCATAGACATGATTAAGAACACAAAATAATGCAATGGGGAACACTAATAATACTTGGTTGATCAATTCAATGGTGACAATGACTAGTTAGGTGAAAAGTAGCTTTGGCATCGTGAACATTAGAAAGCTTATATTCTATTCACGATGCATCTATGTTATAGTTGAGCATGTATGCCAATTCCCACTAATGACGTTTTCATAAGGACTACCATTATAAGATATGTGTTTGCATACAATTTGTGTATATGGAGTAGTGATTGCACCTTTTGTGCAATGGGTGCACCAAAAAGGGGTGGAAGGTCAACAAAGCAAAAAAAAAAATGGTCTTTTTCACATGCATTTATGTAGTAAATGAGATTAATTTATAGATCATTGAGAAAATGATATTGTTTGTGTAACAAAGTTTCTAATGGAGAAGTGATAGCTTGAAAGGAAATATGCATCAACTTTCAAGGATGTTTGAAAATATAACCTTTGAATCATCAACAACAAGCTTTTTTTTTCTTTTCCATAGTAGGAGAGGAGAGAAGAGAGTGTGTGTGTGTGTGTGTGTGTGTGTGTGAGGGTGGGGGGGCTAAATCATCACCAACAAGCTTGTTTTTTTTCTACAATAGGGGAGAGAGGGATTAATAGGGAGATAGAGGGAGAGAGGGATTGTGTGTGTGTTGGGGGGTGTTGTTGAGGTGGCAAGAAGAAATGTCTATAGATAAAAGAAGAGAGGAAATTGGAGGTAGATAAGAAGATAGTAGGAGATTGATGAAGAGGAAGAGATAGAGAGATACATTAAATATTAAATTTATTCTATGCTTAGTAATTTTTATATTTATTAATGAAAATTATATATTTAAAATTGTAAATATCATTAAAAAAAAAGTAGAGAATATTGATTAAATTGAAAGATAATAATTTTTTACCTATTATGCTATAAAAATTATACAACATATACTATAAATATAATGGTAATATTATTCTAGAAATAAATCTAAGAATTTACATTATATATACAACATAACAATATAATTTATTTGTATTAAATATTATGTATAATAATATATTTTTCTATGAATATCCAACTAATCTTGTTGACTCCATAAAATATTATGTTGTAAAGGAGGTTTCTACCCGTAAAATAGTAGGGCAACATTACTATAAAAGTAGCTATTGGACATCAATATTATGGAAGTGTTGGTATGGTAGGAGCATAGATCACGACCTAGAAGGTAGTGCTCTATCATGTTAAGATAGTGATAGGGGGATTATGGGTTTGATTGATTGCTAGGGGTTCATTTTGTTGGAAATAATTGAAAAGATCATGAGGAAAATTGTTGGAATGATCATATGGAACTGGTAAAGAATGTTCTCAATCATTGTTTTGTCATTGATGTCAAACTTGCTACTTGCAAGAATGACAATTGCTTTAGTGATCCAAATACTATCAAGTGGTTGATTGACAAGGAGGAGGCAATCAATAAGTTGTAACTAGAACACCTAGAGAAAGGTTGAAGTTATGATGTTGTAATGAAGTACAAGGATCAGCTAAGTCATTGATGAAATAGTGTATTGATGACATAGAGGATGGGCACACTGAAACATATCAAAGATGTAAGGTTTTAACTAAGACATCTGTAAAGCCTAACTAAAGTTCATTAGAGAGAGGGAGCCGAGCAAGCTAGTAGGTGCCGAACAAATTTCTAATTAAAGTCGAGCAAGTAAACTTCAGATGCCGAGATGCCGAGTGAACTTCAGATGCCAAGTGAACTTCAAGTGCCGAGCAAACTTCAGATGCCGAGTGAACTTCAGGTGCCGAGTAAAATCAACTGCCGAGCAGATACAAGTGCCGAGCAGAAACAGATGTCGAGCATCAAAAAACCAATAGTGTTGAGTAACACAGAGATGTCGAGCATCCGTAAATCAATAATGTTGAGTTGCTGCATTATTTTGAAAATCGAAGATTCACCAGATCCAAGCCGACAAGGTTGTTATCTAGAAATATGTGAATTAAATGGAAGATAAGAATGATGAGCTAGTGGCACAAAACACCATGTAGAACATTTTTGGAGATTACAACTGGAGTCTAGATGAACTTTCTAGATAAGAGCAAGATATAGGGTAGATACATTGTATCCTACCTAATCCATTTAAAACCCTAAAGTTGGAAAGGGAGAATCGAGTAGCAAAGGCAAACTAGATTTCTATTTAAGAAGTCATAAGGTCATGAAGCAAAAAGAGGAGAAGGTGGTTGAGCATAAAAGCATGAAGTGCTGAAGGAGGTGATAAGGAGAAAGAGAGCACAGTTACTCCGTTTCGATAAGAAGACCCCATTTATGATTGCATTGGCATGATGAGTAAGAAGACTCAAGGAGACGAAGCTTGAGAGGAAGACAAGCTGTCAAAGCTGAAGTGATTAAAGTCGAGCAAAAGGATAGAACTGAAGAGTGATCTGAAATCTGCAAAGTATGTTGTAAGTTGTATCAGATCAAAATTCCATTATTGTTACTCTCTAGCAATTGTAACAATTAGTTTAAATCCTATGGACTTAGGTTGGTTTAATAGCCATTAGATAAATCCTTTAATAAGGTGACATTCCAAGTGAATGTTCTAAAGTCCTTTGATCAGGCCCATTTCTAACAGTTTGGTGAAATCCTCTAACAAGGTCACATTTAACAATGTGTGGTAAGCCTTTAACAGGGCAGGCTTTTAACAGGGCATCACTTTAGAAGAGTGAGAATCAAGTAGCATGTTACTGGTGGTTTTTCCCAAATTGGGTTTCCACGTAAATCATTGTGTCATGTGTTAATCTTGCATGTTTTATTACTGCATGTTGATTTACTGTAACTTGCTAATATGGTTGAACTAAGTTTGGATGGATGAAAAGTGTATGGATTCATTAAAAGTACTGAAAAAAAAGTATTATTAGGGCATTTCTACTTTGAATAACTGATTCACCCCCACCTTCTCAGTTATTCTAAAGAATTCTAACAATTGGTATCAGAGCCAAACTACTGTTTTAGTTTAAAGGGACTATAAGCAGGAAAGATCAAAATGTCTAAGAGAGAAGTCCCCAAGCTCAACAAAGACAACTTTGTTGCATGGCAAAGTTTGATGAAGCTACATCTTGGATCCATAGGAGATTATGCCCAAAATTCAATTATCACTGAGCATGTTGATCCAACTGGTACTCTTACTACAAAAGATATGAAAAACAAACAGGAACACAATCAGACAATGCTGAAAATTGCCTCTGCACTCAACTATGCTGAATTTGATGATATCAAAGGATGTGACACTGCATTCAAAATCTGGAAAGCCATATCAGACATCTATGGAGGAGATCAGAATGTCTAAAGAGCAAAAGGAGAAAGCCTCAGAGGAAAGTTTGATGATATGAAAATGGAGGAAAATGAGAATGCTGCTCAGTATGGCACAAGAATAAAGGAAGTGGTAAGTGCAATAAGATTTTGAATGGTCAATTGGATGAAGATACTGTTAATAGTAAGTTCTTAAGAACCTTGCTCCCTATCTATGCTATTAGAGTATATGCAATACAAGAACTAAGATGTGTACCAGGAAACAATCTAAGTTTTGAAGGTATAGTGGGTAGACTCACTACATTTGAGTTATCTAATTTTGACAACTACAAACCTGAGAATGTTGAATTTTCTTTCAAGGCCAAGCTATCACTGAAAGATGTTGAATAGGTAAAATCAAAAAAGGGAAGAAAGATGAAATATGTATCCAATGACAGTAGCACTAATGAGGAAGATGTGGAACAATTGGAAGCACTACTTGCTAGAAGATTTCACAGAGGTAAAGGAAAATTCAAAGGTAAGATGCCTATCATTTGTTTTAATTGCAATGAAGTAGGTCATATTGCTGCCAGATGTACACAGAAAAAGGATTACTAGGAAGGCAACAAATACAAATATGGAAGAGAAGACAATAAGAGAGATTACAAAGACAAAGGCATGAAGTGTTATATTGTTGAAGAAAATTCTGATGATAATGATGATGAAGTTGTTTCTGTAGCCATGAAGGACCAATCTGATGAAGAAGAGCCTACAACACTGGTAACATGTATGAACAAGAATGATAGATGGATCATAGATAGTGGATGCTCACATCACATGACAGGAGACAAAAGTAAGTTTGTTAACTTTACTCAGTATGATGGAAATAGTGTTAGATTTGGTAATGATGCTCCATGTCAAATAAAAGAAAAAGGTTCCATTAAGCTTATAGAACAAATTTCATGTGATAATGCATACTATGTTGAAGGATTAAACTACAATTTGCTAAGTGTCTCACAGTTAGGCAATATAGGATGCAAAGTAGAGTTTGGAAACAAAACTGCAAAAATCTATGATACTGATGGTAAACTGATAGGAAAAGGAGATCAAACAAGAAGTAATCTATTTTACCTTGATATGGATGATGTCTCTTGTTTTGTTGCAAAATTTGATGATGAATGGTTATGGCATAGAAGGCTATGTCATGTCAACTTTGACAATCTGGTCAATATTAGTAAAATGAAGAAAGTCAGAGGTTTACCAAAATTGAAGAAGCCTGATAATACCATGTGCAAACAATGTCAGCTAGGAAAGATGACAAAGTCAAGTTTCAAAAGCAAAAACTATACATCTAAAGAAGTACTTGAGTTAGTTCATACTAACTTATGTGGTCCAATGGAAGTACAAAGCTACAAAGGAGATAAATACATAATGTTGTTTGTTGATGACTATTCCAAGATGATGACTGTTATGTTCTTAAGACAAAAATTTGATGCCTTTCAAATGTTTAAGTGGTATGTGGCTAGAGTTGAAAAAGAAACAAGAAAGAGCTTCAAATGCCTGAGATCAGACAAAGGTGGTGAATTCACATCAAAAGAATTCAAGATATTTTGTAATGACAAAGGAATCAAAAGATAAACGTCAACTCCCAGAACTCCCCCATAGAATGGAATTGCTGAAAGAAGAAATAGATTTGTGATTGACTGTGCCAGAATTTTAATGATGGAAAAGACTGTTGCTCTAAAATACTGGAGAGAAGCTGTAAGTGTAGCTGTTCATGCATTGAACCGAGTACAAGTCAAGAAAGGTACAAATACAACACCTTTTGAATTATGGTATGATCACTCACCCAATGTAAAACATTTCAAAGCGTTTGGTTGCAAGTGCTTTATCCTTAAAGATGCTAGAAATGGAAAATTTGATGCAAAAAGTGATGAAGGCATATTTCTTGGTTACTCCACTAGAAGTAAGGCATACAAGTGTTTGAATACTAACACTAACAAAATTGCGGAAAGTGCAAATGTAAACTTTGATGAGCATACAGAAGTCCAAGCTGAAGAACCAAAGAGAATGAATGAATACAGAACCTTTGAGTATTCTTATGAAGGAATGCCTGTTGATGAGGATGTTGTCAATCAAATTAAAACTCAATAAAAAAATTTAGTTTTAGCCGAGTCACAACCAGCGAATGCCGAGTTGCCTTCAGAAGTCGAGTTGCAGAATGAAGGAAATGCACAATCTGATTCAGAAGTCAGTACACATGAAATAGATGAAGAACAACCTGACAACTCAGTACATAGTGACCCTGAATCAGAAAGATCAAACATGGAAAGAAGGACAGAACCAAGATTATCCAAATATGTAAAAAGACATCACCCTACTGAATAGATAATTGGTGACAAAGATGCAAGACCAATGACAAGGAACAGACTAAGACATGAATCATGTCTAATTAGCAAATCTGAACCTAAAACAGTATATGGTGCATTACAAGATGATGACTAGTATAAAGCTATGGAAGAAGAGATTGATCAAATAAAGAAGAACAAAACCTGGAGTTTAGTTCCCAGACCAGTTGACAAAAATGTGATTGGCACCAAGTGGGTATTCAGGAACAAGCTAGATGAGAATGGTGAGATTACTAGAAATAAAGCTAGACTAGTATGCAAGGGTTATGCTCAAGAAGAAAGACTAGACAATGGGAAAACATTTGCCCCTGTTGCTAGAATGGAAGGAGTAAGAACTTTACTTGCATATGCTGCATATAAAGATTTCAAAGTTTATCAGATGGATGTAAAGTCTGCTTTTCTAAATGGTATACTAGAAGAAGAAGTCTACATTGAACAACCATAAGGATTTGTTGATGAGAACAACAAGGATATGGTTTTTAAATTACATAAAGCGTTCTATGGTCTGAAAGAAGCACCTAGAGCATGGTATGAGAGACTTCACAAGTATCTAGTGCAAATAGGATTTGAAAGAACAGATGATAACAACAACATGTACATCAAAGCAGAAGAAGGTAAGGACATTATTGTATCTGAAATCTTTGTGGATGACATAGTGTTTGGAGGAAAGGAAGTGCTTTGCAAAGGCTTTGCTGACAAAATGAAACATGAGTTTGAAATGTCTATGTTTGGAGAGATCAATTTTTTTGTTGGATTGCAAGTACATCAACTAAAACATGGTATATTTGTGATACAATCATGGTATATCAAAGAAATACTCAAAACATTTGGATTGGAGGAGTCCAAACCAGTCAGCACACCAATGGCGTTAGGAAATAAGCTATCCAAAAATGATGAATTAGCTGAAGTCAATCAAACAATGTACAGATCCATGATTGGAAAACTACAATATGTTGTACATAGCAGACCAGACATAGCATTAACAGTTGGAATAATAGCTAGATTCTCTACTAATCCCAAAGAAAATCATCTCATAGCAGTAAAAAGAATAATGAGATATCTTAAAGGAACTGATAACTTTGGTCTATACTACAAAAAGAATGGAAAGTTTGAACTCAATGCATATACAGATGCAGATTGGGGAGGCAACATTGATGACAAAAAAAGCACAAGTGGAGGTGCATTATTTTTAGGTAAAAGGCTAGTTACTTGGACTAGCAAGAAACAAACATGCACATCCCAGTCCACTGCAGAATCAAAATATGTAGCAGCTGTAGTCAATTGCACAAACATTGTGTGGCTCACACATCTATTGAAAGGAATGAAAGAAGAGGTAACAAAACCTGTGATATTGTATTGTGATAATACAAGTGCTATAAACATATCCAAAAATCCAGTAATGCATGCAAAAACCAAGCATATTGCAATCAAGTATCATTATGTCAAAGAATTGGTAGAAGACAAACAAGTGAAGTTGGAATACATTCACACAAAGGAACAAACTGCAGATATCTTCACTAAACCATTGCCCAAGGATACTTATGAATATCTTAGAGGCAAGTTGGGGGTAATACCCCTAACTCAAGCAATTTAAAGCAACAAGGATGTTGCCCTACATCAACAAGAACAAATCATTCAAATATTAGAAGAATGATGCAGAAGATGACAGCAGGAGCAGAAACTCCAAATCAGTCACAAGCATGGTGATAGAGGGAGAAAACATGAGACGCAAAGCTTATATTTTGCATGATAAAGATGCTACATCTTTGGCATTTATGTCAAAGAGGGAGAAATATACAGAAACCTGATCAATACAAAGCAAGAGCGAAATATATATGAAAGAAAGAGATTAATGAAAAAATTGAAAGATATATATGAGATCAGTAGTAAAGATGTAGCAGCCAAGAAAAGTAGCAGACAATAGCAAACAATGTATACAATCTTGGTGGTAACTAAGTTGATCAATTGATCAGTTTGGTTTTGCCATCAATGCCAAAGAGGGAGATTGTTGGAAATGATTGAAAAGATCATGAGAAAAATTGTTGAAATGATCATATGGAACTGGTAAAGAATGTTCTCAATCGTTATTTTGTCATTGATGTCAAACTTGCTACTTGCAAGAATGCCAATTGCTTTAGTGATCCAAATACTATCAAGTGGTTGATTGACAAGGAGGAGGCAATCAATAAGCTGTAACTAGAACACCTAGAGAAAGTTTGAAGTTATGATGTTGTAATGAAGTACAAGGATCAACTAAGTCATTGATGAAATAGTGTATTGATGACATAGAGGATGGGCACATTGAAACATATCAAAGATGTAAGGTTTTAGCTAAGACATCTGTAAAGTGTAACTAAAGTTCATTAGAGAGAGGGAGCCGAGCATGCTAGTAGGTGCCGAACAAATTCCTAGTTAAAGCCGAGTGAGTAAACTTCAGATGCTGAGTGAACTTCAAGTGCCGAGTGAATTTCAGGTGCCGAATAAAATCAAGTGCCAAGCAGATACAAGTGCCGAAACAGATGCCAAGCATCAGAAAACCAATAGTGTCGAGTAACACAGAGATGCCAAGCATCAGTAAATCAATAATGTCGAGTTGCTGCATTATTTTGAAAATCGAAGATTCACCAGATCCAAGCCAACAAGGTTGTTATCTAGAAATATGTGAATTAAATGGAAGATAAGAATGATGAGCTGGTGGCACAAAACACCATGTAGAACATTTTTGGAGATTACAACTGGAGTCTAGACGAAGTTTCTAGATAAGAGCAAGATATAGGGTAGATACATTGTATCCTACCTAATCCATTTGAAACCCTAAAGTTGGAAAGGGAGAATCGAGCAGCAAAGGCAAACCAGATTTCTATTTAAGAAGTCATAAGGTCATGAAGCAAAAAGAGGAGAAGGTGGTCAAGCATAAAAGCATGAAGTGCTAAAGGAGGTGTTAAGGAGAAAGAGAGCACAGTTACTCTATTTCGATAAGAAGACCCCAGATATGATTGCATTGGCATGATGAGTAAGAAGACTCAAGGAGACGAAGCTTGAGAGGAAGACAAGCTGTTAGAGCTGAAGTGATTAAAGCCAAGCAAAAGGATAGAACTGAATAGTGATCTAAAATCTGCAAAGTATGTTGTAAGTTGTATCAGATCAACATTTCATTATTGTTACTCTCTAGCAATTGTAACAGTTAGTTTAAATCCTATGGACTTAGGTTGGTTTAATAGCCATGAGATAAATCCTTTAACAGGGTGACATTCCAAGTGAATGTTCTAAAGTCCTTTGATCATGCCCATTCCTAACAGTTTGGTGAAATCCTCTAACAAGGTCACATTTAACAGTGCGTAGTAAGCCTTTAATAGGGCAGGCTTTTAACAGGGCATCACTTTAGAAGAGTGAGAATCAACCCAAATTGGGTTTCCATGTAAATCATTGTGTCATGTGTTAATCTTGCATGTTTTATTACTGCATGTTGATTTACTGTAACTTGCTAATATGGTTGAACTAAGTTTGGATGGATGAAAAGTGTATGGATTTATTAAAAGTAGTGAAAAAAAAGTATTATTAGGGCATTTGTACTTTGAATAACCGATTCACCCCCCCCCCCCCCCCCCCCTTCTTAGTTATTCTAAAGAATTCTAACACATTTACCTTTCCTTCATGGTACTATTTAGCTATCAGTCACCTAGGAGTATTTAGCCTTGCAAGGTGGTCCTTGTTGATTCATAAGGGATTCCATGTGCCCCGTGCTACTCAGTTTAGAGCGTAAAATATCATGATGCATTTGACTTCACTTATTTGATAAAGGAAAGGGCTTTATTGTCTTAGCTCCGAATAATTTAGAGAAAGGGTTGAGTGAAGTAAGAAGCATGTTTTCATTTTATCATCAAGTTCTAGCCCTTAGCTAATTTGGTCTATCTATAAAATTTTAGGGAGGAGCTTTATTTCCTACCGACAAGACTTGGTATCATTAGGTTGATAGTTCAACTAGAAGACCCCCCCCCCCCCCCCAATCCCCCATTTCTTTAATTGAATTTCTAATCAAGGGTTAGGATGGATGCATGGGAAGAGATACACCCCTAACCAAGAATGTGTCATCCTTTACCCCAATGAGAGAACCTTCTACCTATTTGAAAATCTCTCTCACCTACCTTCTATCTGGATAGCACTCCCTACCTTCTCTCTCTCTCACCCTAACAAAAAATAAATATTAGAGTCATCTAGATAGAACTTAGTAGTCTATTAGTTGGAGCTCCCTCAATTCAAACCTAATTATTTGGTTGGTTAGTTTGGTCTAGATTTTTTATTGTTGGAAGGGCCCAAGAAACATCAACTACTATGGAAGGTTCTTGGGATCCAATTCATGCATTCTTATCAAGGTGGGTGGAAGGAGAAAAGGGTCTTCCATCCATAACTCTCTTTATCTTCCTCCCACCCGACCCATAGAATAGGAGGGATTTATTAACTACAAAGAATTGTGTGAGAGGCAAGCAACAATAATAGGTGTTCCTTTCTCGAAGGATTGTTTGATTGTTCTTTCCTAGTGTATTGCTCTGGGTAGTTAGGAGTGTTACAAAAGAACTATCCCATTGTTGCTTTACCCCTGGTTGGGCTCAGTTCAACCAATTTTTTGGTTGGATAGCTTTCCCCTTCTTCTAGCTAGTGGGGCAACTATAGCCACCCACCCAATAATCATCCACCCTCCATGTTGGGGATGAGCTCGTCGAATTCAAAAGGTATTATTCATTTGACTGTATAGTTGGATTTCAAATCCACATCAACATAGTGGCGAAGGATGTTTGGTTTGGTAGCCTTAGCCCAATGCCTTGGTATATGAGAGAAACCTTTATTCCTGAGTTCCCTAATAATATATTTCTCTATGGATATTTATATTAAATATTCCATGATATAGAAGTTGAAAGTGTGTCATCGCACCAAATACATGTGTACAACTCATTTTACAGTTGGAATCATCAATGGGTTGTGAATATCATGTAGAGAATATTGCATATGTAACAATATATGGTACAGATTGAGTACAGAATGTTTTGGTTCAAAATACCACTTATACTGAAGATATAGACCGAGCACACCTGATAATGAAATTTGTTTCAAAGAATATATATGTGAACCAAGAGCTAAAAAGTTGTATTTTTTTAGTGCATACATTTGATTATCTAATGTGTAATGTTTTGTAATATAAAATCATTTTTTTATGTGTTGTCATCTATACTAAAGGGGGAGATTGTTAGCCCCAACTAATGATGTAACTAAGAATGCTACAAATGTGTGTGAAAGATTCATATCAATTCTTATGTTTTCATGGATGTCAAAGTCTTAATTGGCTAGACAGTATGCTAATTTGGTAGAGTGTCATATCATTTGATTGATGAAGAGGATTTGAAGAAAGTATGTTGATGACAAAGTTGATAAGTATGATTTTCAATGGGCACTTGAATGAGTTGGATAGTGATAATGTAATGTTGGTTTGATTGTTTTACAATCATGTAATTTTGTAATCTAATAATGAAGTCTATGTATTCACCAAGCTATACAAGCTAAACTGGGTAACAAGGTAAAAGGAGTAAAGTATTGCCCGAGCTACAACAGTGTTAACCAAGTAAATCATGTATTAACTGAGTGATGTATTGACTAAGTGGAATATAATGTCCACCGAGTATGAGCTAGAAGAACACATTAAGAAAGATGGAATATGAGGCTGACTTATGGTGAAAATAGAGAATGTTTGAGAAGTTCAAAGGTGTGAGTCAAAGTTTGTTACAAGACCAATGAATGAAAACATACAATGATGACCTAATGAAGGAGATGTAAATATCATAAGGATAAGCACAAAGTTAAATGAAAGTTCAATTTTTTGAGTATATAGATTCATTGTATTTGCTATGAACCTAAGATCTATGAATGTGGTTAAGTAGCAAAACCTAGAAGAATCTAGAAGCAAAGAGTTCATTGTTTAAGGAGAAGTTGGAACAAGTTTTTGGTTGTTGATTTGTTGTTGATTGTATTGTTGTTGGTTGAATGTTGAATGGGTGTGAATTATTGACAAGAGAAAGATAAGGAGAATCAAGGTGAACCAAGAAGAAAAGAAGGAAGATCAAGCAAAGTTAGAGCAAAGAAAATGTGTGAAGAAGTGAATCAGCCAAATAGAGATCAAGTAGAGATCGGAGAAAGAAGAAGAAGAGCATAAAAAATATCTTGTTAGAGTAAAGAATTGATTTCATTTCATTTATTAAGTTACCTCTACTTCCTACTTAAGATTTCCCTTTGTGCACATGAATTCCCATTTTTATAATTAAATATTAATTATTAAATATTATTACCTCTTAGGGTTTCCCTTTTAGGTTTTACGATCTCTGTCTATAAGGATTGATCAATTGTATATTTCATTCTTTCTTTCAATTTGATAATATATTCTTGCATATTTTCAAGGCCAAACCATTGCCTTCTCTTGTCTTTTTCTTCTTTGTGATAAGGTATTGCATGTAGGTGTTCTATTGGATCTGTTGATTTGTTTTGATCAAATCTTTCATGGTATTGTAGCTGAATATGTTGTAGCTTGTTCTTATTAGGATGAAAAGAGGAACGATGGTTTGACAAAATAGATTTGGCATCTTTTGGGTATTTTTGGGAGGGGGGAGGGGCGTCTCTAAATTTGGGACACTTTGAGTCCAAATAGACCTCATAGTTGGATTTAGAGCACATCAAAAACCCTAATTTCTATATAAAAGCCTTTGATTTTGGGCACAGTTGACAGGGGAGGCAAAAAAAATTGCATACTAGGTATATATGACCCTAGGCACGCAATCAATGTAATTTTTTAAACAAAAAATTAAAAAAATTAAACAAAAAATCATTTTTAAAAAATGTGCACAGTATTAAAAATGCCACACCACTGAGCAGCCACCCAAGTACCACCCAACAATCACTCAGGCTCTGCCCAAAGGCCCTTGCATCACCCGATCTCCACTAAGCTAATCACTTTTTCGTCATCAGCTCCTCACTTTTTTGTCATCAACTCCATTGCCAGCTATGCCACATTCTTATCATTCGACCATCGTTGCTACCCGTGTAGCACTATTGTCGCACCACCTATGGCCCTCCAACCCTCTATTGCCCCACCTATGATCATATGCTTGGCTAGGGGCTTATTATTTTAGCCCCATGGAGATTTTTTTAGGCCTTTTTTTTGCATAAAGAGTACTTGTCAATTTTTTGGCTCTAATTTGAGCATACGGTATCATTTTGGGAAAATGAGATATGGTCAAAAAGTTGATTCCAAGAGGGACATATAAATACATGTTTTACTAGTGAATTTTTCTAGTAAGGTACATATTTTTGCATTCAAAGTCAAATGATTAATTTTGGATTTTGGGGGCCATAACTTGCTCATGTTTGCTCCATTTTTTTAATCTAAAAGAAGTGTCAGAAAGGTTTCTTCGAGCTCTTTTCAATTTCTCTACTATGTTCATCAAATTGTTTAAAAGGTACACATTATTCTCAGTTGAATCTTTTGTCCTCTTCTCATTGTATAAGCTTTCCTACTAGCTATTGGAGTTCATTTTTTTTGCATTGTAGGGGGTGTTTTATATGCTTGTTTCTATCATTTACTTTGGTAAACCAAAACTATATCAAAATAAACACCTTATATACAAATGGTCGAGACCTCTTCTTTTCTAGCACTTCTAACCCCACATAACTATCACACATGGAAAACCTTGATGACACAACTTCTCTATTCAAAAGGATTGTGGTCTTGTTTAAATGATGAGCAACCACTTTTATAGAGGGGTTTTGAGGTCATGCAACACAAGAACAAGATGGATGAGGCCATGGGGCTGATTGCTTTATAGGTATCCCATAGTTTGTAGTTTCATCTTGATGGGTGTACGACTCCTCAAAATATATGTACTAAGCTAGAGGGCTTATTTGGTATAGTGAATGAGTTTAGGGCACTTCAAATTGAGGCAAAGCTTCATCACTTGTACCTAATGCTTTTCCCTTAATATAGGATTTTTTGATGAAATTTAAATAATAAGAACTTTGTTACATAGTTGTGATAAAGTAAAGATTGATAAGGAGTGCATTTATCTAATTTTGTCAAGGCTTTGAGAAAACTTTCATAATTTCTCTTTTACCGTCCATTCCACTATGGATGCTTTGGGTCCCAAATTTACCATTCCCACATCTGAGGTATTATGTGATTAGTTAACTAGAGAGCAAGGCAAGATTACATAGTTGGAATCTCTACAAGGATCAAAGAACCAAGCATTGGTTTCTTAGAAATCTACAAGGAATCCAAAGTAGAAACTGAAGCCCAAAACAAATTCAGCTAGTAGTGAGAGTTCCTCTAAGCCTTCTCCTAGATCAGATTCTCAAAATTTCACTCTGAATGGTAAAACTTCTAAGTCTTGTGAGTCTTCCTCCAAGACTTAGAAGTTTATAGGTGATCCTTACAATTTTTGTGACAAGGAAGGAAATCTAGTTTCCAGGTGTTGGAAATGTCATGAGGCTTTAGAGGAGGCCATGGAGTAGCATAGTATTGCTTCTCTGAAGCCACCACCTCCTCCTTTAGGGAAAGGATATGCTCTTTCTGAATGAGCTTTGTCTTCTGCTACTACTTGAATTATTGATTCAAGTGCTTCTCACTATATGACACACTTACCTTCTTTGGTTACCTCACTTGCTCAGAGTGCTACTACACAGATTATAGTGGGTAACTCTACATAGCTTACAGTTTTAGGTCCTAGAACTATCTCTTTGGAGGGTGTTTCCCACATGATGTTCTATTGGTTCTAACCATTTCTATGAACCTCTTATCTATCTATCATATGACATTTTGGTTCTAGTAAGATAGTTGAGTTCTCACCACATAATGTGGTTATTCGAGACATCTAGAATCCTGATTTGGTTGTTTCCACTAGGAGTGTTGATTTGCATACTCACTTATATCATTTTGATGGCTTCAAGAGCTCTGATTCTATAGGTGTTTCTCTTGTTGATCATGGATCCATAATGAACAAACTTTGGCATGAGTATTTTGACCATGTAAACTATAGTTATCTACAACATATGAGTACATAGGAGCTAGTGACTCAGCTACCTCAAATCTCTTGTAATGATGGTGTTTGTCAAGGTTGTGCACTTGGAAAACATCACAGAGCTCCTTTTCCAATAGGTATATCCATACATTTTAAGGAACCATTGGAGTTGATACACAATGATCTTATGGCATTCCCCTCTCCATCTTTTTCTAGTGCCCGTTATGCGCTTACCTTCATAGATGACTTCTCTAGATGCACATGGGTGTACTTTTGGAAGTACAACTCTAATGTCTTTGATTCATTTTAAATCTTTAGGAAATTTGTGGAGAAGCAATCTAGTCTTTCTATCAGGTGTATATGCACTGACAATGACAAGGAATATGTGAATCAGTCTTTCAAAGATTTTTGCATTGAGCATGGTTTGTAGAATTAGTTTACAGTTCCACATATCTCTTAGCAAAATGGGGTTGTTGACAGAAAGATCAAAAAATTACGAGAGATGGCCAATTGTATGATACAGTCCCAAGATATGAGTCCTTCCTTTTGGGATGAGGCTATCAATTGTGCCAATTATGTTCAAAATCAGATGCCTCACAAGGAATTTCAACATTTTACTCCTAAGGAGGCTTGGACTCATGTCAAGCCTAGTGTTTCTACATTCTATATTTGTGGTAGTGAGGCTTGGGCATTTATTCTAGATGCACAATGGAAAACCATGGAGAGGAAGAGCTAATCACTCATATTTGTTAGCTATTGTGAGGATGTGAAGACACACTGGTTTTTTTATCATGATTCTAGAGAGGTCTTATTTCAACAAGATGTCAAGTTTGATGAGTGTTACCCTCCGATGGAACCTCCATCACCAACTTCTTCCCATTACCTACTAATTCCTTCTCTTCTTTGCATGATTTTTATCCTTTGAGGAAGATTTTGATGATGATCCACCTTCCCTTCCTCCTCCTAATGTTTTGTGAGTACCCAATTGGGATCGTGATATTATTGATGTAGTTGGACCTATGGAAGGAGATCCTTCATATTCTTGTCACACTCATGCTTAGACATCTGGTACTAGAATTTTGAGTCATGTCATTTTGGATGATCCATAGAGTTTTTCATAGGTGATAGGACACTCAAATTGGAACAAGACTATGGATGAGTACTCTTCTTTGATGAAGAACCACACTTGGGATCTTTGTCCTCTTTTGAAAGGAAGAAAGTTGGTTCAGTGCAGGTGGGTGTATTGTACCAAGTATGTTGCAAATGGTTGTATTGATAGGTACAATGTACATCTCGTTGTGAAGGTATTTTCACAGGTGGAGGGTATTGATTACTTTGAGACCTTTGCTCCTATTTCTGACATGAATTCTATTCACCTTGTACTCTCTCTTGTAGCTTCTCAAGGATGGACAGTTTTTCAGATGGATGTGAAGAGTGCCTTTTTGCATGGAGACCTTGATGAGGAGATCTATATGGAGTAGCCTTAGGGTTTTATGTGGGACTCTTCTATGGTGAAGAGTGTGCAAACTTTAAAGGTCCTTATATGGTTTGAAACAAGCGCCTTAGGCTTGGTATGAGAAGATGAATTCCTTCTTTCTTGCATCACACTTCACACGATGTCATTTTGAACCTATAGTGTACATTCAACATCATGGGGCTGATCTATTGATACTCATGCTATATGTTGATTATCTCATAATTAAATGAAGCTCACCCTCTATGATTTAGAGTGTTCAATGATCTTTGAGAGAGCACTTTGAGATGACAGACCTTGGACTTCTGCACTATTTTTTGGTCCTACAGGTTGTTTAGTCTTCAGATGGGATAACCATACTCCATCATAAGTATGCTCTTGATATGCTTCATAAATTCAACATGCTTGATTGCAAGCCTTCTCCCACACCTTTTTAGTGAAGTGTTGTTTTATCTATCACTTGCTCGACTCTTACAATGGGTTCCACTTTATATAGATAGCTTGTGGGTAGTTTATTGTACCTAATGCACACACATCCTAATATTTCCTTTACAATTGGACTTGCTCTTGATTCTCACATGACCCTCATGAGAGTCATTGGTAAGCTGCCAAACATATTTTGAGGTATATTTGGGGTACTATATGTTATGACATTCACTATACATCAGGAGATCCTCACATTGTTGGTTTTACATACTCAGATTGGGCTGGTGATATTGATGATCAAAATTCTACTTCTTATTTTGCTTTATGTCTTGGTTTAGGTCCTATTACATGGTCTTGTAAGAAGCAACATCCTCACGCATTATCATCTACAAAGGCACAATATAGGGTAGCTATGCTAGCTAGTAAGGAGGTTTTATGGCTTCGACAATTGATGACACCATTTGGATTTCCCCTTGATAGTTCCACCTTTCTTTGGCGTGATAATCAAAGTGGTATACACATTTCTCATAACCTATTTGAGCATCAATAGACCAAGCACATTGAGCTTCATATGCACTTGATTAGGCATTTGATTCAGGATGACTCTCTTAGCTTAGAGTACATTTCCACTACTGAGTAAGTTGTAGACCTCTTACTAAACCTTTTGCATCCCCATGGTATCTTTACTCATGATCTATGCTTAGGGTGAAGGAAGTTTTCTTTGGGGGGTCTCATTGATGAGTCCTTCCTCCCTTCTTTTGTTTTTAGCATTCTTCTATCTCTTTTTGGAGTAGGGTTTTTCCCACATGGTTTTCCCTATTTCTTCATTTTTTAGAGATTTGGTTGTGTTGAGTACCTCATCAGGCCATGATGTTGGGACTCATTTTATGCTTTCAACATTGTAGTTTCCTTGCTTTTTTTGCATTGTTGCTCATCTTAAGGGGGTGTTAGAGTAAAGGATTAATTTCATTTCATTTATTAAGTTACCTTTACTCCCTATTTAATGTTTTCCTTTTATGCACATGCATTCCAATTTAATAATTAAATACTAATTATTAAATGACATTTATCTCTTAGGATATCCTTTTTAGGTTTTACGATCTCCTTCTATAAGGATTGATCGATTGTATATTTCATTCTTTCTTTTAGTTTGATAATATATTCTTGCATAATTTTAGAACCAAACCCTTTCCTTCTCTTGTCTTTTCATTCTCTATGACAGGTTCTTGCATGTTGGTGTTCTACTAGATTTGTGGATTTTTTCTCATCAAATCCTTTATATCTAAACAAGCAAGGACAACTAGACATAACTACTTCACCCCCCAATTATCTAACAATTGGTATCAGAGAAACAATGGTTGGAGGAAGAAGTTTGAAGGAGCTTGAGCTAAAGATCTAAAGATGTATAAGAGAGAGGTACCAAAGTTGAAAAAGCAGAATTTATCCTCATGGGAAAATAGAATGAGGTTATATATCTAGAATTGGTGACAATGCTACATATTGGCTAGATAATGAATACAATGCACCTCCACTTCCTATGACCATGCAACAAATGGCTAACAAGAAAGGTCATAATAGTTTGATGAATGAGATTTCATATGTCCTTAATGACCTTGAGTTTAATTATGTTAAGAACTATATTGATGCTAAAAAAATGTGGGACAAACTAACTTTTGTACATGGTGGAGATCCAAATGTGTTGAGAGATAAAGTTGAAATTTTAAGAGGCAAGTATGATTACATGAGAATGAAAGAAGGTGAGAATGTTTGCACATTATGTAAAGCAAATCAAAGAATATGTTAGTGCAATCAGATCTTTTGGAGGAGTCATTAGTGATTTAGATATTGTAAGTAAAGTTCTTAGAACTCTTCTACTCATCTATAATATAAAATTTTCTATAATTCAAGCAGTTAGAGCTATTCCTAGTAATGATTTGACACTTGATAATTTAGTTGGTTGACTGATTGTATTTGAGTGCAATTATGATAACAGTTTGGTTACACTTAGAAATTCTTTTAAGACTTCACTTACCATTAGCAATTCAAAGAAAGAGAAGAGTAGTAAAGATGAAATTGAATCTAAATCTAAAGATGATATGGATGATATTGAAGCATTTGTTGCAAGGATATTATCAAGAGGAAAAAGAAAATTCAAAGGTAAACTACCCTTGATTTGTTTTAAGTGCAATGAAGTTGGTCATTTTGTAGCTAGGTTTCCTAACATAAGTAAGAGTGATAGAAATGATAAGGAATATCACAAGTATAGGAAGAACAAGTATTACAAAGACAAAGGAAAGAAATCATGCTACATTGTTGATGAAGAGCACACTGAGTCTAGTTCTGATGATGAGAAGGAAGTAGTTGTGATGGTTTATGTTGCTATTAAGGAAGACCCCGATGGAGAAAGGTATGAAAGTGAAAAAAACCCTTATTTCACATATTAGCAAGAATGATAAATGGAGCATAGATAGTGGATGATCACATCACATGACTACTAACATAAGTAAGTTTGACAAACTTGAATAAATTGATGATGGTGGATCTCTTAAGCTAAGTAATGATGTTCCATGTCTAGTGAAAGGTAGAGGATCATTAATGTTGGATGACAAAATTAGATGTGATGATTCATACTGGGTATAAGGAGTAAAGTATAATCTTTTGAGTGTTTCTCAGTTGAATAATTCATGTCACAAGTTGGAGTTTAAGAACATAAATTTCAAGATCTTTAATGATGAAGGGAATCTAATTGGAACTGGAATGTGAACAAAAGGTAATCTATTTTATCTTGATCCTATTGTTGATACATGCTTGTTTGCTAAAGTTGAGGATGTATGGTTGTGGCATAAGAGGTTGTGTCATGTAAATTTTGAGAATATGGGGAAGGTTAGTAGGAAGAAAAGAGTTAGAGACTTGTTGAATTTGTATAAACCTCTGAATGCTACACGAAAAGAATTTCAACCTAGTAAAATGACAAAAAATATTTTTTTCAAGAAGGTCACACACTTCTAATGATATTTTGGAACTTGTACATATTGATTTGTGTGGACCAGTAAGAGTAGAAAGTTACTATGGTGACATATACTTCATATTATTTGTTGATGATTTCACTAGGATGGTGAATGTCATGTTCATGAAGGTAAAATCACATGCTTTGATATGTTCAAATGGTATAAGGCTAGAGTTGAGAAAGAAACTAGTAAACAATTGAAATGTTTAAGATATGATAGAGGTGGTGAATTTATGTTTGTTAAATTCACTAACATTTGTGTTGAGAATGGTATCAAAAGACAATTATATACACTAAGAACACCACAACAAAATGAGAATGTTGATATAAGAAATATATTAATTATGGATTATGTGAGAACATTGTTGGTTGAAAAATATATTGCTCAAATGTTATGGAGAGAATCTATAAACAATGTAGTCTATACTCTCAACCAAGTTCAGTTGAAGAAAGGAACATACAAGACACCCCATGAACTCTAGTATGGTCATACACCTAGTGTAAGTGATTTCAAGATATTTGGAAGTATGTGTTACAATTATAAAGATGCAAGGAATGTAAAATTTGATTCAAAAGAAGATGAGCCTATATTCATAGGGTGCCTTGTTTTTTCCTTTATTCATCTAAGAGAAAAGCATATAAATGT
Source organism: Cupressus sempervirens (assembly GCA_028749045.1). Taxonomy (NCBI): domain Eukaryota; kingdom Viridiplantae; phylum Streptophyta; class Pinopsida; order Cupressales; family Cupressaceae; genus Cupressus; species Cupressus sempervirens. The sequence continues at coordinate 349,926,548 of CM053791.1, forward strand.
TTGAACAAAGTTACTAACACAACGATTGAAAGTGCAAATGTAAGGATTGATGAGTTTGTAGATAAAAATAATGTGGAAAGTAAGAAGGAACCTAAAGATTACAACAAATTTGTATATGTGTATGAAGATGTACATGATGCACTATCTGAGTTATAATAGAGAGCTATCGCATTACAACACACTTTACTTGAGAAACATACACTACAACCCAAGAAGGAAGATGAATCCCAACTGAGTGAGAATAATGTTGAAAACCAAAGACCTAAACCTGTATTAGCAAACTATGTCACAAAGAATCATTTGCCTAAAAAAATCATTGGAGCTACGAGCTTTGGAGTAATGACAATAAGTAAGTTGAAAGACAATACATGTTTGTTTACTAATTTTGAGCCTAGAACAATTAAGGTTGCACTTGATAGTGAGGATTCGATAAATGCTATGAATAATGAAGTTCACTAGATAGAGAAGAACAACACATGGACATTAGTACCAAGACCAAGAGATAATAATGTGATAGGAATAAAATATATTTTTAGGAACAAGCTAAATGGAAATGGAGAAGTGGTGAGAAACAAAGCAAAACTAGTTTGCAAAGGTTATGCCCAAGAAGAAGGAATTGACTATGGTGAGAATTTTGTGTTAGATAACTAGGGGGGTGTGAATTAGTTATGTTTAGTTACATTATAGTCCCTTCAAACAATTTAAGTACCAAATAAACTTCATTAGCATCATAAGCATTCACTCAGTGTACTCTTTCAACTTCTATACTAACTCAATAAATTCACTTTGAATTGTTCATTCACTATTCTATTATTATCAACCATTAACTTTTTTGTTACCAAGTTGTAGTAAAATAAAAATAATACATAGAACAACTTGCAATATAAAAACATTCACACATTTGACACCAAGATTTTTAATGTGGAAACCTTGTAAAGGGCAAAACTACCTAGGATTGATAACCCAAAATTTTCACTCTTCTAAAGTGAGCTCTGCTAGTAGTCAACTTTGTGAAAGGTTTACATACACATTGTTAATGTGACCTTGTTAGAGGGTTTACACCAAAATATCATCTATACCTTATCACTCCTTTATCTTGTCTAAAGAGCGGTTTTCTCTAAAGGACTTATAAATACCACTAATCAATGTTACCATATAGGATTTCATAGACTTGTTAGGTCTAATCAATTAATGATATTTTTCTACTACAATGATTAGAAAGTAACAATATTAATTGATATGTTAGGGTTAGCACTACCCTACTTATCCAGACCTCCTTTCTATTTGGTTTCTTTCTAATCTCTATCCTTTGATTTCTACACTTGGCCGATTCACTCCTTCACTCTTTCTTCTTATTCAACTCTACTTTGATCTTCTCTATTCTTTGCTCAGTTCACCTTGCTTCTTCTTTCTTCTTCAAATTCACATATATATCTTCTTTTACCAACAATTCTACCCGTAATCAACCATATAATCAACAACGAAAAGAATTTCTCAACCATTCCTTAAATAGTCATATCTATGCTTCGACATTCTTCCAATTATTACTACTTAATCACCATCATTGATCTCAAATTAATTGCATGTAACCACTTAGAAAATATAACTTTCATAGAATTTTGTGATCATCCTTAACCTTCTTCAATCTCCATCATCAGATCTTCCTTGCATTTTCCCATACATTGATCTTGTAACAAACTTTGATTCACACCTTTGAACTTCTTGAACATTTTTTATTTCCATCAAAAGTTGGCCTAAAATTCCATCTCTATAAACTTTTTCTTCTTATTGTTACTTAATGAACATAACATTCCACTTAGGTAATATAACACTCGGTCAATACTAAACTTACTCATGCAATACTGATCTTACTTGTACAATACTGAACTTTTACTTTGTTAGCCAAACCCTCAGTGAGCACTGTAGTCACTTGGTGCATGTGGTATTCCTTCTTTAACCTTCTCACTTGGTATAGCTTGTATAGCTTCATTACATTATAATATTTCATGATTGTAAGAAAATCAAACCAACACTATATTACCACTATCCAGCTCATTAAAGTGCCCATTAAATACCATACTTATCAACTCTATCTTCAACATACTTTCTTCAAATCCTCTTCATCAATCATATTGATATAACACTCTACTAGGTTAGCATAATCTCCATCAAAATAAGACATGACATTAATGAAAATATAACAGTTGATATGACTCTTTTACATACATTCATAACATCATCAACTATATTATTAGTTGGGGCTTACAATCTCCCCCTTTGGCATTGATGGAAATACATAACATATGATTTTACATTAGATAATCAAATAAATGCATTAAAAACAATATAAATGTTCAATTTTTTTATTTTTATTTTTAATTCTAATTCTTTGCAACATGCGTACTCGGTCTGTATCTTTAGTAGCAACAATATTTATTCAATATTTCTCCCCCTTAGGATATGATCTTCTTCTATTCAACAACATTCTTCTTCATAATTTTCTTCCTTTCCTAATTCTCTCCCCCTTTAGGTATACTTCTCCCTTTTTGGTAATCTTTTCCCCCTTTGACAACAATGCCAAAGGTAAATAGAAGTTCTAACGTGAAACTTATACATCCTTTTACTTATCCTTGTACATTGCATTTATGTCATCACCGTCAAATGACTTCACAACTTCAGAAGTGTTCCTAAAGTGTGAACTCTTGCATCAAATCCGCAAAGATATTTATGTTCATCCATGAATTGATACAACATGCATCTTTACCTAGTGAATTTTGGATAGGGGCAAGACCCCTACTTTACCTCTTAGATACTTAAAAGCATCCTTGGGTAATGACTTAGTAAATATGTCTTCAATTTTCTCTTTAGACTTCACATATTCAAGCCTCACTTGTTTCTCTTAACCTTGATCCCTCAAGTAATGATACTTGATTTATAATGTTTTTTTTGCATGCATCACCAGATTCTTTGAGATATTTACTACGCTAGTGATATCACAGTAACTAGTAATAGGCTCAATTATCTCTTCTTGCATACATTAGAAAAATTTCTTAATCCATATAGTATTTGATCAATTGATTGCAGTAGCAAAATATTTTGCTTTAGTAGTAGATTGTGAAATACAGCTCAATTTCTTGCTTATCCACGCAATCAATCTTTCTCCTAAAAAGAAAGCTCCACCACTTGTGCTTTTTTGTCATCAATATTGCCAGCCTATTCAACATTAATGTAGACTTCAAGATTAAATTCATAAAAAAAATTTATACCATAGGTCATAATTTTCAGCTCCTTTCAATTATTTGAAAATCATCTTCACAATAGTCATATGTGTCTCCTTTGCATTTGATGAAAACCTTGCAGTTCTATACCAATAATGTGTGCAATATTTGGTCTACTATGAAAATCATATTGTGGTTTATGAATCATGGTTCTATATTTTGTTTCATTTACCTCTCAAGTAGTGTCTTCCTTTGAAAATTTCACTTCAGTCACCATAGGTGTACTGACTAGATTAGACTCATCCATTCCAAAAGTCTTCTAGATTTACTTCACATATTTAGATTAAGTAACATATATACCTTTTCTTGTTTGATGGACTTGCAAGCCAATGAAAGTTTTGATTGCACTAAACATTGATATCTTAAATACTGTACTCATTTGCTTAATAAATGTATTACATAGCATTTCATTTTCTCCAAATATAATATCATCCACAAATATCTCAATAGTCAATGCCATATTTCTAGATTCATGTTTCAAATACAAATTACATTTCTCATGTATTCTAGTAAATGCAACATTAATCAAATAAGAGTGTAAGCTTTCATACCATGCTCTTGGTTCTTGTTTCAATCCATAAAATACCTTGTTCAATTTGTGGATCATGTTCCTCTTGTTAGCATTAATGAATCCTTTTGGTTGTTCATATAGACTTCCTCTTCAATTATTCCATTCAGAAATGCAGATTTGACATCCATTTGATAAACTTTGAACTTCTTATAGGTAGCATAAGCCAATAGCACTCTTACTCCTTCTAGTCTCACCACAAGTGCAAAAGTATCTCCACAGTCTATTCCTTCTTCTTAAGCATAACTTTTGCAAACTAGTCTTTCCTTGTTTCTTACCACTTCTCCATTTTCATTCAACTTATTTATAAAAATTCATTTGGTTCATATTACATTCTTGTCATCAGATCTTGGTACTAATGTCCATGTATTATTCTTTTCAATCTGATCAATCTTTTTGTTCATAGCATTTATCAAATCCTCATTATCCAGTGCAACCTTTACTGTTCTTGGTTCAAAATTAGCAATCAAAAAAGTATTGTCTCTTAACTTACTTATTGTTTGTACTCCAACACTTCTATCACCAATAATTTGTTTAGGGGAATGATTCTTTCTCATATATTTGGCCAATACTTATTTAGTTCTTTGATATTCGATAATTTATCCACTCTGTAGGGGCTCAACTTCTTGCTCAGGTAGTATTATCTGGTGCTTGAGTAAAGCAATCTATAACTTGGTTGATATCATCTGGTGCTCAGTGGCTCTCTTCTATAACTCGAGTAGTGTGTCTGGTTCTTGTTAATACACATACAAAAACTTGTTGTAATCTTCAGGTTCCTTCTCGCTTTCCACATCATTTTTGTGTACAAACTCATCAAATCTCACATTTTCACTTTCAATCATTTTATTAGTAGCTTTTTTCAAACATTTATGAACTTTTCTCTTAGATAAATAGCCAAGGAATATACATTTATCTCCTTTAAAGTCAAATTTACCATTCCTTGCATCTTTGTGAATATAACACCTAATTCCAAAGATTCTAAATAGCTTACATTTAGTGTATGACCATACCAAAGTTCATAGGGTGTCTTATTTTTTCATTTCTTCAACTAAACTTAGTTGAGTGTATAAACAACAGTAGTAACAATTTCTCTCTTGAATATTTGAGAAACATCTTTTTCAATCATCAATATTTTTGCACAATCCATAATTGACCTAGTTCGTCTCTTGGCAATACCATTCTATTGTGGTGTCCTCAATGCAAATAATTATCCCTCAATACCTTTCTTAGCACAAAAGTTTTTGAATTCAACATACATAAATTCACCACCTCTA